>KV751317.1:14748332-14808191 GCA_001698575.1 Mola mola
GTGCATTCAGGCACGCACCATGCAAACTGAGTAAGGCCTTGCAGTGCAAACCTTTTTAGAGCGTGAACACAATAACGCACAAATACACGCTGATGCATAGTCAAGGAGATATTGGGGAGTTCACAAGGAGAAAAAGATTTCTTATTACAGGGGACAGAGAAGGAGCGATATAATGCCTGCAGCTATAAAGTCCATGCAGGAAGGCCTCGTTCAACTTCTCTTTGAAGTGCATGCTCATTGTAAGTGTGTGTGTGTGTGTGTGTGTGTGTGTGTGTGTGTGTCTTTGAGGTTTGCTGTATGTTTCTGCCTCTCTCATTTTAACATGAATACCTTCTCCTCTATAGACCTACATGCACATCAAAGCCATGAGTTGGTCTTCAAAGACTTAACTTAGAAGACATCTCTGCCTACAGGGGCACAGAGTTAAAACACAGATGCACTCTGCTGCGAATACCTACAGTGTAAACCTATCACGCAAAAAGCCAATATATACTATATGACATGTGAAGACTGACGTGTTTCATGTTTGAAACTTGAAATGTCTGTGATCAGAATTATTGTTAATATCACTGCTGTGGATGTATATGAAGTTTAATGTCCAAAATGAATATCGCTATAGTTTTCAAAGTGCTATTTAAATGTCGATATTTCAGTGATGTTTACTGAAGTACACAAAATGTTTAAAGGTTAACCTTGTGTTCATCTGAGCAAAATGAATACATACAGTATATTTTTTAGCATTTAAGAACTCTTGACAGATTTTGATATAAAGTGTGGCTGTTTAATCCCCTTGATTTTCAACACTACACTAGACCTGTATTAATCTACTCAACAGGATGTTCCTGCTGGGATAACGGGGGGAAAAAAAAAAACTGAGAGGGAATAGATCTATGGACACACTTATAATTCAGCAGAAATTAGGCTGCACTGTAACATTGAGAGAGAGAGACGCTCTGTGGTTACAAATTACGTGGGACCATACGACTGACCTGAAAAAGCACTTGAGTCCCAATGTTAAGCACTGCAGCACGAAGAAGGCCTATTGGAGAGTCTAGGCTAGACATAAAAAGATTTTCTGCAAACAAAACTAAGTTGATCCGTCGCAACCTTCAATACCAGTATACATTTTGACTAAAAGGGATAAATATGACTAAAATGTAATGACTGTATAAACCAAACTAAAATGTGATTATAACTAAGTATGTCTGTTAAATGACTAAATCTAAAATAATAAGTTTACGTTTACTAAAGTAAGCCTACAGTAACCCAGTAGTAATGGTGGTGTAGTTATTAAATAATATCCATATTGAACAGTGCCAAACTTGAACAAAACCTGTGAATCAGGGGCAGGTAGATCTTCGTTTTTAGCAGTCCACATCAATGGCCATAATAGGTAGTGCTATGCACGTTTCTGCAGTTTACATATTTCAACAAGCAATAGGCTCTTGACTTTTCATTATCCAGTAAATTTGTATTGCATGTTGTCATATATAAAGAAAATGCCACCACCAAAGTTCCCTGTAGGGCTAAGTGGCAAAATGAAGGTTCAATTTATGCCACCACAGCCATTGCAGAACCAAAACAGGAAAGCCACCATAGGCTCCAGCCTATCTCAGCATCTTTAGGCGAAGGGGGGGTCACCCTGGACAAGTCGCCAGTTCATCGCAGGGCTGACATATAGAGATAAACAACCATCCACACTTACATTCACACCTACGGACAATTTAGAGTGACCAATTAACTTAACCCCCAGTTTGCATGCTTTTTGGACTGTGGGAGGAAGCCGGAGTACCCGGAGAGAACCCACGCATGCACAGGGAGAACATGCAAACTCCGCACAGAAACGCCCTGACCCGGGAATCAAACCCAGGACCTTCTTGCTGTGAGGCGACAGCGCTAACCACTAGAAATCTATATATATATATGTTCTTTAGGTACACAAAAAAATTGTTCCTTTTTTTTTTTTATCTGAATGGCATAAAACTATGACAGCGGTTTTAAAATAAGTTTTATTTTCCAGTAGACTAGTATAGTTCTTTGTATTTTAATGCCCTGTGTTGCCCCTAAAAATTCACGCCATCTTTCTCCTTTATTTTGTGTTGCAGTAGTCTGTCTCCAGGGTTGTTGGTATCCATTTCCCTTCCATCCTTTGATTTTGATTCAAGCAGTGCATAGTAGTGAGGACTACATGTGGTACCATCAGCTCTTAGCACGTCTGTAGCTTCACTCTTATCACCTGGAAATGTGCACTTCTTACTGGGTGCTTAAAGCTTCTCAGATCTGAGCAGACTGGCTCTGAGAACTGTCTGTACATCACCGTCGGTACGTGAGAGTCCTAACAAGGACGTGTGAAATGTATCACTTCTTTTATACTAGATCCATCCATCCATCCTGGTGCTTCTATCTGCCCCCTGCTGTAATATGCTGAACTGAACTGATCTGAACTGATCTGAAGGACTTCCTGAGCATCCTTACTTATCCTTATCCTTTTATGTGCTTGTTTTGGTGTAATTGTGGCTAAACTAACCTGATTAACAAATATAAAATACTCAACATAAGATTACACAACTACACTTTTACAGTGGTCCATTTTACAAATTCCTGTTTCATTCACTCATCTTCATTTTTAAATTATATCCACAGGCAAAGAATAGACAATTACAGAAAATAGACAAATAAATACTGAATCTCCTCTCAACAAAATATATTAATTATATTAAAAAGTCTAAAAGCATATTTAAAAGAGAACAGGGGAATTTAGAAAAAACAAAAAACAAAAACAGAATGCTCACTGTATTATAAAAATGGATGCAGTGTGATATGGAAAACTTAGATCTCTTTTTTCCCATTGAACTCCAGTTGGATAAATTTGTACTGGTCAACAAATCTCAATTACTAAAAACTGTCATCTGCCAGAATGTTTGGTTCAGTAGTCCTGATGGCAAGCTATTGTCTGTAAACGTATTAAAGAAACATTAAATGCATATGATACATAAATAATTTCACATAGCACCTGTACTAAAACCTTTTCCATAAAATATGTAAAAAATATAGTTGATTGATTACTAAGAGATGTCTGTCAGCCACATTGACAAACATTGATTTATAGGTTTATTGATTTTACTTTTATTTTTTTGCCATTGTGTGTTAGACTACTTGGTGAAATGTAAGTAATCCATTTAAGAGTTTTGGTCTTGTGAATATTTTATTTTATCAGTTCATCCGTAAACATAAAATATTCTGTATTCTTTTATTCAGTTATGTTACAAACATAATATAGTACAAGAGTAATTTGTCTGCAATTTCTCTAGTTTTAGACAATAGATATCCCAGTACTATAGTACATGACATTTGTGCATTGACAATCTGATATTATGGGCTTGATATTGTTATTTTGACATTATCATAACCAGGTTAAACTCTGTAATCTTTGTACATGTCAACATTTGTAAAGCTTCTTTTTATACATATTTTTGAAAATTGGAAAACGATTTAGCAAATTAGTTTACCCTGTGGAATTTTGTCAAATATTTCAGAGCAGTTTGCTTTTTTTAACCACCTTCTGTCCTTCTCTCCTCCTCTTCATTTCCCTGCCTCTCTGGAATGTCTTTCTCTGTCTGCCACATACCTGCTTACTATTGCTGTATTTACACACACACACACACACACACACACGCACACAGATTCGGGGCCTCATTATGCAGGAATGTGCAGTATTTCTTTAGATTGTGTGCGAGTGTGGATGCTGAGATGCTGCACTGTAACAAAGTAAAGATAGCGCTCTTTAGAACCTCCCTGACAATTTCCTCTGGCTAATGGCACTCGGGCCTTATCAACGCTTGGCCTGGTCATCCTCGAACACTCGCCCTGCAAACCGAAGACACCCCGGCCTTATCTTAATTAAACAGCACCATCATCTCCTATATTTTTGCCCTGACTCTTCCTCCAGCTACCCTGCAGCCACACCTCACTGCTAACCCCACCTCTTGTGTAAAGGTGTGTGTTTAGGGTGTGAGAATTAGAGGTTTGAGTGCAGGATATGGCAGCCCGTAAGGACTAAGTGCAGGATATAACGACATGTGTGTGTGTTTAAGAGAGGGTGAGGGATGGAAAACAGTAAAAGAAAACAAAAAAAACCAACAAATGTGTGCTGGTTCTCACCTGAGTGATTAATGTTTGCAGGATTGCTCCCACTGCCCAGTAATGTCTGTTTCTTTATGTGCAACCGACAAGATGAAACGGCAGTTTGATGCTGTCAAGAGTAACTGAAAGTGGTTTTGTTTGTGGTTTTAGTCAAGGTGATACAGTTCAACAGGGAGCGAGCTGCAGCAGATGTGAGCCAAGGAGAGCATTCACAGATTCTGACTGAGACCGGCTTCAGGTACAACAGATTTCCCTGTTTCACTGTCAGAGTCACACAGTCTCCAGGCTACATCGAAGAGCTGTCCCTGCCGACTGCAATTTTTTTTTTTACTATACATCTCTAATCTGAATTGAATGCTGGCTCATTACACAAACCCTTCAGTAGCATGAAGTTATATAAACAATGAGAAATATTAAATGTGCTTCTTGGTCAAGTTTCCTATGGCTAGAATAATGACTTTCCTATTTAAAACTTATGCACAAGATCTTATAAACTAGCTCTGTTTTTACGGAGGCTCCTTTCATTACTCTCCACAAACAGATAAGAGTGCTCTCAAAGTCACAGCAATTACTATGTGATCATTCTCTTTAAATTTTCAGCTTCGATTCTCACCAACTGCTATTGACTAAGATATCTAGCAAAGGTTTTATCTACAGTATACAACATAAGATCACATTGGAATTAGGCCTAATCCAACATTTTGAATTTCTATGACCAGTTTCAGGCTATTATTTTCCAATTTACTGCAACTGAACCAAAAATACTTAACTAGAATACAACAGATTTCAAATATTGCGCTTCTCTTCTCAATTTGTGTTTAAATGGAGCCATTTTGGAACACAGACAATACTGCGCATCATAAGGTGCTTTTGAGCAACTATTTACTTTTCTTCCTAAGATGCGTATATTTTTAAGGACTTCTTAACACAGGTGGAGGATTTTTATTTTCAAATTGCTTTTTAATGCCATTAGTTAAATGTGCTTTTTGTATGTATCACTCTCCTTGTAACATCCAGCATCATCCCACTACTTTGCAGTCTGGGCAAAGTAATTAACAGTTGCCAATATAATTTCCGCATATATAAAGTGAACTAGAAATAGAATTTTTAGAATTGTTGCATTATTATTACACTTAGTTGTATTAATTTTTTCTTACACTTTCAATATGGAACATTACCAGCCTTATCCATAAACAGACAGATGAATCCAGCAATGTAACTGATGTGCTTGTATTTGTTATAGAGAGGGCTCCAGCCTTGAGGAGGTGGTGGAGAAGCAGGCCGACCTGATAGAGTACCTGAAACAGCACAACACTTTGCTGAGCAAGAGGCTGCTCAACCTCACCGCTCAGCAATGACGATGGTGAGGCCTCCTCTTATTCCTCCCTGTGAACCAGACGCCACTCACGCAACCTGGGAGCCGGAGCCCTCAGCTCTCTTACCACAAAGGAGATGGCGTCCGCAAGCTTCAAAAAGAGGAATTGAACTAGTCAAAACACTGGATAGAAGACTGAAAGTATGGCAATACCTTCTCAGACAAGTACCTGTGCGCACAGACTTAATACGGAAGGTCTCACCCTCACCTGAGATGGACAGATAATGAAGGAGGAGGTGAGCTGTAAGTGGTGGGCGGTTGAAGTACGAGGGAAGAGGAGTCATGGGTCACAGATCAGAGGTGAGGGGTTTTTATCACTGTCTTATGACCCCCAGTGACGCATGTGTGCTGCTGTTTGTGGTGCTGTGAGAGCAACATAAGAAAGGTAAAGTCGTAAGGATCGTTTGCATGATGAGAATCTGAAAGAGGAGATACAGTAGGCAGGGGTTACCACTTAGAAGGGTCAAATAACAGAGAGAGATTAAGTAATACTATAAGAGCTTATTATATTTTAACCTTTGTAAATGTTTTATTTAGGAAGTTTGTTAAATCACTGAGTTTGTGTATTTGTGATTCAAATAAAAGTTTAATATTCTCTTGCTTTGTTGCTTTATATTTGAGTTTGTTTGTTTTGGGTTTTTTTTTTTGTTTTAAACAGGTCACAGTTGACAAAAAGTGAAACCGAAGTAAAAGACTACAGTTCTGACAAGTGTTTATCTTGTGTAATGTTCTGTGAGACCTGAAAGAAAGATCCCAAACAATAGAAACACTGCAGTGTCAACATGAGCGTGTGTGAATGTCTTTTCCTGCCTCGCCTTTTCTGTGTTAAATTTCAACACTCATGGGAAACTACAATGAAATATCAAAGTCGTCATTTGGGAGTTTGGTGTTTGCTTCCCATTGTCATTCCTTTATGCTCTGGTCTCCATAACTCCACAGGAAGCGCCGCATTTACGACTCCTTACCCATGTGGCTTCTCCTGCTACTGCGGGTAGCAGAGCCCTGTTTCATCTTGGGCTTTCAGGTTACACATATAAGGGTATTTTTTCCTCCGTCCCTCCTAAAATAATCCAATTTTTAATTAGGTGAAGTTTAAAACCATGACTTTGCTAAGACCAGCAGCATTTACCCTCACAGTTTTCAGTGTTTGTAGTTTTTTTTAATGCACACAGAACAGAACACTACATTGATACATTTTTATTAAAAAGTTTTAAATGTAATTCAATAAACATTTGAAGTGCATACATGCATTATAAACACTTTGTAGCAATAATATATAGATGGATGCTGTTCATCATAGCTGCAGTTGCCAAGATGTCAGCTCTTTGGTCCATAGCTTTCAAGTTGAACATTTGATGACTAATGTGGCTCCATGTCCATTTATCCTACTCA
This sequence comes from Mola mola, assembly GCA_001698575.1. NCBI lineage: Eukaryota > Metazoa > Chordata > Actinopteri > Tetraodontiformes > Molidae > Mola > Mola mola. The sequence goes on from KV751317.1 coordinate 14,755,243, forward strand.
GTACACGTGTGCTGGCTGTTGAGGACGAGGGATGGTGCTTACAACTAGGCCGAACCAGATCTGTGGTCGGCAAAATGCCCAGACATTTCATGGTTTATATTTTGTTGAAAGTCAGTCATGCACAAGCTTGATCTTCGCAACTACATAAGCACAACAATGTTTGGATGGTGTTCCCCGGCTGCCCCATGGAGTATTTTCCACTCCACAGCCCTTATCTTGATCTCGGGGGCCAATCCGCGCTGTTGAGGCCACAAACTAGTTGCTTCATATTTTTTTTAATCCATTCTTGTGCTTAAACCTGTCATGAAAAAAAAAAAATAATTAGTCTCCCGCTGAAAGGAGCTCCGAGCAGACAAAAACAACTCCAAGTAGCTGTGTATGTTATGAAGTCCAAAAATTAAAGCCAATCACCCCCCCTTCCCAGGAAACCCCACTCCCGACACTAAATCCTTCCTCTTCATCGTTAGTAAGATTTATGTGCATGCCTTTTCCCCCTGCTGCCCTCCTGTTCTGCATGAATACACACCCCTGCCACTAATCACACACACCTTCTTAACTGCCACCTGCCAGCTCTGTAGCCTGGTTTGTTCTCCGTGTCACGCAGCTCCCCTCATAATCTCTCCTTTGCACAGAAACATGTATGAGTGCGTATGAGTCTTACCTCAGGGGAAGGGTACTCTGGAATGTAGAGGCAGGCAGCGTCTCTGTCGGCAGTGGTGTCTGTGATATTTTCTCCTCAGGTTCAGGAAGTCTGAAGGAAAAGATGTTTTAATTTTAAAACACATTCAAATTTGTATATTGCAAAAATACTGTATACATCTAAATCTACACAAGACTGTTGGCATGAAAAAAAACTGTTATTAGGGTTTAAAGCATGATTTATGTCTGCAGGTGGACTCCTGCTTATCACCTGACCGACTTAATTAATCCAAAATGGAATAGAGCAAACTCAAAGCACAACCAACATTCACCGCTTTGGTGTCGGTTTAATTTTAAAAATGAGCAGCCTTATAAGTATGACCTTCCTTGTCGGCCACGGAAAGCGAGCCCTCGTGGCTTTTATTGTTTGAGTCCCAACAACAGGGCGACCTCCTTCTAATAAACTGTGACACAGTTCCAATACATGACTATTTCTAACCATACCTAATAAATCCACTTTGACCCCCGTGGTTAACAGGCTGCCAGCCAAGCCCAGGAAGAGATAAAGTGCCAGATGACTTTATGACTCCCTCTTCCTCCCCCCATGAAAGAAACTGCACCCCATGCCTGGAGGTAGGCTCCTTTACACCTGGCACCGCTGCTCCATGTCATGTTAATAAAGCGCCGGTATTTGCATGGCGTTTTAACACCGTGGCTAACAAAGGCGCGCCACGACAAAGGGGCTCTCCGGGGTCGCAGTGCGATCCCCGGCGGCGTTGTGCTCAGCCTTCATCGTCTCCTCTTCATCGTCACATGAGCCTAATGACAACCCCATGAAGAAAGCCCCTCCGCTGCGTAAAACCGCTGTTTGTCTCTGCAACCCGAAGCGCAAATACTCGCAAAGCATCACTGATCTGCGCCAAAACGCACCTGCTACAACGGAAGCAGACTTAGGTCTGGTTTTCCAATTTGATTGGTGGCCTTTTTTTTTTTTTATTAAAAGAGAGTGAGGAAACGCAACATTAAAGTTCGGATTTAACACCTGAACATATCGAAAGTTTTTAATGAGATGTAGCCTGTCTTATTGGCAAAATGAAAAGAACAGTAAACAGTTAAGTTAACCGATTGTTCGACGGTAATTAATTGTATTTCTGGTTGGATATTTGAAGTAAAGATGCCTAAATGAGTAGTTTTAAGCGTGATGCATATCTTTAAAGGTTCAGGTAGCACAATTTAATCAAAATGTTAACTTTACTAATTCGATTAGACGTATCCTTTTTATAGTTTTTTTTTAATGTAACAATGATGTTTGGCTTAGTCTTATTTTTTTTTTTAACATTTACTATTTTTTCCCCCGGTTGTTGGCTCTTGTGCTTGTTTTCCCAGAGGGTTCACGGTAACCGGGTTTCCACCTGGAGTTCTCGTCATTACGCACTGCACCATAGCACGTGAACGCACCATGTAAAGTCGCTCATCAGTAGCTGATTTAACGTTACATCCGGCCATGATGATCGATGGGCTGTAATTTTATCTCCTGTTGCTGGGGCCACAAACACAATTAACTTCCGTTAAATATTTTGTTTTGTTATATAATCTTGTGGTTCTATCAATTAATTTTTTTTTGTCAATTGAACTTACGAAATGTTTTTTTGTGTGTATTTTTTTAGGTGAAAGTTAAGCTAGCAAGAAGCAGAAATATGCACATGACCACATGACTTGAATCCAGTCCCCCAGGTTTTAGGATGCTTACCAGGTTTGGCAGAGGAGGCTGATGCTAGAAGAGCTACGAGCAGCAGGAGCAGATAGAGCAGATAGAGCAGGTTGAAGATCCTCATGGCTTTGTTGTCCTCTGGTCAGCTCGGTCAGTGTTAATGTTCCAAAAGTGTGGAGAGTCCTGCCTGCTCTGAGCTGCACTGGTGATGATGATGATGGGGATGCTCACTGTTTTTAGGGTCTCTTCTCTGTTTCGGACCCTCCAGCGGGGGAATCCAGGACACCAAGCTATGCTGAAGGACCTTTTTTCACCAGATAATCGGTATTTCCCTCAGGAATGTGTGTGTCCAGAGTGTGTGTGTGTGTGATTGTGTCTGAGAGCAAAGTGACAAAGGTGCCTTTCCCCCCTCCTCCTTTATACAGAGAGAGGGGGGAGTGTGGTGGGGTTTATCTCCCTCAGCTGCCCCCACCTCAACCGATGACACACACACCCACACACTGCACATATTGACCCCACATGTAGATGGTAATTCAAGGGACAGGAAGCCTCCTCCCTACCTTCTTTCTGCTCCTTTAACATGCGCTCTCCTGCATACTGCAAGTTGTGTATGGATAACACTGTGTGTGTGTGTGTGTGAGAGAGAGACAGAGAGAGAGAGGCAGGCAGACATTGTTGATATATCACTTCTAACTGAGAGCAAAGATTTTTAGCTGGAGATGAGAGTAGCAAGTCCTAGAGATGGATCCCTCCTCCCGCAGTGTCACTTGTCCCCTGCCCCCGCACTGGGGAAGACACACATACACACACACATCTGGGGATTTTGGGTGGTGAGATGGTATTGGTGGTGGTGGGGGTGTTTGCACGGAGCATTTCGGGGCTGTGGTCCTGGCTGAATGCAATCCAGAGATTTGCTGGACGAACAATACTCTGACTCTGACTGTCTGTCTGGGATGCTGTCTACTGTCTCTGTCTGTCTGCAAGCACGTCGTTCTTGGTGGGAGGCGGGGGTGATTAATGGGTGCACTTCTATCTAGAAAATCAACCACCAACTGACAACCTCTCAGGTATAAACTTTTTTTTTTTTTAAACGCAGCTGCTTATGTGATTGCATTCTGCTTCTGAAAAAAATGTGGCCTGTTTGTTTGACTGTAAAAAAGAGGTTTATATCATGTATCATGATAGAACGGGTTTAAAATTTTTCTGCACTGTGTATTTTACCTGTGTCAAACCAGTCAAACAGTACCCAGCCTCACTTCTCATGCATGCCGTCAGCTGGTGGTGTACCAGGGGATTTTCCTGCTGCAGGCACCCCAGTCTGCTTGGCATCAGCTCAGCGGCTGCCAGTGACTCTTGTAATGTCTGGGGACTCATTAGCGTGTCTGCTTACAGCCGTCTCTGTGGACTGAGTCTCTCCATTCAGCACCCAGCTAATGAATTAACACATTAAGATGAAATGTCAGCCATTACATGTGAATGAGGATTAGAGAAGCAGCAGGATACTAATGGAGCGGGGGCTCAAAATAGTCACAGGGACCTCGAACAAGCATTTGGGCTGCTTCTTTAGCCCAGATGGGCAAAGAAGAAGAATAGAAAAATAGACAAAAGATGCCAACATCTCTTTTTGTGTTTGTAGTTGTGTGTGTATATGTGTGGGTGTCCGTGTGTCTTTGGAAACATTGCTTTTATTGCTTTATGGTGTTTGCAAAAATGCTGCTCAAAATGACGGAGATTCCTCATGGATTTGACCAGCGTACAAGCACCTACGCTCACGTGCACACACAGCCATCCCTCAGCAAAGACTGGGTTGAGGTATGTAGTTTGTTTCTGTGGTAGGCTGCATCATGCATATCAGCTGCCATTGTCTTTTAAAAAACTTTTATTTTCCCTATTTGAATATGCTAATTTTATCTCAATTGTCATTCAGAGCCACCTGGTATCCGCTTCATCCCACTGCTGCCAAAGTTTCTCAGTTTCTCTGTGACGTTTTGTCCCTAAAAACAGAAACAAGGGAAAAGTACCAATTTCTTCCCACTGTGTTTTCTATGTGACCCACTCCAGCGTGTTGCAATATTTGCTCTTCCTGGGGATTATACGTTTTTACAAGGATTACCCAGCCTGCTCAAACACTCCCCTCTGAGCCTCTCTCTCTTTCTCACACACATGGCAGCCTGTTTAATTGCTCCAGGAGAACCACTCTCCACCACTAAAAGTTATTCGTTATGTGTGATTATTAGCAGCAGGTGCTGAACTTCAGTACTTGTGCTGGTACTGAACAAAATGTCACCTAATATCCTATAAAATCAGTCATTACTCTGCAGTCTGGGGTGACGTTTCAGATGCCTTGATTTGCCCCATCAACCGATGGCAGCACAAAGATATTTAAATTCTGATTAAATATATATAATACAAGAAAATCTTCACATCAGAGAAACTGCAACCAGAAGGTCTTTTTCTTAGCTTAAACTGTAGAAATGAATCAATTAATTTTCTGTTGTTTGAATCGATTGTTTCTGCAGCTGAAAGCAAACATTGATTGTCTCCTCAGGTTACAACTTTGCGTGCTCTTTGATTAGGTAGTTCTGAATTCAGATTAAAATTTTGACAATTTTTAAGACTATTAAATTTAACCACTTTTTGGCATATAATTTTTGTCGCACGTGTTCATATTAAACATGTTTATATTTGTTTTAAACTCTTGCTCAGACAAAAGGAGAAGAGTTAAATAGATAGCATTTTACATTGATTTATAGTTATTAAGTGAGAAAATAATGTGAATGTGAATTTGATATTAAAACATTAATAATTTATAATTCTGAGTCTGAAAGTTGAGTGTTGTATCACATTTTGCATCACCCAGCCCAGATACTGATCTGACCACTCGCCGTTGGCGTCCTATCCCTTAAGATCTGAACTTGTTCATGTACTCCAACAGACGCTGCCACAACATGACAGGAGAGAGGAAGTCAGTAATAATAAGCATATTTACGAACGTATTGATCTGCTTCATGCAGAGAAACAATATAATAAGTACTTTTATGGTCACAAAGTTAAGTGTGAGCCTAGAAATGGAAATGTGTGTGTGTTTTGTTTGCAAACCTGTCGTGGAGGAATGAGTAATTGAGGAAGGACTTGTACGGGGTTGGACTGCAGAGCTGCAGTAACTGCTACTGTTGTAGTAGTCATGGTCTTCCTAGTTAGCTGTGATCTTTACGACTACAGAGGAAGCTTCAGCCTCTCCTCCCCTCCTCAATTTTCACTTTCTTCTTCCTCTCCCATCATCTCCTGAGCATGAAATGCAGATAAAGTACTTCCTCACTGATAAAACTTCCATCAAGAGGAACAGTGCACCGTAAAAACACACACATGCAAACACACTGTACACACACAGGTACACCTGGCATAAAAAAAATACATATATTGATCCAAATACTGTTGACCTGTTTGACCTTTGAGACATCAGAACTGCTGTGTGGCCTGTGCTTTATATGCCTCATTGTGTGAATGTAACTTGTTTTGTAATGTATTAAATTCACTGAATTAACTGAAAAACAGACAGTCTAGTCTCATGTGAGAGCGTCTTAAGTTGATTAAGTTGATTAAGTTTTCTAAGAAATTAGCAAGACACAATACATTTTGATATTACATTTATGCTGAGTGTCAAAAAGTTTTGATTTTGTTTGTGGCAAGCAATTTTGAGATATTTTAAATACAACTTTAAATGGTTTCAGCATCTCAAATGTAAAGATTTTCTACCTTGTTTATGCTTTCCGATAAGAATTTTTCATCTGTCTGATGTTTTTAGTAATGAATCTGTGAATCTGTTAATATGTGCCATTTATGGAAGAATCTACATTTGTTTAACTTTGGTTCTTTAATTGACACTCATTTTTGTTGTGAAACTTTCTTGGAAACCTGTGTTTGTTGCCTTGGTGGGGTTATTTATGCGGATGTTGCTGTTTAAAATAACAAATTAAATGGCTAGAGTCATATAAAATCATAACCCATTCAGTACGGATGGATACAGAGGGGTTTAAGTGGAAAATAGAGTCACTAAGTTGTTACATGCCGAGATGTATGAACTCTTTTTGGGTGAAGTCCAGTGTCTGTGTGTGTGTACGAGTGTTGATTGTTGATGTGATGGCTCAGGCTGTTGTCAAGCCATAAGGTCGTCAGCGTTAATGAGGGCCGCAGCCAGCCAGAGGTTAATTACTCTTAAGACCCTTTATCTCCGATTGCCCAATACAGACCTCAATGGACCCACATACACATGAACAGCAGCGAACAACCAATACACACATGCAAACAGTATGGACAATCAGGACAAATCACAAATTAGCTGGGTTCTTTGTTTTCTTCTTCTCCTGCACTCATCTGAAGAAAGAGATAGAATCTCATGATGGTTGATGAACTTTTTCTTCATTTTGGGCCGCCGCCTCTCCTCCTGCACTGGCAGCTAGACGGCAGACTGTGGAGGAGTGACGGAGGGCTCTGGGGTCAAGGGGCAAACTCAACAGGGAGCAGCCTCTATCCCCCCAGGATGTCACCCCAATAGGTCTTCTGGGGCCAAAAGTCACTTGGTTTGTTAAATCCTAACCCAGACGCGGCGACTTCTCAGCACTCACAAACCCAGCGTCCATGCTGTGTTTAGGTTTTAAATTGCAGCACTTGGCAAAGCAAATAAAGAAAAGCATAGATTAGGTTTTTCCCACTAAACTGTGGTTCGGTCTGTCAGAGTCTATTGTCAGTATGGTTAATGGAGCATTGATATTATTTCTGAACTGCGAATGGGGCTAAGGGGTAAGCACTTCACTTAGCTCAGAACAAAAGCCTGTCTCATTTTAGAAAACTATGGTGTACCAGAAAAGTCCTACAGACAATTTCAGAAATAGTGTACAAATTTTCACAGTTAAAACAACTCACACATTTTCTAAATGCTCCAGTTGTAACAAAATCATACAGTGGATCTAATATTATTTGATCTTTTTTGAAAGATAATCCAACATTCTAGATAATCAAACACTTGAATATTTTTTATTTTTTACAGATGCAGTGGACAAGAGATAGTACCAGTATTGGAGGTCTGTTATTCCCAGAAACTAAGGGATGTGTCCTGAGAGGAGGCATTTTCAGATCAGTGTAATTCAGGGAAAGAATTTTACAAAACCAGCAGCTCATGTTGGCCGTGATTAACAGTTTGAAGTGAGAAAACTTCAGATCCGTAAGCTTGGCTTGTCATTATGGCTGAACAGTAAGTGTGTTAAATCCATTACTAATCAAACTTTGACCTTGTGAGAAGCTTCACGGTGCACTGTAAAGATTGCAGCGAGGGGTAGAGATCTCTGACTTTGACTTTATGGTTTCCATGCAGCTTGCTTGGTGATCACTCTGCTTTTTGTAATGTGGTTTTGACTTCCTTGCTTCATCGACACAGTTTTCTGGAGAGAATAGACATACAGTGTGTAGCACTGAGAAGCTAACACTTGTTTGTATGTGTTTCTGACTGTGTACCTGAACATTCTGCTTCTGGATGGATACAGACTGAAGCCAATGTGAAGAGCGAGAAGATGAAGAAGGCGATGATGATGAAGGTCAACTCAAAGCCGGAGAATGGCAGGTCCATCTACACAACTACCCAGCACAAAGCAAGTTATTATATTTTAAAGCATCATCACATTGCTAATATCATTTTTGGCCATTTAACTGCAATTGGAGAACAACCGAAAAATGTGTGTCATGTGAATTATTTACCATAGTTCACCAACACTGAGAATGCGCCTATGATTTTCCAGTGTATATAAATTGACATGTCTTCATATATTTATATGTACAGATTTTAAATTTCGGTTTACCACTACCTCCTAATGAGGTAGTGATACACATTCAATTCTAGGCTGATATATTCAAATACTGCAACAGGGATGGTTATTAAAAAAGCTTAAGTTCAACTATACAGTCTGTGGCATATTTGACTTTGCAGTCATGTGGGTATTTCAGAGAAACCTCAGTCTCTTCTGGATGTTTTTTACACACCTGCAACCAGACTAGTTTCATGTGTGTATTTTGTTTTTTAGTTATAGTTTACACTGGATGCATTTAGGCCTTGGCTTACCTGGGATTCACACTGAATCTGCAAGTTCTTGGCTTAAATGCAAATGTAGCGGACGAAAGCCGTAGTGTTACAATAATGTTGAAGTACAGCTTGAGGAGTAGTAGCCTGCTGCCTCCAATAGGGGGCCTTATAATCCTGCTCTCTTTAACTGGTGAACCAACAGTGCTCATTGTAGTGATGGGTTATATTTGTTTACTGAATTAAAAAGTAGAAATTAATTTCTCCGCTCTTATACTACACTGTTTGCACAATTATTAGGCATGTTGCATTTTTGAGGATTCATTTTATTATTTAACAGCTACAGTGCCCTCAGTCAATCCAAAATGTAAATAAACCCCAAACTTGAATATTTAAGAAAGTAAAAGTGAGTTTTTGGCTTTCTTAGGAGAATATCTACTTGTGCACAATTATTGGGCAACTATTTGTGTGCAGAATTATTGTGCAACTAAATGAAAAATGAAAAATTTCCCATCTCACTTGCCTATTTTCATCTGTTACAGTGAGGATAATAAATCAGTGACCAATACAGTATAGCCACCCTTCTTTTCAATAACAGTCATAAGCCTTCCATTCACGGAGTCTGTCAGTTTCGTGATCTGTTGTCGATCAACTGTTTGTGCAGCAGCAACCACAGCCTCCCAGACACTGTTCAGAGAGATGTACTGTTTTCCTTCACCGTAAATCTCCATTTTAAGAAGGGCCCACACGTTCTCAATAGGGTTTAGGTCAGGTGAGGAAGGCGGCCATGTCATTATTCTTTTATCTTCAGGGCTTTTACTGGCTCACCACGCTGTGGAGTACTTTGATACATGCGATGGAGTTTTGTCCTTGCATAGAAACATAGTCTTCTTGAAAGATGCAGACTCTAACCTGTACCACTGCTTGAAGATAGTGTCTTCTAAAAACTGCCAGTAGGTTTGGGAGTTGACAATCCATCTTGAACTCAAAAAGGTCCAACTAGCTCATCTTTAATAATACCCGCCCATACGAGTATTCTACCTCCCCCTTGCTGGCGTCTGAGTCTAAGTGGAGCTCTGTGCCCGTTACTGATCCAGCCAAGGACCCATCTGGTCCGTCAAAAGTCACTCTCATCTCATCTGTCCATAAAACCTTTGAAAAATCCGTCTTCAGATATTTCTTGGCCCAGTCTTGACGTTTCAATTTATGTGTCTTGTTCAGTGGTGGTCAGGTTTCAGACCTCCTTACCTTGGCCATGTGTCTGAGCATTGAACTCCTTGTACCTCTGGGCACTCCAGGTAGGTTACAGTTCTGTAGTACGACAGCACTGGAGGATATTGGCTTCCTGGTAGCTTCCCGTTTGATTCTTCTCCAATCTTTGGCAGTTAATTTGTGTCTTTTTATTCTCAACGTGTTTCTTGCGACCATGTTAACTATTTGCAACAAAATGGGGTGCTTCTCTGATCACACCACAATAAATTAGCAATTTCAAGAGTGCCGCATCCCAGTTAAAGACTTTTTATTATTTTTTGATTTTTCAGAGTCAGTTAAATCTCTTTTTTGCCCCATTTTGCCTGAGGAAAAGAAGCTGCCTATTAATTATGCACACCTTGATATCGGGTGTTAATCTCTTTAGGCCACACCCTCCCTCATTATATACATAAAAATTATGATATGGTCAAAGTACTCACTTGCCTAATAATTGTGCTCACATATTATTATGCCAAGTAGTGGGATCCAAACATTTACAATGATTCCAGAGGATTATGAAGTCAAAGAGTCAGACTTTTTTAAGAAAGGATAGCTATTGTCGTTTCTAAAATCCAAGAAGAGAGAAACAAGATAATCTGAAATAATAAATCCATATTTAGTAGCATTTTGCCCAGAGGTTGTGTTCAACTTCTTAGACTTGTTGTCGGTTCTTTTTAATTTCATTTCATCATTATCTATTGTTCTTACTTAGACACTGTAGCCATTGTCCAACACTGGGCAAACTCACTCCACCAGGTGGAAAATCTCAGTCAGGTGGGCATTGGTGACCACTTTTATTTTATTTCTAGATCGCCCTTGTTGGTCCAGTTGGTTGAAATTATTATCATATTGAACACCTTTCAGATTTTTCCATAACTTCTAAAAAATCAGCCAGTTATAGAAAATGTAAATGCAGAAACAACATTTTAACAGTGGTATAACCTGCCGTCTCGCTTGCTGCGCACACAAAGACAGATTTTCTAAGGGCAATCTTACAGCACCATGAATCACATTTATGTAACTGCACTAATAACAACTAATGTCAGCTGTCATCCTTAATTGCTTAGTGTCCAGACTGCAGCCGAGGGCCAGAGATGTTTGTTTTTCTCCTTGGCCACATGTGGTTGTGGCTCCGGGGCTAATGCTCTTCACCTTTCACTTGGCTTGAGAAGTCGCAGCCTTTAATTACAGACAAACTGGAACCTGCAGTGTTCATTTACTACCAATCTTCCAGCTATCTACTTGAGCCGCTCCACTCAGCTACGTAACCACTTGCAAACCCCTCGCACTGCTCGGCTTTTTATAGCTTGCAAAGCCCACAGTTGTTTGTGGTATAGATTGCCAAGAACGGATCAATGGCACCAGCTTGCTGCCCGCTGTTGCTCAACCTCACGCTGCCCAGACACACTGCCCTATTTTAATGCTGCTCTAACACTATTAAACTAAATTACTTAACTCACTTAAACTTTTTTCAAATTATTACTTTTTTTCAGGATGATGAAATAAAATATAGTGACATTTGGGGTTCATTCAAAAACCTAAAGTGAAGATTTGAATGTAAAACATGACATTTGGTTGCAAGTTCCAGTGCTAAATTAGAAGACATTTGAATCATTTAACTATGTGGTTTTTACTACCCTTTTTTAAGATACACATGTATCACAAATCTATGAAATTTACTTTAATATTAAAGCAGAAGTTGCTGGAGGAAGATGGAGGCAGGGTTCACTTACAGAAAACAAATAGTGCTGAATTCAAAGAACTTTGAGAAGAGTTTCATGATAAAACCCTTCTTTTGATAACCCTCAAACCCAAACCCGACTTCAAACAATACCTTCACTGGCTAACGTTAACCAAATATTTCTTAATCATAAATCAATCAGGTCTGAAATTCTTAAGAGCATGAATCCTTACGTAAACACTTATCAACATAAGAAAACTTGCTAATGAACATATGAGCTTTCTCTTTCTGTTTGACAGAGATTACAGGTATAATCTATGTTCCAGTTTATATTGTCACGTAGAAACTACAGCAGCTGTGATGGCTGAAATACAGATGCTGTTCATTCACATAAGCTCCACCCTTTGATCTCTGTCAAGAACGATCCAGATTGTCTCGTTCCTTCGGAATAACTTGAGAGCTCACTCTGATCTGCCAGCACGCATTTTGTTTCTGACTTAGTTTTTGAAAAGCAGCTTAAGTAGTGAAGAATTTTATGAGAGACCACATTTTTTTGACCCATATTTCTTGTTTGAGGACATGAAACAGTGAGGTTCCAAGCAAGAAAAACAGAGGGAGAACAGAAAGTTCTGAGACTTACCTGAAGAAGAATCACAGAAGCTTTTTTCAGGTCTAAATTTCTCAGCTAAAGGAGCTTCTCTGGGTCTTCTTACTCTCAATGAGAAAAAGCATGTGTGCGATACTGTCCTCAAACAGTTTGTTCAAACAGGTGTTTGTTTATTGAATCTTTTCTTTTTTTTTTTTACGTGACACCATTAAAGCCACTCCTTTGTGCTTCATCCTGGAAGGAAGTGGACAGTGGATCCTTTAACAAAGTACACAAACACACACACACGCATTCCGAGGTCACCCTTTATACTTTGTTCTGGCAACTGATAACACACGCTCACACAAGGCTTTTGCTGACATATCCTGATCAGGCACCAAGCAGGAAGAACATAGACCACTGTTGCCGCCTTAAGGTTTTATTCTTAGTAATGGGTATTGTCTCTTCTGTTCAGCTTCTCACTCTGCCGTTGTGTCTTTGACTATGATGGAGAAGAAAGAACGTACAAGATTTAATTATGGTGAAAGAAGAGGACATACTGCTTATCTTCATTATTTACATTAATTAATTATTTTATTGATCAAAGCTCATTGAATATAAATATACAACAATGCACCCATACAAACATAGACATGTTTATATAACAATTGCTGTCATATGGGTCAAATAACAAGTGAAAGTAAAGTAACTAAATGACAAAAGTCGGACATTTTGGTTGTTTTTGTGTTTGTTTGCAGTCGTACCTTCCAAGAATGCACATTCCTCATTGAGCATCCCAGTAAGTGTCCAGATGGCAAAAACCAGGAGGGAAAATATGATCACCATCACCTCCAGCTCAATGAATGGACTTGCCATCTACAACCCACTGCCACAGCTTTGTGTCGTTTGAACACAGTGAACACATCGTGTAAGTATCTCCTGCCTCCTCACAACGGTTGTGCCCTCCTATCACACACTCAAAATTAGAGTTAGGTGTTACTGAAGCATTTAGATGTTCTCTATCACACAAGTACTTAATCATACACTTGACCTCTCTCTCTCTCTCTCTCTCTCTCTCTCTCTCTCTCTCTCTCTCTCTCTCTCTCTCTCTCTCTCTCTCTCTCTCTCTCTCTCTCTCTTTGCCACACACACTTGCAAGAACTGTGAAACACCCCCACTCAAGGTCATGTTCAAGTGTGATGATCACATTTACACTAATTATTAATGGATGTGTGTGTTCACCAGTAGAAGCTCTCCATGTGAAATGTATGAATGTGTTCATTTTAGGATTAACGATTGCTCTCAGTTGGAGCATTTGACCCAGATACATAAGACAGTTTTTGGCATTTCGAGGCTATTCTGAAACTGAAAATGGCAATTGAGGTCAAAAACCAGGTGGTTTTCAATGTTTCAGTGCAAAAGCCGCTTGAATGTGGGGGCTGTACTTTTGCAGTGGAACATATCATTTTGTCTCCTCAACACCTCCCCACAACCACGACATACTCATACAGTACACTCAAAGGTATCTACTGATTTTGTTGCTTTCTGTTCCAAAGAAATGGTATTTTTTGCATTCTATTTGACAGACCACAAAGCAAGTAGGTTCTGCCTTCCCCATTTTGAGCGTGCTTTAACGTTTGGCATCAATATGTGTGAATCTGCCTGCATGTATTTGGAAAGGATGTGGATGGACATAGAGTACATATCTGCTACACATATTTTAGGACTTCACCTCTTAGCAGTGCTTGTTAAAACATAGCTGCAGGTGCTAATAATGTGTTAAATATTCTCTTTGCAAATATCTAGTACATCTTGCTGAAGAATTTAAGAAAAGAAGTTGTGACTCACTATAGCTCAGTCATGGATCACTGAACATGAAATTCTGCCAACGTGTAAATGAACCAACAGAGTTTTGTGTCTGATCGCCAGTGGTCGTATTTCCAATGAACCCAGCAGTCTAGGGAGCAATCTTGTATTGTGTACATACAAAGGTTTAAGCAGTAATGAGAGGGCCAAAATCCTCTTTCATAGCTTGATAGCAAACTTTGTGTGCATCTTTCTAGCCCCTTTAATATCTTTTTGATTCCGGAAAAAGAATTTTAATGTCACCTGAACATTCGCTGGTGTCGCGTTTCTGCTTCACCTCAGCTGCTGCTCCCCTATGATTACTTGAATTTACTTGTTTCATGAAAGTTATGTATAGGAATTGTAATCCTCTGTTCCATTATGTGACATGTCAACAAGATAATACAATGATTCGTAAACCATGTTAACATAAATAGGATTTAATACAATACAAAAAAGGATATTTAATTCTCATTCTAAGAGCTCATGATGAATTTTATTTTGTGGCACATGTCAAAAAACAATTGGAAGCATGTTTGTCATTGTGTTTTACATCACCTTTTCTTTAAACAATTCTCAAAAAGTAATTGGGAAATAGTTATGTCATTCTGTCTCATTCTTGCCTTCGATATGACTATAGTTGATTGAATTTGCACTTCATAATGAGCCATAATGTTTTCAGTGGAACACAGGTCTGGACTGCAAGCAGACCAGTGTCGTACCTACATTGTTTAACTCCAAAGCCGTACTGTTGTACAGCGCACATCCTGCTGGAATAAGCAGGGACATCCCTGAAGACGATGATATCTAAATGGAAACATATGTAGCTCCAGAACCTGTATGTACAGTTTCAGCATTAATGGTGCCCTCACAGATGTGCAAGTTAGCCATGTCACAGGCACTGACACACCCTTGTGTATAGCAATGCAGATGCTTGCAACAAGTTGAATGTTTCTTTTCCTCTTTGGCCCTAAGGACATGATGCCAATGAGCTCAGGGCCATTGAAGTCTGCAGTGTTTCTGGGTGTTTTAACAGCAACAAACTGTGGTCACTGATGTATTCCCAAGCTGATGTAATAATTGTGTTGTCATTGTGTTGGTTTTTAATGCATTAAAGATCCCGTTTGTAAAATCTAACATTATTTATTCGTAGGTATATAATATAATCTTTGTAACTATGTTAAGATTAGTGTGTAATCACTTTAAATTAGTGTATATGAAATATAAGATAAAAAATGATAATAAAATAATCATTTATAGTTACATGGTAGTGGGTCTCTCTCCCACTGAGTGCGCCATCTTGCACCACTATGTTACTATGGGAGCCAAAAATAGACAGAAGGGCCTTCGCATTTGTGTACTGTTGTATACCCACCCCACAAAAACTCACCCCAGTAAATGGGGAGAAAGAACAAGGAGTTTTTGGTCAGCAGTATTTTGGAAATTTGTCCCAATTTTATTAACCTACGTTACTCTAAATGGAGGATCATACACAGACTGCTATCATAGTTCTCCTGTGTGCTTGAAGATGGAGGGGCAGCGAGGCAGTGCTCTGTTGCATGCATTCTACTACCTCACCACGAGACAATGCTAATTTTCATATACTGGACCTTTAATAAATTGCCTGAGGGATAAAAGTCATAGAGCTGCAACTACGAATTATTTTAGTCGAAAGTTATTCTGCCGATTATTTTCACAATTAATCATTTAATCATTTACTCTATACGTCTAAATGTCTAAAATAGTGAAAAAGTGTTCATCATATTTTTTCAGAGCCCAATATGATGTCTTCACATTGCTCCTTTTGTCTGATCAAATACTTAAAAAAACCCATAGTCTCTTCATTTACTGTGAGAAATGACAAAGAAAAGCAGCAGATCCTGATATTTAGGAAGCTGTAACTGACAAATGTTCGATAATTTTGCTCAAAACAAGACTGGGAGGATTATTAGTATTAATTGATTGCGAACCTAAAAGGTCACAAACAATGTTGTTTTTTGTCTTTGCCCTCCAGATTTCTTTAGATTCTTCATCTTCTCGGAAAATGCTGAATCTCTTTTCAACCATGCTTATGTAGGACTGAACTTTTTGAGGATGCTTCTTTCATACTCAATCATGATACTATCACCTCTTACCAGTTGACCTCTTTAACCTCTGGAATATTTCAGTTCGGTTGTTTCTGAGCATTGCACAACTTTCCAAGTCTTTTTTTGGCCCGGAATATCTCGACTGTATATTTATATATAAACCAACAAATGTTTGACATTTTTGTTCAAAATGAGACTGAAGTGAGTATTCGATTATCAAAATAGTTGTTGATTAATTTACTTTAGACTTATTAATCGTTACAGCTCTGGAATTTGGGTTGTAGGATTTCCCCTTAACCTCCCAAATACACACGTACACCCAGGTTAGATCATGTGGCGATACTGATAGGGTTTGTGTATGATTTGTGTTATTTTGGCAGTCAGAGGACCAGTGTACCTTTATTCCTTTAACATGAAGAAATGAGGTGGTTTTACATCTACCAACACATCGTTTGACACCAGGGAGTCCCTGAACAATCGGACCGTATGTGTTTTACTGCTGTCCATGTGCACAAGTTGCATAAGCTTATTAGCAGCACCACTGGTCAGAGGAGGAGATTGAGGTTATACTAAGCCCTAATCCTTATAAACCGTATGCCTGTTACCCAGCCCGCATGACAAAATCCTGGCCCCACCCCTCCAAGAAAGACACACGCGCAGATACCCACACACACGTCTCTCTAGCACATTTTCCCTGCCTCCTTGCCTCTGCCTCCTTCTCTCTCAGCGGGAGGGCAGTGGCGGAGGAGGAGCGAGGGGGTGGAGCGCAGAGTAGTTTCCCAATCGTCATGCCGACCTCACACTCTACCATCTCCAGAGCTGTCTTCCAGTTGCCACGGTGACCTGATCCTGTTCCATCTCCGCTTCTCCCGATGAATCGGATTGGGCTGATAAAGGAGAGTGAACCCAGAGCAGCGTCTCTTTTCCCTGAATACAGCTCGCGGATGGGACAGCAGATGAGACGCAGGGACGCGGATCGGAGGACGAGAAGGCGCAGCGTGCTGGGAATGCCGTGGGAGTAACACCGGAGCGTTGCCTGGAAACAGCAGCATGCCAATACAACATATAACTGTGGTTCCGGCCAGGGAGACAACCAGCAATGGCAAAAGCGCTCCTTGCTCCAAAGAAAATACAGAGGTGAGTCTCAGACCTATGTTCTTATGGTGTCCATAAAATCTCTGTAGATTCATTGTTTTATGTTTAAAACCAGTGTAAAAATCATAGCTGTATTACTGTATGGTTTCTTAGGTGGTATTTGTGTTGTCAGAAGTTATAAGTTCTTTAGTTGATCCTTGAGCATCGATCTTGAGGTCCGTCCGGGAGGTTGTGTTTGTGCGTGTGTGTTTCATCCTCCAGAAGCAGCTGAGATTCCAATCCCGCACACATACAGTAGGGATACATAATGCAGCCTTATTATCACTGTTCCCTCCTTTGGTGTTTGAAGGTTTGACTGCATTTTATAAAAATTGTGTGAAATGTTTAACACTCACACCACACCAACCACGCCATCAGACAATGTCTCAAAATCTTCACATCTTGTGCCCTTATGTCACCATGTGTTATGTCATATGAACAGCAGAGGCAGGAGTAATCTTATCTATTTTGTAGTTTTCAATATCAATTATGTTTTAGTCATCGAGTAAAAAGCACGATATTTCTTTCCAACATGGGTGTAGAGTTGTGTGTCAATAAAGTAGTTTCAATTGACATTATAAAAAAGGAGAAAAAAGAAACTGGGTTTTAAATATGTGTTACACCGCTTTCAGTTGTCCTGATATAAAATGAATATTGTGGTTACCATCAGTGAGATACTTGCCTTGCGTCTCGGAATAAGGAAATGATTTTGTAGTATGACGGGTGAGAGGCTGACATTCAGAGCAGCAGTCAAAGTTGCTTTCAGTTGGTAATTTGAATTTCACAGTGTGACAGTCATTCACTACAAAAAACGATCCCCTTTGAATGCGGCATTATTCTGCTTGACTAATAGGTGAATAGCACCAATTGTGTGATAATCCTGTAACTGTGGACTTACTTTAGAAAATCCTATAAAACAAAATGCTTTATAAGGCCAGGATTGTTATTCTGACACCAGAAAATAGACCACCGTCCACTGTTGCTGCAGTTATAGTGGACCTTGTCTAGTTTAGTGCTTCTGTTGGGAACTTTTATCCTTGGTAAGTAACGCTTCAACACAATACAGGAAAATGATATGGTGATATTGTTTCAACTGGGGTTTTTATGTCTCTTTTATAACTGAAAACATAAAACAAAGACTTGTTACACTATGTTTAGATAGCCTTGTTATAGGTTCACGTAACTTTACAGAAAAAATCAAAAATATATTTACAAAATTTATAGATAAATCCCTGCGGTTGTAAGCACAAATTCAGTCTTCAAACAAACACAAATCTACACATGGTGATGTCATGGTGGACTTTTTCCACAGCAGTCATATTGGTGGGTAATCGGAAGTGTTGCTGATGATACTAATTAAGGTTCAGTTCCATTCAGGTCAAGTTTGCTGCTGTTATGGTTGTTCGCTAACTGGATGGTCCTTGCCATAGTACACAGATACGTTTTATTAACTACACGCAAATTTACCTCCCATTTCATATCAATATGACTTCTGTGAAAAGAGTCCATTGCATTTACACTTAAAGGCCCTTAGCCCTTTTAATTATCTGACAATTAGCAACATAATCTTGGATATTTATATTATTGTCCGCCACAGAACAGTCCTGGTTACTTGATTTGTAGTCATTTTGTTATATGAAGGATATTTTTGTTTGTGTTTTTTGAAGCTGTATTAGAAAAGGTATGTTACGTGTTATCCTGGAACAATCAGGGTTGAACAGTATCAAGTCAGAATGACAGTTAACAGCTTGTTTGGCTGTTTTGTGTCCACAACAATTCAACTATGACCAAGCAGGTTAGCTGAGGTGCAGAGTTTTCGTGTATTGAATTCATTAAGTTATAACCATGGGTAATATTTTACAGATTTCATAAGTAGATGATAAAGAAACATTGTTAAGTTACTTTAAAGATTGTGTAAAATGTGTCCAGAAGTGAACTGGGCAGTTACAGCTTTATGGTCAGTCGTCTAAATGTGGTTGTAGGTGTTTTTTCGTTGTTTTTTTTAATTCCTGAGCCAGAGTGCAGAACCAAAATAAAGCTGCCGGTCCACTACATCACTTAATCCCCTCTGCAGAAACATGCACTTGTCCACACATAGACTCACCAAAGTCTCAGCTGTGTGTCAGAATAAGAGGGTCAGCAGAAGAGCTTGTGCTCAGGTTAGTGGTTTTATCTCTAATAAAACACTTTATGGCTACTATACTGTAGGTTGAACTGTTACTCTTGTATGAGACGTGGGCAGGAAGGATCCTTGTATTTTATTAGTATCTTGTGACTCTCGGCATGAAACAGTCTTTCTATACTCACAACCTCCACTGTGCATTTCCTAACCACTCGCAGCTTCTCTTGCTGTGGCCCATTCAGCATCATTCTCTGTATGGCTGTGCACTGACAACAAACTGATACAATACACATCATTGATACGATGATCTATCATTGCATATGCTGCTGTTCTTTGTGTTCACGCTTGCGATGTGTGCTGACTTCTTTCTGTTTCAGCTGAATGTTAGAGTAGAAGGGTCAAAAGGCTGAAGGTACATTACCAAACTGACGTCCGTTCATCTGTACACACTATTCAAAATCACAGCCATCATTCTTTGCCTGTAAACTGTAAAAATAAATAATTGATTTGTTTTGTTTTGTTTTCTCCACTCCCCGAACATTAATATCTTTTGCCGGTGTTCGGGTTTTGTCGTTTTTTTTATCAGTTCGTCTGCCAAAACAGCTCAAGAAGGTTAAAGATGAATTTGCTAGAAACATAACTTTTTTGCTGTTGCAATGTGAAGAAACAAGTTGGGAAATATGTTGTATGAATATTGAGAGTATTGGTGATACAAATGCTACATATTGACACACATTGCAGGACAGGGCTTGACATTAAGGCAAAGTATGTAGTAGATAGTAGCGTGTCCACTTATTAGTTGGTATTAAGTTAAATAAATGCTTAAATAAATGCATTTAGAATACCATTCTGAAAGAAATTAATTTTCTCTTCACAATATGTCAGACTCATAATTCCTTAATAACCACTCAACAGCAGCTCAGGGTATTCAGCAGAGTAGGAACGGATGCAGTTCAGTTTTCCCTTTGTTTCTTTGGCTTTGCAGCCCATCTGAAAGTACCACGAAGAACTAAAACTGCGCCGCACAAGGCAAAAACAGAAAGATAATTTCTACAACCACTGGATAGATGAAGTTTTTTATGTTACAAAATAATATAAAGTGCAGTTTAATGATTGATTTTTGTGCTACAATAATTTAAGGATCAAAACTGTGCATCATACCATCTGTTCCTTCAGACTAATGACAAATATAATTTGATAATTTTTAAAGCACATTACAAAGGGTTGGAGCAGGGATAAATTTATGATTGGAAAACAATATATTTAACGTCGCAGTTTGTGTAAACTCCATGCAGGACTACTGATTTAAACCTGGCAATCAGCAAATCCTTTGATCAGCTTAGACAACGCAGTCTTCTTCTTGTCAGTGTCTCTCTTATTTATTTAGTCCATTTGCATAGGTGCTGCGTCTATGTGTGGGATGGCACACCTAAGCTTTTGTTTGAACGTTACTTATCATTATAACAAATCTAAACAGTACAATCATCAACATTGTACTTTGAATATCCAATGGGATAATAAAGCTTAAAATTCTAGCTGCTAAACAAGTGTTTCTCAACCTTTTGTCAGTCATGGCAACCTTTCAGAGTGTGCAAAATATCAAGTCGCACCACTCTTAATGAAAATGATTGTTAAGAGAGGGAGGCGACTATAACATGCAATAAAAGGGAAACATTTTCATAAGTTGATAAGTTGTAGCTGGTTCTAGATTTTGGGGGCAGTAATTGATGCATTGCTATATGTCTGCTATGTCAAAACATGTTTTTGAAGGCACCCTCTCCCTGACAAAGCCTGATGGCCCACTGACTGTAAAAAGCTGTGCTAGATAGTGTTGTATGCTGTCTTATCTTTGAAAGGTTGATCCTTTATGTTAGCATTAAGGCATTATCAGATTTATGGAATATTTTAACAAATATTATTAGAGTGAACACAATAATCAAAATCTAAATAATGAATGGATCTTACGTTTCATAGTTATTATGTTTATAGTTATAGCACTATAGTAAATAATATATAATAAATGTAACTTTACTCAGGCTGGAGTGGTGTGAATATAATGGGGCAGGCTACAGAGCCATAAAGCACTATAATGAAAGCCTTAGGTCAGTATGGGACACATAAGTGAGATATTTTTAACGATGTTCCACAGAGAGGTAGGGAAATCGTTGACAGACAATTATTTTTTGTCGCAACGAAACAAAACCAAACCAAAATAATGATCTTTCACATCTAATTTTCCTCTGGAGGAATATGAACTTTGGAAAGTAATTCTCAAACTTTCCCTTATGATTCAGTTAGTTTTCCCCTGGTTACTCACTCCAAAACCAGATGTATGACTGTCATGGGAATAGAAATTTCTTGTGCAGAAGCTCATTCAGAAACGACCATGGATTCACAGCTCAGGAAGACAGCTGAAGCTGGGGGGATGTTTCCACTGTCTGGGACAGGATGGATTTAATTCAGTGATGCACCTGTCTGCCAGTAACAACAACAGTATGGATCGGTCGAAAGCCAGCTGAAATTGATGATAAGGCTGACTTGAATAGGAAAGGGAAAAAAGTTCTGATGTCTTAAAGCCAGAAAACAGTGTCATCCACGGTTGCTTTTTTAAAGCTCTACATGATTTCACTTTGAGAGTGTTGATGGTTGGTAAATAACTTGTTATTGTAAAAATATCAGGAAGTATTTATTATTCATGGTGGTTTACCACCAACGATACTTGCACACTCCTACACAGCAGCAACTACTGTTTCCTGAAACTTCTGCAAGATTCTGAGGCACTGACATCTGATATCTGGTGGTGGAGTTCAAGTTGGGTCTGGAAAAAATCAGTGCTCTAGGAGTCCTAGAAAAAGTGCTATTAGTCAGCTTTAAATAGGACCACACTACAGAGCAGCATATACTTATCAGGGTGATCAGGTAATTGGATTGTCTGGCTTTAGCTGTGGTCAGAAACAAGCACACATGTCCACACATGACTCCTGATGCTTGATTTTCAACCAATCCAACCAGAAAAACAGCCTAACTGAAAAGAAGAGGAGACAGCACTGAGATGCTAAAATCTTAGTTTTATCCTAATGTTTGATTTTATTGCCAAATTAAAGCATATATATATATCAATCTGTGAGGCGACTAGTGGACTTAGAGAAAAAATAACATTGACGAATGTTGATAACAAATTAACCAGTGTATAAACAGCCCAAAAAATTGTATGTAATGTAAATTGTCTTGTAAATTTTTTCTTCCGTATCTAGTTTTCTATTATTTAAGATTAAATCTTACAAAGCAGTGCAACTTGAGTGTCCACTTTCAGAACTTCATGTTCAACAGTGATTTACATTTTATGGATTTAGCAATAAATACATTTACTGAAAATTTGTAGTATTTAATTATGAAAATACAGATCCAAAAGTATTTGGACAGTGACACAATTTTTTTGCCCATGTGTGCAGACTTTTCGCTTTAATTTGAGGGGTACCACAAGAGCAATGCACTGACTATTTAAGAATTACAGCCAGTTTAACACACAAAGTCCTCTATTTCCAAATGCTTAAAAGTAAGTGGACAAACTCATAACTTTAAAGGTGATTTTAAATTCTTAAATGAAAATTATGAATTCTGGAATTCATGGATATAGCTAAATGCTGTCTGACAGTCATTTTCAGTTCAAACTACCTGACTGACTGATGTACCTTAATGGGCCAGTTTATTTCAGCAATAAGAGAAAATGTGTTTTGGAAACAGTAGTAGTCTGTCCCTCCCCCGGCCAGAAATAATATATTAATCCTAGCTGGCTGTTGATGCTGCACATTTCACTTATGACATTAATAAAGGAGATTTTTGAACCAGCGCTATTTTGTCTAATGACAACATAATGTACCAATGCTGAGAGGGAACTGTAGCCCTTATTAGGTTGAGATCAGGTGATTGACTTGGCCACTGAAGAATATCCCATGTCTTTGCCCCAGGAGGAAATTGAGTTGCTTTCACAGTAGGTTTTTCTTTCATTATCCATCTGCACTGTGAACTTGTCCTATCAGTTTTGCAGTGTTTGGCTGAATGTGAACAGAACGAAATAGCCCTATACACCTCAGAATTCATCCTGATACCTCTGTCAGTACTCACATCATGAATAAACAGCAGTGAACCCATTCCATTGGCAGCAATATATGTCCATGCAGTAGCATTGCATCCAATGTGTTTCGCTGATAGTTTGGTATGTTTCAGATCATGAGATGTTCCTTTGCTTTTCCAGACTTTTCTCTTCCCATCATTCTGGCACATGGTCATCTTGATTTCATCTGTCCCATAGAATCTGATTCAAGAACTCGGCAGGATTTTTTAGATATTTTTAAAATAATTCTAATCTGGCTTTCCTGTTCAGAGTGTTACCAGCGGTTTGCACCTTGTTGTTAATCATCTGTATTTCCAATCATGAAAGCATCTCTTTATGGTAGACTTTGACAAATATACATGTACCTCCTTGAAAATGTTCATGACCTCAACGGATGTTGTGTGGAGGTTCTATTTCATCAAGAAAATGTTTGTTATGGAGTAATGAGGGATCAAACCACAGCTGGCCATGAAACTCCTGGTCAGTCATTTGAGTCTCTGAAAAAAGGGGACTTAGTGTAAAAATGGCTGTTAATTTTAAATACTTAATGGAATACTCTTGTGATACCTCTTAAATTAAAGCAGAAAGTCTGCTCTTCAATCACGCTGTGATTTGTTTTAATCCACTTTTGTGGTGTACAGAGGCAAAATAACAAATCTTGTGTTACTACCCAAATACTTAGGGAGCCAACTGTACCTTTAGTTGCAGCTCGACTACAGTGAAATCATTCAGCTTCTGTTCTGACTTGTGAACACAGGGATTATTGCTTTTTTTTAATGTAATATTTTATGTTCCACTCTAAATAACTCCAGTCACTGAGGTGCCATTCAAGTATCACAAGCTTCTGTTTTTTTCTCTAATGTTTTTCTGTCCCTGCTTGTCATTGTAGGGGAGGAAGGTCCCTGGGCGCTCAGGGAGTCGATCCAGTAACATCTCCAAGGTACCTGCTGAGTAATTCAGGGCTTAAAGGACCAATGTCAAGGTCACATTTCAGAGTGTGTGGTGGCATCCTTTGTCCAAGCAGAAAATGATGTGCAAGAATGTGCAATGCTACAAATATAAATAAAGATGGAACATGTCTCAAATGCCTCCCACTGTTCAAAATTTAAGCCAGAATTTCCAGAACGTATTTAGCGTGTTTTTAGATGGGTTTATGCCTAAGGTGTGGCCTACTGTATGCTGCAGCCCACCACCAGGGGCAGTGTTGTCCATTTTTTATGTAATTGGTGACTCAGCTACAGTTCTCAGGAGGTGGTGGAGGCCAAACCAGAGCTAAAAATAAGGAATCACAAAATGATACAGTGAATATTGGACTAAGATTTGGCAGGTCTTCAGGCATGCGGAGACTCACAGAATTAAGCTTTTGTTTGCTAACATGTTGGCAATCACAAATTTGTAAGGCCCTACTATGTCATGGCTGCATGTTTGTCCACTTATTTTGAGTGACTTTAAAATACCTCCATGTTTCTGAGTTGAAATTAATGTTAATCTCTATTTTGATAATGTGGTAATTGGATTGTTTATAGAGACAGATTGTGGACTTGCATGGCGTCGTGGAAGCTATTTTGTGTCTGTTTGTTGTTTTAGGCCAGCAACTCCACAACAGGATTAACTACGGCCTCAAGAACATCAATCACCCCGTCTTCTCAGGACATATGCAGGTAAGACTGTTGTCTCTTTATTTATGAGCCAGCCTTACAGATGTAGCAGGCCAGGAAGGACAAGACAGCTGCCCCTTGAATACCTCCAAGCAGCCACCACTTTCTCTGTGATAATAAACGCTTTAACTGCGTGGGAGACACAATTGAATGCAATGGTGCTACCATAATGCAATTAATGTGGGGAAGATGGCTGTTTGTTGAAATGAGATCCTTCAGCTCAGGGTGTGCACTGGTGGTGTGGTGGTCAGCTGATGGTCTCAAGGCTGGAGGAATGTTTAGTAGCAGTATGGACACGTGACGAGTGCTTGGAAATGTTTTTCACATAGCATATTAAAATCATTCCATTTCATATCCCCGTAATCGTTATTCAGTTGCACACTGTCTCTTTTTTTGTGTCAGAGGAGGTGGATTACATGTACGTCCCACCAACATAATTTTCAGTTATCACAGACGTTGGCAGGAGTCTCTAGGACTTATTACCTTAATGTTTTCCACAGTGAGCTACAAAGCTCTGATTCGCTCTGTTGTTTTTCAAACGGACACAGACTTCAAACAGATGTGAAATACAAAAATTATCCAGTGTCCCCTTTCGTTAGAAGCACTTGTATTTGTTTTTTTCCCATTCCATCTCATTTCATCTTGTTTTTTTGCATCTCCATGTGTGTGTGTGTGTGTGCGCGTGCACAGTTTTGGTCAGCTGGCCCGTTTAGAGGAGGAAGCTTCTGAGTCTCAAAAACACAACAGGCACATACACCCCTCTGTGATGATGGTTGCCAGCACAGCTCTGGGCTCATTAGCTCAGTCCCAGAAGAAGCAGGTAAAGCGCCGTCACCGCCGCAAGCGGGACAGCTGCACGGCCCTGGACCGCCTGGAATCCAACGGCAAACAGGAGCAGACTGACCGCAGCGACCGCAGCCTCAGCTCTGACCGCAGCCAGCAGGGCGAGAAGAGGGAGCGGTCTTCCAGGAATCGGAGGGAGCTCCCACCTCGCCTCCGCTGCTCAGGGGCCCCCCAGTCGGACTCCACCTCCGAGGAAGAGGCATGGCGTGAGGTCCGCAGCTGGAGCAAAGAAAAAGCCCGCAGAGGGTGCCGCCGCAGCGGCAGCAGCCGAGAGAGGCATGGGCCAGCTGGGGGTAAAGCAGAGGAAGACAAAACGGAGATTATGGAACTCCAATCAGTGGGTTCGGATGAAGGGAAGGAGAAGCAGCCTCTAGTGGAGGACAGTGGGGGCCTTAAGAAGCGGCACAGCAGCCGGGCCTCGATGACGAGAGACACTTCACTGGGGGGAAGCTCTCAAAGAAGAGATAAAGAAAAGAGCGACAAGTCACGTAGCCTGGACGGCAGCTCCTCGCTGGCGGAGGAAGGCGAGGAGCTCATCACTGAGACATACCAGGAAAAAGGGTCAGGAGGTGGGGACATGTCAGCGCCCACACCACAGAAACACTGTGGCGTGACTGGAGGCGCACCGCCGCCTTTCTCTGATGACTCCGAGCTGGAGGTCTGCAGGTCAGTGTGTGTTAGTGAGCGTACGTGTGTGTGGCCCATGTGTCAGGCTCAAGTTCACCTTCAACTTTTAAAAAAGAAAAATTTCTTTGGCAAAGTTGTAAAAGATACCCAGAGGCATTCCCTGCTCCGGTGTGTGTACTCTATGTTTATTTCCTGTGTGTATGTAGGATCTGCCACTGTGAGGGGGATGACGAGTGTCCTTTGATAATGCCCTGTCGCTGTACGGGGAGCCTGAGATTCGTCCACCGGGCCTGTCTCAACCAGTGGATCAAATCGTCAGACACCCGCTGCTGTGAACTCTGCAAGTTTGACTTTGTCATGGAGACAAAGCTCAAACCTTTACGCAAGGTAGGCACGCGCTCTGAAGCCTCTTTCACGGTTATAAAATGAGCTGTGCTCCTCCAGACAAGACCAACGTCGCCTCTCATCTCCTCTCATCAGTCTGTCCTGCAGTGGGAGAAGCTACACATGTCAAAGAGTGAGAGGAGAAAGATCTTCTGTTCAGTGTTGTTTCACCTGATAGCAATAGTGTGTATGTTGTGGTCAGTCTACGTTCTGGTCAAGAGAACTGCGGAGGAGATCCGACTCGGGAAGAACGGTCAGTACATTCCCCCGACACCCCCTTCACATACCAGAGTCAAGCAGAGTCAAATTTGATGCCTTGATCAATTTTGGCTTCGATGAAAAGATAATATGATCCAGATGAAATGTACCATGAGGAGTTTTCATCTCTAAAAGGCCATTTTCTTCACATTTATCATTTCTCATCATAAGGTCCTGACAGTACACAAAAGCCCTAACAAAAAAGCTGCTGTATTTACCACATCAGTAAACGTTTGCAAACCTCTCATCTTAGGGAAGTTTTCATCCACCTTCAGTGATTTGTAGGTTGACACCCTTTTGAGACTGAGGAAAAATCAAAATTGAAAAAATAGCACAAAGTTTCTTTTAAGTAGTGCAATTTTCCCAACAGATAAAAGATGTCAGCCATCCATCCATACATGCATGACAGTTGCAAGATAAACTGTACAATAGGAGTTTAACTGTCAGTATGTGTTATTGCTATCTGCAGACATTTGTGTCACATACAATCTGCACATGTGCATCCTCATACTGGCGTAGCACCCAGTACAGACCTCACAAGACCATTAAATGCTGCACCGAAGCAACCATAGTGGTGAAAACTCCACAGGGCACCTTCAACACGTCTCACCTGCTGATATTCACACCTGTCTGACTCTGCTGATGTAAGAAGTTAAATTTCCCGTGAAGTCGTTCACTGTTTTCTGTAAATGTAGTTAACTAGTGAAAACTGTGTGTGTGTATTAAAGAGCCCCTCTGATGAAAATCCCATTTTTGACTTGGTCCATGTGGTGTTTTTTTATGTACAATGACACACATCCTGACTGACATAAGCATTCAGTGTCTTTGCTAAGGATTTCTACTGTCGTTCTGCAGTCCACAAGTCTCCAAAAACAGGAATAATAGGCCAGGCCAGTTCTTCTACTTATAAAACGGAAGGAACCAATCCTGACAACTTGCAGGGTTCAGTATTGTTCCTGTGAATTCTGTGAATCAAGGTCTGGTTCAAACATGTGTGACTGAATAACTCTGATGTTAGAACTAGCAACTGTGCAGTGTATAGTATACTACTTTAAAAGTCAGAAGATGACAGAGCAGGTTTGCTCAGGGTTAAGTCTCCAAGACTCCTTCTGCACAATGAAGATCCAACTCTGGTTTGAAGCCTTAAACTGCAGATACATACGAGTCAAAATAAGTATTAATTGTTCCACACACCCCAAGACCTAAATCATTAAAATTAGGGAAGGAAATGTTGTAGCATTTAAATAAAGTAACTGTTACCATGATAACTTTAAATACAAACGCTTGTAGCTGTATCGTTTATTATCCTGTCGGGATCTGCAGCCCATAAAACAAATGTAGCTCATCAGGGCGGTCTACATTTTAGTTCCTGTTAACCTCAAATTTAGTAAACTTCACATTACTACATTTTTGATGAATTTTCCCCTTTTTTCAGGGAATTGTTAGTTGAAAAATTTGAAATTTGACTTGCTCTGAACAATGTTTTCATGTCATGATTTCATCAAATTAGGGTAAATTATATTACCACGTGAGGTTGGCACATTTTAAAAATGGTAGCACCTTCACGGAAGTTCTGACATCAAACATTTGAGTGGGGGGGAGCAGAGCTACTGTATGCAAATCTAAATGTCATGAGAAGGGTCCTGTTGAATTTCGGACGATAGATGTTATCCCAAGGACAGGAAATTTTCACTTCGTCATATTCCCACCACCACAAGATTGAACTATATAACAAGTTTGGGAGAGGTCGCTGTGTGTTAGACTGCAAAAGATGAGTTCCTAATCTCTACTAATGTAATGTAATGTAACGTGTGTATATACAGTATATAAATTGAACATGCAAAAGCACCGGATTAGACTCTAGGAGATCATGTAGCTCAGTGTTTTGGGACTAATAAAGGAGAATAAATACAGGTGACAGTCTGAATCACACATTAGCATAAAGGATGTCTGACATGATTTAAATAGTTTGAAGTAGAAGTAGACCCCCCTCTGTGCTTTGTGCCTTCTTTGATGGTGTGGTGTGTTGTGCTGTGATCACTCTCGTATCGTAGGAACTAAGATTAGAGGCAGTAAAATCTAGTGGTAGCAGTATGTTAAAGAAACTTATTACACATTTGTTTCACAAATAGAACACGTTTATTCATAGATCATATAGAAAAATCACACTCACTCTTGATTGCAGAGGAATTATGGAGATTTTCTCTTCTGAAGTACTATACGCCAAAGGGTAAGCACAGCTCTGCATACACCACCATCATGACCTCTCCCCCCCTCCTGCGGGCCACCTTACCGCCACCCCTGTGTTTTGGCGTCCTCAGGTGTGGTGGAGTGGCCTTTCTGGACCAAGCTGATCGTGGTGGCTATAGGCTTCACCGGTGGCCTCATCTTCATGTACATCCAGTGTAAAGTCTACCTGCAGCTGTGGCGCCGCCTCAAGGCCTTCAACCGCATCATCACCGTGCAGAACTGCCCTGAGAAAGGCCTGCACAACTCGCAGGCCCGGACTGGCATCCTGACCAATGGCAGGCACGAAATGGCGGCGGTTCTGGTCAGTCCTGCCCCGGTTCCGGCTCCGGAGGTGCAGCCGGACTCGGACGTGTCAGTGGAGGCTGCGGTGGCGCCGGCGCATACACCAGTCTGAGTCAACCTTGTCCCACTCAGAAAGAGACCTGAATCACACCCAGATCTTCTAACAACCGGCTGGTGTGATTTAGATGGTGTTTTAGTGTTCTTCATCTCAGCTGCTGTGAGTACTAGTCTTCACATCAGTATGGACACATTTAAAGTTCCTCAGTGATCATGGATATCACAGGCTTGATGAGGTACAGTGGATGTGCAAAAAAGGAACATAGACCAGAATTTTAAAGAAGAGGTGAAGAGGAAAACAAAGCCATCAATCAGCGAGAGATGTTTGTAAAGACTTCATTTGTGTGGTATATTCAATTTAATTCCTGTATGCACTGACACAAGTTTAAAATGTGAACACCCTGAGGATGCTCAGCATGCTTCAAACAAACCTTGGACAAAAGTGTCGGAAAATGAACGTGTTCCCAACTGACCACACAAACAATCATACGTCCTGGAGACGTGACAGCTGCTGAAATAAAGATGCATAATGACTTTTCATGCAGTTGCACACATATGAGAAAGGTTTAACTACTTGAAAAGACAGAGTTCCAGGAAAGAAGATCACAACTCTGCACACCTGGACAAGCTTCACTTGAAGCAGGCATTTGTGTTGTGTTGTCAGATCATCGCAGAATCCTCCTTAACTCTCCCTCTGGACAAACAGGTCTTCAACACCAAATAGTCAGATTATGATGAGTAGAGAAACTATTATTTAATCTGTATCTTTAGGTCAGTCTGAAATAAAAACAAAAATTATTTTTAAAAAGGGAATTTTAGTTACTCTCATAGGAGAGTTTTGAATATTACTTTAAATCTGAAGTATCCGTTTCTGATGTTTATTTTGACAGGTTGCGGCTTCATGTGGTCCCTCTCTGTGAGATCCTCTAATTTGTACGTTAATGTAACTAGAACGTTGATATTTGCAAGCTGTTCATGTTTGAACATTAGACTTGACACAATGTGTGACTATCAGTTTAAAAAAGTGACGCTTGTTTACACTTTTCTACAGGATTGGTTTGGTTTTTTACCAGTGTAACATCGCAGAATGTTGTCATCTCTCTTTTATCCCCCACAACATGAGAGCACTCACCAAATCTGTCAAAAGCTCTTTAAATATCTAACTGGGTAAAATTTGTTATTCAGGTAACATATGATGTATATTTGTTTGTGCAATAAACTCTGAATGTAGAACCTCAACAGTCTGCTGCGAAGTTACTGAGCAACAAGTAGACAGTTTTCTGTCTCAAGGGAGTTTGGCCCCATCTTATGGGCAGTAATGGAGTAGCAGCATTTTCAAAAGAGCCTTTACTAAGTAGTCATTTGTCCTGAATCCAGCCTCAGTCAGTCAGTCAGCAAATCATCCAGCTCCTCCTCATCTAAATCATCTTCATCATCCTCGTGTTTGTCTTCTGCTTCATGTGTCTCTTCTTTTTCTTCACTCTTTGTGTCCAAACCTCTGTTAGACACCTTCCTCAGTTTAATATTTGGAAGTTTCTTCAGATCACCAGTCCACTCCCTGCAGAAAAGGATCAACAAATGCCATCAAATGACATCAAAAAGAATGGTCACCAATCCTCATGTGCAATTACTTGGCTTAAAATGGTTTCTGATCAGGTATAGGGTACTTTTATCCACGTGGTACTGGAAAACAAATGCGATTATTCAAAACCAAACAGTGCAAAGTCTAAGATTATCAAGGTTCATCTGAATTTGCATGAGCATACAAAATTGATAAATTCAACAGCTAAGGAAAATAGGACTAATTTTGAAAAACAAAGCATACCTATTCTTTTAAATTCAAGAAGTTATTCATGTCCATTTACCTGAATGTTTTCAGATGCTTTCCATTAATGATGTCTGGGATTTCTGAAGAGAACAAAACACAGATTCATGGAGCATTTTTCAACACTGGCTACGTGCATCTAAACTAGTCCATAGTGAAATAATAGAATATTGTGGAAAAGTTTATTTGCTCCGCAATTCGATTCAAAAATTACATTTTCAAACATTTTAGACTCATTAAATCATCATTAGTTTTTAATTTTGATGTTTGTAGCTTATACAGTAACAGTGAAATATTTTTTTCACATTTTGAGATTTTTTTTTAAATTTTTCAGCTGTAGGCAACAGTTATCAAAAGTAAAACAGTTATATGCTTGAAACATATTAGTCTGTGTGTAATGAGTGTAAAATAAATTTAATGATGAAAAATCTGAGCACTCTAATTTTTTGAGATGCGCCAGTATATTTATGTGTGCTTTTATATGATGAGCACTCACCGAATCCGATGCCCTCATATTGCGCTCGCTCTCGTTCGATGGTCTGTTTGATGACAGCCTCTCTGGCACCATGGAGACGACCCTGTCGACCTTTGATTCCGTTCATCAGCTCAATCTGTTCGAGCTCAGAGTCAAACCTTTGAAGGTACCTGCATGGTGTAACACATGAACCCACTGAACATCACTATAAACAAACTAAACAAGCAAAAACAATGTGAAACCTTGTTTTTCACCTTTCAATGATGTCACAGGCATCTTTTCTGGTATAAGTGGTCTTTTCTGGATCCAACTGTCCCTGAAACCAAAGCAGCTTCTCACCTGGGAAAGACAAAAGAAGCAAAAGCACGTTTGATGGATGGAGATTTCAATGTTTTCAGCAAGTTTTTATATGATACGAAAGATTACCGAGCTTACCGATGTTGCTAAGGCGTGCAGCTTTGTCAGTCTTTTGCCTGGAGAAATAAGAGACACCAAATAAATAAAGGCAATCCAAATGAGGAGTGTCCAAAATATGTATGTGAAACAATGAAGCATGTTCGTCTAGATTAACATTTCAGCCCTCTTGTGTTTCATTTAAAAGAATGGTTTTACTTGTAATTTATTCTCTCACTTGTCAGCAATATTATTATTTGATTCAATTAATGGACCAGGCCAGTCACATTTAAAAAGATTATTCAGACTTAGACTGGTAGATTCAAATGATGTAGGTGGAATTATGACATGATTTCACAATAAAATTAATTAAAGTGCACATTAACTTTGTATTCGTACTGAGTCATGACACAGAATTATCAACATATATCATATCTTTTACTGGTGCTCGTTTGAGATGCAACTAATATGTATGAAAAAAGACATATCAGAAATAGTAGGTTACTAACAGTACAAGTACTTATGACGCATGATAAATTACATCATTTATACAGCTACAGCAAAGACTTTAACCACTGTAGCTAGTTGAGGAAACTGAGCACGGTGGTTACAAATGTAGGGGTCAGAACCCTCAAAAGTTAGATAAATCTGACAGGTAATGAGGTGATTCACATGGATTAAAAATAACACTTCTGGGAGAGTTAAGTTCTTTTTTTCAGAATTGTTCTATATTACTTGAGAGATATTGGAGTTGCTGTTATGAAGGGTGCATTTTATGAAATGAACATCAGCGTGTAACAGTGAAATATGTATAAATTATATTTTGTCTAATAAAATAAAATAGCGTGAAAATACAAGTAAGGTACAAGCAGCTCAAAATACTAACGTAGCTGTTCTCACACCTTTCTTTCCTCTTCAGTCTGATATCTTCTCGGGCGAGGTACGCAGCTTTCCGGCTGTACGGGTGAACAACCTTCTCTGCCGCTTTTCCTTTCTGAGCCTTCGGCTGACAATTGAATGACAGAACGTTTACACCGCTGAAATTATTTAGCTTGTTAATAAAGACACTTTATTCTTTAAATATCACAGTGACCGACCACCAGACTTACCATTATCACTGTTCACAAACACGCGTGGCCCTCTGTTGACAGCTGGACCGGAAGTACATGGTTGCGTCTGAATATTTTGTCCGGAGGCGTCACGGAGAAAATTCCACAGTTCCTGTTTGAAGGTGTCACAAAAATTTTAAACATGTAAAATTTAACTAATCAGTTGGCTTTTATTCAAGCGTTATAATCCAAATAAACATAGTCAACACTAAACCTGTGCCATGTTGTCTAAGATTCTTTTATTTGAAGACATTTTAAGTTTTTTTCAATAAAATAATCAAAGATATTTCTCCCGTCCCAGGAGAGGTCAAGAAGCAAAAGGCCGTATCTTCCTTTCAAGGTGGTCACCAATAGGAGAGATTTTATTTCTTGATTTCTATATGACAATTTTTTAAAATCATGATAATAATAGACATATATACAGATGCTAATTGTGGTTTCACAATGTAAATTAAATAGACAATGTGACAACTGCCACATTCTGTCCCATTCCATACCGGTCAACTAGATGCCCTCAGACATTTTTCACTACTGTTCCTTCCTCTCTGACCTGCTTTCCTGTTCCCACTTCCCACACCAATAACCCACTATAATCCAGCCCAGATCTTTTATTCCCCTTTTCATCCTAGTTATTGTACCCTGTTTGTTTTTTTAACAACCTCAGTCAAATTCTATACTTGTTACGAACTAATACCTTCAACACCTGCAGACCCCCCCTGCAAGCTAATACATACGTTTCTGAGCTTTTTTCCTTGCTGCATGCACCCCACCTGTAACTGCTTGAGTCTTTATTGCATCTCTGCATCTGTTGAATTTGTTAATCGGTTCTAACTAGATGTATGAAATTCCAAATATTTATTGCTATTGCAGTAGTGATATTAGCCTTTACCATTGTTGTTTGGACAGCAGCATTTTTTGGTTCAACAGAAGACTGTCGTTACTCAATTTTGTTATAGCAGACTTAATGATAATCATTTGATCAGTGAAGATTGGGAGACTTACAGCTGAGTTTATATGAAGTCATTCATGATACACAAACTCATTCATTCATTCATTCATCAGTTCATTTATAAAAAACCATAACAAACATCTATATAGACAATGATAGTGATCATTCTGGTTTAAACTCCATCAGTGGGACCAGTTGAGACCAGTCACATTTTTCCTGGCCCTCAGGCTTTGATTTATTAGCGTGTTAAAAATGTCAGTTAAAGCCAGAGAACAAGCTCTGTCTCGCTTAAGATTAATTTTAAATTCTAGAAAAAACTGTTGCAAATCAGACAGATTACCTGAGAATCAGTCTGAAGACGCATCATGGATCAAAGTTTTGACATGATTCGGTAAAATCGCTTTGGTTTATATTTTCACAGGCTGCTGCTCCTGCTTATATGGTTTTTGTAAGTGGGGGCTTCCATAGCTTTGACTACAGTTTGACGTGATAATACAGAGGCACACAAAACACGCTGAATTTGTGTAATGAGACCCAGTTTTCGTAACTCGAAGAAAAAATGATGTCGCTTGAAATCTTTAAGAACAAAAAAATGTGTTTGTTCCTTGAACATGCTTTGGCCAGTTGCTGTGTTTCTTTACAATAGCTAGAACACAGTGCAAAACAATTGCTTTTAGATTAAACTGAATTTAAGATTATAGCCCAAATTCAGTTTATGTAATGTTTGTCAGTTTTCACCAGCTTGTCACAAGCCTGAAGATTTGTTTTGCAGTGGCAGCTGAATTTCTGTAATGTTCTGTCTGTTTGTAACACTGCAAAAATCAAATATGAGTGTTTCCCTTCATCTTGATTCAACATTAAAGCAATATAACCCTGGAAACACATTGTAGAAATCTTTCAGGTAAATAATACCGCAGTTTTACTGGCACCTGGAAGTAGCCCACTGCTATTCTGTATGCTATTTGCTGCTACGCAGGTTTGCACAATTGAACCATCCTCTCACATTGTAGAGGGAATTTTATTCTTTTTTCTTTTTAACAATATGCTGCATTATTGTGAGCTGGCAGTTGAGACAGTTTGCACAATGTACTAGTTTATAATTGTAACCACAGTAATCTGCGCCGTCAAAGATGCCCGTAAGGTAGGTAAAACATTATTAAGTGGCCTTTAGTGTAACCTTCCTACAAAATATTTATGACTATATCATTATAAATTTCTGAACTGTTGTGCGCTGGTGCCCTTTAAAATCATTCTTGCCCCTGTCCCTCAAACATCGTGAGTCTGTCACGGGTCTACAACTAAAATGATTGAGTTGATCTAATCAGAAAAGACTCGTGGTATCTCTTCAAGTACAGTTACAGGGTTTTTGGGGTTTTTTTTTTTGACTCAATGTATTCTTAAATATTACTTACGTTCATGTGGCGAGTGAAGTTATATTACTGTGTATTATTCTAAGACGAAATTGTTATCAATGAGGCCTTCATTCCGGAAACTTATTCACATATTTCACTCACACATGACCCGTTTGACTGTATTTGTATTGCTTTAACCTCACAAATCTAATCAGATCCCCTGTGACATCAGTATTTTCTTTTTCACACACATGGATTTTTGGTTATACGGGCTTTAAATGAACAAATAGCTCAAAACAACTTACAGTACACAGCATTTGATGAAAAATACTGTGCGAGGTGAAAACAACACTGCTATCACAGCCAAACCATGACACCACTGAAGCAGATACATAAAACAATGGATAACTATCTTCTAAAACACCATGACATGCAGTCAACGAAAAAATTCACAGTCATAAATCAAGAGTGTGTCAGCTGCACCATTAAGAGAGTAACTGTGATCATGAGACCAAGATAAATAAAGTCTTTGATGGAACAGTTGTCATGGACACTAAACTCGTACAATATGGGCTTTCTCTGTTACTGAAGAGAGGGACTTTACACATCACATCATGATACATGAAACTTATTCTATTTTCATTAAGTTTATATCACGTAAAACAGTTCAGTGTTTTTGTTTGTTCTTTACCTTTCATCTAACTTAAATATTTTATGACTAGTTCAGCACTCGGTGTGTACTCGCCACCAGATATTGTTTGTCTGGACTCTGTACCAATAAAGCCCTGAACTGTACTGGTTTTGATTTGTGCCGTACTTGGGTCTGAACTCGAACCCGTAACAGTACAATCTGACCAGATATGGACCCGGCAAAGATCAAAGACCGGATTGGTCGCCAACTCCGTTGCTGTCACGGCTGAGAACCGCCAAGTCATGGCGGAGGTCCGGTGTGAGATGGCGGACATGTAAGCCTGTTCCAAGTCCTGGAGATGGGATCTTCCTCGTGGGGTACTGCAGCTTCAACTGCCAGTGCTGGAGCTTCACCAGCTGGGGCTGTTTCTTCCTCTGTCAGTGCTGCAGCATCTCCTCTTCCACCCCAGGTCCATGAGCCTAACGTGGGCTCACCTGAGCGTTATGATGGTGAACTGTAACACCTTCCTCAGCAATTGTACCATCATCTTCTCCCTGCAGCTGCTCACCTTTTCTTCAGAGGCGGCTAAACTGGCGTACACCGTCAATCAACTCACAGGGCGGGACCCAGCCGCCCTCCGTGACGTCTTCGTACGGGGGTTGGCTGGATACACCAAAGATGAGCTCGTGGCTTAAGAACTGCCATTATCCTTCTGTGCCAGAGGCTTGGATAGGTATATCATGGGGCAAGTGAAACATCAAACCAGCCCTGTGTGTATGTTCCTTCTAGGGGGCAATGGTGATGCCATCAGTTCTCTGCTCCTGTCCACACCGAACCAGTCGATCATTATTGGACTCCCCTTGCTCCGCCTGCACAATCCAGATATTGACTAGACCCCCAGCTCCATCAGGGAATGGAGTCCCACATGCCAGCAGACCAGTCTCAGCTCACCTTCTTCATCAACACCCTTGGTTCCTGTTCCTGCTCCAGACCTCACTGGGGTTCCAGCCGTTTACCACGACCTGAAAGAGGTATTTAGTAAGACCAAAGCCACCTCCCTGCCACCACACCGCCCTTATGACTATGCTATTGACTTGCTTCCTGGCACGTCCCCTCCCAAGGGACGCCTGTACTATCTCTCTGCCCCCGAAAGAGAGGCCATGGACCAATGCATCAAAGACTCTTTGGCAGCAATGATTATCCATCCCTCCTCTTCACCTGCTGGTGCGAGGGCGTTCTTCGTTGAAAAGAAGGATAAGACTCTATGCCCCTGCATATACTATCGTGGACTGAATAATATCACGGTTAAGAATCGTTACCCCCTCCTGCTCCTTTCAACCAATTTTGAACTTTTCCAGGGGGCAACTGTGTTCTCCAATTTAACTTAAGGAATGCCTACCATCTAGTTCGCATCCAGAAAGGGGGTGACTGGCTTCAACACACCTACAGGGCATTATGAGTGTTTGGTAATGCCCTTTGGTTTGACCAATGCCCCCCAACTGTCTTCCAGGCCCTGGTTAATGACATGCTCAGAGACATGCTTGATCAGTTTTTCTTTTTCTACCTGAATGATATCCTCAATGTTCCCCAGAGTCAGGATGACCATGTTAACCATGTAAGAGTGTTCTCCGCTGCTTCTTGGACAATAGCCTCTTCGGCAAGGCAGAGAAATGTGAATTCTACGTTTCCTCAGTTTCATTCCAGGGGTACATGATATCCAAAGACTCTCTTGAAATGGATCCTGCTAAGGTCTCAGCAGTAACCTCGTGGCCAGTCCCAGAGACACGTAAACAATTATAATGCTTCCCAGGATTTGCCAATTTTTACCAGTGCTTCATCAGAGGTTTCAGCTCAGTCACCTCCCCTCTCTCTGCTCTGTAGTTATCCAAGATGTCCTTTCACTGGACCGAAGCAGCACAGAGAGCCTTCGACATACTCAAGTCTCGGTTCTCCATGGCTCATATCTTCCAGATCCCAGACCCAGAGCACCATTTTGTCGTGGAGGTGGATGCATCTAGTGTGGGAGTAGGGCTTATCCTGTCCCCACATGCTGCCATTGACCAGAAGCTCCATCCCTGCGCCTTCTTCTCCTGCCGCATCACCCCCGCAGAGAGAAACTATGACATTGTAAACAAGGAACATCTGGCGGTGAATGTCCCTGGAGGAATGGTGCTACTAGCTGGAGGGCACTAGGGTGCCTTTCTTGGTATGGATAGATCATCGCAATCTGGAATACAACCGCTCAGCCAAGAGACTGAACTCCAGACAAGCTCGCTGGTCGCTGTTCTCCGACGGGTTTAATTTGACCCTGTCCTGCCCGGTTCCGGCAATGCTAAGCCAGATGCTCTTTCCTGAGAGTCCTGATGAAGGACCTGAACCCTTCACCATCGTCCCAGCTTCCTGCTTCATTGCCTCTGTCACCTGGGAGATCGAGGAAACGGGCAGCCATAGAGGACCAGC
Organism: Mola mola; assembly: GCA_001698575.1. Taxonomy (NCBI): domain Eukaryota; kingdom Metazoa; phylum Chordata; class Actinopteri; order Tetraodontiformes; family Molidae; genus Mola; species Mola mola. The sequence continues at coordinate 14,794,036 of KV751317.1, forward strand.
CAGGTCCTAGTTCCTGCCCACCAGACTGTCTGTTCATCCCTGCTCCCCTGCTCTCCAGTGGGGGCATGTTTCTCAGCTTTCCTGTCACCCTGGCATTTAATGGACCTATGGTGTCCTGCAGCAATGCTTCTGGTGGCGTCTATGGAGGAGGATGTCCATTGGTTATGTCAACGGATGTTCTGTATGCAACCAGAACAAGACCCCTCGTCATCCTCCAGCTGGCCTTCTGCACCCCTTACATGTTCCTCATCGACTTTGGTCCCACATTTCCTTGAACTTTATTTTCTTCCCCCCTCAAATGGTCGCACCACCATCCTCACTGTGGTCGATCAGTTCAGCATGATGGCACACTTCTCAAACCTCCATCCGCCAAGGAAACAGCTGTATTGGTCCTACAGCATGTGTTCCGGCTCCATGGTCTGCCCACTGACATTGTGTTTGATCAGGGTCCCCAGTTCATATCCATATTTTGGAAGGAATTCTGTGGTCTGTTGGAAGCCTCAGTCAGCCTTTCCTCTGGGATGCATCCCCAGTCAAACAGGCAGACGGAGAGAAAAAACCAGGATCTGGAAACCACTCTTTGCTGTCTGACAGCCCACAACCCTGCTTCCTGGTCCGAACAGATCATCTGCTCCTCTACTGGTCTTTCCCTCTTCCAGTGTGCCTATGGGAATCAGCCTCCACTCTTTGCCCACCAAGAGAAGGAGGTGGCCTGCCCTTCAGTTCAGACCTTCATCCGCCGCTGCCAGCGCACCTGGGACCAAGCTCACTCTGCTCTCCTGAAGTCTGCCAACCGCTATGCTGCAGCTGCAAACAAGCATCGCAAGTCTTTTCCCCACTTACCAGATCGGCCAACGTGTCTGGCTCTCTACCCCTGATCTGCCCTTTAGGGTGGAGAGTCGTAAGTTAACCATCATAAAGATTATAAACCCAGAGGCGGTCCAGCTGCAGCTTCCCCGCACAATGAGGATCCACCCAAATTTTCATGTCTCTATCCACCCAACATTTCACATCTCTAGGGTAAAGCCTGTGCAAGAAAGTCCTCTGGTGCCTCCCAAACCTCCACCTCTGTCTCCCCAGCTCATCGATGGTGGTCCGGTGTATGTGGTATAACAGCTTCTGCGCTCTCGCTACCCTGGACGAGGGATACAGTGATTGGTGGACTGGAAAGGTTACGGCCCGGAGGAACATGCCCTGGTTCCAGCCAGGTCCATTGTAAGTCCTCAATTGGCGGGGGGGCGGGGGGGTTAGTCACAATCCGCTCCTGGTTTTCCCCTCAACCCTCCCCACACTACTTGCTTAACTACCTGCCCTCATTAAGCTCATCAGTCTCACCTGTTGCTCCCAGCTGCAACCAATCACCCAGCCTCCCTTTAACCAGCTCCTGCACACTCACTCCCTGCTGTTTTTTGCAGCATGCAAAGTTTTCCAGCCTTTTTCCCCAGACTGATCTCTCAGCTTAGACCCTGCCTGTCACAGACCTGTTCTCCAAGTCTCTGCCCCGGTAACCCGACGTGCCTTCTGCCTCTGGACTTTGTTTCTGCTCGCTCCCTGCCTGCCTGCTGCCTGCCTGGACTCCCTCTTCGGAGGGTCCTGTCTAGTTCAGCACTTGGTGTGTGCTCGCCACCAGATATTGTTTGTCTGGACTCTGTACCAATAAAGCCATGAACCGTACTGGTTTTGATTTTTGCCGTACTTGGGTCCAAACTCACATCCGTTACAGCTAGGTACTGTGTGGCATTCCTCATAGCTTCAGCTACTTTTTGTTAAGCAAATGTTAAATTATATGCACTAGTTTTTTGATAATTTGGTAATTAACTCTTAATTAGAGGTCACGAATTGTTTGTTAGTGTTAAAAAAAGTTAGAGGAAGTGGCATAAATTGTTTAATGTTTGATTGGCTGATAATAGTCAGTTGATGTACATCATTAGCCATCTTTCTAAAACCTTGTGCTGCTGTCATGTCTCTGCTTTTTGATGGAGAAAAAATGGAGTCCTTTTAGCAGGCCGTGAGCTCTCGCCCATAGATAATCATAATAGCATGACCTTCCCATTCATGATTAGCATTCTACCGCAGCAGAGTCACATACGATCAACAAACAGACCAACAAGTAAATATGCTGTAAAAGGCCTTGGAGTTATTTTGAGCATCACCGCCACGATTTTTTCAAAAGATACTCGACTCAGCTGCTCAGGGTTTATTTTTTGTTTTAGTTTTTGTTCTTTAAGTTTGCTCAGCCCCCTCACTGAGATGGACTGCATACCTCAGTGGCAGGAATGTGACTGTAGTGGTGTTGAGGAGCCGTCAAACTTGTGGTGACAGGCACACAGCTGATTGCGTCACATCCGAGCGAGTTATCTGAGCGAGTGTGTGTGTGTGTGTGTGTGTGTGTGTGTGTGTGTGTGTCTTTTTCCTTTTTTTAATTTGCTCCATTTAACATGTTAGGCCACATCCGAGCGAGTTATCTGAGCGAGTGTGTGTGTGTGTGTGTGTGTGTGTCTTTTTTTTTTTTTCCTTTCCCTCCATTTAACATGTTAGGCCAGATCAGGAAGTGTGATGCTGTGACAGTAAAGGAGGAAGCAGGCACACAATGGCACTATGTCTGTTTCTTGGCCTGGTAGCATGAGACGCCCCCGAGTGAAGACCCCTCTCCTTCTGCTGCTGCTGCTCAGCGCTCTGATTGGGACAGGTAGGGCCGCAAGACTAACCTGAATACTCTGGATTAAAAGACGACCGGACTTTCTCTTCACTTCGCTGCCTTCTCTTTTGTTCTTTGTTCTGCTTCTCTGACACTGTGGCGGAGAATGTACCCTGCTTGACTTTATTATTCATATTGAGAACATTTAACGAGCACTAAAAATACTAAAGTTTTGTGTTTTAGTTTGGCCATTTGTTTGTCAAAACTAGGAACTTAATGCTGTTCTCTGATATTTATAAAGTTATATTCAGACTAAGTTACCTTTGGCAACATCACAGCACACCCCTCAATCTGCTTGTGTTTCATGTTTAAAATATTTTCTAACAAAGGGAAACATATATGACAAAGCTCTTAGGGGAACAAATTGCTCAACATAGCAAATATCTCCACCTACTCTTTACTGTCGAATAGGTGCATTTTGCAACAGTTTGAGTTCTTGTAACAGCAGCTTGAAAGTATGTCCACGGAAGTCTTAAGTTCCTGTATGGTGTCACTTTCTTAAGTGTAAGTGCTGCACATGTCTGCTCTTTGGTTCACTCGGCGATGAAAGCCATGATACATAGTGGTGAGAGTTGTCCCTTTTTGTCTTTGTCTGTATTGTTAGGCCAAAATGAAGATGATGGAGAACTAGACGATGTGTCAGCAACACCAGCCACAGATGGTCATGATGACACACAAACCTCAGGTAAGTTAGGATGATTAGAGAGATCGATAGATTGATAGATAGAGATGACTTTATTAATCTTCGTAGGGAAATTAATTCAATTAATTAAAGCATTTTATTCTAGATTAAATCTAGAATAAAATGCATCCAAGTGTCCTCTGCTGGTCTCAGAGGCTGTGTCTGCTCCCTGGTTGGTTTCCAGCCATGTTCAGGCCCTGCTGTCCTTAATTCGCCAGGTCATGCAAGTCACAGTCTAAACCTCAGTCTGATCTAAAGCTGCTAGCTCTACTGCTAACAATGCCAACAGCCACATTCAATGATAATAACCCAGCCCTATAATATCATTTACAGCATACATACTCACAGCTGTTGATGGTTACTCTGGTGATGCACTGACCCAAATACTTTTTGAGATACCTTTAAATTCTTGCTATGTTTTACAAATTGCACCCTCAAAATAGAAACAGATCACTTTGGTCTCCCCAGTGTTTATGATGCCATTGACACAGCAGTAAAGCAACATGGCTACTGCCAACAGCCCGGCTGTAAAGCAGGACTTTGGTTTGGTTCAAGTCCTTTGGAGTTGAAAAGACAAATGTTAAATTACAAATGAGGTATTTTCTGAAATTGTTTTGCATGAAATAGAAAATAAGTTAATCTTGCACTGTCAGTATAGTATTAATACAATACAACTGTATAAATATACTGCATAAATACAGTAGTATAAATTGACAAAATGGTCCATGTCATATGTTAGTTAAAGTTATTTGTTTTGAGCTTTGTTAGAGCCAAGTAGTTTAAGTTGGCCTTGTTTTCATAGACCAGGTCTCTTGTTTCTTCTGAGATCCTACAACGCTGATGGTCTCCATGCCGTCACGCCTGTGCTAATCCTTTGTTCCACATTTTCATGTCTTCATGCTTTCATTAGTCCATGAAAATTGTGCCTGCCGGAAGCATGAATAGCATATTAGACAAAAAAGAGATTTACAGGGAAGGAATTTATGCAGGATGGTGTCATTTGTCTGAAGCCGTCACAAAGTCGGGTCTAATTTAACTATATAGTATAATTAGTATAATAGTATAATTAACAACAAGTGTTTTCTTGTGACACTCTACACATATTGAACAGTTCTGGACAAAGCTCTTGTATAATTGGTTAATAAATCAATGAATTAATGTTCAGAGACGCAACATTCCATGAGAAAGCATAAAAACTGTCTTTTAGAGGTTAGAAACATTGGACTAGAGAAGAGGTGGTGGTCTGTATACTTTCACTGGTTGGGTTGGGAGAGAATGAAAGAGAAAAAGGGAAAGGCTAAGACAGCTAAACAAAAACAAGAGCATAGCAGCAGCAGGACCACAGTAATGATCCATGGGAACCTGCAAGAGGAGAAAGCACAAAGCCTCCACTGCGTCTAAACCCCTCCAGCAGTCAAAACCTACAGCTGCATAATGAGGAGCAAGCCTCAGCCAGCCTTATGGACACTCTAGACAACCAGTAACCCTGCATCCTGGAACTGTAGAGATCTAGTAGGGTGATTAGGCACTTGGATCTCTTTAACTTTTAAAGATTTGATGGAACCGGTTTTTTGGGGCCTTTACAGGTTAGCAGAAGATTTTCTCAGAAGCCTAGTGCAGACAAGCCAATACAGGGGAAAACCTGATCTCTTTCAATGAAACGTGCAGCAGCGCTCTGGGTCAGCTGCTGAGTCTTTAGAGACTTATTTGGGCAGCTTGATTCTGCATCTTTTTCAGACAAAATGTGTCTGATTTTTGTAATATTATGTAGTGAAAGAAGGCAGTTATTGATATTTATGTTATATAGGAGTTAAAGGACAAATCCTGATCAAAGATGACCCCCAGGTTTATCAAAAAAAAAAAATCACTAAGCATATACAAAACAGTTCAGAGTTCTGATGTGACAAAAGGTCACATGAGAGTGGGGGCTTCATGATCAGTGAGGATAGGAGAGATGATCACAGTTCCTGTAACCTTTCAGGATTTAGTCAGTTTATACCTCCAGCATCAGGGCTAGTTTAATTAAACGCTCACTTTGCTTTATTTGTCAATAAATCACTGTCATTGACACAAAGCAATAAGTCACCGTCTAAGTTTTACATATTTAGTCAAAACAAGCAATCCAGAACCAATCGGACTGACTGATCCTCAAGAATGAGAATCCTGAAGAATTATGGAAATAAATTAAGATGGTGACTGCAATTAAAAGCAAATGTATTGTATGTAAATGTGTTCACATAAATAGCAACATCTGATCACATAGGACTTCTCCGCTGTCTCCATTATTTTATTCACAAATCAGATCCAAAATTCAGAAGACTGTATTATGCAATGAGTGCAGTCAATCAATCAATTGATGTAAGTGATGACGTTGTAAGGATGTGAGTAACTCTTGTTAATAAATTGCCTATCCTAACAAGAGACGACATGGTGACGTGGAGGAAGGAGCCAGATGATGATTGGTAAAATTTATGCCTCAGACTGGCAATTATATCTGTAACCAGGACCAGCAACACTGAAAGACAACAACATGCTGTACATCCACAAAGCGTGAACATTATTAAAGTAAATTTCTAATGCAGAGGAAAAACCTTTACACATAACGCCATGAACACAAACAGAGCCCGTGTGACAGTGATTGAAGACGGTGTTTCTGTGCCCACTGGAGTGCTGCTAATTTCACTCCCAGGAGCCCAACCAGTTGGCTCTTCATCGCTCGAGTCGCTGAATGACCTGGCGGTTTCAAGATGGTCACTGACCACAGAGACACAGCTCGGCAGGAGCGCTGTGATGGCGTCGAGCAAGCATCTAGACTAAGATACTCCCTGCGATGGCACGGTAACAGAACGCTGCAATCACTTCATATCCATATAAACACACAGAGAGTAGAGCTTCTATGAAGTTAACAACTGCAGGCATTTACTGTATATATAGTTACATTTTATAATGTGTATATTTATAGAATAAAGGGGATTATAATAACAACAATAATAATAATCTACAGGTCTGTAATTATGAGAGCAATGACAATTTTTTAAAATCATTTTTCCTCTGTACACCACCATAAAGGATTTAAAATAAAACAATCAAGATGTGATTGAAGTGTAATCAATTCAGAGTGCCTCCATTATCAGGGGCACAAAAGTATTTGGACAGCTGACTGACACGCGGTTTCATGGCCAGAAGTGATCTGTTCCCTTGTTAGTTCAAGAAAAAAAAAATAACATAAGAAAAATAAATAAATCAAAAAGCAAGATTACCTGGAGAGAACCCACTCAGACACAGGGAGAAGATGCAAACTCCACACAGAAAAGCCCTGACCCGAGACTGGAACCTTCTTCTTGCTTGGCAAAATCAACAACTCTTAAAAAGAAAGGCACCACTGAAAGACTGAGCGATATCAAAAGGCCTGAAAGATCACATAGGATGAGTGAAGAATACTCTGGAGTCCTTCGGTCTATCAATGTCAAGATGTAAAATCAAGAAACTGAAATAGAGACGATTTGCAACAAGGTGCAAACTACTGCTTACACTCGGAAACGGAAAGGACAGATTGCAGCAACATTACATGGTCTTTGTGCAAAAAGGCCTTCTGATTGTACTTATTTGAATTTGGCAGAGAGTGCTGTGATGCTGGTCTGTTCCAATACTTCTCACAGCCAATGCTAATGAATCCTTTATGACTATCTAGAATCTGCATCCAAATTTGATGCCAGATTTTTCAGGAATGGCCGAGATGTTGTGGAGACTTTGTGTAAAATCGTCACGTAAACAGGCGCTTTAGTGTCTGGTTTACATGTACGTACAGACAGATGTATGTGATTGCAATTGCAACTGCAATTACAGTTCATTTAGTTGATAATAGGAATCAGTTCTTCTTCCCGCTGTGGGCACTGAAGACTGAAGATGGTTTCTCTGGTTTAATTCTCTGGAACACTAATTGCTGCTCATTCTGGTTCTGCTTTGTATATGTTTTTTTCTTTATTCCCTAGACTTATTTTTTTGGAAACACTGAATTTTTTCAATGTTACATGAATGTACTGTATAGTGAATCGCCACTCACTGGATGTTGGCATCATTCGCATGCAAGTTTTTATCTTTGTAGAAGCACCCCAAGAGGTTCCTGATGCCACCACAGTGCAAGACCCGCTTGTCACAGATGACGGGATTTCAGGTCAGTCTGACAGATTTTATTCTGGAAAACCACTCAGGAGCAGTGTTTCTTAAATGACTTCCTGTTCAGTTGTTCAACATTTTATATCTGATTTCAGTGTCATGTAATTTATTGGCATGACATGGTGAACTTAAGTGCTTCTTTTTGGTTTTGAAGACTTTTCACCTCTCACCATTTCACCTTCTTCAGTTCCAAAAATTTGGTGGGGGGTCCCCAGTATTTACCCTCTGGTGGGGTCGTTACACCTTGGAGGGGGTCCCCTGGGGGTGGAATCATACACACAAAGACCAGTTCCTACTCTTTGACTCCCACCACCCACTGGAACACAAACTCGGGATGATCAGAACCCTGAGTTACATGGCGGAAAGTTGCCTAAAAAGCAAAAGGGAAAGAAAAGGAACACACAAATCAAAGGGGGCACTAAAAGCCTGTGGCTATCCCAACTGGGCCTTAATAAAATCAACGAAGAGACACAACAAAACACACTGGAACACCTGACAAAACAAAGAACAACAAGCTGAGCAATATCGTAGTCCCATATGTGGCGGGAATGTCAGAGAAACTTAGAAGGATTTTCTCCAAACATGACATCCCAGTGTACTTTAAACCCATCAACACACCCAGACAAAGACTGGTTCATCCTAAGGACAAAGATACCCAAACACCAGCTGAGCAATGTTGTGTATGCAGTCAAGTGCAGTGAGGAATGTTCTGACGTGTACATTGGGGAGATTAAACAACAGTTCCACAGCTACATGGCACAAGCTCAGCTCATCAGGACAGGATTCAGCTGTGCATTTACACCTAAAGGACAAGGGACACTCATTTAAAGACGGTAATGGACACATTCTCGACAGAGAAGACAGATGGTTTGAGGGAGGAGTGAAGGAGGCCATTTACGTCAAAATGGAAAGACCCTCATTAAAAGAGGGTGGTGGTCCAAGACACCAACTATCATCCACTTACAATGCAGTCCCGACATCCTTTCCAAGACGTTTTAAATCTCCTTCAAAACTTGCCTCATGTGACCCTAACGACTCACATGATGGTAGAGCAGGGCATCGAGTTATTACTGAGAGCCTTGTGACCTTAACAACTCACATGAATGTGAGGGTGGTCATCGATGAGTCACACCTCAAAATGACTCATTAATGAACAACACTTTACTTGTGACCCTGATAGACATTCACAGAGAGGGTCAATGACTCAGGTGACCACCTCCGAGGTGTAACGACCATAACAGAGGTTAAATACTTGAGATTCCCCACCCATGTTTAGAAGTGAAGAAGCCTTTCGGATGAGAGGGGAAACGTCTTCAAAACCTAAAAGAAGTCCAGATGCCTTCAACTGAAGTACTTAGATGCCCCACAACCTGGATGACTGAGAACCTAGACAAACACAATGCCTGTGAAGTTTGACCCCTTCAGGCAGCACTTCATACATCATTCTATTGTGGATATTACAACGTGAGCTCCGGAACACCTTGGAAAACCATTGTGAGTTAACACGGGACGTCCCTGCATCTACAAAATGTAAGACTCTACCCAGCAAAGCCAAAGTCATGTGTCTACAACATCCAGAGGCGTCGCCATCTTCTCTGGGCCGGAGCTCATCTGAGATGGACAGAGCTAAAGTGGGGAAGTGTGCTGTAGCCTGACAAGTCTACAAGTCTCAAATTGTTTTTGGAAATAATGTCCTCCGTGTTAAAGAGGAAAAAGGCCATCTAGTTTGTTATCAATGCAAAGTTCAAAAGCCAGCAGATTCCAAATACAATTGTAATTTATTTTTCATTGTTCATTTTATCTTGGCTTTTACAGTCATCAATGCAGTGCATTTTTTCAGCAGCCACAGGATTCATGAATAGCAAATATTCTCTGAATATTCCACATTGTACTTTCAAACACATTATTAAATAATACTGGTTTTATTTTAGTGTCTCCAAAGTCAGTCCAACAAGCAAGCAATAGTACTGCTTATCTCCAAAGTCACAGAGTGCCGCTTTCCATCCTCTGCTTGTTCTGCACTCGCTCACTCCTCCACATCATTTGATGTGTCCTAGATGGTATATATGGCTGAATTTGCCTGTAATGGATATATGTTTGTTCCGGAACATACTGCTGTTTCGTGTCCTGCTCCTTATCTTTACACAATTGTTCCCATTAATGAGATTTATTTAGGAAATTAGCTGCAGCTCGCTGATTTGCTCTTGCCTAAATGGAGTGGTTCAACATAAGTGGCGGAATTTGCATCTGCTCCAGTTAGTTCAACGCCTGCTTCCGTTTTGTTCAGGGGACCTGTCAAGTACAACGGGCTTGTTCAATTTCTCATTCCCAATTTTCTATTTTGCCATTCTTACCGTAAAAAATATGATCAGCTTCTGCAGCACAAGAAAATGAAATTAGCACATGGCAGCAGTCAACAGTTAAGCCAGTGAAGACAGTGTTTATAAGACTATTCTACAACACAATGGATTACATACAATTTCTTACAGTTTTTATTCGATTCTTCCATCTTCAGTCGCATTATGCTTGAAATGTGCTTGTCTGCTGAATAAAGTGCATCACACCCTGAACACTCCAGTCAGCTAACGCAGGATTTGACCCTCTTCTCTAACAGCATTTATATGCGTACAGCTATGACCAAAACAACTTTGAGAAAAATGTTCAAAATTTCAGGAATAAACACTTAAACCTTCAGACAAGATAGTAAGCTGGATAGACAGTATTTTAAAGCATACTGATTGGCAAATAAACTGCAGTTAGTTAAGGCTTCTCTACACAGGTGATGCTCTAGCCATGCTTTTCAGTTAGTGAAAGACGTGCAATCTATCTCACATATCAAACCACTAAGAGTACTAACTTTGCCTGAACCTAATGTACTTCTTTCGTTAGACAGGCTTTGTTTACACTGTGTACAAATCAGCCAAAACACTGGTTTGAAGGTTTGTGATGGCTAATTAAAAAAAATGTTCAATACGGATGTAATTCTTATTGATACCAGGCTGCAAACAGTAGAGTTGATGTTGCCTCTGTTTTTCCGTTGGTTGTGAAGCTGTTCAGCAACTTTCTACTCTCACATTTGGTTTAGAGCCCCAAAAAGGATTCTGTGCTGACTGAGGCAGGGAGGGAAACCTCACTTCTACACCTCTTAATAATTCATTGATTGGCATATGGCATGGAGAGAAAAGTCCAATGATCCCTGCCTCTGTCTTATTGAATCCATGACCTATAATATATTCAATTGAGTGGGTTGCTGTTCCTCCCTTCTGTGATTTCCTCATAATGTTATGATGCACATTTAACAGCTTTTACCAGCCGCGCTAAATTCTGTCATTTAGGCTTTGTTTTGTTTATACAACATTCTTATTTTCTTGCTACAAGCACCAGTTTCTCTCAACAGACGTCACTCTGACGGATACAATCTTATACATTCATTATTAGCCATGCATTTATGCAAAGCCAACATCTGACACGCTAGTGGAATTTCAGGGCAGATTTCCTGCTGTGCATTATCATAACACGCCATAATGTAATGCTTAGGAGATGAAATCCATATTCGTTCTGTTTCTGGCCCATGAATATCTCTCCCGCTTATAATGTAGTTCAATTGGTAGTTTAGTGTTTTGGAAGTAGTATTGCCACTGCGAGCAAGCGCGACATCTGCATCCCAGCTAGCAAATGGAGCTCTCCGTTCACACATTTTCACACTGCCCATTGTGTTTAGTTTTTCTCTGTCAAAGAGGATCACACTGATCTGTTGCTTACCTGCTAAATATGGTTCATTCAAGAACGCAGAACACAAATTTGGGGGGAAATTTTCACAGTATTTTCCTTTGATGCTTTGCTAACACGTTGTCCTTTATTAGCCATGCAAAGGAACAAGCTTGCTGTTGCTGGAATGATACAATTACCTGAACAAATGTTTCACTGAGCGACATGGTTTCAGTTTTCAAGAAGCATTTCTCTCATGCTGCAGACAAAAGCAGCCGTTAGCCACTGCACTTCCTCCCCGTATCTATCGATTTTTCATAGACAGTGGAAATAATTTAAGGGGCAATAACGGTGAGATCAAAGCATAAGGTGATAGGGACAGGGCAAAAGGGGATTGTTATGTGCCATGAAGCAGTAAAACATCCTCAATGCGCTTAACTTCTTTGCTTTCTCAAAGAGCTTCAAGGAGAACTAAAGCACCATTAAACAAAAATGTGCCTGACCTTTCAGGTCCTGTTTGTGTGCTGGTGCATTGTGGGGACCACAGCGGAGGGGTGTCACTGAGAAGTTGCAGTGCAAAAGATCAGAAGTAAAGGTCAGTTTTTGGAATTTAGCCCTTAGAATTTGGGGAAAAAAACAAGATAAAGAGCAGCCATTTTGCATTTTGCAGAATAGGCATATACAGTATATTCATTTCTGCAACAACGGTGGCAATACTTTTTTACGTCTGCAAATAAATGTAGCAGGTTTCAAAACTGTAGGAAAGAGTCATTAATGAGTCACACCTTGAATCTTGTAACCGTAATAACGCACATGAATGTGAGGGGGTCATCACTGAATCACACCTCAAAATGACTAATTAATGAACTACACTTTACTTGCGACCCGGGTATGCTTACAAAGAGAGGGTCAACGACTCAGGTGACCACCTCCAAAGTGTAACGACCCTACCAGAGGTTAAATACTGTGGGTTCCCCATCAATGTGTACAACTGAAGAAGCCTTTCGGATGAGAGGTGAAACGTCTTCAAATGGCTGAGGAACTACACAAACATGACATGGTGAAAAGAAAGAAAAACAGTAGCCAGAACGCGCACAAACCTTTCAGTAAACTCAGATTTTTCCCTCTCTTGTTTGTTTTCCAGCTGAAAACATTGAGAGCTCAGGAAGCAATGAGAATGGTATGTTGTTCCAAGGATGACCTGACGTGCAAGTATTGAAAAATGAAGTATCTCTTGTATGAAAAATCTGACTACATGACAGTAAGAACAACGCAGCAAGACGCAATTACACTGACAATGGTCCTCTTGCCTCTGTATGTCTGGACCCAGAAGATACCACTCCTACAGGATTGGATACAACCTCCAGTCCAGAAGAGCAGGAAGGTTTGAATCCCATCATCATCCTCATCCCTGTGGTGCTGGCGGTGCTGATCATCAGCATGATAGTTTGCTGTATTTTCATCAGCCGCAGGTGGAAAAAGAAAGATAAATGTCAAGGTATTAAAGTAAAATAAAACATTTTTTCCCACTGCTGGCCCCTGCACATGGTTTTAGTTATAGTATTTAGTGCATTTATTTATTTATTCCTTCAAAAACATTGAAATAAAGCAATCAGAAGAGTTTTCAAACAAAGGTTAAGTAAAGTGACATCTTTCCACGGTGAGAGTGCGTATTATTCTGTCACAAAGATTCTATACTGAGGCCTGAAAAACTGAGAAAAATGCTAAAAGTCTGTATCGCTGGATACCCTAGAGGAGAATATCTCAGCTACATGGCCCACTGATGGTTGTTTAAAATGTAATTACAGGAAAATCAACTTATTGGGCTTTTGATTCTTCAAAACTATGCACTTTATTCAATGACTGTAATGTTATTTGACATTTTATCAAGATAGAAACAACTGAACAATGTTCTCTTCTCACAGAGCTAAATAAAGAAGATCCATATTTGGATGGGACCACATCAGAGAAAGTGCCTATGTAAGTATTGAGAATTTTGTGTCTTCCTGTCTTCCTGTATATTTAGCTGACTCTTAAAAGATGCTACATAGGTAACCAGAAGCGGACTCAGGGTGGTTGAGGGACAAGGGCAAACGGAAGGCACCTTAGAAGGCATTTTGTCCACTGGAAGGGTACCATTGATAGGGAATATTGTAGCAGATAGAACACTGTGGCGCCAAGGGAGGCAATAGCCCCTAAGCCCCCCACCAATGTTGGTAGTTAGCTAAATGACTATGCCCTCTTAAAATAAACTCAGGTTGAGCTATGTGCAGTATAACAATTTTCACTGGATAACACGAATCATAGTTAGCACGTCTCCGAACCGCATCAGTTGGCTCCTTTGATCGCCTCTCGATGTCTCATGGACGTGCCTTCTGGCCACATCCTGCTGGGAAGAGACCCCCGCGGTAAAGCCAGAACTCACTGGAGGGATTTTGGATCTCATCTGGCCTGGAACATGTTGGGATCCCCTCATGAGGAGAAGAGGGATGTCTGGAATACCCTGCTTAGCCTGCTGCAGGAATAAGCGGAAGATATAGGATGGAGGGACGGCTGGATGGACAGACCGACAACAGGAATAGCAGAACAAACAGATGTATTTTTTTTTTTTAATGCAGTGTTTATTTGTTTATCAATATTTAGGCCTATATCTTCTTTCTGCCCGGGTGGTTACCATTTCAGTGGGTGGCTGAACACCGGAGCACCCATTTAATGGCCACCTGTGGTTGTAGCAGCAATAGAAGGTTCAACTGAGACCAGCTGCCAGCATCACCTGCTCTTTGTGTTTCATTTGATTTCCTTCCAGGCCCATGTTTGAAGAGGACGTACCCTCTGTACTGGAGCTAGAAATGGAAGAGTTGGGTCAGTGGATGCAAAATGAAGGTAGGTGTC
>KV751317.1:14811544-14848039 GCA_001698575.1 Mola mola
GACAAAGCCACAAAGTGGTAAGTTTTAAATTGTGCTGCTCCCAAACACCTCCTGTTTTCTGCAGATTTAAACTGACTTCATTCTCTTTACTTCACAGTTCTTTTTTTTTTTATTTTTTTTTTCTCTTAACTCTCTGACATTCCTAAGAGTATGTGGTCGACTTATAGCACATTATGTCTGTAGTTTCTGCTGATGGTTTCTCTTCAGCTGAAAGTCACTTTGTTCTGTGGGACTCCCTTGAGCTGCAGGTTTTAGTAGTGAAATATCCTGTTGAATATTGTAGGCAAGTCTGCTCATTTTCATGCCTGTGCAGAGCTGCTTAGGATTTGTGGAGAAAGTGTTTTTTATCCAGACACCGAAATCTCTATGCGTGAAATCAGCTGGATTTCATTTTTGAGCCTTTGGATGAATTTTTGCCTGTTCCTGAAACAGCTTTCTAAACGGTGCTGCTGATAAGATTTTCATCTTATCTCTGGCTGAATTCTTTGTCTGCAAATGGTGTCCAAATGTTTTCTTCCCAGCTGAATCTAAGCCATCACCACACTGATCTAAATGTGAGTGTAACTTTGTAAATATGTCAGTCAGTATTTTGCAGAATCTTGCACTGTAAATAGGAGGATATATACTAAAAGATGTTATTTTCAACAAATGCCTTTTGTAAATATTCCATTTAAGGCGGTAGTGTTCTTTTGCTTCTGAAGCTTTGAATATAGTTAAAGGAAATAAAATGTCTTTACATAAATGATGTCTAAAACTTTTTCCTCTTTCTGAAATTTCTTAACAACTACTGGATTCACGGCGCTGATTTTTTTTTTTTTTCACAGAAAGTCATGTTTCTGAGTGGATTAATATAATTCAATCGGGAGGGACTTAGTTTGAAAGAGTGATAACTTTAGGCTATCTGCACAAGACAAGAAAACACTTTGGCCGTTAGACTCCATCATGATGACATGACAATAAAGAGGAGGAGGTGATGATGCGCAGGATAGAGGAACCCCCATGGAGTCGAGACACTGGTGGTGGTGATGAGGACAAAAGCTGAGTCCTTCAAGAAGAACAGAGCCAGGAAGGGATGAATTGTGAGCACGACCTGCCTCTGAGCCAGGGAAACTGATGGAAGGTTGCGTAAAGATCTTGCAACGAGAACACATTTAAAGTTTGGCTACCGTGACCTGATAGGCTTAAGGTGATCTTGGCTAGCTCTGGTTGGATGGTGCAAGAAGACGCCCACAGTCAGCTGATTAGAGTAAAGTGAGAGAGAGAGAGATGAACAATAGTCTTCCTGCTTGAACTTTCGACAAGCCTCGTTTGCTTTGTTGACCCCTTGCCTTTCCCTGTTATTTATATTTTAAAAGACATATTTCTAAAAATATGAGCTGGATTACCATGAAATTTGCTACACTCATGACTCCCACAGGATGAACAGTAATAATTTTAGTGGTACTTTTATGTTTTACTGCGGCCACTCAACGCTTGTGTAACTCTTGTGTATAAAAATCTGGAAAGATAATACATGTAGTTCCTAGCCATTTAAAAAGATCATATCTGCCAAATGCAAAACACGAGGTTCAAGGCCCAAATTTGTCTGATGTGTGTCTTTCACCCTCTGTGTCCCACCCGCTGTTTGCTGCATTTTAACGCACCGCTGAGTTTCCTCTCAGAGCTATGTACAGTATATTTGATTCTACTGGCAGATGTTCTGAGGGGGGAGGGACAGACAATCCATACAAACCAATGACTACAAATGTGAATGAGTCTCTAGCTTCATTTTCTCCTCCTTTTCACTCGCTCATTAGATTTCCAGAGAGCCGTTCAGCCGGTCTGTCGCAGCGTAATGTCTGAGGCGTGACTGCCTTAAGGCTACTCAGACTGACAACACCACTGATTACACGTTAATGGCAATCAGACGACTGCATACCTCCACCACGACCCGACGGCTCCCTTCAATTACAATTTTTGGATTTGTCCCCCTTATCTAGATCCAAATGAAAATCGTGTGGGTTCGTCCTAGGCCCTTTGCCCATCCCAGACACCACGTTTCTTTCAAATCCAACCCGTAGTTTTTCCTGCTAACAGTCCACCTAGCCAATAGACAAAGGAGATCGGAGATCCATCGGAGATGGAGATACATGGAAAGTTTAAAAAAAAAAAAAAGTGATTTTTGAGGATCATTCCAGGACAGTCAGATACTTAGAATTCGTGCTACTGAAACACCTGTATTTGCTATAACATTCAAATTTTCCCGAATGCTTTTTACTTCAACTCCTGATTGAACGCACCTCCACATATCTGATCATTTAAGACAATTATCTTGGGTTTTAATGGTGCCTTAATTGCACTCAAGTGTTTGACAACTAATTTGCAAGAAAGCAGAGAGGGATGGCAGAGCAAGAAGCTAAAAGTAAATAGTTGAAATAATTAAATTAGAGCATTAGATTAGCTCTTAAAATAGACCCCTTAAAATAATGAATTAAATTAAATAATATCTACTTTAAAATCAATTTAACTTCTGGAATGTACCCAATGACGTTGATAGAGGGGCACCTGAGACAGTTTGATAGGACTGTGGGGGTACGTTTTACAAAATGTTTGAATTGAAATACTGAATTCCTGTTTTCTACAGGTATACTAACCTTTCCTTCTATCCTTTAGAAATTTTCAATTTTGAGCATTATCTTAAAAAAAAAAATAATGATATGAATAAGAGTTTCATTTTCATATTGCACATTGCTACAGCCTGCAGGTGTAGGATGTATAGTCTATGTGTGACCATATTAAAAGCCTATTATTGTGCTTGCTTATCTCACATCACGCTGCTACAGTATGATCGTTCACTCCCCTTATGCACGCTCGCTGATAGTACTGTCAGCGTCTGGGGCCGAATCAAGTGTTCTCATCAGCTCATCGTATCTATCCGGCAACACAGCAGCACGCCTTCATGTTGCTATCGTGCACGCCCATCCGCTTCCCAATCACCGCCCTGTCTTCACAGACTCCTCAGCTGCTGCCACCGCCGCCAGTGTCGGGTCTCCATGGGGGGAAATTATCTTTCAAAAACTGTCCAAAATCCTGACTGCAAAAAACACTTACAAGACCTAATTTTCCCACATCGCATGTTAGCTTCACTGACTTCTTCCTTGTGATTGAAATGGAAAAAAAAAACATTTGTTGGAGCTTGATACCTTGATTTTGACGATTGATCTTGAAATTTGTCTCCCACGAGTACCATTAACTGTATGAAAATGAAATACTAAATCTGATGCAATAGTTCTACTGTTTGAAGGCCAGTCCATGCATTCTAACTTGCTTTATTTATGACCTTTTGGCCCCCCATGAGTGTACTGTGTGCACACGTGAGGTCTTCATCTTAAATATTTCTGTTTTGTTTTTTTTCTTTCTCTTCTCTCTTCTCTTCTTAACTACAGGTGTTATTTTATTTTATTTTTTTTTTCATGGACTTAATTTGACTTATAATATCAGAACTATATTCTGGTTCAGTAGGTTTGGATGATTTTGTAACAGCAATTTTTATAACAATATTATTTAATCAGCATTGGTTTAAACAACCCTGAAATGTTATAATTGGACAGACAATTCAGTCTAGCAAAAAGCAAGGATATCTTTTCGTTGTTGTCTAACGACAACCTATGGTTATATCTCACTGGCATAATCGGTTTGAATCACGCAATTAGTTGATTAATAAAGTAAAAGAATCGACAAGGCAAAACGAATCTGTCTGACGCAACAGGGCATCCAGACCTCCACACTGCATGTCTCAGCTGCCAGACAGGACAGGTTAAAAATAAATAGTTAAAGGGAAATAATTAGGTGGTTAACCGATAAATTAGCAGAAACCTTAGTTTTCAAGCGGTTGCCTGGTGTGAGGTACTCAGAGCTGCACACAGACAACCTTTTGCATTCATATTTCGGTGTGAGCTCATAAATACAAACGCAATATTACTTCACTGAGAAAATACATATACTGTGTATCTTGTTGGGTGCCGCAGTTGGTGTAGGGGTTCTCTCGCAGACTGCACAGACAGCATTGTTCTCACTGTGCCAAATTCCTGCCAAACTGGTTTATATGTCAAAACAGTCTTTCCAAACATCACGAAACATCAAATCTGAGCATTTTGCACGTCCCCCCCTTTGACCAAGATAGTTGTCTCACAGCAGCTATGGTACATTTACTGGTACACGTGAAGACGGGTGTTAATTTCGATTACATGCATGTCCATCACGGTGAACGGAAACGTGATGTAATCCTCCAGAGGACGTAGTCACAACACCATATTCCCAGTGACCCCGTCACTTTAATTTCACCAGGCTTTGTAGCCTGAATCAAAGTCTACCCAGCAGGCACTGTCGCTTCCTGTCACACTATCATCTCCATTTCACAGCAGCGATTGTTTGCCTTCAAGAGCTGGGATGTTACAGAGCATCATCCGTCTGTCGCAATCATCACATTCACTCGTTCTTGGGCAATCCCTGTGCGAAATAACACTCTGTGGATTCTGTGTGTGTGTGTGTGTGTCACTGTGGAAGAGTTACTTCACAACAGTTTTGAGCAGTCGTGATTTGCTGTGGATACTGTGTGAAACTGCCCGCACCTTGTTATGAAACGCTGCCTATTTTGCCATTTGGACAACATTTGATAACACTGTAAGAGACACATCGATGAGAGCTGCAGTTGAGGTCGCGGAGGTCATCTGAACATTTTCCAAGGAATTTGGGGGAACCTGAACAGGGGCTCTAGAGGTGGGGCCCAGAGAGGCACTGGCCACCCCTGCAATCTGATTGGCCACCCCGGATGCCATTAAGGGTGATTGCGAGAAGCAATTTTTTTGGATCAACTCTTTGACAATTTATAAATGTAGTCTGATTTTCAAGGTACAATTTGTTTAATAAAGTTTTTGAGCTTTTTGTTATAAATGTATGAACTACATATATGTTTTATTTACATAAATTACTCCTTATGGAAAGTTAAATGTTCAGATCAGCCTTTTAGACTTTATTTTCATGCTTAAATAAATTGATTTAACTATTCTCCTCACAAGTATCATTCTTCTGGTAGATGTGAAAAAAATAAAATAAATAAAAATCAGGAAACAGCCTCCAAAACAGTTTTCCCAAGAAGAAGTTAAGAGGTCAGCAAAAATTCTGTTGAACAATAAAATATAAATATTTTTCAATTTTATTTTACTGCTAAGAGGAAACACACTTTCCATGTTTCATTTGGTGAATTACCTCAATTAAAAACATCCAGATAGATTATAATTTACGGGTGATTTGGTTTGGAGAGGTTGTCTGCTGGTACAACGTATAATCTCCTTGTATTTTTTAAAAACCTGGGTATGGTATGGACATAAACGTTTACTGACAAAATTACCAAAACAGTGACGAACAAATAAAACATTCCAGCTTTGAGTTCAGATTTTTTTTTTTTGTAAGATGTCGCTTAGGAACAATTTTCCTCAAAGCGCAACGTTACAGAGCGCATTCAGTAACAGAAAAATGAGGGTATTTTGTTCCAGGATCTGCTTTTCAGTCTTCATTGACCGGATGCCACACTTCTCAGCGTCACATGTTTGGTGCTTAGTGATATCTCAGGGTTCCAGACTGTCCCTGGAGGATCCCAATACAGGGCATGAAAAAAAACATGAGCCAACAGTAACCATGCCTGGCACTCCAGACATGGGCAGCTCGAGTGGCAGCAGCAGACTAATCCATGATAACTTGCTTTCTTTCTTCTCCTTCTTCTTTTTTTTGCATATGAATAAATGTGGCTCAATATGCTGGAAAGAATTAGGTTTAGGTTCCCATCTAGTATCATTTCTGATACACCATGCAAATGGGGATTTTGAGTCCCCTCCTCTCAAGTTTTCTTCCCCCGAAACTTTATTGGTTGAAATATATTTACGTTTAAGACATTTTTTTTTTTTTTTAAAGTTTATGCATCATATATTCCTAAGCTAATAAAGATGGAAAAATAGTACAGCCAAAGTGTATTTTAAATCGTTTTAAGGGTTATAACATTTAGTTAGAAATGATGTAGAAAGTCTGACTGATTTTATTTAATTTTCAAAATATGATCCTTAAATTCCACCTGTGTTGTTTTAAAGACAAGTCATTATCAGCTTTTTTTAATTTAATATTTTGCGTCTCCTCCTCAGACAAAATGCAAAACCATCCTGATACCTCAAACAAGTCTAATTGCAGTGGAAATAACACCTTGTACATTTTCATTGTTAATATAATATAACATAACAAAATAACAGAAAATAATAAAGTGAATATAATACAGTGTATAGAATGTTCATCTCATTGTAAAGCTGTTGCATACAATATCTGTATATAATATATTATTTAAAAAGATTAATCGAATTAATGTATTTGCTTTCATCTTTCCCAATATTGATGTTTAGTGAGTAGTATTGTTTTTTTCTTTTTTTAGACTTTTCAAACAGCTGCAGTTTTACGGCAAAACATTGATGAGAATGCTTACGTACCAAACACTTTAAAACAGACGCATAATTCGATGGTATCTGGTTTAAATCCTACGATAATACTGAATGTTAAGACCAGAAAATAGGATATTAACTGACCTATAAATTTCACACACGGACATCGCTCGAGGAGCGTATTATTACATCACACTCGAGCGCCCACTTCCAAACAAAAAACGTGTCATCATCATGCTGCGACAGCCATTCTCTCCAGTCGGTGAAGAGTCGGGAGACGGACAGACCAGGCGGTTGTCGAAGAGGCTGTAAAAGGCGAATTTCCCACAACTGACACGCTGTTTGGACTCAGCGGCTGTGTTTTCTCGCTGGCAATGGTCGGAGGCGATCGCTTGTCGCTCGGTAAAGCAACAGAGTCAAAGGATCGAGCAGCCCTGGTGAATTTGACAGAGCAGCTAGCGTTAGCGGTGTTTTACTAGCCAGCTAACACCACACGAACTTGGTATTTAAGCTAGTTCGCCTTGCAGCGGCTCGTTAGCGGCTCTTGCTAATGCGATAGCTTCTGTGAGTTAGGCGCAGACACCGAATGCCGCTGGTGGGAAACCAAGGATCGAAAACGGACCGCTTAACCTCATCGGACCCTGTAATCGTTACCTACTGCGGGCTCCAAAGGATAACTCTTCAGGGTTTGGACACAACACCAAAAGGAACCCTCGGAGGGGCCTGTTGCTTTTGTTCACCTCAACATTTCTGAGGTAAATATTGTACACAATTAAAACGTGCAACATCACAACTTTGAATACTCAAGCAGTTGACCAACATTAGGGGGCCTAGCATTGGTGAGCTAACGAATATCTCGTTGGCTAGCTGAGTTAGCACTGCATGGCTAGCAAACTCAACGCACTGCTCTTGATATGGAGCTCGTTAGCGACCCAAAATAAGTTATCTATGTCACATTCAGTTTACACGAGCTGATTATACTGCGATGTAGTGTGTCCAGGGTTACTTTAAGCATGTCACCCAGTTTGGAACCCGTGTTAACTCACTTTGTTGATATTAAAATGCTTTTCCATCCGGCTGCACAGACTGCAAAGTGCTAGGAGCTCAGAATGCATTCATCATGTTGATTTAAATCATTCAAAGCCTATCACACGAATTTGATGGGCTGATTTATTTATGTTAGTCATGATGTGCCTTGTAAATGTGTTGTTAAAAGCTGATTAATCGCTCTTTTTGAACGCCGAGTTTTATTGTCAATATTTGTAGACTCCATGCTAGCTCCATCCAGATGTTACAGCCTCGGGATTACAGAAATTCAATTTAAACAAGTTGGACAGTTCATAGAGTTATAGACTAGTCTGTTTCTACGCAGGATAAATTGTAGAGATTTTTGTATAAACGATGGGTTTATTGGTGGAATGAAAAGTTCTAAAAGTTTCTCCCTAATCTCCCATTCTGTGACTTCTTTCAAATACAAATCCACTATGCAGTTACAGCCCTTAGATAAGTCCTACCCTCATGAAAGTTATACCCAGCTTTTGTTTTAGAGAGGTAGTCAAGTTTATTAGACCTTTATTGTCATCTCCCAGGCTCTAGATAGGTGCTTTTAACATTTACTCTGTACTTATTGGTGTAAACAGATGAGAAGCTGTTTTAAAAACAGTACGATTTCAGTTTGGACTCTCATTCTCTTTTGGTGCTATTTTGGACGTGGAGCTTAAATAAACCTGGAGACACGTGTCACTGTTTATGGGACTCATTGTCATAGCATTTAATACATCTATAATTTCTGGATGGAATGAGTAGCCACGGCAAGTGAGACCTTTTTTTTTTTGCCTTTGTGGACTAGCTGCTAATAACTTAAGTTGATTGAACACCTGACAACATGACAGAAATGACAAGAAACTTGGCTTAGGTGTGTACATACCTATCCAAATTTCTTTGATAGTAATCCATGTATCTGTCTACGCTAGCCATCTGTCTATCTATTTAACTAACAATGAAAGATTTCATCACTTAGAATAATAATATAAGATCACAAAAGTTCACAGTTATTAATGAATATAACATTAGAATTATGGTGAGGATTGATTGTGACAGAATATTTCCTACCTTGTCTGTTAAAATAATGAACAACAATCAAAGTCAAACGCTGCCTCAGACTTAGACTTACTGCCTTTTTAGTAGAATAAATACTGAATACCATTTCTTCACTGTTCATACTAGTTTCATGCATTGTATTGGGCTTCTCAGTATGCATGTGCCGGCCTGGCTCAGCTCAGTTTGACTAGGCACATATGTGTTTCTATTATAACAGAGTTTATCTGTTTGCAGATTTGCCATCGACTGATATGGCGCTTGTCCTTACGTGGACAACAACCTTAAGAGCTAGTGGTTCGATCATGGTTCCGGCACAAAAGAGTGCCTGAGTCATTTTTGCTGTTTCTTCCCTGCGCAGCATGACAGCTGAAAAGAGGGATTGCTTTCAGTTCAAGTCATGTTTTAACAGCCCATTACCAAGAGGTGCTTTGAAAATCATTTGTGTAACAGATGATGTAGTGTGATTTGCAGGCTTCTTGCTTAATTTGGTATTGTGGCATTTATGAGTGTAGAGAAGCTCCCTCACTTCTGTTGCTAACATAACCAGTTGGATATTAATCAAAAGGAAAACAAAATGGTTGAACAAAAGCCGCCAGCTAAGAACCACTTTGTTTTCTCGAGCGTATCCTGTTCAGTTTGACTTTTAGCTTGATTAATAGCAATGTATTGAAAGCCTATTTAAATCTAAAACCCTGGCAATAAGAGATGATTGTTGGAATTTTGTCTCATGGAAGCTCTTGCTCTAGTCACGGCCTGGTAATTGATGATTTTGCACCCTACTGTGTTTTACAACAAAGATTTTCAAGATTATAAGGACAGATACAGATAGTGTAGCTTGTTTCCGTGCCACACCAACTTACAATCGAGCCACTAGAACACCTAGACAAATAACAGGCAGCAGGTTGCTTTCTGGAGGTTTTTTTCTGGATTACAGTCTACCAGCAAAATTAGTTACAGGGTTTTCTTTTAATGTAGAGTAATAAAGAGCTGTACATGTCTCACGAGCAATTATCAGACCTTTCAGTTCCCCTTGTGTGTGATCTGTACCTTCTTTTTATTGAAATGTAGGTGTGGACAGGTTGGAAAGGCAAGTACAATGACAGACTGACAATAAGGAAACAGGAACAGAATATTTTCAATTCACATGGAACAGTGTGATGAAGTAATGTTTTCTGAATGTGATTATTGCGGCAAGGCCTCAGGGGCCGATGGCTGAGGAGGTGTATCTTAGACTCTGCTGGCTGAAAATGTTCCCATTCCCACACTGCTGACTGTTGCTGCGTAAGTTACCTGAGGCCCTTCCTAAAACCATTCTCAAATGGACAGTAAGATTTCCTGGCTTTGAAGCTCATATTGTCCAAACATGACAGAGGTTACAAGTGAGACTGGTCACAGTGCCTTGCACTAGTGTGTCTGGCTGGATGAAAGTGTACGCAGCTGGGGGTGGGGATCTTATTTCATCATTTTGTATCAACTTAATTCTCTTTCTTATTTTAGTGTTTGCTCACAGACTACATTAATCTGTTCGGTCGTCCCCCACTCAACGCACGCCGCTACATCTGTGGTGTCTTACTTCACAAAATGTATCATATGTTTTTCAGTTTTTATGCCTCTGGTAAAGCGATAACCATGAAAGACTAACACTGTGCGTGTGAATACATATTTCCTGAATTTAGAGCTTCATAGCACATCGTCTATATTTAAAGTGTAGTAGGTCACCGCAGGCTCTTTGGTTTTGCTGACGTTGAGCTTCAGGGGATGTTGTTACAAAATATGACCAAGCTATCTGTTATTCTGTTTACAGAATCTGAGTCTGGAGAGACATGTGGTTAAACTGCAATATCTCTGGTGTGTGGAGGCAGGCACACAATTGATTGATGGTATTTGTAGTTTCACCTGCAATCCCTTTTTCACAGGTGTTGAGCTGCATGTTGAGGAGCCTTGTCATTACTGATGTAGCGCGGTACAGACAGAATGTTATCCCAGTAACCATGTGCACTTACAAGTTTACAATACAGGAGGGATGTAATTCTTGGGCAGAGATGCCTCTTTTTTGTCTCTGTCTCTCTCTTTCTGCAGAGCATGTGTGATTGTCAGTAAAGTGAAGGGAAATAGACTTAGGTAATCTGTTGCTGATGACGTTCTTGGAGGGTTAACAAGAAACACAGTGATTCTAAAATGAGCTGCGAAAATATAGTACTTAATGCTTGGTGGCTGTGAATATTCCTGAGCAACCCGCCCTAGTGATGTCTTCTTGTAAAACAGTCAGATCCAGATGTTCAGCAACTAAAATCCTTCATATTGTTATAAAAGGGACCAAGATCTACAAAGTGATGTTAGTATGGCTTAAAATGTTCAGAATGTAGTCTTTTAAAATGTCTTGCCAGCCGACCAACATCTGTTGCTTGAGAAAGATTCTCAAAAGAGAAGTGTTTACGGTGGGATACACTCTTTGAATCACTACTGACTTTAGTAGCTCTACGCTGAACATTATATAATAAACAAAACCATGTCTGTAATCTACATACTTAAGGGAGCCTAAAAAACAGCAAAAAAAAAAAAAAAAAAAGCTGTGATGATCAGTGATTTTGGTGGAGCAGAGCCTATTTCTGTAGGCAACTACATAATCCTCAGAACACTAAAAAGAGTAAGGGTCTCAGTTCTGAAAAATATTGCCGTTATGACATATTAATCAAATGGGGAAACTGCATCCAACTAAAATACTTTTGCCGTGTACAGTTCACTGTGTGATATCTTTTAAATGGCCTTTGTATCAACTGCTCTGTGGCTTTCAGCTTTAACTGGATCTTAAATGAAGTTATAGTACAAACTTGTTAATGACGCACTTCTTTTATGCTGTTTTTGGACATATAATTTGTCTTCGACAGAGTAAGAGGACAACGTGTAGAGGTTTACATTTCACTTTACATTGAGAATGTGCCAAGTTAGTAAGGATGGCAAGGTCCAGCTGGTTGACAATCTTGGAGGCAGCTGAAAGGACTAGGGGGATGAGGACTGAAGAGAGAGGCTTCTGTGTTGTACTCGAGTGCTTGGGTAGTGCAGAGTGTGGTCTGATTTGAAAGGACGGTCCTCCAGGCCTTTTGGTACCCAAAACACTGCTTAGTGAGAGATATGGGGACATTTGGCTAATGAGTGATTCATGACACGATTCACGATCAAATGACCATCAACAGTGTAGAAGGGAGAGACGAGAAGGAATTGAGGGCATAAGTTAGGTTTACTCGTCAAGATGATTCTGAGAACACAAGACAGCCTGTGTGTGTGGGTAAAAGTTCTTTTGGTGTTTCCCACTGGTAAAGGTTTCAGCTGTAGAATTTGACTTTAGAGGAGAGCAAGAAAGCAGGAAGTGTTGTTTGAGCACTCTGTAGTTTACAAATGACCAGCAAATCGAGATTTGAGGCCATTTCACCCTGTTACTGATTGGTTTATTATTTTGATTTTTTTAATTTGGATTCATCTTTAAATATGAAGCATTGAAGGTAATGTTACTGATATGGACCCTACATTTATAGCTCCATTGTGACATTGTTAAAACTATTGAGAACATAAATTTAACAATATAATGCAAAATGATGGGACATTTGGACGCGGCTTATGTTTTTTTGGACTTATTTTAGCTAGCTTGTTACGAATAAGAACACAGCAAATACAGAACAAGCAGCTCAGCAGGTGATGACAGCTTGTCGGGCTTTTATTAGCTTTTGATGTTATACACTTACACTTACACTTTTTGTGGAAGTAATAAATGTCTGATTTTTCATGTAAAGCCATTTCAATGGTCAAAAACGACTAGAACAGTGCTTTATAATATAGTGCAGTAACCATTTTTTGTGTCATCTTCAAAATACTGCATCATTTAACTAAAAGTTAGCATTTGATAGCTAAGGTAGCTGCAAGTGTACAATATTTTTGTAAGAAAAAAGAAATCTAAAGTTAATCCTAAAGAATAAGCTTGATTTTGAAAACTATGTCGGTGATATGGTTTTCAGACAGGACCCAGAATTATGTTTTCGGTGCTATTTGCCAGTGTCTAAACTTGAAAAACTGAATTAGCTGGAAAATGTTTTTGAACCACAAATTTACAAATGTGATGGTGTGTTTCTTTTCCTTTTAGTACTTCTAATTTATTATTAATTTTGAGGTTTGTTTGGACAGAACATGAATTGTGAATGTTTTGCTTTGGGCTTTGGGTGATTATAGCGACATTCCTCTATTCTTTATAATAGTTCTTCTTTAATATGCTTTAATGAGTTTCACTGTCAGGTTTACTGTATATTTTCAGGCAACTAAAGCAGAGGTGATGAGTTGGTGTATTCTGTAGTTGTGAATTGCCCTCTGCTCTGTCTGTTTCAGGCACAAGCAGCATGTTAATAATTCAGTGCTGTGCACTGTAGCTCTGTGTTGGTTAATGAACGTGGGGGGAATTCTCCCAGGCTCAATGCTTTGATGTAGGCTATAGCTTGAACGCTGTGTGACATCGTTTCAGGGGCAAGAGGAAGTCACAATTTGGGACAAAACAAGTTAATAATGGATAGTTCAATGATTGAGCTGCGGCGTACGGTTGCATCGGCTGTCAAACAGAATGTAAGTCAAAATTCACACGGGCGGGTGAAGGGGTCGCTATTCTTATGGCGGAGAGACACTTTTGTTTTTCAGTGTTGTAGTGCTGAAGAAACATACTTTAACAGTTGCAGTATCTTTTTACTCATCATCCAACTCTTTCTCCTCTAGCTCATTGAACAGAGTTTAAATTTGTGGTCTTGAATATGTAAAGTCATTCCTTCTGTAATATGTACAGTATATATAACATTGCATGGTACAAATCCTTTAAATTCCATTGAGAATCATTTAATCCTTCAAGTGTTTGCCAAACTAAATATCTGAAAACTCTTATGTTCACCAGCTGATGACTAAACTTGTTGGTCTCTGCTCGATGCTCAACAGGAATTGTACAGTAGATACCCTGTTCTTTCTGGAGGTGAAGGTTTGTGTGAAAGGTGTAAGCCCAGAAAGTAAGTAGTTGTGGCCCAGGCAGCTAACAAACTGAAAAGGGAGCTGCAGATTCACCTCACAAGTGTTTGTGGTTTCCTCACTGGGAGTCACCCCACAACTCTGTCACGCTGCTTTCATTTTGTCATCTCATACATTTTTGTAAACTGTTGATTAGGACTCACGTAAATCCCTCAAGCATTGGTTGAATAATTTCTGCTCACTCTTAGTTGCAACTGAAATTTTAGTTGCATCTGTAGTACATACGCACTTACAGTAAACATGTTTTGCCACGTCACAATGTCAGGGTAAAAAATATACCCGTAGAGCTCCACATCAGAGACTACAGAGGCTCTGGGACTTTCAGCTCAGACCTCTTTTCCATCTTGCTTTAACGCAATTGCATCTCTTCACTGCCACCCACAACTGATTCCCTCTCGAATGCCCACCAGTCCTTCTGAGACTGCAGCAGAGGTACTGGATGAAAACCATTTGAAAGAAGGACTCTCCCAGCAGAGGTCCTGTTGGCATGGAAACGGACTGTCTTTGTAAGCGGGGGCTTCTCTTGTGTGCTTTGGAGGTTTCCCGCTGTCGCTTGGTCCGAGAGGGCCCTGTCAGACTTCGCAAATTCACCAAGCCCCACTTTATATTGGTTTAATGGTACGTTTTGGTAATACTCTTCCACAATATGCTGTACAGTATTGGCGGAAAAAACAGACATTGAGATAATGTTTTATTTCTGAGATACATATATGTTGCAATATATGAAATCTGTTTCAGTGAGGGTATTACATCTTCCCACATTATGTGAACACTAAACTACCCTCATTCATCCTATTTAACCTGAGTTATAAGAGCAATGCAGACCTTATGTTGAGAGAAATAGACCGTCAAGTGTTTGCTGGATCAAGGGACTCCTCTTGTTTCTACTTCCTCTTTGTTATACACAATTGGACTGCTCTGTGCTGCTAAGGTGATTAATCAGCGGCTTTCCAGCTAAATGTGCTTTTACAAGAAATAGCAGTTGCATCTTGAACATTGCTTTTGTTTTAACTAATATGGTTGTGTCTTATAATGCTAGCCTTTCAGGTTGTTCTGTAAAATGTATTGATTTGTGGCTGGACAATCATACATTTTGTCAGATCTCTCTGTAATTTGTGTTGATTAAATTAGGATAAGGTTTGCTTTGTATGCATGCTAAAAAACAACAACAAGGCAACAGGCTTATATATCAAAAAACAATAATTACTGTTACAGAAAAGCACTTTGTTTTATTTGAACTTAAATAAATAAAATAGAATCGTAGTTAACCCTATGACACCATAGCAAAATATTGAAAAGCTACTAATGATTCATCGACATTTCATCAGTCTACACACACATATTATACATGGTTTTCTTAGCTGCCAGCATGGTTCCTTGCCACCCAGGTGTCTACATTTGGCACACTTTCCATTGCCTGTCCTTCATATCTTTTCCAAGAACATTAAACATATATTTGCACTGTTTGGCACTAATTATATGTTTCCCATAAACATGAACTGTTTTTATGGTAGAATTTTGTCATGGTAATAGGATCAAAACCAACTACTTATTTTGTGGCAGTTGTGTCCAAAGCATTCACACCAGTGTGAGGACTCGGGACATTTTATAAACTGAAAATCCTGAAGTTTTTTTTTTTACAAGTTGCAGATTGCCAGCATAGAAACTGCTCTTAAATTGTCTCAGTTTGAAGTTGTGCACTTCACAGTTCTCTGGCCAACATCCTTTGTATTCTGCAAAAATTACTTAATGTTTATCAAAATTTAAAGAGGTTGGGTCACTCTCACTGTAGCTCAAAATTACATGTTGTCTAATTGTATCCGCTTTGAGTAAACACAAATACACCTAAATTGCATGTATTGGTGCCTGATTTGATGTGAATTCTTTATTCCATAAATAGGATTCTGCTGTGTTCTTCTTCAGATCAAAGTCCAGTAATGAATTGTTTGGGTGTGATAAAGAATTAGAGCCACCATAAGAATGTCTTACATTGTCATGGTAGGATATCCTCTCTCAGACTTGACCTGGGTGGCTTTCCGCTGGGGACGCAGGCAGCTGGCAGCTCAGTTTAAATCTATTAGAGAGGATAATCCTTGAGGGAGAGTTCGGTGAACAGAAGGAGCAGGCAAACCAGCCTGTCAATTCACTTTCCTTACTTTCGCCATGTCATTTTTTTTCTTGTACAATTCCTGCCGGTGCAGTCAATCACGCTCAAACACATGGCAACCATATGTTTTCTCCATCACTTTTTGAAAGACGGCCTCCCTAAACATTATAAATAAAAATAGAAAAAAAGGTATGTGTGTTGCGTGACCTCAAAGTCTCTGGCTCTGCTCCAAACAAACTTTTTAAATGATCTCTGAGGTGCCTTTTTGACGTTAAAAGTTAAAGGGTAACAAGCATCTTCCCTCAGTTGTTGCTGCATCAGTTGTAACCCAAGGTTGTTTTGTCACCTTTGTTGCGTTCTTTCCATTTTGTTAAGCCCTTCAACTTCACTGCCCCTGGCTCAGACAGTGGCTCACCATCACTTCAAAGGGGATGGTCTGCAGAGCGCCAGATAACACGCTGTATCCCCAAGCACCAGCAGGCTTTTCTAGAGCTGCTGTACATTCCCTCCTCTGACAGGTTTGGCCCCTTCTCTGTCTTGTCGGAAACTGTTTCTGTGGCAATGTTTTTAGGATTTTTTCCTCTTGTACCTCATGCAACAATTTCTATCATTCTGTTGAACCCCAGGCTTAAATATACACTTGAATTAAATTGGCATCTTTCATGTGCTCTAAGGGCCTGAAAACATGACGGATATTAGCAACTCTTTGGGAATTTCTTAGAAGAACAGTTTTGGTTGAGTGAATCAGTCTTGTTTTTTTGTTGTTATAACTTTTAATCAGAAAAGCTTTTGAAAATATTGTCATCATATTAATCAAAATGGCAATGATATCATGCCATCTCTGAACTAATATAGGTATTGTAGAAGGCTTGTCCCTTTAAATGATCATTATAAAGCTGCAAGTTGATTAAGGAGGGGAAGTAGGCTTTCAATTTGCCAACCAATTATTACTACAGTTTGAATTGTGTCCATTCTGTGATATAAATTGTAATATGTTCTGTCCTTTTCTCATCGGTGGATTTTCACACACAAAAAACAGTCATTTCATATTGTTCGTAACTGCCAAAAGCCAGGATGAACACCATAATTGATAAAGGATGACAACTTTGGGTTAGAGCTCTTGATTAAGAATGTAAATTATGTCCAGGAGTAATAAGCTACACTGTTGGACTACTTGTTGGCATAAGAAAATTAATATTGACGATGAACAATAAACATGACTCTTTACAGAGGAAGTTAAACTGTACAGAAGGTCTTGATAGTGAGTTTAAAAATATCAGCTGAGTGAGCAAGCTTGTAATGAAAAGGATAAGTGTTTGAAATGATTTTCCTTTAATACTATTAAAAAATTAATTACAACCTTTGACAAATACATATGATGATCCTCTTTCATTAAGTCTACCTCTTGCTGTTAGTTCCCTTTTATTGCTGTTAGTTCCCTTTTATTGCTGCAACGCCTGGTCTGCATTAGGCATCTTTTTTTTTTTTTTTCTTTTTAACTTCAGAGACTCAAAGCTTTCAGGTGTGTCATGATTATGATGGTCAGGTCTTGGAGCTGAAGAAAGCTCCTGGAATTGGAAGAAGTAACTGTTTTTTGAAGGTGGGGTCAAAAAGGAAATTAAACTACATTCCAGCAGTGGTTTCTGAACTGTCTTTTATTCTCTCGGCGCTGCTAGCAGGTTTGCAGCTCCTCCTGACTATTCCCTATGTGGAGTAGAACTG
The DNA here is from genome assembly GCA_001698575.1 of Mola mola. NCBI lineage: Eukaryota > Metazoa > Chordata > Actinopteri > Tetraodontiformes > Molidae > Mola > Mola mola. The sequence continues at coordinate 14,828,987 of KV751317.1, forward strand.
GACCCATCTCTGCTTGATCCAAAGGTCTTGAGTAACCAGATGAGGGAAATCGTTATTGTCTAACTAAGTGATGACCGCTAATTATATACCTGAAAAATACATAAATAAATAAATATACAGTCATCAGTCACTTCAATCTACACCAAAAAAATGCAAATAGTTTCGGAGACCGTATACTTAGTGTCTTTGCAGTGGCTTTAAAAATTTGTGTTGGCTGTCGTGTCAGCATGATAATGCAAAAACTATTTGAGGTTGGATCTTTTTTTTTTCCACATTAGTGCCAAATTTTAAGCATATGCTGACATCAATGCATGCCATCAGGTGGTGTTTTTGATAAGGATAATGACATGTAGCAATACTGTATTCAGCCATGGTGCTGAAATCTACACTCTCCAATCTACATCAAAGAAAGTCCAAATCGATCATATACTTTCACAGTGACACCCTTATTTATCTCCTCCTTAGCTTACGATTGTCTCAACTGGAAGTTCACACCTGCAGCAGGAAATAAAGAATGTAACACCTCTTGGGTTTGTGTGACTGTTCGACAAGATAAGACTTTGACTGGGGAAATTTACTCCACAGACTCATGCGGTGGCTGAGAGCTTTTGTCCATGGTCAATGTCAGCTTGCTTTATTGAGTATTTTCCACTTCCTCTCAGTGCTTCCTGTTTTCCTACCCGACCACTGCATAGAAGACAGCAGATGCCGTGTCAGTGTCGTGAAATGCTCTTGCATCCCACCAACACCTAAGCATCTCTCATCTGCATGTTAAGATTTCTTTGGCCTTTTTTGTACATGATATATCTGTATTTTCTGTTCAGATAATTTTATTGTTCATGTATTTGCATGTTCTTATTACCTCACCGGTATCCAGTCTGTGGATGTCCACCGTTGTAGTCATGGGCATCCTTTTGCTTCTATCGCCATCTCATTTGTCTTGCTAGTATTAATGTGAAGGTGGTTAAGCTCATACCAGTCAAAAAAGTCCTTGATGACCCTGTCATGCTTCTGATACACATCCAGCAATGGCTGTGCCATCAGAGAACTTCTGGATGTGACGGTTGTCTGTATTAGGTTTGAAGTCAGAAGGTCAGATGTGCCCAGCGTAAACAGAAAAGGAGAGAGTACTGTGCCCTGCTGGGCCACTGTGCTGCAGACAGCCATGTCAACCAGACCCAGTCATGAAGCCTCACATACTGTTAGTGAGGTTGTCGATCATTCATGCAGCCAAGGGGCAGTCTGCTCCCGCCTCTCCTATCTCCTGCCTTGGCGTTGACGGCTGTACACATGCCCGCAGTGAAGGAATGAATTAGAATTCATAATGCTCTACTACATACATTATGTATTGTATCTGTTGTGTGGCCACTCTGAAATATTTAACGTTCACCTATAAGTCATGTTTTTCCGAGATAATTTAAACAGCCCTTCTGTCTTGCAGAAAAGGTTTCTAATACAGCACATCTTTCTGTTTACTCGATGTGAATTTCAGAGTGCCTTCAGTCAAATCTATTCCCTTTGAGGAATTCCTTGATAAATTCAACGCTACATCATGTTTTTGTTACTCCCCTGCCTTCCATGTTCCTGCTTTCTTACACCTCTAAAATCCATTCCACTTTGCTTGTAAAATATAGTCTAGACCACGTTTTCACTATTCCCGCCTGCTGCACTCCTGCAAGGAGACGCTCCTGATGAAGGGGTTGAAATGAAGAGGTACACAAGAAACAAGTGAAGTAAGCAAGAAATCAAAAAGACAAAGGGTCCAAGATGTAAGATCAAGAATTAAGGATGTACTAAATCAGTTAGGAGCTATTTCTATATGTTGGTTAATATGGTTAATACAACTATTAATTATATGAGGTTATGAAATTTAGGCAAGGAGCATCATCTCCTTTATGTAATTTTTGTCAATAATGTCATCTTCATTACCACATTTTATGATCCTCTGTGTTGGATTTGAAGCTATTTGCTATATGACATGCAAGCATAATGACATTTTATATACCCTCCAAAATATTTCTTAATAACAATTAAATCACAAAAACAGACTACTGACAAAAGAGGTACATCACTGCTGTGTCTTATCTTGTAAATTAATTTACAGGTTCAGTTGCTTAAAACTTGTTTACCCTTATTCAAGTGGACAAAATCTGGATGAGAGCAATTATTCTGCTCATTGAAGTAAGTTACATAACCCAGTGCTTGTCTCATATTTTGACCAGAAATACTCAAACTTCACAGAAGCCAGGAAACACAGCATTTGCATTCCTCTGCTTGGACTGATTTTATTTGGCACATTCAGACAGAGCTGACCCAGACTGCAGTTGCATGCATTAATGACATCTGTGCCTGCCTCACTTAAACGCCTCTAGGAAACAGAACTTTTTCTAATAAGATTTGTTAGCCTTCTGACATAGGAGTTATAAGATGGCTTATTTTATTGCTGAATACAGGATTTTACTAACTATGTCTCTTATAGACTGACCAAAGCAGAAGTAGCAGGCGTTTGTGTTCATATCAAGGAGAACATTTTGGTGGCCAAGCTCACTGGTATAACAATGAGCTATGAACTCTTGGTGATATGTGCTATATAAATAAGATGGGTTTAATATAGAAGGCTTCAGTCATTATTTCAGTGTCACCACATTTACATTTGGATCACTTTTTATTGGCAATAAGATGGCAGTTAGATATTCACGTCTTATTTTGTAACCCACAAGAAGTAGAACATCAAACGGAGCATGGAAATGTTCAGTGTCTATATAGTGGTGTTCCTCATGTAATCCATTTTTTAGAGTTTTATCCAAAAACGATCTTGTCATGGACAGTCTGTAACCTCTCACCACATCTGGAAATTTCCACTAGTTGATCTTTGCCACATCATTACACGATGAAGAAAGTTCTTCTTTGCAACATAATTTCTGTGGTTCGCTGCAAACACTGTTGTCTCACGGTTATCAAATGTCAAACAGCTGGATAGGCCGTCTGGGCATCTGCTCATTTCCCAGAACTCAATGTCCATATCCAGTTTTGTTTACGTCAAAAGTAAGGAATCCTATTCTCTCTGCAGAAGCCAGCTCCTTGATGATTGTGAGGAGTCTAGTGAACCTAATTGTGGTTGTAGGCAACTTCCCCAAACTGAGAGTTCAGTTTCTTATATATGAATACCCTTTTCTGTGTTTTGACCTTTTTAGTGACAAATTGTACCCTGGGGTACAGAAATAAGCCATTCACGACTTGGCGATTTGTGCAGTGTTGATTTAAGGTTGAGAATTTCAACAGATGACCATATGGCTCAAGTTAGAAGGATTACAGTGGCAGTGAGACTGAGGTTTCGAACAGCTCCACTTGTACACTCTAACTCTTTCAGAGGTGAACAGTTGAGATATGGAATGCCAGTGTTACAGTTCTGTGTGTGTTTTTAGGTTTCACAGTTTTGTAATTTCAAAGTGGAGGCCATGAAAAACTGAAATCAAGTTTTTGACCCCCCCATCCAGTCTGTAACACCACTGTAGGATCACATTGGAACTGACTGTTTTTGTAGTTACAACTCCAACAGAATGTTATGTGTTCTTTCTGGCTGATAATATCATGTCAGTTTCAGGAATCATATTCTTAGTTATTCTTGCATTTGTCATGTCTGTATGTATGTCAGTGATCATAATTTGAATAAAGAAGCGCATAAAAACTGTCACATTTTGTAAGCAATAGGGTACAGCTGATGTTTAAATTTGTCAGATGTATGACAAATAAGCATTCAGAGTTATGTGTTCTTTCTGGCTGATAATATCATGTCAGTTTCAGGAATCATATTCTTAGTTATTCTTGCATTTGTCATGTCTGTATGTATGTCAGTGATCATAATTTGAATAAAGAAGCGCATAAAAACTGTCACATTTTGTAAGCAATAGGGTACAGCTGATGTTTAAATTTGTCAGATGTATGACAAATAAGCATTCAGAGAGAATTGGCTTTGACAAACTGCCTGTAGACCCTTGAACCGGGTGAGGAAAAACTTAAAAAAAACCCTAAACAGGGAAAATAAGAAACCTCAGGAAGAATCACAGAGGACGGATCCTTCTTCCAAGGACGGACAGACGTGCAATAGATGTCACTTGTGCAGAACACAACAACATGATAATAACCGTTTACTTAAAACATCCATGAGTCCCAGAGTCTGTGGATTCTATAAATCCGGATGTATGGGAAGTCTAGTGATCCAGACGCAGGTGTTTTCTCTTGGTCCAGGAGTCATTTTAGTCCATGTAGCAAGATCTGAGTGTTGCTGATGTAGTCACTGAGTCCAAGAATATGTAGAATCTGTAAATCCAGGGATATGTGAAGTGTAGTGATCCAGAAGCAGGTGTATTCTATTGATCCAGAAGCCATTGTGATCTGTGCATCCCGATTTGCACTTGGAAATGCAGCCTACGATCCAAGTCACAGGATCAAAGTCACAGGATCTCCTGTCCTAATGTGGCCAGGAGGCATCAGGCAGGACCACAGCAGCAGCTCCCGCTGCGACCTAGAAAAACCTGCAGGATGATAAAGCACAACGACTCCGAGGAAGAAGTAAAGTTAGTGTAAGGATATGGACATTTAGAGGAGCAGAGAAGGAGTCTTGAGTCAGATGGGGGAGAGAAGAGAACTCAGTGCATCATGAAGTGTTCCCCCAGCAACCTTAGCCTATAGCAGCATAACTAAGGGCTAGATAGGCCAGCCCTAACTATAAGCTTTATCAAAAAGGAAGGTTTTAAGCCTACCCTTATAATCAGAGAGTGTGTCATCCTCCCGTACCAAGACTGGAAGATAGTTCCACAGGAGAGGACCTTGATAGCTGAAAGCTCTTCCTCCATTCTACTTTTGGAGATTCTTGGGATCACCAATAACCCTGCATCCTGAGAGCGTAAGGTTCTGGATGGGCATAGGGTACTATGAGCTCTTTTAGATAAGCTGCTGACTGACCATGAATAGCTTTGTAGGTGAGGACAAGGATTTCAAATTCTATTCTGAATTTAACTGGGAGCCATTGCAGAGAAGCCAGTACAGGGGAAATATGGTCTCTGACATTAGTTCTAGTCAGTACACACGCTGCTGCATTTTGGATTAACTGAAGAGTTTTTAAAATCTTATTAGGGCAACCTGAAAATAAAGAATTACAGTAATCCAGCCTGGAAGTAACAAATGCATGAACTAGTTTTTCTGCATCTTGTTGAGACAGGATGTGTCGGATTTTAGCAATTTTACGGAGGTGAAAGAAGGCCGTCCTTGAAATCTGTTTTACATGTGAGTTAAAAGAAAGCTCCTGGTCAAAGATAACACCCAGGTTTCTGACAGTGGTGCTGGAGGCCAAGGCAATGCCATCCAGATTAACTACAGTGGCTTGTAAAAGTATTCATACCCCTTGAACTTTTCCACATTTTGTCACGATACGACCACAAACATAAACATATTTAATTGGAATTTTATGTGACAGACAAACACAAAGTGGCACAAAATTGTGAAGTATTCAGCCCCCCTGAGTCAATACTTGGTGGAACCCCCTTTTGCTGCAATTACAGCTGCAAGTCTTTTCGAGTATGTCTCTACCAGCTTTGCACATCTAGAGACTGAAATTTTTACCCATTCTTCTTTGCAAAACAGCTCAAGCTCAGTCAGATTTGATGGAGAGCGTTTGTGAACCGCAGTTTTCAGATCTTGCCACAGATTCTCGATTGGATTTAGGTCTGGACTTTGACTGGGCCATTCTAACACATGAATATGTTTTGTTTTAAATCATTCCATTGTAGCCCAGGCTTTATGTGTAGGGTCATTGTCCTGCTGGGAGGTGAACCTCCGCCCCAGTCTCAAGTCTTTTGCAGACTCCAACAGGTTTTCTTCCAAGATTGCCCTGTATTTGGCTCCATCCATCTTCCCATCAACTCTGACCATCTTCCATGTCCCTGCTGAAGAGAAGCACTTCCAGAGCATGATGCTGCCACCACCAGGTTTGACAGTGGGGATGGTGTGTTCAGAGTGATGTGCAGTGTTAGATTTCCGCCACACATAGCGTTTTGCATTTAGGCCGAAAAATGCTCAATTTTGGTCTCATCTGACCAGAGTACCTTCTTTCATATGTTAGCTGTGTCCCCCACATGGCTTCTGGCAAACTGCAAATTGGACTTCTTATGGTTTTCTTTTAACAATGGCTTTCTTCTTGCCACTCTTTCATAAAGGCCAAATTTGTGCAATGCACGACCAATAGTTGTCCTGTGGACAGATTCCCCCACCTGAGCTGTGGATCTCTGCATTTCATCCAGAGTCACCATGGGCCTCTTGGCTGCATCTCTGATCAGTGCTCACCTTGTTCGGCCTGGAAGTTTAGGTGGACGGCCGTTTCTTGGTACCTTTGTAGTTGTGCCATACTCTTTCCATTTCTGGATGAAGGATTGAACAGTGCTCTGTGAGATGTTCAAAGCTTGGGAAATCTTTTTATAGCCTAATCCTGCTTTAAACTTCTCCACAACTTTATCCCTGACCTGTCTGGTGTGTTCCTTGGACTTCATGATGCTGTTTGCTCCCCTATATTCTCTAAACAAAACTCTGAGGTCGTCACAGAACAGCTGTATTTGTACTGAGATTAGATTACACACAGGTTGACTCTATTAGTCATTAGGTCAACATTCGATCATTCAGCAATCATCAGGCAACTTCTGAAGCCAATTGGTTGCACTCAGAGAAAAGCGGGCTGAATACTTTTGCACTTTTCAGTTTCCCACCTGAGCTGTGGATCTCTGCATTTCATCCAGAGTCACCATGGGCCTCTTGGCTGCATCTCTGATCAGTGCTCACCTTGTTCGGCCTGGAAGTTTAGGTGGACGGCCGTTTCTTGGTACCTTTGTAGTTGTGCCATACTCTTTCCATTTCTGGATGAAGGATTGAACAGTGCTCTGTGAGATGTTCAAAGCTTGGGAAATCTTTTTATAGCCTAATCCTGCTTTAAACTTCTCCACAACTTTATCCCTGACCTGTCTGGTGTGTTCCTTGGACTTCATGATGCTGTTTGCTCCCCTATATTCTCTAAACAAAACTCTGAGGTCGTCACAGAACAGCTGTATTTGTACTGAGATTAGATTACACACAGGTTGACTCTATTAGTCATTAGGTCAACATTCGATCATTCAGCAATCATCAGGCAACTTCTGAAGCCAATTGGTTGCACTCAGAGAAAAGCGGGCTGAATACTTTTGCACTTTTCAGTTTTTATTTGTAAAAAAATTTAAAATCATGTATAATTTTCTTTGTACTTCACAGTTGTGTGCCACTTTGTGTTTGTCTTTCACATAAAATTCCAATAAAATATATTTATGTTTGTGGTCGTAACATGACAAAATGTGGAAAAGTTCAAGGGGTATGAATACTTTTGCAATCCACTGTATGTTATTGGATAATGAGTCTGTAATGTGTTTAGGGCTCAGCCCAATGACTTCAGTTTTGTCAGAGTTTAACATTGAAAAGTTATTAGATATCTAGTTTTTAATGTCCTTAAGACATGTCTGTAGATTAGCTAACTGATGGGTTTTATCTGGCTTCATTGATTAGTATAGTTGTGTGTCATCTGCATAACAATGAAAATGTATGGTGTGCTTTTATCTGTACCAACAGATAAAAATGTAAAGGATTTCAATTAGTTCTAACAAGATGATATAATCCTTTGTTGATGCCCCAAACAAGAAATCCAGGTCTTAAACAGCAAAATGGCCAATAAATACACATAAATAAAGATAGCAGATAATTAAATGTAAAAGTAAAAAAAAAACAAAAACTCATTTACAGGCACATTTGTTGGCACTACTGTCTCAAGCAAAGTGACAAAAATAGAAAACAATTCAATTAATAAGTTGATTTTACGTTTGTAAAGATGCATCATAATTTCAGTGCTGCTCAGCTGTATGATAGTTTGCCAGCAGCTGCCCTTTGTTCACTTCCTATCAGTCAATACAGAGGAAGAACTGACGCATCTGTGGTGGTGAGTCACGCTGATGCAGGTGTTGCTTGTTGTACCAGGTTCAGTTGTATGGGCCTATAGTTTACTTTTTTTTTAAATTTGGCAAACCTTTTGAAGAACTGTCTTGTTGCATCTGGTTTTTGGAGATCAAATAGTGAAGTCCCAGCATCCTTATCTCATTGCTCTTGCTTCCCTGCTTTCTCCTCTTTTATTCCTTATGGCCCGTTAACCCTTTGATGACCTGCGAGATTGCTATACTCACAGCTATTTTTCTCTTTGTCCACAGGAAGAATCAGCCTTTTAGAGTGAGACCTGGAGTGGAGACGAGCGATTGTGTCCTGAACAAAGAAAGACAGAGAGAACTGTAAGTAAATACTGCACCCATATGAACTTTTCAGGGGGTCAGGAACTTCTACGTGGAACTAACTTGTGCTCAGTGAAATGCGTAATGCATAGGGTTACATAAATGAATCATAAGATTTTGTGGTTGTTTTGAATGTGTTAAAGTAAACCATGTTTTTTGTAGATAAGGAAATAAGCCATCTAAATGTTTGTCATAGGGAATGTGAAATTGTTGTGATTAAAATGTCCAGTAGATGGCTGGAAATTTTTGGCATATATTCATTTATCGGACTCCCAACTATTGTATTTGCATTGTAAATATATTTTTCTATCTTCTATCTTGTGTCTATAATATATTTTTCTATTTTCTAGCATTTCATTCACAAGCTTTGTTATTAGGAAATAAAACCATGGAGACAAACTGTGAACATAGCAAACTAAGACATTACATGTCCTTTGAAAAGATTATCAAAAGTAGCCTAGAAAATGTCCAAGTAGGGTGGTCTACCCTTTTTGTTTTGAGCACCGTCTTTCTTAACTGTTTTATATGATCTCAGTGTTTGTTGTTGTCAGCGGCTTAGAGGATTTCAGGTTTTAGTAGTTAAAAAAATAATTCCATCACAAATTCTCACAGCCCACAGTCAATAACCCAAAGGTATTCAGAGTGCAATTATTTGAAAAAAATCAAACGGAAGAAACAGATCAGTTAATTTATCATCCAGTGAGTAGCAGATTTTCTGCCATATCTTTTGTTCTCCTTTTAAAAACTGGTGTTTTATTTTATGACGGAAAGTGGCAACATCCTGCTGCAGAATCCTTAAAAGTCTGAAACAAATCACATCAGACTGCGTTGTCTACGTTTGCTCCCTTCAGCGAGGCAGTGGAAGCCACATCTCATCTAATGGACTGGAAAAGTGTCCCTCATGGATCACGGAGGATCCGAAAATGATTGTACCAGTGGCTGTGCGGAAGGTCCCACCCTGTGTTTCATTGTCAGCGTCTTAGGCAGGATGCAGACCTTTCACACTTGTACACGAGACACAGTGGAAGTTGTTGGAGATGCTAAGAACAAACCGGAGGTGAATTTACTTAGAGGCATCCTATGTGTGGAAACCAAAGACTGACGGCTGTATTTTGGAAAAAAGCTTTATCTTTTCCATCTATACACTTGGCTTCTTTACAATTTTATTTAATTTGTTTGCAGATGTATCTAATTGGTTTCCTTTTTCTCTAAGAAATTACTCTTTTGGGTGTAGTAAACCACATTTGAACTAATGTTTGCTTGTCAACACTGACCTTAGAGCCAAAAGACATACAGCTGGTGTTTTCATAATGTTATTTAGTGCTCCTTGGTGTTGAGTGAATTCTTTGTTAAAGCCATGAGTGTGGTGGAAGTCTTAAATTATTCATGCTGGGCATGTGCCAATGAATTAAAGGTAAAGTGATAGCATGTAGCGGTGCCTTTCTTGGCTGGCTGCTGCATTTTTAAAGTGTGGACTGGCACTCAGGTGTCAAAATGTTAATATTGTCTAAAACTGGTAAACTGGTCTCAGGAACTGAAAAAGGAAATTTGATAAGTAGTTTGAATAATTTAGGATGATTGTGAGGGATTGAATTTCCATTCTAGTTCACGCATTCTGTTGATATTCTGGTGCCACCTCTTTTTGCTTAAGACTTGGATGTCAAGAATGATTCAAGCCAAATGAATGATTGAAAATATGTTGGAAAAAAGACACTCAAATAACAAATATTTAATCTTGAAACCTAATCACGTTGGTATTTCTTCAGTTTTTAAACTGTATTTATCTTTGTTAAGAACACTGCGGAAGAGAAGATATGTGAATTAAAATGAATATGTGACTGTCCTGCAGCAGCCACGGAGAAAATTGTGCACTGATGTTGTGTCCTTTTAAAAGGTCTGTAAAAACTCTAAATTGTTTCCTAAGTAGACTATTGGAGGGGACTAAGATTTAGCCATCTTCTGTGTTACTCCATGATCAGTCCCACACCTCTCACCCACTCATTCTCTGTAAATAATTCAAAACAGCCTTTCGCCTGCTCCAGAGAAGATTGTACACCCAATTGAAGATTGAAGAAGAAAAAAGGCTGCAGATGCACATTTCAAACAGTCAGGCAGTTTACATCATCATTTTATTTTTTGGTCATATTTTTCTAGTGATTAACTTCATTTTTTATCAGTGTGAGAACAAAACAAATGTTCCAAGCAAACGTGTTAGCTTTTTAAAGTAAGGCACGACCTACTAACTGTAGCCGGCTGTACTTCACACTGTAAATGAGAAACCAGTCATGTATGATTGTGTTGATTCTTGCTGCACTCCAGTTTGTAACAATATCAGTCTAATGTGATGAAGGCCGTTGAATTTTTCTGTGGTTGTGGTTAAAGCTCACTGCAGTATTATAGGCATTGGACAGAGGTTCTGTGATAAAATCAGCTGTGATTTTCATCAATGTGCTTTAAAGCCACTCTGTTGTCTTGAAAGATTGGTGTTGATGTCAGGATCTGTCTGTGGAGTGTGGTTAACACTTTCTTAGTTATTCATGCTTCAGAGATCCTGTTAAAAATGGAACTATAATTGTCCCTGTGCTGGAGAAACAGGAACTTGTCTTTACTTTTTTATGCTTTAAACTGGTGGCCAAATGTGATTTCTGGTTACAGTTACCTCTGTCTGTTTGTCGAACTGTGTGATGTTATATATTTAGTGTTGGTTGATTTATCCTATTGACAGATAGATGCCACGTCATCACAACTCACATATAACTTGAAAGATTTAACCTTACTGAACAAATCCAATACAACCATGTTTCCAAAAATGTGTAAAAAAATAAGTAGAAACAGAATGTGATTATTTGCAAAACACTGAACCCCCATGTCTCCATCAACATCTAAGTAAATATTCTAAGTACTGGGTTCTAAGTAAATTATCTAATGTAGTGAAAAATAACCATCTCTTCTGAGAGATTGATTTGTTGCAGTCATGCTTGAGTTTTCAGTCTTTGCCCACTAGAGTGCAGCCTACTCAGAGGAAATGACAACCTCAGTCAGGTGATGTTAAGGGTATTGTTTATTATGACTCCTGCATTTCATTTTCAGTTTTTCAGTGATGTTTGAATGCCAAATTCTTAATCTTTGAAACATAGAATTGACATTTTTAATATAAAAGGATGCTAACAGAGATAGATGTACATTTTAGTATACCATCTGACTTCATTAGTACATTTCCTGACTGTGTACACATTTGAGCACTTTAGGGTGAATTTGTCAAATATTCATTATTTTGAAAAGATTGAATGCATTTTGTTTAACTCTCATGCATTTCCCTCTTGATAAAGGGTGTTTTTTCATCAGAGTCAAACACTACTTACATGGTGAGGTTCTGATATCATTAATGTTTGTGTTATTTTTTGGAGATTCTATAGTCTCTAAGCTTATTACATTTAAGCCATGCTGTGATTGTTCTTGTTAAGATGAGCACAGTTGTCATGAGCCAGGGTTCGGTGGAAGCCAAAGTCAAAGCTTGGGTTTTTGATTTATGAACCACTGTGATGCATTCCTGAACCTATTTTATTGCTTCTCATTCTAATGTCTGCTTACATTCATTTTGATCACTGTAATAAAGATAGTGAAGTGTGAAATCGGATGATAGAGTTGACTGTGTTGATGACAACATTAAATTAACTTTGCATGTTTCACTTTTTGTAAAATCATCAACAACTTTGTGTTTCTTTTTTCTCCTTGGCTATCCAAAAATGCTTAGATCATTCCACAACGTATTGATAAGTAATGTTTTAATATTGTACATTTAATGCCATGAAGAGATTGAGCCTGCTATGCTCACAATTCAGAATACGTGTTTTTTTTCATCGGATAAGAAGTAATGAAGGTGAAAGTCATTCGGTGTTATGTGCTCATCTAGCGGGTCCACTGGGGTTTGATACAGCTTATGGCTTCTGCATTTAAGCTTTGTCATTAGGTCTTCCTGTGAAACCATCGGCTATTGTGCAGTGAGTCTCTGCTTTATGGATCAATACTGAAGCAGTGAGCTGAGAAAGTGAAAAGCAATATTCATAAATAATAAATAGGGCACCCTTTCACCCTTTTTGTCTTTTAGTGCTGCCTAAGAAAAGCACAAGTATGCAAACATAATGCTTATTTTTTGCTTATGGAACATTCTAGTGTAAGATGAAATATTTTGTCACTGTCTATGTTGGCTGCTACATATGCTGCAGCAAGGCTGGACTTTGTCCTTGCTCTTTTTCTGGCAGTGTTGTTTTTCTTTATAGATTGTTTCCAACGATTGTAGATAAGAAGGTCTGTGTTTGTTGTGGTCCATTTCTCTCCTGATTTGCCGTTTCCCAGAGGTAACCTGGTGTCAGAAAATCTCTGGCGCAATGAATCTCAGTGAGGTGTCACCTTTAGTAGCACTTTTATCTACAGCACAAGATGTGCCAGTGAGTGAACTCAGGGAACAGCTTTAAGTGCTTCATTATTATCCTTTCCTCTACCTTTTTATATACTTTGGTGGTCAGTCACAGCTACAGGCTAAAACATAATGCACTTCCTCTAAATAAATTGAGCACAAGCAGCTTTTGCCATTATTACGAAATCCTCCTGAAAAGGGAGGCGCTGATCTTAGAGCAGGTTTCTTTGCTTTATTTAAGCCAGTATGGAAAAGACTGAGCAGGTTCGACAGCCCAGACGTGGATATACTTTCATTCTGTCTCTGGTAATTCACTTTAATTGACCTGTTAAAAGTGTATTCAAACCTATATACTTATAAACGTGTATGCAGACAAAGCTAATTTTAAAGGTTTTACTGTTATCCTAACTTCGTGTCAGAAATTTTGCCACGCAACTACTCCTGCACTGTTTGTCATACAAACATGAATATTCCCACTATATTTATATGAAAATTCCCACTGGAACCAAAATGTAGCTTTTTCTTCCTTACGAACCGTGACGACTCCGGTGACGTTTCAGTGATGTCTTTTGTGCGCGTATAATATGTGGAAGGAGAGATAAACAAGCTTTGGTTGCCACCTGCCACTAAACAAAACCTAGAAGACAAGAGACAAATAACTAAGGATGGAGACCAAATCTATATTGAAATGTTTTTCAGTGGTCTGCAGAGGAAACAAAATGTTTGGTTGCTATTTGGTCATCCCCGAGTTTCAGGAGAAAGTCGAATATAGCAGCCGGATCCATGTCAATGTGAAAGTGCTACTGCATCAACAATTTCCCTCGGGGATAAATAAAGTAATCTGAATCTGAATCGGAATCAGCGTGCTTAAGAGCAGGATTACTATTAGTATTGGTATGAAGCGTCAGTTCGATTTATGCAGCTGTTTTTGATTGGCTAATTTAAACTCAATTCCCCTCTTCTGATTGGTAGATTGATTTTGCTACTTGAACACATTTAAATAATCCACTATTTTACATGAATTGCTTGTTGCAGTTGTCTGTGTATCTCTGTCAGTCACTTACTCACTGACGGACACACACACAGAAGCTAACATTAGCTATCTGAAGCTAAAGGCAGTAAACTGAACCTAGTGGGAACTATTTTAAGCTAGCATCCACATACTGAAAGTGCATGAAAGTAATGGGAGCTTAATGAAGCAAAGAAGAGCTAATTGAGGCTTACATCAGCTAAATCAAGATAACAGCACCTACCTGAAGCTAAGGGCAGCAAACTTAAGCTAACAGCAGCCATCTGATGATAATTTGAATTTAAGCAAATCAAAGCTAACTGAAGCTAATGCCAGCTAAGTGCCGATTGTGAGTGCTAACTTAATTCAACAGCAGCTACCTGAAGATTATGTGAGCTAACTGAATGCAAAAGGAGGTAACTAAAAATAATGGGAGCTAAACAAAGGTAATTAAAGTTAACTTAAGCCTACGTCAGCTATCTGAAGCTAGCAGCACCTAAATGAGTGTTAGCTGAATTGTTGAAATAGAAATAGGCATTCAGTAGGTAAGCAAAGCATTCTTCCTTATTACTCTCTGGTATGAAGTGAAGTTCTGCCATTCTTCTGCATTTCAGAATTACAGGCCCTCTGAATCTTATTAATGAAACTATTTGTAAAGTTACTACATTACTATGACAACCATTGTAATACTTGTAAACCAATCTTGTCAAAACACAAAGATAAAATATTAGTAAAAACAAAAACACCTGTTGCTGTACCTGCAAACTTCCTGCTTCCTGTTAGTGTAATCGCTCCTGAGTGTGTAAACATCTTGTCTGGGATCCAGAAATTGCAAAAGTAGTATTATATCCAAGTGTCTACAGAGAACAAATATTTTTTTGAATTATCTGAAAAAAATTTGTACATCATAATTATTCAAGATTCGAATCAATTTAAAATGTTCCAAAAATGAACTGACATTACCAACAGAAAGAAAACAAAGTACATTTTCAGAAACATTAAGCTTGTTATGTATTTATTTTTAGAGCAATGGCTATTGATCGTGTTGCTGTAATATTTAGTGTAGTTAGCATGCTAACTAGCCTCTTGGGATGCTACCTTCTTGTTTCAGCAGGGAGAATTATGTAAGTGGGTTACCAATTTGACATCCTCTATTTCTCAGTCTGAATTCAATTTTCTCTTTTCCAAAATTGAGACAAGCCTTGATAACTTTCCATAAGTCTCTGTCCCTGCCTTCTGTTGTTGCCATCAACAGTTTTACTGTAAATCACCTCTGTACTTTAGTTCCCTGTTTTTAAACCTGGCCACCAACAGGCCCTGTAGACCGTGTCTGGTCCCAGTATAGTGTCTAATATTACAAATGGCATACAATGGAAATTCATGCTTCCATTGTTATTACTTTTTAGTCATGGATAATTCAGTTTTTTTCAGATCAGCAAAAAATGTTAACATTAAATTTATTGAAAAATCCTCTACCTGTGATCTGTCTACAGTCATAATCATAGATGGGGACTATTTATTTAATTAAACAAATATTGTATTCTAGTCTTACACTACATCAATAAATCAAGTTTTAAGGAAAAGTAACAACAGCATTAAAAATGTTTATTTTTAAACATTATTATTATCAAACATTTTCTTAAACCATCATATGATTCATATTCAGAAAAGTGTTGCTCTTGTTCAGGATTTTAGTATTTTGCATCATCTGGAAACTCTTTAATAAATTCGTTGAATTGGTGGAACTTGGCCTCAGTAGGCGCCAATGGCTGCAGTGTTCACCGGTCACATGGGGACACATGTACATTATCGTGTTTCCCAAAGGCTCTGTACAGGAGGTAATAGTTGAAATTTTGTTGTGTCTTTAAGACTTACAGTGTTACCGGATGCAGTGTCATTGGACCCTGTATTTTTTTCTTGGAGTTGGTTGTATTGCTATCGACAGGTGTCTGTTACCTAGCTTGTTTTCCAGATCATCCCAAATCATCCCACATTGGGGAAATTTGATTATTACAGCAGCAGAGTGTATAGAAATAGCTAGAGCATTTAAAGTACCACACAGTAATAATAAATATAAAAAAAGGAATATGTAATCCAAAAAATAATGTTATAAATATATAAAAAATATACACAATATGCAGATATATACTGAATATTGTTGTGTATGTATTGTGTTCCATTTCCGTCTTGACTTTAAGGTTACCTTTAAAGTTACGTTTTTTTTATTCTTGTATTATTAAAATCATTGTCGTAAAAACAGGCTTTATAAGGTTGATGTGATGCAAATAAACCATAAGCATTGGAGAAACCTCAAACACATTTCATTTTCTACAAACAACACGCACAATCTTCCTTGTGGGAGAGAATCGCCAGCTTCTCCTCGGCAAAGATTGCATGCAATTTGTGTGATGTTTAGCTCAGTTGTGGTGACCTCTGCTTTTTCTCTGGCGCAAGTCAGGAGGAGGGAAAGGAAACACCAAATTTGTGGATTTCTGCCAGAATTGCCAGTCATGATGGAGCTTATGCCAACAATCCTGACCGATTGACTTAGAGATGGTACTCTGTACTCTGTATCCCTCGTGTAAATATCCTTTGTTGTTGAACTCAGAACACGGACACTTAAAAGCTGGATTTGGTTTGGTTTGTGGGGATCTGTGGGAAACCCAGTTGTAGAATTTGTGAACTGGCCTAAACCCATTAAGTGGATTGAGCTGTTAATACATGTCTCCAACAGTATCTATTTTCTATTTGCCACACTGTTGTTATAATATTGGATTTGAGTTCATTGATGCATCACTTGATCTAAACTCCATCTTATTGCTTTGTAAAAGCTTGTAGTTACTGTAAAGTATTATGGTATATACATTTCAGGGTTTATCTTCCCATTTGCGTTTTCATTTTTTTCTGATCTTTTAGACCAACTGTCGTCAGTCATAAGCATCATCTTGACTGCAGTGATGAATTATTACCATAATAATCCTGTCTGCTCTGTTAGTGTCTCCTAAATGCTTATAATAGACCCCTCCCCACTGCATCCAGACTGTTTTCCTCTGGTGCATGCAGAGTAGCTTGTATTTCTTACAATAATCCATCCACTACCTCCTCAATAGCAAAGAGGTCCAATGTCATATAAGGGAAGTGCTTTTATCGGCAAGTTGGTGGAGCTCAGTCTGAGTGGGTTACTGCTGGAGCTGGTGGTGGTGGGGGGTGAACAGTGGTGGCAGCAGCATCAACAGGGATAGCATCCTCACTGCACAGCAGCTGATGGCTCGAGTGGAAAAAAAAAAACAGATGGAAATTGTGGGAGACAGAAAGGAGTAGTGACAGATGTTGCATCCTTAGTGTTATTTGCTGTATCAGGAGAAGGTTTGTTGTGAATGGGAGTGATTTATTTATTTTTTCAAACGAGGAACTACGGTAGGAGGCGTGTGCTGTTTAGAGACTGAAGTACAGCATAGGGAGTGGAGTAAGTGGGAAGCAATCATGAGGGAAATGGACCGACACGATGTACTCCTCAAAGCGATCCCTCAGTTTAGATTAAGGTGAGCATGAGCACCTGTGCTATAATGATAGTAGACATAACCAATCTGGTCTTACTGCCGGAGTACCTGTGGATCAGCACCATGTGGAATACATTGCCTAAAAGGCATCAGCTGTGAGGATTAAGGAAATACAGCAAGGACCAGGAAGTGGCTGCAGCTGACACCGCGTCCCTTTTTTTTTTCCACTCGTCTGCTAACCCCAGAACACTCATTCTACTAATGAGCAAGTCGATGTGTGGCTGTGGGTGCAGCATCATCTCTTCTCTGATGAAGAGACTGGGCCGCACGGCTTGCTGCTCAGATCTTTTCGCCAGCCATACTTCAGAACAGCTTCAGCGGCTGACCACTGGCTGCCCACCTCAACCAAAGGTAACACTGCGACGGCGCCCACTGACTGTCCTCATGCCTCCTGGTCAGCCAGTTTTGTGCTTCTTATGTCCATTGCAAGTGCAGTGCAGGAAACACTGGCCCGAATAGCAACAAGCACTACGTCTGAAACAGTGTCTTTGTTTATCTGCTTTACTTCTCCAAAACCATTTCTCAGTATAATAACTGTACTCCTAGGGAGAGCATTGCAGTAATTGATTCTTTAATGAAATCAGGTGATTTAATGGCCGTCTTGCTGCCTTGACAATAGCAGATCTGCTTTCAGCTTACAGAGTCATTGAAATGGATGCGTTAAGACTCCCTGCAGTTTGCTGTCATTACTGGTCCAAATCAATAGGAGAAAAGGCTTTTCTAATGGAACAAATGAAAGCCAAACAAGAGTGTGTCTGAATGCTTTGTGTGCATGTGCTATTGTAATGAGTGTGACTTTGCGTTATCACAGGCTTCTGTCTAATGGCTGCAGCTTCTAGGGTTCCCTCTGTTTCATTGTTTGTTATGCACATAACTCTCTTGATAGTTGGCCAGCTCTGACTGGGATTTTCAGTCACTTACAGATTTCTCCTGGCACTAGGCCATTCTCACAGTAGAGGAGATTGGTTTCTCTTTATTTATTCTATCATGTATAATGATAGAAATCGACAAAGGAAAATGTTCTGGTGTTGCATGGAAACAGTTCAGATGAAAAATAGAAAACAATTGACAGAAAAATAGATAATGAGGAGAACCTTAATGTCACGTTTCTGTCGAGTGCAATTCATTATTTACCTGTGATAGCCTTCCCTCAGAGTCAAGTACTTAAATGTGGAAAAAGGATGTTGTCCCTCCGTCAATTAGTATAGAGATTTTGGTTTCTTCAAGACATCACAAGCATCAACTATAACTAGAGACGTCGATTGATAGCGTCTGCATTGAACTAAAGACACAGAGATTTCAACAAATGCAGTATATTTTTTAGAATTTCTGAACTTAGGAAAACCTGGAAAATGGTTCCCAGTGTGTGTTTAGGCTCAAAAAATACAAAAGTCAAAGTCCTTGTCTATTCCTCACTTTTGTCACGTCTTACATTATCCAGGAGGCAGGTATGAGACTGCACTTTGTGTCTGGCAGCAATGAAACACCGATAATGGTTTGTTCAGTTTTCATTATTGTCACAATATTTGAAAATTTAATAGTGGCCCCCAAACACTGATCAGCCTTAACACCACTGAGAGTTGAAGTAAATAACATAAATCACCATGATACAGTGCAAAGTTCTGCTGCGAAACCCTTGATCCTGGCATTCATGCGGATGTCATTTGACACAAACCATCTGCCACAAACACTTTAAAGACCAAGCTTACCCCCCCG
>KV751317.1:14857504-14899500 GCA_001698575.1 Mola mola
ATCCAAAACTAGAACTGCAGATACTTGTGGATGCTGAGTGCTGAAATAAAGCTGCTGAAGGCATTTGCTAAATTGCAAAAATGTGAAATGAAGAGCAAGACAAGTTGGTGTAAGTACAAAGTACAGTGTAAGTTGACATGTAACAGTGGTAGCACAGTTAGCTGAACTGCAATATATATAAGTAACTAAAAGGTGAAATCCATCGTTCAAAAGGTTAGAAGCTAAACATCAATACTTTCAAAAATGCAAGATCAAACTACTTGGAAAGTGAAAGAAGTGCAGACAAAAGAGAGAGAGACAAACAGGAGGAAAGGAGACAAACAAAGAAAGGAGACGTGATAGAAAAGAAGGGCAATATTAGGTTTTTTTTATTACACGCGAGTAAGAATGTAATGAAGAAAAAAAAGCTCAATATGAAGTAGAAAAGTGTAAAAACTAAAAGCAAAACATGCCCTTAAAGAGCTGAACATTTTGATTATTGATTGGTATATCTACACAGTTTGAAGAAGCTCACAAAAGGAAACTGGCTAAAGCTAAAGCTGGCTTACAGGCCAACGGTGTTAATGTTGAGCACTTGTTTGCCTCGGCTGGACATGTGGCGGTTGGAAGGCTTTCAGGTGGCAGAACAGAAATGCTTCCATTTGTATATGTTGGCAAAGAACAGGTGCCTACTGTATTCTATTACACACTACACCTATTATTAGTAGTAGAATAGTTTAGTACTTCAGTTTTTTTGGAGGCCTGTAACCAGTAGACATTTTCATTTTGGAGTGAGTATTAAAAGGGAAAGATGTCTATGTCCTGTTATCCAGTGAATTTATAAACAAACTGAACAATTATGTAAGTAATTAAGTTAAATGATTAAAAATAATAATTGATACTCTTATTATAAAATAGAATTATGCATTGAAGAAAAGTTAAATTTTTTTTTTTGTTCATGCTTTTAATTAAAGCTCTTTAAAAGAAAATCAAGGGTGGTAACTGTGGTAGTACCATATAGATTGCCTTCATTTGTGTTTATGTTCTCGTAGATCATATATTTGCTCTCTTGCATGGCATGGTATGCTATGTGCATTTTGACAGCTGCTGTATGCATCATGCCAAATGAGGGCCAAAAGGATTGTAGTGGAGAATTGGTTACCATGTTTGGGCCAAGAATGTGTTGATCCATGTGAGTTTACGTGATATTGTTTAGGGACTGTATACATGGCAGGAGTAAACAAACACAAATTACTACATGAGATGGTTTTAAGTGGAAGCAGGGTGGTTAAAGCTATAATGGTATTCAGCCTTTAATGCATCTTGTTGCATGTGCCTGGTGACGACAGATTGTAATCCCGCGTTCCAGGTGCTGTAAACTCAGGTCACCAGAATTAGCTTAGCTTCATCTGCTCATTTTACGTGACACCCTCGCCTTTTAAGACCATGCCAGCAGACTGATATTCACAGTCATTCTTATAGGTTAACCCTTCAATCCTTAAATGGCATTGTGATCAATATTTATGCTGTACATTAACCCCTCTGAGAGCTCAATGTGTAAAGTGCTTAAATTTAATCAATACTCTGTTTACATTTGAACAGATATATTTATATTCAGAGAGCACACACCTCCTGACATTTTCCTGTGTTGAATCACAGGATATATGGAGTTGTGAGGCTTGTAACCATTGGCTGTAGCAGGTGTTCATCTCCATGTGGTGCCATATACATTATTCCCTGGAAGGCAGATTACATGCCATCAAGAGGTGGACAAAATGTTTAAAGTTGTAGTTAAAATGATTGTATTAAAAATCATTAAAACATGATAGCATGACATTACTAATAATGGAATTTAGTTTCATTCCTTTAGTTGTTCTAAAGATAATAACACAAAAACAATGTCTGATTGATTATTTGTTACACCACACGCTAATGCAATTATTGACTGTGTAAAATAGTGCATAATTTCATATTAGAAAAACGGAAGCTTCAAGACAACTCATAGGAATTGTGAATGCACTACTTAACATAAATACTTGGATTTAAACAACAAGCAAACTTTAATGTAACATTTATATGTTAAATATGTTTTGCAAACTATGGTCATTGGCCAAACTTTGCTC
This sequence comes from Mola mola, assembly GCA_001698575.1. Lineage (NCBI taxonomy): Eukaryota > Metazoa > Chordata > Actinopteri > Tetraodontiformes > Molidae > Mola > Mola mola. Next base: position 14,859,607 of record KV751317.1, read on the forward strand.
TGATGGTGCTCAATAGCTGCACATCATCCACAAGTCAATATGTCACTTGCTTTGAGGAATGATATAATAGAAATCCCTCCCACACAGATTTTGGTTAGTTTGATCATGTTGCGCTGGCATAGCTACGGCCAGACACGTTATGTTTTCAGGTTGTCCATCCGTCCAGTGTATGTATTTCTGTCTGTGCAGCCCGTTTGTGTGAAACCAGTATCTCAAGAACACTTTGAGGGATTATCTTTAAACTTTGCACAAATGTCCACTTTGATTCAAGGACGAACTGGCATATAGCCACCACTTGTGCTTAATTGCTTTGAGTTGAATATTTATTAGTTTTATTTTTTCTTTAAGGTATTTAATAGTTGGGCATTGATGTTCAGTTTTCAAAGCAATATACCTGTAGTTCCATTTTGAGAAATGCATTGACACATATACAGTATTGACATCAATACTGGCAGAGTAAATCAAGTCATCAGACTTAATGCTAAAGATAGAAAAACATTTCCAACATTGTATATCCTAAGGTAAAGTGGCAGCACAAACACATAGATCTTTAAAACAAAGTAATCTCAATTTCACCAGTTTATTTCAGCAATGTCACCACACATGGTAAAGTTTCAGTCAGAGCATGCTCGGATTAAGGCCAAAACATCAGCACAATATTATGTTACATATGTAATATGTAATATTATGTTGTGATTGTTGCATGCATATTGTCTTTCAGCCTTGCCATTGGATTAAAAAAAAAAAAAAGGTGTGTATGCTTATACAAAAGGGCATCACTGAACGGGAAGCCACTCTACACTCCTGTGCATAGTATTGTTGGATGAGCAGTGGATGAATAATTCTTATGTATTAGTGTTTGAGCTAGGAATGCACAACGTAAATAATTTTACTGTAGAACTTTGAGAATCTGACATTCAGTGCTCTACTTCACTCCATTCATTGCCCCTAATTGTTTTTTCCAAAGAATACAGCCTGCCAGTGTATGGCTTCTCCCACACACTGGCCTTGTCACACAGGCAGAGATGAGCAACAAAGGACTAATGTTGTCAACCTCCCACATGAAAGCAGCCATTTGTGCCACCAATCAATATTCACAACTATTTTTTCACTGCAGCTCTCATTATATACTGATACACTTGCACAAGCCTGTGGAATTTGCCAATGCTATCTTTGCTATAACTGTGTTATGGCTGCAAAATTTTGGGCAGCATGTTTTTATTTAATTTTTAGTCAATCCAAAGGTGATGATTATAATAGTTGTCTTGATTAACGAAGTTTAGTTTATTTGGCAAAAGACAGCAACCACACAAAACAAAAATAAATGTACTTTTTACCTCTACTAAAGAGGTAAATTTAAAGCTGACATAGGAACATCATTATAATAAAAAAAACAAAATTACTATTATTGATGATTTAGATGTGTTACATTGATAAACATAAACCAGTTGCTTCTTTGTATGTGCTGAGTTTGTGGCAGCAGAACCTGTTGAGGATGTGACCTAAGTGCCCACGTATAAAGTGATTGGTGGTTTGATCCCTGAAGTGTCGGGCAAGATGCTGAAGCCCAAATTGCCTAAGAAAGCACTGCAGTCGCTGTAGGTGTGAATGGTTACCGCTCCTGATGAACAGATGGCGCCTTGGATTGTAGTTTTTTCTTCTGGTGTCTGTAGTCACTGGATAATTTTAAAAGTGAAATGCAACCAGCTCACCAGCAGTAGTCACTAGTATATAAGAAAGAAAAGAATCCCTCACTGGCATCCCGTCTTCATTTTCTGTGTTTCAAAATATTCTGCTAATGTTAAAATCACTCTGCATTTGGACTGTATGTAGTCCATTTGGTTGCTTTGCTCAGAAGATAATTCAAAGTCTTAGTCTTCAACTTAGTCTGAATCTACGTGTGTGTCGTAAGAGCTGTTATGTTGTTACGTGTCCATGTGTGTGTACACACTCAACTTTCTCAAGGTCAGTGTGTTTTTTTCAGCTTAAAGATAAATAATGACAAAGAAACTTGGACCAAAAGGATTTGCCCTTTCACAAAGCATACAGTAAATAATTTGCAGTCTTTATTTTTTTAGTAACAAATATGTTCCCTGCATTGACAATCCTGCTTGGATTGTCTGTTAAGGATTTTATCAACTTGTAGATGCTAAAGTTGTGATTTTGTTTATTGCAGTGTCTTGCTCCAATCTGCTCTATAGACTTAATTAATACAGAAATTTAATAAGAATTTAGGGATTATGATGTTTTTTGCAGAACAGATTCTTGAATATGTCTTGTAAAATAAAGCCTGACAGGATTCTATTTTAGTAGAAATTGTTGCGCAGCATTGTTGTCTTGGTGTTTGACACCAGGGGGAGGCAGTAGTCTGAAGGTCATGTATATGCAATGATGCAGGAGCTGTGCTCATACTGCACCACAGGGTTTATCTTGTAATGACCTGTAACCTGTCTCGCTGTACTGATGGATTTTCAGTAAGGAATTTTTCACTCGCAGGTCAGTCGGTCCCTACAGTCATGCATTGTTTTCAGAATTATTTCCTTTTCACTTTCAGTCGTAGTCAGTCAATTTGAAGAACAATACTTTTTATTTCTCGCCACTGAAGACAGTTGCGTTAGAGAAGGAACTGACAGTTCTAGTGCAAATAAAGGCTACCTGATGAAATTAGTCACCTGATACTGTTTGTAAAAAGCTATGCATTTTGACATAGTTCTGTCAAGTCTCAAATGCTTTAAATACTCACAGATGCAGATATGTAAAATATCACTGTTGAAACTGCAAGTCTTAACTTTGAACTTGCTTGCTACCGGTGTTGTCAAAATGTACTGTTTTTAACCATGAAGTAGAAGAAACTAAGAAAAATAGAAACAAAAAAAGGAAAATGTGATTAGTATGTGATTAGTCAAGTAGTCATTTAAAAGTAGTTATTTATTAAACTATTAACTGTTCTTCTTTTTGTGTAGCTACATGATGAATATGAAGCTCTCAAAATTAGTCCAGTTGGTATCACCTGTGTGCATTGAGTCTCTTACTTTTAAGTAGGTGGAACAGGTACTTCTCGACTGAGAAGTATATTTTTCGACGGCTACAGTAGGCAATAGCTGCATCGATATTCTCGTCCCCCCGAAGTGGGTTTTTGACTTGAAAATTTTACATAAGGTAAGCTTCACAATATCTCGTATTGTCCCAGATTCTAGATTTTATTTTATATACATATACTTTATATGGAGGATAACAGTAATTAGGTCTACGGTGAACAAAACAGTTTCTTCTTTTAAATAAGTTACTTATCTATTATGTGTTTATGTTTTATTTTCGTTTTTCATTTATTCCCAAAGAAGAGGTTTTAGTTCGCAATACCAACAATCAGCTATATCTACTTATCACATTATTGTCCATAAAGTCACATTTTTTATTGTACTTCACAAATCACAATGATTTTCTTATATATTAAAATATTGATGGCTATAACTCAATGTCACTATATATACTTACACAGTATTTCAGTTTAGGCTTGCATATGAAATTGAATTGTCTTTTGTTAATGAGAAATTTGACACAATGGAAATTTAGACACAAAAAAATCAATGCTACAGTGACCTTGTTACTTTATACAGTCCCTCACTCATATTACATTACATAATGATGTTTATCTCTGAAAGTCTCTGAATTGTCATATCTTCTTAGTTATATTGGTTACTAAAATTAACTACGCTGGCTGATTGTTGCATTTAAGATTTTATTGAAGAGTGTGATTAACATTTTCACATGGCGCTGTTATGTATTGAATATTTTTTTGACCACTTTTAGTTGAATTGTACATCATTTTGACTGTTTTTCTTACTTTTATAATGGTCAACTAGCCTAACTTTAAACTGTCGCCTTGAGTTGAAAATCAGATTAAATCAATAACATGTTATTTTGATACTTTTAAATAACTTGGCCGCTTTTTTCAAAAGCATCCACTATTAGTTCAACAAGCTTAATTGGCGTAGCAGCTGCCAATAAGGCGCCTACTTGGTATTATTGTGCTGAACATACTGTAAATCTATGGGCGTTGGTCAGCCACAAACACTCAATGGTTTCTGAAAGCCGACAGTCAGCCTTGTCTGTCAGGGCCCTCGGTCTACTCTGATAGATGTTCTGGCACTGTAATCCTCCTCAAACAATAGCGGATGCGAGAATAGAATAGAGGCTAAGCTCTGGTGTTGCTGTTACTGTGTGTTCATACATTAAAATGCACATAGGGAAGGTTGTCTCCACTCACTCAGCCTGTGGATTTATAGATATTCAACACTGATTGTCAGCATTTTCTCCCCTGAATATTAATTTGTGTGTGGGAAACAGAAACATAAATGCAATATAAAACTCTCAAGTCACTGTTTTTGCATACTTTGTTGAATTTAAACACTTATGGTTTTACACCTCTTACAGTAGTGCCTTGTTATTCAGTAAGGTTCACTCTGCTGCTTCTATCTTTGTAGCTGCATGTGAAGACACTTTAACTGACTTCCTGAAGTCCATCTGTCTTCACATTTACTGAAGTGAATCCTTGTTTAAGTTGCATATGTCACACGTACTAACATTGAACTGCCGTACGGTCGTCTATTGAAATATCCTTTTTCCTGACATAGTTTCTGACATTCCTGAGCACCAATAAGTCAGACGAGGTCAGCCTTTAACAAGTCCTAGTTTCAACACTTCTGTCTACGAATGTGATGGAGAAAAGGATATAGTGGTCAGTTGTTTTTGTTGTATGCTGACAGTTTTCTTGGGGTAAAGGTAACTGTGCTCCATGATGATGTAGGCCACTAAGTTGAGAGGAACAGAAGAGTGTCAGAGTATGACCACAATGAAGAAGCTCCCCAGATACATGTGCTGTGCTAGATGACTGCTGATACACATTCCACCACAGAGGGTTTCATGAGAGCAGATTCCACAGTGCCTGTCTGAGGGGGGGGGCTGACTGAGTTGGTCCATCCTCTTTTCGGGCCCTGACAGCAGCTGCTCCAACTGGCTTTGGTGCAACAGTGACCTCACAGCCTGGAGATATTTTAAAGGGTGCCAGTCAGCAGGGAGATGAGTTCTGAATAGGTAGGTGAGGAGGCTCAACAAGTTAAGTATTGATACGTCTGTTAAGGAAGAAACAACATCTGAACACGACAACAGCTGATCAGCATTCGAATCTCCTTCTCGGATATGATCCAGTAGACGGCTTTTTTTTTAAATTTATTTATTTTTTTCCTCTTTTTTGCAATGCTGCGGCATTGCCCTATCGCCCGTTTCTCGTCATCTGGTGCTCGGAGAAAGATGCCAAATGTTGCCTTTGGGAAGGAGACTTTGCAAGTCCCGTTGCAGAGCCAGCCACTCGACCTGGCAGATACAAAGGACGTTGCCAAGGAACAGTTACCCCCCCAGAAAGTACTCAAGATATTTAGCATCAACATCATTGCGCAAGGCTTGCCTTTCTGTCGTAGACGGGTGAGTATTGTATGTAGTGGGTCAATCTTGTGTTTTGGCTTCAGTTTGCACAGAACCCCAAAAATGTCAAAGGTCATCCTATCATCTCACCCCCTTTTACCCTGCTTGCTGTGTTCTGGCTGGTTTATCGAAGTTGCTTTTCAAAATTTTTGCTGTTTTGCTGCTTTTATTTCTTTTGTACTTACAATCTCAGAACAATGAAACATTCCCCCTAACACATCGACCAATGAACGTTTTCAGTGTGTCGTAATTTAAAAAACAGTTAAACATGGTTAAGCCCATGTTTAACTGAAATGGCAACATTTTGAATTGTTTTATATGACAAAGATTGCTATTTTAAATGATGAATTTGAATAAGAATAATTAATAGGTTTTACTTTTTATATTCTGTATGTATGAGTGACATTGATGAGAATGAGAATAGGTTAAGATACTTTTGGGGATTTAAGATGGTTTTGTCCTTTGGCCAAATGTATTTGTGTTTTTTCCATATGCCCATAGATTCAAAGTTTGCTCGTCACAGCCCCACCCATCGCAGACAACGGACACCAGCATATAACCTTAAAAAGGCTTTCGCCAATGAGGCTATTTTTAGGTTACGTTTTTAGATGAAGAGTCATAAAAATTTAGAATAATAAAAATTGTACCTGAAATTTTCAGATTAATACATTTTTTGAAATTATAGATTAGATTGTAGGATTTTTCTACGCAGTAATTTTGAAATGTACTCAAAAGGAAATAAAATGTATTATATCTGTCAGTGTTGTTTGAATGTTTCGATTTATGGTGGGTAATTTTAATGTGAATCAATTGTTAATACCTACATTAATAAAAAGCAGATAGTGTTGACAATAGGACAACAACTGTTTTTGCATGGCTGCATTTAGCCTGCTTGACTGTAGAGCTAACCGTTTCCTTAACGTCACAAGTATTAAAAGTCCACAAGTAAGTGTCAGCCTCCAGTTTCTCAGGGGGAAAAAAAGATAGAAGGGGTAATGAGGAGAAACACTGTGAAATATTGGGTGAAGACAAAAATAGACATAAGTGTAGATCTCACAATGAATGAGGAGTGTCGGCTTGTCCTTCCTCCATTTTCGGTTTTATCTCACATCAAAGCCATCCACTGCGTGAACCCACTTTTTGTGATGAGGGGTCTATTATGGTTATTTGTTTTAATTAGGGCAGTTTTTTGCGCTAGTTTCAAAGGATAGATTGAAACAGACCACAGCAGGAGGTTTCTTTAGTTCACCCAGCCACAGGTTTAAAAATATCCAGTCAAATATTTGTAGTAGGGCAAGGCTGCACTGATTTTAAAAAGCTGTTGTGTTATACTTCAGTTGACAGTAGTGTTTTGCATCTTCTCTAATTACATCCTTACATTTAGAGTGCAGGCTCACAGAGCCTCACACATGGCTGTGGACACTTTGCCTTGCGTTTTGCGTATTGTACAGATTGTAGCCAAGAATCTGACTCATTCTTCATATGCTCATTCAAAAAGATAGGTTCAGCACTTGACAAGGTTAATATATTTGTTTGAGGGTTTCACCTGCTGCCTCCACTAGAATGAAATTTGATTTGACTGTTAAATGAATGGAACAGCAGTTTGGATTATGTTCCTCCTTGAGTTAAGGTGTTAAACGCTTCCATCTGTGTGCCAGTGGTACTGCCACATGACAGGGTTTTAAATTTTGTTTGCATAGCAAGAATAAGCCACCTATGTTTATGCTCAGGAGCGTTTTTAATTTTGATTATTTACTTTTTTTTTAAAGGGCAAGAAAATAATGGATCCTTTCACCGAAACAGAACTTATTTACAAAGTTTGTTTTGCTATATGAACTAGATGGAAGGCTCCACAAGGCCAGTTCATGGGTTTGTCCATAAAGTAGAGGAAGTCATCTTGGCTTTTCTGTGCATGGGGCAGCTGTCTCCAGTGGATTGCTTGGTCGAGATTTCCCAGGGTGTCTGTGGTATGGTGCAACCTAAGTTGCCTGAAACTATGTTTTCACAAGGAGCAGACCATACTTTTCTATCTTTCTCTTATATTTTTTATTCAAGAAAGACCTTCAGTGAATTGTTTTTTCCCCAATCTTTCTGATGCTTTATTAAATACTAGTTGGGTCTTAATTGGAGCTTTACGATCCTATATTATATCTATAATATAATATAATCTATATGTCTATAATGATTCTCAAGAAACTTAAATTGAATAGTGTTCCTAAGACTGATCATTCTGTACTAATAAAAAATAGACCACGGTTAAGTTTCCAATTAATTTATTTTGGGAGCAAGAAAGAGCATCCAGCTGTTGCAAGAGATGGCAGAGCAAGATATACATTGTTAACAGCAGGACATTTTGGTTGTGGTGTAACTTTCCTTTCCCACCACACCCTGCACTGCAGGCTTGTTCAGTAAGGCGATCTGGACTTGCCCATAGCAGCTATGTCTGCGTTAACAAGTATTAGCAAGATGCGTTACTGTTTGAGCAGTTGTTACGGGTGTGTTCCTCAAAGCCAGTTTTCACTTAAGCATGTTTAAGCCGTTTCCTGTGGTTCCACATGTAAATAACTTATTTAGAGTCAGACCACTGATATGATTTTTTTTTTTTTTTCCCATATTTTGTTGGCTTCATTTGCCTGTCTCAGTTTATTAGCTTAAGAGTTTGAACTCTATACTGATGGCCCATCAATCCGAGATTCATATTTATCCCAGGGAGTTTTTGTCTCTACTGTCAACTGGTAAATTAATCCATCAAAGGTGTATCAATGAATTAGTAAGAATGTAAATAAAATAGATAAAAATTGCCAAAGCAGGAACAATCACAGCAACCATCACAGGAAAACTAGATGTGTGCAAGCCAAAAATAGTCTGAAAGTCTCTCCACAACACCAGGAATGCAGATTTTCATGTTCATTGTCTTAATTTACAAAATTTAATTAAATTATTCTCTTGCCGCTGCTAATGTATTTTGTAAATGTTGCAGGTCCTACCTGACCAAGTTGGTAATTTTTTTTCAAATCCCATACATTTGGTTCTCTGGAGAAGCTGCTACCTTTAATGTACCAACGTTGGTAACTATAGTTAACCAGGGACTGTTCACGCTGAAAACAAGCATTGTGCATCTAAAGCTGGCGACACACTATACAACTTTCACAGTCTCTACGAATTTTGAAAAGCCTAGCAGTAGATACTAACAGACCGTTTTCAGCAGATTTTTGTGTGACGACTGAAAGACTGGAGATCACACATTTAACTGCACCTGATGAGGGATCACAGACATGATTTGTCAAACCAACTAAAGCCAACTGAATGCATCAAACTCTCAGGCAAACTCTTGCAAGGGCGACAGTTTAAAGGGTCAACAAACATACCAGTTTGTGGCGGTAATGCTTCAATTTGTTGTTTGCCAACCGCCAATAAAACTCATTTTTATATTCCCGCTATTCCCCGTCATCTTTTGAAGCTATTTCCTGTCTCCCACCCTCTCTTTTTCATTGGCTGTGGGCAACACGTGTTTGCAGTTGGGTCGGTAATCAGTTCACACTACCTGATTGCGTCGAGATTTGGCTAAAAAAAATTCAATCATGTTTGATTGACTGCGATTGAGTTCTCAAAATATCTTGTAGTGTGTCCTCAGCTGTAGGGTGCACTCACACTTGGCCCAGTTGTTCCGTGCCGTGCCTTAGCACGAGGGTTCACTCTCCCCCCGCTGGCCCGCACTCATACTGCTATGCGCAGTTATGCCTGAGCACCGTTACTGCATGTAGTTTTGCTACAATTTTACTGGATTTGTGGCTGATTTCGAGTCTTTTTGTTCAGATAGGGTACGCTCGCATTCACGGATTTATTGATTATGCAACACGGCGACTGATTTTGTGGGGAGAGCAAGAAATGAGTGAAGCATTCAGTTATATTGTCATATCAGTGTTGTACGCATCCCTGCACATGTGCACGTGCCACTGCACCTTTCTGAAATACACCTCTTCTAACTGTGCCAACAGCAAGGAAGTGCTCATACTAGTCAAACAATCCGGACTTTGAGTCAAGTGTGCTTGGGCGCACAATATGGATGATCTAGTGTTAGTGTGCCATATCTTAAAGTACATACAGTAGTTTTTTTATTTGTTTAATTCGCTGAACCTCTGAGGAGAAATAGCTATAGTATGTTCATGTTAAACTTCCATTGCCTGCAACATCCCTTGATGTTACGTGTTTGTAATTGACCCTGTGTGTTAAGCAGACTGATGTCGACTGATTGCATGAGTCACTGACTAAAAAGATAGATAAGTTTGTCTGCTGGACCTAAAGTGTTTCTCTCTGTCCTGAAGTAAGGACCACTCCACATTACATTGCAGGAGGTTAGATTCCATTGCCCTTGAGCTCCAAATAACCCAGGGAGGGAGGAAGGTATCTACCATTGGCTATTCTGAGAAGCAGTCCCATTCCAGGGAGCACACAGATTCAGTCAGCAAGCTGCGTAGCCACCAAATCAGGCAGAGAGAGTTTGTTTATGCCTGATTTTAGTGTAGACCCATGCCCATGGTAAACAAATGCAATAATCTGCAAGCAGATTGTGTTTAAAAACAGCAGTCTTACCAAGAGTTCAGCAGTAGTAATAGCCTTTATGCTGCGTATCAAAAAGGGGTGAACCTCATTTCATCCATACTTGTAAACCTTTTAGACTTTTCAAGATGCACTATTTATACCCAAGTATCATATTTTCACCCGTTACCAATTAACATGTTTACCTGTGGAATGTTTCTAACAGGTTTTTTTGTGGGCATCCCAAAACTTCCCCAGCCACAACCTCCCCTTTCAATAGAATGTATTTTATTTCTAGTGTTCTCTACTGAGTATATGTCAAAGGCATTAACAAGGTATTACATTCAGATTAGTGTTTTAAAGCGCATCCAGAATCTTTGAAATCAGGCTTCTAACTATTGCATCTGTCTGTTCTACATTAATTGAAACCTATCTCACTGGGACTTCTAACATATTTATATTTATATCAAATTACATTTATAAATATTGTGTTCAGAAGATGTAGCTTCATACATTTAAGTATTTGCTCTTGCAACTTTTCTGTAGTGGTTAATGACCAAGCAGTCTTTGCATTTTGACACTGCAAGTGATCAATGAACTTAAACCTGATCTAAATACTTCTTCAGTTCACCCTCTGGGTGAATAGTGTATTAGTCCCATGGTTCTTTACATACAGAGCATTCTGGATAAAGATATGCCTCCACCTGCCACCGAGCTGCAGACGGGCTCTGACATTTCCCTAACTTTTAGAAGCTGTGTGAGCTGGGAAACAACTCTCCCTTTTGGCAAGTGTCCTAGCTCCTAAACTCTCTTTTTAAAAGATGTGAAGCAAAATGAAATCTCCTAAGCATTTTATTGTTCTCACATACAAACACCAAGATTACGCCATCATTTAAATTATTCCTTACAGTTTTGCATAGCTTTTGCTACATAATTCAACGCTATTGGACAAATTCAACAGACTTGAATTTGAATAAATCACCTGGGGTAAACTCTCATGACTTTCAATGTTCATTTCGAAGTTGAAAAAGTGTTTGTCTTTTGTCACCTGTCCTAAATCTGAGGAGGCCCTTAAAAAAAATTCTCTGTGTGCACCCTTCATGTAACAGTGATCGCACAGTATTATTATTAATAGATGTTATTCCTTCCTCACAAACTACAATTCATAATTTAAGGAATTTATCTCCCTTATTTAACACTGTATATATTCAAACACAACCACTATGGCTTAAACTAATTTGGGTGGCAACAGGTGAGTCATCATGGAGTTATGGGCTGTTCGCGCAAACAAACAGTAATGGGCTGCCTTAAATGTGCTTGTGCCTCTGAAGTTTGTACACTCTGTACAAATGTCCTCTGATGCAGTGAAAACAACAAACCAGTGTGTTTGTTTCAATATAAGCAGAAAAGCAGTTGTTTACTATTCCACTCTGAGTTTTCTTTTTTTGCAATATTGAACAAGTTATGACAGAATTTTGACAGAATTTTGAATGATCTGATTAGGTTATTGGAGTAATTTATTTTACCTGTTTAGTTACACATCTTAGCACACATTATTCTTGGCTGGAAATTCTGTATGTATGTGAATGACTATAGTTGTTTGATTTTTACAGTTGTCTACTCCAACAGACTTTGTGTTGTGTGAGTTGTCTCCTTAAATGTGAGCCATGGATCACTGTGTCTGTTCCTGTTTCCACAGTTTTAGTATTCACATTTCTCAGCACTGACCTTCAACAAGCCCCCCTGTGCCTTTCACAGTGTCCTGCCTGCTATAAACTGATCATCAGTGAAGACAGCCAGTGAATGGATTGCTGACTGCCTGTAACTGATGCAGCCTTCTGCATAGTTTGTCTAATCTGTGCATGAACCCTGGTGTCTGAGTGACAGTGGGTGGTCTCCCTGCTTTTCATGTGCACTTAGGATGACTGCCGTGCTGTCCGGACACAGCACTGTGTGACTTCCTGCACAGTACAGCAGAAATAATGCTATTTCATGTCAGTTTGTGAAGTTGTTTTGCTCCTTTTGTTGTGCTGCATAAAGACATCATTTTGAAGCAAATTCAAATTTGCATTGTTAGTATTGCTGTCCAAATAAGCAAACTATATCAGCAACTTTTTTCAAAAAAGATGTTGAGAAAAAAAGAATAATGTGTCTAAACCACGAACACGCATGTTGTGGTGTTTAAGATTTAAAAAGCTATTAAACAAAAGCACTCTAAAAGGTGAGGTCTGTTTTGATAGCAATAGCAGCTTCACACATGTATGCCGGGAAGCTCTTCATACTTGGTATGTACAATGGCCAGAAAATTTGAACTTGCCTCCTCTCAGTGCTCACCCGCTGTTAATAGAGTATCAAGTGCCTCTTTATTACTTGAACTCCAGGAAGACAATACTTTGTAGGTGAGTGTATCCATGTGAATACCTTCGCTGGTGCCACAGAGGTCAGTTGTTCAGAGGTTAAGCAGAATTTCAAATACTTGCTCAGCAACAGGAGGATTAGACCCTTTGTAGAATACAAGGTCTCTACCAGGGCAACACAACCAGAAAGCTTTAAAAAGTTTCAGGAAGAGAGGGCAAGCAGAGAAACAATATATGACAATGTTGTACATATAAAGAATAGTTCTGCTAGTTGTTAAGCTGTATTTTCTTTAAGCATTTTTTAATTCTATTCTATCAAGGCATAGGACAAGGGTGCAGTTTTTGGTGCAATTGTTTGGTTTGTGTAATTGTAACTTTTGATGAAGAGAAAAATGCTATCGTTTTTACTCTTCTGGGGATGCATACGTTAACACACCCAGTTTATTTTTAAGTGGTTTATTTTGCTTGAGAACAGAGTTGCAACAATTGGCCAGTTAATCGAGTAGTCACTTGACAGTTACTGAATTATTCTAAAGCAATATCTAAATTCTCACATTCTAGCGTGTAATTTTATTTTTACAACTGAAAATCTTTGGGCTTTATGGACTGTTCAAAACTTTTGGCTGATAAGGTGACATAGTTTCTCTTTAAATAATTATAAATATCCAAATAACTATATAAATTGCAGTGTATGTAACATTTAAACGTTATAGCTATGACATTGATAGTAAGGTCAGAGCAAGAAATTATAATGATTTAGGAAAAAGGACTTACATGTGTACAGTACCAAAAGTAAAAAATAAGATCAGATCGTAGCGATGTACACACTTAACTCATGACTTGTTAACAATTCACAATGCTGGTTCACAATTTTATCACTTTTTTTCCCCAAAATGGAATTAAAAACAAATTCTAATTGGAAAAAGTGACCTTGTATTATTTCGCAGACAAAAAGATCAAAATACTTTATTTTTTAAATTTTTTTATTAATGAAATTAAAGAATCTGTTTTCACTTGTGAGGTAGGGAGGTTCTAAACTTCACAAGCAATGCATATTTTCTTTTGTAAATGAGAAATTAAAAACATCTTCTTCCTTATAGCTGGGGTTTGTAACTTCTGGGAATCAAACGTAAGACTCCTAAAACAACTCCACTCCCGTTTCCCTCCGTTTCTGTTCTGTAGCTCTGCCCTGCTTTTTTCGACAGCCAGCTTCCTGGCCTTACTGCTGCAGCCGAAACCGCTTTCCCTGGGCTACACTCCCCTTATTGAAAGACTGGAAGTGGCACGTTACTGTGTGGCTGCGTGACAAGACTTTAAAGCGATGTCACAGTATAGCATCAGCACTGTCGTCTAGACAAGTCACGTAATTGAATCGGTTTTCACCTGGCTCCCAGTATATCCCTAATGTACAGTAATTTTACTTCTCAATGTGAATGGCTGTATTGACTCTGTGTGATACCGTACTCAATTCGCCATCTGACGATGATTAGCTGCATGCACAATGTGAGCGATGATGGATGTCTGCCAGGTTGGGGCCAGGCCATCCATATTTATAATTTGTGCGGTTTAGAAATGACATTGGCTTTGGTGTATTGTACTTCCTAGGTCTGACAAGTAAGGCCGTGTTCATACCAAAAATAGCACTTTGTTGTAAATTCCACAACAGGCCGTGTTGTTACAGGTACTGGTCAAAAGAAATGAAATATGATCTTGGCTGTCTAGTTTGAGAAATACATCCGTGACTTTGAAGGCTTATCACATGCTCAAACCCTGCACCAGGGGTTTATAATACTGTGAGGCAGAATATAACAACTTAGAAGTTTGTGGCGACATTCATTTGATCCTTGTATGAATTCGACAAGACATCTGATCCGCGGAGTCCTGCTTCTTTATATAAGAGATTTAAGTTTTACAGTGATCACTCAATTAATATAGTCTTCCTGACTTTCCTCATTTTAGTATTCAAAACATCAAGGCACTGCTGCCACGAGGAGGTGAATGCTTTCATTTTAAATATGCTCCTATTAATTTAAATGTGCTGAATCGGACGACTATTAATAAAGCCAAGACCATCTCTGTGCTGGGATATTGTACAATAAGCTCCTTAAACATAACATAAAATGTGACTATAAGGATATATCGCTATTACTGGACCCTAAACAACGGACATATAGACCTTTTCACAGCAGCCTCTTTGGCAAGAAATAGCAGGGTCAAAGCAGATGGTCCCAATGATACCAATTATGGCTCTTTTCCATTCAGTTCAAATATGGTCAAGTGTGCTGTTCTTGTGTTTGTTGGCTCATTGGATAGAATCTGCCATGCTAAATGGAACAGAAACTACATTTTAAATTTTATTAATGCCATTTTATTAATTTCATCTGTGTTTACCTGAAGTTTCATTCCAATGTGGCTCAGATGAAAACAATCTATTCGGAATATTGTGCAAATAATTGTCTCAACTAGGGTCATTCTTCATAAATTCTTTCAAATTTTGGAGGAGATTTTGTGTTGCACTCGCTAGGTAGGACTAACTTCCCAGTGTTCATATTTTTGTTGCAGTGAGACTTTAATCTCCATCAGTAGGTCGCAAGAGAAATATGCAATCGTTCCAGGCACTACAGAATTGCATGTCTAGTCTTTCGAGGACATACTTCTATGTCATTAACAGCACAATAAAGTGGAAATTATTGTTCCCCTTTCAGTTGCCCTCCAAGGACAATGAACAGAGGGAATGGGACTGCATGCTTGGTTGCCTTAGGCTCACTGTTCATAATTCATTTCTTGTTTCATCTGCTATATATCAATTTCATCATTCTCTCATTCTGCTTCTACAGTCTTCTTTTTCACTTGTTCATTGATTAGGGTAATCAATGAAACCTAATTTTTCCTTTGTCAGAAAAAATGTCTTCCGGTTTTATTTCTGAGGACCAGACCCTCCCTCCCTCCTGACACTGGATGGGCTACTGTCCTAACTAAATTGAGCCATTGTAAAAGTGCCATTATAAGAGTGAAAATTACTTATTTATGAACAATCAAGTTTCTAACAATGGCAGACAAGTATGGCCACATCAATATATAGATAATTTCACAGTCTGAATATTTGGTTCTTCAAAACTGACCTAAAATTCATATAATACTTTTGTCTAAGCACCAAGTCCCTTAATCAAAACCTGCAGAAGTTAACATTCTATACCAAACCCCAAAACATGATGTAATTGAACAAAAATGACCACAATTTAGTCATAATGATGCTCCCATACTTATACGCGATAAAGTACACAACAGCACATAAAATGCTATTTCAGCTAATGCCAATCTGTTAGTTGGGAAACTAAGGAGCCAAAATCGATTTCTATGAAGCAAAAGAATATTGCCTTGTCACATGCACAACATGACATCCACAACAAACTTTACAGAGCCACTCTCCTATGAATCTTGATAGTTGGTCTCACACAAAGTCAAACAGTCAGTCCTTTTATGCCACCTTTTAGTGCTTTTAGTATTCAGCTACAGACTGAATAATTTATTGAAGAATCAAGGTATAACACTAAATGAACCACTGCCACAAATTTTTGCATATAAACTATCACTTCAAATCAGTACTGTGTTTGACAATCAATATAGTATCGCAAAGCATAATATTATGATACTCAAGTATATTAATCTCAAGTGTCCTGCTGCTGTCCCTGTTGAGATATCTGCATGGATGATCACTACAAGGCAGGGGTAGATCCAGCGCAGGTCAACTGACAATCACTGGGTTCATTTTAATAAATAATATTTTAATGCCCCATAACATCAAATTATAGTAATATCGCTCTTTAACAGTGTACTTTTTTACTTGTGTAATGTTCCAAACAGGTGCTTTTGTGCAATCCCACTTATCTCTGTCCAAATTTGTTGATAAATGTTGCTGGCATTGAATTCAGTTTAAGGATATATTTACAAAAATCTGTATTATAATATACTGTATAAAGTAAAATATTCCCCCCCTTTTATGTTACAATTTTGCTAATAATTTTCTGTCTTTTCTCCTATGTCTTCCTTCCTGATATGGGGATGGCAAAAACATACAGGTAAGAAAACCTTTTTTAGGTTATGAAGTATTAATATTTATTTCCTTCTTATCTTTATCTGGATCCAACTGAGCTCTTCTCTGGTGCTCATAAGCAAATTGTTTGACGATTGAAAATGCTGTTCTGCTACCGCTAGAGGGCAGCATGAACTAAAGTTTTAATGAACACGGAGCGTAGAAAGCTCAGTATCACCCAGGAACATGTCAGGATAGAGGGGGTTTGTGCATTTACAGCGTTGTCTGTGGTGGCACCCTGCGCTATTAATTTTTCTTGCATCGATAAACAACCAGGCTAATTTCGTGTAGACATCTTATGGTTTGACAGGATTCCTAAATTTTGTTTGTTGCAGTTGTTCAAAGCAGGGATCTTGTGGCTCTATGTTGGCATCTTTCAATTGTGAAATTTTCCAATACCCTCTTTGAGTCTGAAGACTATATGACATCTGTTGTTTTGTGCGCCGGTCCCTTTTTTTTCTATTTCAGTTCACTTGCACATCTGCTGTCTTTCCAGCAACAACTCTCCCCTCTTCACTCATTTTTCACATGCAGATTGCAGACACTCCCGGCTAAGAGCTTCATTAAATGTTCAGGTTGTTATGACAACTATGAGTGCAGCACTCAAAGCTACATTAAAAATCTGAAGAAGCTCTCGCACTGTTGCAGATCTCTGAAGCTGTAATACAATGGTAATTGCACAGAAAATCTTTAGGAAACAATTAAGAATATGCTCTGTGTCAAAAGATCAATAGTTTTTTTGAAGTTTGAGCAACTTGTATTTGAAGGGACAAGCTAAGACACAAAATGCCTGTCGGCTATTCATTTATTTTGTATTAAGTTGTGTAATAGGATTCTTGTGACAAAGCTGAAATGATAAATCCGTTTTCAGTGTGCCAAAGTTTGACAGTGCTCCAAGGCACCAGGTGTGAAGTGGGTGCAAGGGTCACAGCTGGGCACAGCATCAACTGGCATGGAGATAATTGTGGACCTGATGCAGTATCAGTGCACCCTGACTTGAACTGTACTTGAACTGTAGTGTAGCCTCATAAGATGTATCAGTGTTTTTAGCTCACTGCAAGATGTCTTTGCTTATAGAAACAGGCCTTCATTAGGCCATTTTTTCATTAGTCAATAATGATAAGCCTTCTCTGTTATAAACAAACATGCTTGTTTTTTGCTTTTGAAATTTTAAAGTTGCTGCCTGACTGTTTTGGCAGATAAAGCAAATTTATCTTTATACAGACAATTTAACTGGCTAGGTCTCACAGATCTTTGTGCAGCTCATTATTTGTGTATTTATAATGAAATCCGGTATTTACCATAGCCTATTTTTCATATTTAGGAGGACATGGAAATCTATAATACAAAGTTCAGTAAAAAAATCAGATGAAAAATAGGGGAAAGCACTAAATGGAAATCAATTTTAACTGGTCTGCTCATAATTTCATTTTAAAAAAATTGATAACGAGGAGCTAGAGTTGGTGATTGATGATAGTTGATTTTGGTGAATTTAATAATCTCTTAAAAATAGGACAAAAATTAATGTCTTCTTCCCATTTTATCTTTTGAGTAAAAAACTGTCACCAGCAACTGCCTGTACACAAACTTATTGTGCTTTTACCCACTAAACTTCTTGTTATGCTATGGGCCAGATAGGTCAGTACTTAATTAATCTGTTGAATCATTGCGGATAGCCTCACATTTACAGATGATTTTTTTCTTACTTTTTGTCAGTTCTGCCAGGTATCAAGAAGCTTATAAAAGGCTTAAAGAAACAAGCTGCCAGGCAGCGCATATGCATTCATGTGAAGGTCACATGAGGCTACACAGCAGGCATAAACCTGAGTTTTCACTGTTGATCTTGCACCCTCATTTGGCATTGAAGTCCAGTAGAGGAAAAAAACCAAGACCGCTCAGGATGGCTTCAGCTGCACAATGAATTAAGACAACCACGTAGTAAAGGGTTAAGAAAGCCTATTTCAGAATCTTATATTATTTCATTACGCCAACAGCCTGAGTGCATATATCAAAGTAAACAAAGTTTATCTCAACATTAAAGGAAATTATTTTGCTGCCAGAGGGATAGTAACGGTTGAGTACCAATTGGAACGAAGTATGTGTTAAAGCTCTACTTCAAGCCTGGCATGTCATTACCATCTCAGGGTGCTCAGACATTAGACTGAAGCATGGTAATAAATGTCGGACCCGAAATCATAAGTAACCATCTTTTTTTTGGTTAATATAACCATGACCTGAGGTTAACTGTCATAGGATCAATATTTTTTTAACTCAACATTTGCATGAATGAAAACAAATCATCAAAGCTTGTGATTCAGTAACATTTTCTCCTGGTCCACCAACAGTTTTGCTTGTTTGTTTTGCATGGCCAGGAATTAAATATTTACCCTTATGTTTCCAGATTTACCCGGATGTTCCTTGCAGAATTTTGATTTTGATTAGCAATTAATGGCATGCTTAAGGCAGCGAAACAAAGTAATCAATATGTTCTCCTGAGCTGAGGAGTGGGAGGGGGCACGTTTTTGGGATTAATTTGAGTACAAAATGGAAAATCATTGATGGGCATCTAACCTACATATACACACATAAATATACACTTATACAGCACAAAACAAAAAGCAGCAACAGGATGTTTTGAGTTTTTCATTTCAGCTGCAGTGTGTCAGTAGGATATTATGTTATTGTGAAAATAATGTTGAAAGGGATTCTGTGGCTGCACTGACCAGGCAGCAACATCTACAGCCTTTCATTTAAATAGAGTTTTGTTGTAATTAGCACAGCCTCATTACACAAGGCTTCAAATTTAGACAAATGTAGACAAAAAGCTTGTGGCACTCGTTTTTCCCTTAATTATTTCCCCTGAAATGCTGCCCATGCATATTTGTCAAGTCCTTGTGGAATCAACTGTAAATATATTGAATCAGTACTCCTGCAAACTGCATGTAGCATAGCTCAGGCTATAAACAAATACACAAATAGGAGTCTGAAACTGTGGCGTTGGAAAGAAATTAGATTACCTGACTTCTTTTAACTTCAACTTTATCTTTGATTGAGGTTAGCGACTTCAGGTGAGCTGCCACTAGCACAACAAACATAGAACTCTGACTGAATGGTTGGCAGTGAGTTGACATGTGGATCGTCTAGCTGATATCCCCGATTCTGCTGCCAATTTTCTTTATAAAACTGTCCATCCTGAGTCTGAGGAGTTCAACACTAAATTTACAAAATACTCATTTTAAATGTGCTCTGTGTGTAAACAAACAAGCTTTGTGTTTTAGTGTTTTAAAACATAGTTGGAAATTGCTAAGATCCAGTAAATATAAAGAATGCATTTCCTCCCTCATAAAATATTATCTACATTCTTATTTTTCTTTTCTTGTGATGGTATCAGCCCTAGAAAAATACAGATCGTTAATGACCGCAAAAAATTGCTACAGTATTACGTTTATGTATAAAAGTTTTCACATTTTAGGCAAAGAATTTTAATTACAAATATATAATGATGCTCTATAGTGTTTACTAATTAAAATGACCAAATATTACAGTTTCACAAGTCAGCAAAGTTTGAGAATTTATTACGACCAGTGCTTTCAGGCCTTTTACAGCAATTTGGATGTTTGTACCCTTAAACAAACTGTAAAACAAGCAATGATGTATAACCACATCTAAATGGTAAGCACCCAAGAAATTAAATTTCACAGTATGTTTACAAAATGGCCATCATAACTTTTATTCATAAAAATAACTGACAAATTAAAAAAGGAAAAAACTGTTAAGATCACTGAGTGCATCTTGTTCTCTGTGATGTAGACAACAAAACATTCTGATCCACTTTTTTTACTTTTTTAACTTCTCAGACATTCACTATGATAAGTAAAGAGAGTCCTGGCGGAAATTGCAGAGACATGTTGCCATGTTTGAGTCATCAAATGTACAACCTCATTACTTATTTGAACAAATAATTAATGCTATTCAATATAAACCAATCCCGAATTTGACCAGAAATGCATTATTAGTGTGTATAAAAGTAAAAAAAAAGTATAAACGTACTAAGGTATGGATTCACACAAGGACTGACTGCCCTGTGGCAATTTGCTTATGCTATATTTTTTCTAGCAAAATATACCAATGTTCATTA
The DNA here is from genome assembly GCA_001698575.1 of Mola mola. Lineage (NCBI taxonomy): Eukaryota > Metazoa > Chordata > Actinopteri > Tetraodontiformes > Molidae > Mola > Mola mola. The sequence goes on from KV751317.1 coordinate 14,880,215, forward strand.
TATTTTTGTAAATGGAAATATGCTACCTACGTCTTTCTTCCTGAGGCGGTTCTCGCAACATTTATTTAAACTCCAAATAATTAGACAAGACAAAATGATAACATAAAGTTATTAAAGATAGTGAAACATATACAAGTTTTCTATTTTGCTTTATCGTTCCGGTCCATACTGTCCCTGTGAAGATCTTCCCAGAAGAGATTTCAGATTAAGTGAAGGTCATAAACCACTGTCCTTTTGTGTAAAGACATTTTAATTTATACTGATGCAAAGGTGACTTTGGAAGACATTTGAGTGCTACTTAGTAGGATCCACTTGTGTTGGAGTTGTCGGAATGCTGAGATACACTGGTTTGCACTGATTTCATTCAAGAGGACAAAGTGAATGTGGCTATGACCACCCGGTATACATGAATAATATATGAAATAGTGATTTAAGAGACAGCTGAACTTCAGAGAACAATTTTTTTCACTGTAAGTGCTGATGAAGTGACACTGAGTAATTTCTCTATTGTATGTTCTTCACGGACTTAACACTGTTTTTCAGATATGCTTTGGAATTTTGGCACCTCTGCAGAAAGTGTTTAAGTTTCACATATGAAGAAAAAGACTACACACAGTACTGGCTCCGAGCAGTTTCAGTCACAGTCACTTGTATTTACATTTATGAGGTTCAAAACCTTTTCTAATAAAACCCAACATTCTTTCTTTTTTACAGTGTTAGTTACCTGTTGATGTACTTCCTACAGGATTATTAATTACTGATGTACTGTAACTGTTGTAAGCAAATACTTGCAAGCCTGAAAGAGGATCCCTGTAAGTTTTCAGTCTTAACAACAAGGAGGGTATCTTCTGTGGCACTTTGACCATACCTTTTTCTCACTTACAGTGGGGCAAAAAAGTATTTAGTCAGCCACTGATAGTGCAAGTTCTCCTACTTAGAAAGATGAGAGAGGTCTGTAATTTTCATCATAGGTACACTTCAACTATGAGAGACAAAATGAGAAAAAAAAATCCAGGAAATCACATTGTGGGATTTTTAAAGAATTTATTTGTAAATTATGGTGGAAAATAAGTGTTTGGTCAATAACAAAAGTTCAACTCAGTACTTTGTAACATAACCTCTGTTGGCAATGACAGAGGTCAAACGTTTCCTGTAAGTCTTCACCAGGTTTGCACACACCGTAGCTGGTATTGTGGCCCATTCCTCCATGCAGATCTCCTCTAGAGCAGTGATGTTTTGGGGCTGTCGCTGGGCAACACGGACTTTCAACTCCCTCCACAAATTTTCTATGGGGTTGAGGTCTGGAGACTGGCTAGGCCACTCCAGGACCTTGAAATGCTTTTTACGGAGCCACTCCTTCGTTGCCCGAGCGGTGTGTTTGGGATCATTGTCATGCTGGAAGACCCAGCCACGTTGCATCTTCAATGCTTTCACTGATGGAAGGAGGTTTTGGCTTAAAATCTCACGATACATGGCCCCCTTCATTCTTCCCTTAACACGGATCAGTCGTCCTGTCCCCTTTGCAGAAAAACAGCCCCAAAGCATGATGTTTCCACCCCCATGCGTCACAGTAGGTATGGTGTTCTTGGGATGCAACTCAGCATTCTTCTTCCTCCAAACACGACGAGTTGAGTTTTTACCAAAAAGTTCTATTTTGGTTTCATCTGACCACATGATATTCTCCCAATCCTCTTCTGGATCATCCATATGCTCTCTGGCAAACCTCAGATGGACCTGGACATGTACTGGCTTAAGCAGGGGGACACGCCTGGCACTGCAGGATTTGAGTCCCTGTCGGCGTAGTGTGTTACTGATGGTAGCCTTTGTTACTTTGGTCCCAGCTCTCTGCAGGTCATTAATCAGGTCCCTCCGTGTAGTTCTGGGATTTTTGCTCATCATTCTCATGATCATTTTGACCCCACGGGATGAGATCTTGCGTGGAGCCCCAGATCGAGGGAGATTATCAATGGTCTTGTATGTCTTCCATTTTCTTACAACTGCTCCCACAGTTGATTTATTCACACCAAACTGCTTGCCTATTGTAGATTCACTCTTCCCAGCCTGGTGCAGGTCTACAATTTTCTTCCTGGTGTCCTTCGACAGCTCTTTGGTCCTGGCCATGGTTGAGTTTGGAGTCTGACTGTTTGAGGCTGTGGACAGGTGTCTTTTATACAGATAAGTTGAGTTCAAACAGGTGCCATTAATACAGGTAACACGTGGAGGACAGAAGAGCTTCTTAAACAAGAAGTTACAGGTCTGTGAGAGCCAGAAATCTTGCTTGTTTGTGGGTGACCAAATACTTATTTTCCACCATAATTTACAAATAACTTCTTTAAAATTCCCACAATGTGATTTCCTGGATTTCTTTTTCTCATTTTGTCTCTCATAGTTGAAGTGTACCTATGATGAAAATTACAGACCTCTCTCATCTTTCTAAGTAGGAGAACTTGCACAATCAGTGGCTGACTAAATACTTTTTTGCCCCACTGTACTTACATACAGTTTTAATTTTATATTCCAGTAACTGTGCTGTGAATCATTAAAAAAAATTGGTAATGCATTCATTTTGATATAATTTGTATATGTATGAGCACCATACAGGAGAAACACGGAAGATTTGGCTATATCCGAGACTGGGTGCATACTTGTCAGCAATCCATATACTGTATTGTAAACACATCTCCCCCTGCATAGCAATTAAGCTACATTGCCACTGAGGGCACCAGAGACAGATGACATGGCCAATGCAGGAGGAAGAAACTCTAGAGTTTCGAGCTGTTTCCTAATCATTGCTTCAAGCCTGTTGGGGCTACAGCAGGATGTTTATAGCATTTCTAGCTGAGCTAGGTGAGTGACAAAGTGTAATAATACTTATGGCAACAAATTCCTGTTGCACACCCAAGCTGCTTTATTTTGTTACATCCAGGGACAAACTTGTCCCTATTCTTGTGAAAATTTAGCTTTCATTAGCAGCTTCTGCAGAATTCAGCATTGAATGGCAACCCCTGCAACCATTGCCAGAATTGGTTGACTCTAATAGCAAACAAGTCTTATCCCTGGATGAGGCCAGAGGCAGCACATTGCAGCCTGGAGGCCAGTGAGAGCGAATCCTGTTGCCAGGCAACAGTTTACAGATGAAGGTGGGGGCTAGTAGCGGGGTCCTCTACTGCTGCCCACACCCCTGCCTGTCCTTCGTCATCATCGCGTCAAGATTAGATCTGCCCGGCTTTGAATTACTGAATTTATTTCCCTAAGCATCAACGTTTAACTGTGCTTGTCCGGCCTGCAATACTTGACATCAGCTGTCTCTGGCCACTAGGCGGCTATTTCTTGAGATACAGAAAAAAAAACAAAAAAAAAACAACCCTAGCAATAATTCTTCTAGATTTTAGCCATAAAAACTAACAGTCTTAATTGTACAGTTTCATGTTACTGTATAAGCATTCTTGAGCATAGAAAAAGTTAGGAGCATTTTCTGTCTACTCTAATTAAAGCATGTTTTTCATTTTCAAAAGGAGCAAAACCACAAGGTGGCAGGCAGTATTCTTCAGTCTCATCATTTAATGAGTTAAAGATGCTTTTTTTCTCTCCTTTGTCTTTTCATGAGTTCTCTCTTCAGAACTATGTGTTTGGTTGTTGTTGATTTCTGATGCCTGTCTGTGATGGAGCCTTATTTGTTTCCTGAATGTCTAATCTGCCAAATTCCTGCCTTTGGCTACCCACTGAGAAGGGGTTCCTTGTTCTCTGTCTGCCTGGCAATTCCAGTGACTGCTGCTGTCCCCGGCCTCTTGTGCACATTAACATACAGCTGTCTCGTAGGATGTAGTGAGACAGACCTGACATCCATGAGCTTCAGAGGGAAGCTGGCCACTCCCTCTCCTCTCCCAGATTCATCTCACTGGCAGCAGCCGCAGCAGGATGGACTGTGGAGATTAAACCACTAGGCACATGACAGCTCTTGTGAAATTTAAAGGTCGCCTATAGGGTCAAGGCTGAATTGTTGTGGTGAGCACTCTCTCCCCAACATAAACTCAGTCAATGAAGGTTTTGCTAATGATTGCTTTTTGGTTTTAAGTGGTTCAAACAAATCTAGAAAGGTTGCAATCTGAACATTAGTGAAAAATGTTTCTAGTGGCTGCAATACACAAATTTACTTATTGTTAAATGTCAAGCCTTGTAATATTCGGTATATTTTTTCTTTATTGATATTAAGCTCTGAAAAACAAAAAACAAATATACATCATACTAGGTATACAAACCTTGTTATACATTTTATTAGCTTTTTTTTTGATCTTCTGTGCTGCACTCACCTAATGTTGTGCACAAAGCCACAAAATTGATAACTCTTGACCATTGACCATTCAGTTTGCTCAAGGAAACTCAAGGATCAATTTATGTAATTCTTTTGCCCCAAACACCCTTGTAGACCATGCTCCATAGAGATCCATTTGAATCCTGTGACCCAACATTTTCTACTAGAACGTTGTGCTTTAGTGAAATGATCAGTGTTGTGGCTGATTGCCATATATCTACTGCCTTTTCTTTAAGGTTAACATCTACTGTCGGAATGAATAGGTCTGGCACGGAGTGCCACAGACAGGCTGTGAAAGTCAAAAAGTACAGAGACTGATTAGAATCTGGGCTCAGAAGAAAGTAGTCTTACAATCGATATGAAGTTTTGAAATTTGGTTGCATCACACACAAAAGGAACTTCTGATTCTGATCTCAAGCATGCCCACACTAAAGGAATTAAAAACAATATTGCATCAAACACTGGATATTTATTAAGAAGTGCTAGAACAAGCACTGCACCACCTCAACTCATGTCTTTGACCTGATCTCATGGGAAACAGGTTTAAAAAAAAAAATCAGAAACTGATGTAGTGCAACAAGTCATTGTACAAACGTTTTACAGTGAGAGGAAAACAAAAGGCTTAATGTAAGAGAATGGTTGGAAGATGCAGCCAATATGATCTACAGTATTTAGCATTCCAATTAATGTTAGCCTCACATGCTAGATAGAACATTTACCGTTCCTTGGCAGTACTGTCAGCTGATGTCGCTCATTGACTGGTGTGGTTTGGTTTGAAAAATACTGATGTAATCATTTAAGTCTAAAATGTCAAACGAGTTAAATATTTATGAGACCGTAACTGCTGATAAAAGTCTGAGTGGTTTGCAACGTTTAACTATGATCTGTAAAACATATTATCCAATAATCTTGACAGAGCATTGATGCCGAACGAAGTCTCAGGGCAGGAGGAGCGAGTTAAAACTTCCCAAAATGCCTTTAGTCTAAACCCAGTTTTAGACAGTATCGATTTTGATCTTTCAGTGGGACAGTCAGAAAGATGTAGAATATCAGCATAATATTATTTCATGCCTTTTAATAAGCTATTCCTTCAGTACTTACCTTATCAGTTTAAAAGAGAAAATAAAGCCACCATACTGATGATACACCTGACAAACTGTCGGAATGAAAGAAACAAAAAATATCAAGAGTTATTTGTAAACTCAGTTTTAAGCAGATACATTATTTTGACCTTCCTGACATTTGAAATCCCAAATTCGAGGTTGCATTTGTTTCTAAGTTCTTGAGGCATGGCCGAAGGATTAGAACGTGATACCCTTTCCCTTAAACATTGCCTGCTGAAATTAGCTGAGGGTTCACGAACAGTCCATGCATTTCATGAAATATAAGTTTCAGCTTGTCAAGCTGTGTAAACTCCATCCCAGATATCCACTTGCAGATACCATGCAGATTTGAGTTTGGATAACCTTAAGATTTTTCACTCTGCTTTCCTCTGTCTTAGCATGATTGACTACCAAGTTGTGTCCCACTATGTTTGAAATACAAGCAAACTTCCTCTAAAGATGATGATGTGGTTTTTTTAGTTGAAGACATTAAAGCCTTCCTTGCCATTGCGGTGTGAGAGTATGACAGTGTGTGCTGAGGGGAGTCTATTTTGGGGAAGTTATTCCAACCTCACTTCCATTTTCCACTCCTGTGTTCATTTCATTGACTAGCCAATTGGTTGAGTATAGAGTTTTTTTCCCGGGAAAGTAAAAGGAAAAAGCATGTCAACTGGGTTTATCTAAAATAGATAAATGGTTAGGGATAGTGATGGCCATCTACCTCATAAAATAAAGGTTAGGTGATGGACAGAATGTATCAGCCCTTCAATTTTTAAAGTTTGTCCCTTTTAAGGGGAGGAAAGCCATGTTTGTCATGTTGTCACCCAAACATCTTTACTTGTGATACCACATACAACTTTCCGTCTCAGGAGTCTTCATTTATGATATAGCATAATTTAACCTTTAAACTTTTTTAATGCTTACTGGTTGGCCCCTTGAGTGCCTGTGCCATTCAAACCAAAATGCATGATTACTGTTTTCAAAAGCTGCTTCATGCCTGCAAGAGCTTTTTGTGTTTTGTTAAGCTCACCTGCAGGCTAGAACTTGTTTCACGGTAAATGGTTCATCAAGATGAAAGACAAGTTTTTGAGAATAAAGGGGACACTTGACAGCTTGACCTAACAATACACTTCCTGTCAGAAGGTGAAAATTTGCATGTTAAAGCATTTTAAAGCCTGACCTCCTAAAAGTACAGAGATGAAATGATTGTTCGCTGTAATTTTGAGCAATATGTGTCCATTCTAAATAAGTTACCAAAGGGGAAAGTAGCCATTTATTAAAATTTTGTGTAATTCTGCATAAATCTCAACATTTTATCTCTGTTTATAAGGTTTAGATTGTGTACAGAAAAAAAATAGTTATTTGAAAAAATTATAATCAAACATGATATGAAATCATTTTAAATGTGTGTGTAACTTTTATTCACACACTTTTAGGTAATTTCGTTGATATCAGAATGTGTTTTACAAGAGAAATCTGTGTAGTTCCCTGTGTAGGAGTACTGTATTACATGCCTGAAGCTGTATGAATTAAAGGCAGGAAGGAGGAAATGACTGCATCGGAGTCTGAAAAGAATCAGTGACACATAACTTCTGATTCCAGCTTCCAATGTGTCTTTTTAGAGTTCATCTACCACCTTCATCTTTAAAATGTTCACAAAATCCCAGTTAAATAATTGCTTTAGATCATTTATTTCAAAAAGCATATCTCTCTTATCTCCTTATATAATAACAACCTTGTTTGATGAGTTGGAATAATAGATTTATAAGTAACTTGGGTCTGAAGTCTGGCTTTTGTTTAGTGTGTTAGAGCAGGTTTGTTGAGCACTAAATACACTTAAAATGCATGTCCAACCATTCAAATCTCCTTTTAGCAGCAGCTGGGCTTTTCCTCTGTTTAGCTCGGTATTACCCAGCATGGGAGGTTAACTCCTTGAAGGCCCCATTCTGCCTTGCGCTCGCAACCGGACAGATTTTTACCAAGACTTAGCAGACATATGGCAACCACCTACAATATCAGCCATGCCAATTATAATGCAGACCTGCTCTTATATACTGCTTTTATATTCTTGAACAATTTACCTCTTTTGTGCTTGCATTCCTGGGAAAATTTTATTATATTTGAAAGATTCTTCTTTTGTAAACCTGATATGTTTTTAAGATTTCTTTTTTTTTGTATCCTTAAGTGGCTGGTCTTATATGAAGTCCTATATTTACTACAACATTTCTAACCTGCACACACTCTTTGTATTAATACATACAGTACGTCTGTCTGTCTGCAACTACAGCAGTACTATTTGTGAGTCTGTGCTTGTGTGGGAGTGAAACGAATATGCTTGTGAGGGCTGTCAAAGGTTCCCTGCTCCTCTTGCCCTTCTTGATATGAAACATTTCTGACTCTTGACCTCTTATCATGCATTTGAGCCTTTTAAGTCTTTGGAGACACAGCTCTCTCAGCTTTACTATCACCCATCAATCCATACATATTATTTTACTATTTTACTTATAATTTTATTGGAATACAGCATGATGGGTCATCATCAAAAAAATTAGGTTTGCTCTTTAACCTAAATATGTTCCTTCTTTGATTAAATGTCATTAACTTTCATTGTCACAACCCAGACAATGACTGGACATTACAACGAACCAAGTCATTGCATACTTATGACCATATTCTGGTGCATTTGTCCCTTCAAGCAGTTTTCAGTTAGCCTCTGGCTGTTTTGTTTAGTAATTAATCCACCTCTTTTGTGTTTGCAATGCACACAGTGTCTGTATTTTCTAATGTCGAATGATAGACAACACTTTTCAGTGCTGTTTCAATTTGGTTTGTTAACAATAGCAAGCAAATACATAGAAATTGTGTTTGATTTTTAGATAATTTGAGTATAAGTACTTTAATTTGCAGAATATATACTCACTCATCTGGGCATGAGTCTTCAGGCAAGTTACATTGCTCTTCAACAAACAAATAGAAAAATATTTAGAGGAATGTGCATCTCATGTGCGCCCCCTTTTTAATTTCTGTTGTGACGTGAAGTGAGTCTCACTCTGTGTTGCCTGATATGGCATTAGATAGCAGTCAAGTAAGGCTTTAAACTCTGCTGGTGGTCAGTCAGACATAACATTAAACATAGACACTTTAGACAAGAGCGTTGGCTTTCAAAGCAAGACCGGTGGTCACATTAGATCAAAGATACCCTTCACTTTCATGAAACTACATTTTATATGTCAACATGGAAGTTGTACTTTCACTGATCGGTTTTTATTTTTGTCCACTGTCCATTAATGCCACCTGCCCAGGCGGGTGAATTGTGAGAGAGTTGCGTATTAAAATTTAAAATGAGCAATGTTATTCTCTTTCTGGATTACCTCATTAATCAGACTTACCTCTCAGTAGGTTCCTCCTTCATTTTGTCATCAGAAAAGGCCGACACTAGAGCTGCAGTATTACATCCTCAAGTCAGAACTGCTCTCCTTGCCTTCTCCGATCATTTTCCTTTCATCTCCTCCCCTTTCCTGAACTTGTACAAGTCAAGTTCAAGTTGAACACTATCCTTCCATTTATCTTACCATCAAAAGATACTGCCTGGCAATCTCTGTGTTGTTCCTCTTCAGCTTATGTTAGAAAAACACTACAGTCTGTTAAAATTTATTGTATTTTCCTCTCAGTATAACATTTTGATTTTTCAAAGAAACCCTTTAGGGGTCGCTGCTGAGACGGATGACACCATTTTGATTGAAATGCTTTTTGCTTTTCTGCTTGCTCACGTTCTGGGAGAGGAAGCTCAGGGGAATCCATTTTAGTATTATTAATAGTGCTACTGGCTTGTAACATCAAACTATTTTTAAATGTAGGCCAACTTTTCCATCAAAACATAAGCACATATAGGGTCTCTGTGCTTACTTACTATTGCTTAATATATAGATACATATCCTTTTTGCAATTGTTTTTGATTATTTTGCTACCACTCATATGTTCAGCGATTCAAAATATTAAACATACTGAAAATATTTACAATCAACTGAGGTAGAGTCCTGCAATGGGTGAAGCATGCGCGGGTTCCTGTTGGGTAACTTGCAAAAACGCTTTGTAATAGGTAAAAAATGTATAAAAATTCACAGGTAAATGCACAGATAAAAGTGAAGTGTGGGCAGACAGTGGTAAAGAAAAGAAATACATTTGTTTTTTTTGGAGAAAGCAGAAGTAAAAATAACTTGCAGAATTTCAACAACAAAATGACTAATGATTATCAAGCTGAGTCAACTGGAATGTTGTTTTATTGTGAAAGACAACAACGCAAACTTTCACACTGTGAGAATAATATTTTCATTGACTTTGTGCATGTAAACTGTGCTCTAAAGTGTTAGTATTTGATCACTGCAATATTGGCACGTCACTTCAATCGGGGCGGCATAGTGGTACAGTGGTTAGCGATGTCGCCTCACAGCAAGAATGTCCTGGGTTCGATTCTCGGGTCAGGGCGTTTCTGTGCGGAGTTTGCATGTTCTCCCTGTGCCTGCGTGGGTTCTCTCCGGGTACTCCGGCTTCCTCCCACTGTCCAAAAACATGCAAACTGGGGGTTAGGTTAATTGGTCACTCTAAATTGCCCGTAGGTGTGAATGTGAGTGTGGATGGTTGTTTGTCTCTATATGTCAGCCCTGCGATGAACTGGCGACTTGTCCAGGGTGTATCCCGCCTTCGCCCCTCACAGGATAAACGGTAGAAAATGGATGGATGGATGGACTTCATCTGTGAGGAAACACGTGAGCTGCAAAAGCACAGCAGCTGCTGTACAATTGAGAGACACTTTTCAAGATCACAACTCCTAAAGACTGTGTGTTTAATCATGGTCCGTGGGTCGGATTCTGGGACTTAAAATAACAAGTCTGAGCAGGTGAGGGGTTGATTTTGAGATAATTGTGGGTAACAAGGTCAGCTCCGGTCCTGAACTTTAAGAATGTAGGTGGAAAACTGGGCCCATGCCAGACTCTGAACCTAGGCTCATGGAAATCGCATTACTTTTGCCAAATTTGTGATCAGAAATAAAGGCACTTGAAAAATGCAGTTTCAACCTGTACTAAATGAAAAGTGAGGGGATCACCAAGGTGACTTCTGAGTTCTCCTCTACTGAGGACAGCGTGAATGTCTGTACTGAATTTTATGGCAACCCTTTCAATAATTGTCAAGACATTGTCCTCCAAGCCAAAAAATTGTCTCATGGAGGCACCAGAGAACTGAAAATTAAATGTTGTTTCAACATTTCATCACGGTCCATCTAATAGTTGTTGAGATATTGAGTTTGGATCTATATTGTGATTCAACAGACCGACCTTGCCATCCATAAATCCATTCTGCTAACAGGGCAACTCAAACTTGAGGTTAATACCCAACAGAAGGGGCGATTAATCAATATGTTTGCTTATTTCATTGCTTCTAACAGGTTGTGTTCAGTTGGCATTTCCTGCTCTCTGATTCACTTGCAATACAGTAATAACTAAGGTCATAAGGTGCTTGAAACTGTTCATTTTAAAAAGCAACCATGCAATTTACTGCTTGGTGGAAGAGATGGAGGTTAGCTCCAGATGAGATCAGTGTCACGAGCAGGGAGGAAATATCAACGAGAGCGTGACGCACAATTTTTTTTGTTGTACATTCAGGTCAAACTGTCCAACAGAGTCACTGATGGAATGACCCAACACGGTCTCCAAACCACTTCTCGAGTATATTTAGGCATGTACAGATGACAAGCAACTCAATTTGGTTTGCTATGCTTCATCTGGGATCCAAAGTGGTAATTCTGGATTATTAAAGAGGTTTTTTCGTTTTTGTGTAAATGTTTATGCCAGCCCTGGCCGTTTCACCTGGCTCATCATACACATTATCATAACCCCTTTCATTTTTGAATGAGATATGACAGCTTAGACTGCATCCAAATACAAAACCAGATAGTCCTATGGTGAGAGAACGATTAGAAATGGAGTAAAATTTTAATACCTCTATTTTTAATACTTTCTTTTACAACTTCTCAATAAAATTTGACTTTCCCCTGAGTTATCTTCTAGTACATTGGAATTATTGGACAATTTATGTGACTTGAACAAAGTTTAAGTGTATTGTATTACTGTTTTACCCACTTTTTCATACAACGTTGCAATCACACCATGCTGAATTAGAGCCATCATAAGATCAGAGCTTTGCAGCTATGTTGTAGATCAAATGCAGTGAGGAGTAGTGTGAAGGAGGCTCTGGCTTTGGAGATGGTCACAGTAATTGGTACAGTGCCTGTTTTGGATGTAATGGACTAAACTCTGTAACAGGTGCAATTGACCTTTGAATACAATGTGGGGTGAAAAGGCAGATTGGCGCTGTCTGTGTTTTGGCTCCAAGGGGCAGAAGAAGCAGCACTCAATGTAAAATTGACAAGATTTTTTTTTAAATTCAATTTATATAGAAAGCCTTGCACGTCCAAACTGCATCAAAAGCACGCATGCACATCCTCGGGTCATCAAGTTTGAAGTCAATCTGATAAACAGTTTCTGCGTTATGCAAATGACAGACAGAAACATGGAGATTCTTTGCTTTTATAGTATGATATTCACCAAAAGTAAAGGGGTTCAGAAAAACTACCATCCCAACAATAAACACAAAAAGTTAAAAATCAATCAAAGACCGCCTCCACTGCCTCCACACAGGATACTTGTCTTTAAATGAACTCCATCCGGATTTTGAAGAGTCATAGATGAGCAGAATTACGCAAGCATGGAGAGCGAAATACATGAGAATCTTTGATTCTGATTGTAATTTCAGTTTGGGAGCTCATTTCAATGTTTGTTTTTAGAATCAAAATCATGACCCACCTATTGATCAATTTGTCTTCTTTAGCACAAGTCTTAAAACTGAAAGGATGAAATAGTTATGCAGTGTCCGTCTTAGTTGTTAACATTCACTTAACAACTGAATGTCATCCAGATGTCCTTGCAGTCCTGCTGTATTCTGCAAGAATGTGCACATTTTTCTCCTCAGGTGCCATTATATGTATAATTGTCAAAAAATTAAACAAATGTCTCAGCCTGAAGTCACTGTCTTATTTGAACCTCAGCTGGACAGGCACACTTGCAAAACTGAAAGGCACATAAAACAGTTGAATCATGACATTTTAGAATTTTAATTAGGTTTTTTGGATTGAATTGTGGCTGTAAGAGGAAATTAGAAGCCATTATGCACATACAATTTTGTTTTCAACTTTTCTTTGAAGAGCACATGCATTCATTAAACAGTTAAGCAAAGTACAAATTAGTAAATAAGGACACTGGATGACTGTTGTGTTATGACAAAAAACAAAGCTGTTGACACTGTAGTCTAGCTAAAGATATAGCCCCATTAGTGGCTCTTGTAGGCCAAGCTTTTCTGTGGTTTCCTGTTCAAGGACAACATTCAGCCAGTCCAGACCTACAACAATCTTGTTCTTCCTGTTTTGCCTTTACCTAGGTTTTTGTAGGAGTTGCCACAGTGAATCCTCCTCCTCCTTCTCTCTCTGTCTCTCCCAGTTGTAGTCCAGTTGTCCAGAACTACAAGAATTGTTTCTGTGTATTGTAGACTTTGCAAATCAAGCTGTTCCACTGTTCCCAAGTCCTCTTATTTTGCGCCAGTATTATTTAGAAAAAATACATTTTTTCTGCATTACATGATTAATGTGGTTTTCTGCATGTCCACCCTGTCAAAGCAAGGATAGTTAAAATAGTTTGTGCATTTGTGACAGGCTTCGGTATGAATTCAAGATATTGAAAAGTCAATTTTTGGCTTTATTGTCTCTTTACAAGACCAATGTGTTGGTTTTGATCATTAAACTCCACCATTTATTAACTGGTCATTCATATTCTGCTAGTTGAGTGGTAATCAAATAATGTATCACCTGTCAGCTGATGTTAAGTTTATCATAGCAACAGTCTGCTATCCATAAATAACTTAACTACAATAAGTTATTTACGAAGCGTAAAGTTATAACGACTAATGCACAACAATTTTTTGTTACCCAGTATTTTATAATACAACCTCTCCTTTTCCAACCTTTCATACATGATAACAGAAGATATAGGCTTCATGGCTGCTCTGAATTGCATTGCCATATCCTTATTGAAATTTGCCTTTTCATTATTTTCTTCAGGCGTCCCCAATTTTATCCTTTTAAAAAATGCTGCAGCTGCTTCAGCTTCTTAAAACTCCAATTTGTAAGTAATTGCCAATAATTGCAAATGCTGACCTTTGTTCTTCATTTATTTTCCAAGAAGCCCATTGATGTCACAAGGGAGATACCAGTGGCTCTTGCTTTAATTTCTTTGTCGACCTGACCCCTTCAAACTTGAATGTTTCGGTCGCGTGGGTGGCTGTAGGATATGTTAATTCAACACCATGCAGATAATGCTATTATTATCCTTTGCACAATGCCATGATCCATGGTTACCTTATTCATCAAACCTCCCCCACAGCGTGGAATGGGGCTCACACTTCACCATGTGTGGAAAAAAATCTATTGAGAGTAAACCCCTGGTCCTCATTTTTTTCTACAGAGGAGACAATTGCACAAAGACATGGCTCTGTTTAGTGATGCATCACTGCCAAAGAAGTATTTGCCTCCTTCAAGTTCACCACCTCACATGAAACATTTGCTCAAGAAAACTTTCATTTAAATTCACATGTGGATGATAAGACACAACCAATATAAAGACAACATTTGTAGTGTTCTGCTCATTTTTTTTTTTTTTTTTTTTTCAAAAAGTGTAGATTGAACTCAAGTTTAAGTTATCAATTAATAAACTGGGGGAAAATTATGAATATTTGCAGCAAAAATATCGTCATCCATTCATTAATTTCCTCATTCCGTATCTTTATACACCCAGGAATATTCAACTTATCTGCAGGCTTTTAGAGCATCTGAGTATGCATGCTGAGACTTTGGCATTGATGTTATCTATTGTTTTTGCACAGTCAAATGAGACATTTGCATTTCCCCACCGGCTATCTACTGCACTGCGACGTAATGAGGGTATTTTTGTACATCCGCTGCTGTTCAAATATGGCAGCAAAAGGAGCAGATGTCTGATAGACCACTACCTGAAAAGGTTGTATTTTTGACAAAGCAGGATTAGGTAAAATGTTGGTGTGAAGAAACTTTTTTTGGTGGGGGGGTAAGCAAGAGGTCATTGTCGGTGGGGTGGGGCTGTTAATACTTTACAAACTGGCAGACGGAGAGCGACAAAGGAGGCCAAGGCCTATTCAAAGGCCACAGTACAACAACTCTTGCATGCCAAGCATTCCAATGTGCTGTGTAAAGGTTGAGCCGGCAGAGAGCTACAAAAGCCACCTAAAACACACTAAGAGGGCAAGCTTTGACAACTCTGTCTGATGCATCACAACATCTGCTAACTTATACTTTCCTGCGCTGTGTTCTTAAATGTTTTTGATTTATATTTCCTACCTTCATCCACGCTAAAATCCTGCATCTTAACATGCAAATATTATTCGGATATAAGGCTGCAAAGCAAACAGGGCATCACATCTGTGTAGTTATTGTCTCTAATCCGAAGTCCTCCCTCACATTTTGGCAGATCTTACAAGCACTCTCTTGCCAAGTTTTTCTTTTCAGTAACATGCCCCAAAATTCGTCCCTGCGCCAGGTCACAGAGTAGTTACAGGTGTAAGCCGAGGGGGTGTGGAAAGAAGCCAGATTTCAATATTCAATCTATCATCTGTGAATAGAACCCCTCCCACGAACCTTTAGTGTGTCCCCTGTGTTCATGATGTAAGGCATGCATCTTGGTGAGATTAAGCAAATGTTGAGGATTGTTGAAAGTTATGTCTGTGCCCAAACTGATATGAATTCACTATCTACACATTTTTGTACAAGAAATTGAAGGAAATAGTGTTATGGCATGCCCCAAAGCCAGCAAACCCTAGCTTAAAGTTGAATTTTAATTGCACACACATTATTGTGGCCAGAATTGTGTTTGTTTGCTATCCTGCAGACCATGTCACGTAACACAGTTGGCCCGTTTAAAATACCCTGTTCTCAATGTCCATCCAAATTAATCAAACGGAAAGCTTATAGTGTATTTATCTCGCAAAACTAAACAAGATATTTAATGTGACAACTTAAAATACGTTGCAAAGTGAGTAAAAGTTCACGTCTTTAAAATAAAGCTGCTGTCTTCAGGTAGTGATTTTTACCAGCTGCAACAATAACAGTTGGGAAGCCATCAGCAGTGCATCTTATTAAATGGGCAGGTCCGCTCTCCTAGTACCTGCTTTTATTGAAATGCAAATATTGGCATGTTCTGTGTGTGTGCACAGATCAGCAGGTTTAGCAGACTTGGACCCATTCATGCCGTTGCCTTATAGATAATAATGAGATGTCATCTGTTCACTGTGATGTTAAGTCTAAAATATAGCAGTCCAGAGCAGTATGTTCACTGTTGTTATGCAATAGAAAAGGAAGAACTAAAAAAACGGTGATAAAGATTTTATGTTCGGTAGAGAAACATTAATAAAAATGTACTTAAAGTATTACATAAAGTATTTTATGTGTTGACTGATTATTCATAAAAGAATTACAGTACAAACAATACTTTCGTGTATAGTTGATTGATTTCGACCTAATTTTGATTGAAGTTTTTAATGTAATTCTTGTATTTACCACTGCCAAGGACGTTATGTTTTTGTTTGTCAGTTTGCGAACAAGATAACTCAAAAAGACTTACACATATTTTTATAAATATTTTTTATGGATAGACCTTGGCCCAAGGATTCAATTTTGTGAGAGATTAAGATATGGATCCAGAAAAAAAAAAAATTAGAAGGATTTTTTAAATTGTTGCACCATAGGGCACCCTGCTTTTGTAGAGGATTGCACTCTCTGACTGTTCTCTAATTTAATTTGAAACAATGCATCATATTAGCAATTAATATGATGAGTCAGTTCACAAAATAAACTTTTTTAATCAATAATATTAGTAACTTGTTAATCAAATATTCCAAAGATACTCTGATTTTAACTATTCAGATAAGACTTGCTGCTTTGTTTTACATGATAGTATAGTAAACTGAATACTTTGAGGTTTTGGATAGTTGGTTAGCAAAATAAGCAATTCATAGGAACATCTTTTCATTCTTCCACACATTTTATTGATGACGCAATTAATAAAGTAATTAAAAATGTGTTCTGCAGATAAATTGACAGTGCGATGATTTATTGCGGCCCTAATATTTTTGAGATTGATCGTATTTTGTTCAAACAATTGTGCTCTGAAACGTAACAACATACAGTATTTCCCCCAGCTGCTGAGTATAGGTTCCTTTCCTGGGTGGGACATGATCTGCTTGATGCAGAGCGTTGTAGAAGTGGGGATCACAGCGTGAGGCGATCGTGGATGAGGTTTTTTGTTCCTGCAACAAGTGAACAAGTGGGGGAAATCCGCCCCTTTTTACGCAGTAGCATAGGCGCGTACGCCAGCCTGTCTCCGTGCGGCACATATGTCCCCGGTCTCCCGCTCACAGAGGATGCGCCGCGCACCGCGCCAGGCGTTGGACTGCACCATTCCTCCACCGGGGGAGGCTGTAATCTGATCCCGTTTGGAGAAGCTGCGGTGCAGCCTGTAAAGAGGAAGAGGGCACTGGTCTGCGCTCTGACGCTCTCTCTCCTCCCCTTTCTCCCCTTGTCACCCTCTTTCTCCCTTAGCTGTTCACTCCCTGCTCGGTGAGGCTGCTCCGCGGCGCTCACGCCTCCGGGATCGTCGCATCGCATTGTTCACCCATCGACCGAGCCATAGTTAAGTCGACACGACACGGCGGAGGGTTTTTGTTTAATATAGCATATTTATTTATTTTTTCACCGATGCCTTTACCGGAGGAATCTACCGCATCCGCGCCAGTCCGGTGACGTGCCGGAGTATGTTCACGTCAGGGTCGGATCTACCTGAGAGTAGGCTGCCCGCACACTGTCACAGCGATCTCCCCAGCGCGCACTCACACTTGGACTTCACCGATTGTCACTGAACGAGGAAAGGGAAGCACGCCGGATTACAAAGATGGGGTTTTACGGCACTTTAAAGATGATTTTCTACAAAGTAAGTAGGATTTCTGCTTGTACTGAACCGCCAGACACCTCCCCCCCCCTCCTTATTTAATGCCGAACTCGTACGGTCGCCCTCATTATCTTTGACGCGCCTCTCACAGCAAATTGTGCGACCACTGCGGAGGATGAGCGGCAATGTAACAGACCCCAGAGACCCGCATTAATTGCCTGGGCCCGTATATTTGTTGTGTCAGCGCTGCGTTAAAATACAGCGTCGCGAGCTCACGTCCTATTCCTTCATAGTAACTTTATCCGTAGACATGTCGCCGATCCGGTTTGTAAACGGGGTTACTGCTGTGGCACGTATGGTCATTTAATTCTCCAACACTGAATGATAACGTGTTCATATTTCTGCCTCTATGCGCGTCACATGCCGATTTCCACGTTCTCTGGATGGCAGAAGAGCGCGTTTTGCCTGTTGGCTGGATGCTCTCTGCACCTGTACACAAGGGACATAACCAAGAAACTGCTTGATTTTTTTTTTTTTTTTTTTAACACACATATATGGCCAATATCACCTCCTATGTTCTAACACATGCAGATTTCCACTTTTGTAAAGTAATGTCCGATCCTAGAGCAAAACCAGCTGCTCTCCTTCTGCTATCCTCCCCACTTTGCAGGGTTATTACGATTCTACATTATGCAGCAGTGGTTATGTTGTAGTGACCAAAGTGACTGCATGAGAGGCAGATGTGTGATCTGTCTGCTGTCGCCTGTTGGAGTAGCCTATTCCCTGACATTGTGCACTCGCCTCAGGCTCCAGTCACAGATAATGGGTCACTGTGTCAGACCGCATGAGGTAGAATATCCTCAAGGATGTTGGGTGGATTATGCCGAATGGCAGCCATAGAAGCATCCTCCCTTAGTTGGAAATGCAGAGAAGAAATGAAAAATATAAAAGGGGATCTGTTATGCACTGTGTGTAAATTGAAATAAATCTCAATTAATTACAGATCTGACAAGAAATTATCCCTTGCATTGAGTGTTATTTACTTATATGTGTGTGCACTTTATATATTATTGAAGATTTTACTCAGTTAGTTCCAATGATTAAGTAAAAATGTCATTCTTAGTCAATGGGCAGTTGTTGATTCAATTCGAGTGCAACTCATTTGTATTCTCCACCCATTTTGTAGATGTGCCCATTCAAAGTTAACAGGATTTTTAAGTCAGCCCCTTGAGGTTGATCATTAATGCTACTGACAGAAACTGAAACACCAAGGCTGATTTATTTGAAATACACTCTCAAACCCATTTTCTGGCTGGATTTAATTTCTGGTCCTTCTCCATTCTTCAACATGCCAGTTCTCTCCAAAATGGCCAGCAGTCAGGCGCAAGTGTTTTGTTGTGTCTCTGGCAAAGCTGATTGACATGATGAAACTGTTTCATGGCTGCATGAAACAGTGTTTGAAAAATGAGAGAACATTTTCCATGTGACTGATGCTGCAGGATGTAGTCTGTTTAGGGGAAAATGTCAACACATTATGCAAGAGTGATTGCCATCTTTAAAATATCATTAACTCTCTGTGTTATCCATCTGTCGTCCTTTTGGACGTCTAGGGATGGGGAAAGCCAACAGGAAGGAAGGGAGGACTGATTAGTTGTGATTTACAAACACTACATTCTCTGGTTACCTTTTCCCAGACTGAAACACAAGAAAAATGCTGGTTCTAAACTTTTTTTTTTTTTTTTTCAAATTCACATCAGTGTTTAGTTAAAGGTTTTTCTTAAAAGTGCATGC
>KV751317.1:14899757-14918009 GCA_001698575.1 Mola mola
CCCATCCCCTCCCACCCCCCCCCCCCCCCTTTCTTTTTCACACGTTGAAACAAACACATACACATACATACTGAACTGCCATTGCAATGAGCTCACTTCTTTAAGAACAAGGCAGCTGGTTTTAAGAGCTGGAAAATCTTATAAAGCCTTTTAATTTTAATTAACAATCAAAGAGGCTCTCCACCGAATACTTCAAACTGAGACAAGAAGAAACTATGTGACATACATTACATTACATTCATAGATTTTTATTGATTTGTTTTAATACTAAGATTAAATGTCCCAGTTTTTGTTTTTCTTCTTTGTTTTTTTCCTGAAGATTTCCACTGTTCTTCCATTGATCCTCTCTCACAAATCATTGGTCAGATCAGTGTTTTCTCTAGGGGCCCTAACCTGCAGTACTCATTGGTGTGCTGGTCATGTACACAGGCCTGTAGAAACTCAGACTTAAGTTGTTTTGGTGCACTGATCCATTCTTTATTCCAAACAAAGGTTGGGATCCTGTTTGCATACTGCATGGGTGCACTTGCTGATGTCCTACTCATCATTGAGCATTTCTGATTTATTTTTTTTCTTCAATCATCATTGTGTGCCTCAGGGTGGAAGCACTAGGAAGACACATGCTTACCAAATTACAGTGCTTTAAAAAACAACAACAAAAAAACATGTCTCATTTAGAGACATATAATCATGCCACAGTTAAGCCAGACAGTGTGGAGTCAAACATCCAGAGTTATTTTTCTCATGTAGCATACACTGCAATAATATACCCAAAATATATATACGGCATTGTTTGTCTCAAAAGTGGGAAAAAATGAACACGGGTTCTGTGTTCTACAAGCCATTACCGGTTCTTTCAGTTGCAGGAAAAAAGCTGGAACTTGTGTAACAAATTATCCAGTACAGGTTGTGTCTTGCAGCACAACAGACACACTGTTCCAAAAACAAGCTGTTGGCAAATTCTTTTGGCCCTAAATGAGGGTGTAAAACCGAAATTGTTATTTCCTAAAAAAGAAAATGAGGGATTAAAACAATGTACCTTTGATTCATCATTTATCTGAAACCGAAACTGAGCCATCAAATCTTGAATCAAGATTTCACTTAAACATGAAACAAGGCAATGCAGTCACATTTTATTTTGGTGAAATGAACAGTGTTCGGTTTGTGGATCATGAGGGACCAGTGATAAGATGGTGATCAGTTGCATGTGTGATAGGAGGCCTCAGCGTACCGATGATGAGGATGAGGAAAAGTTGCCTGCCTGGGCCCTTACACAGGCCCCTTTTGTTTGTCCAGTGGCGTAGGTGGCAACAGAAACTGGGTGGCATGTGCACATTCAGGTGATTAAGGGTGACAAAGAACTGACAAGCTTTGTTTTTCTCTCTGAAGTATTGGTATGAATCCATCTTCAGTGCCAAAGAATGAAAAATGCACCCTCCCGAAACACAACAGTGTGCTTTGTGTGCATGAACGGTTTGTACACTTTGGTGTAGATTTGAATGTGAATGTGTGATTGCCTCTTGATATTACGGCATCTGTCGTTGAAAAGGGATTACTGTTGTCACTTGTCGTGTGGATGGAAAATCAAAAAGAAGCTCCACATTACTGGAGAAACACTTGCTCTGTATCCTACTGTCTTATGATTTTGAGCTGTTTCATCTACATATAGGTCTCTGCTTTGTTATAGAACATGTTAATAACTTGAGACCCAAGACTATCCATTAAAATTTAATTTCCTATTTGCATAAAACTGTTGCAAGACTGTGGTGTCTGTATTATACATATATAACATAATGTTAACAAAGTCTGTTAAAAGCAATTTTCACAGCTAGCTTCTGCCTTAAAAGTAATCTGACTTGGTCTTGGTCATCAAAAGAGCAAGGATGGAAAGATGGATTGTACAACATATGCCACTACAACGAACACATTTACACCATTGTCCTGCAATCTGCCTATTTCTAATGCTTTTCTTTTATTCTTTCTCAGATGAAGAGAAAGTTGGACCATGGCCCCGAGGTCCGATCTTTCCCTTCAGGAAAAAAGCCCTGCAAAGGTCCAGAATATCCAAGGTAAAGCAGCCCAAATTTCACCCATGAGGCCTCTTAGTTACTCAACAAAGGCATATCCAGTTTTTTCTTTTATAGCGGTATTCTTTCATTTTTTACCCTAGGGTCAAAATATTTTAGTCAAAATAATGTTTTAAAGAACTATATCCCCTAATTGTAGAGCTGTACACAAAAATTCATAACCTACAATAAAAAGAGGTTTAAAAAAAGATTCTGTGTGTTTTCAAACAGAATGATGCTTCACATCATATTGTATCTTCAGCATCCAGCCAGCAGTTCCAGATGTTTCTTTAACCCTGAATATTTAATGTACGTGTTCGCATGTAGTCACATTAAAATTCAGACTGAACACAGCCACTTAACTGTAAATGTTGCCATGTAAGCGACTCCCTCTCACTTCCCTCTCCCATTAAAAATGAATCAATGATGAAATGGACTCCCAGCTTTCAGGTTTGCTGTCAGCGAACAGAATCTGGAGTACTGATTGTGCCCACTGGATGATTTCTTCTCCTGCCCTTACATTACAAGGGCTCCCGTGCACTCTTTGAAGTCCTGTGCTGCTTTTCTCATATAAGTTCTTACAATAGGAGTCTGGATTTGGACAGAAACCTGCATGATCGTGCATACTTTTAAGACTCAGACTTAAGATATAACTGAAAGTACTACAAGGCAAATATTTACCAAGCTTCTTTTGGTTCTGACAAAATGCACACCCTCCAAATTTGTTTCTACCTTTCTGAAGTACTTGGATAACATTTAGTTTCAAAGTAGAAAGTGTGTGATAACAGCATAAAAATATCCATATTGTTTTGTTGCACACCAAAGATTAACTTATTTACCACATAGGGGTGCATTGGCATATTGGCTCAGTATCAGTATTGGTCGATACTGACATGGTTGATGATCGGTGTATCAGTAAAACAAGCCGGTCAATAATAGTCTGTTGTGTCTCATTGATTTTGTTCTGACTTCAACCGCTATCCTACACCTGGCTGCAGCTTTAAAACCCTTTGAAGAAAATTATAATTGTACCTTTGTTAACATGTCCATATGGTGGTTTTTAAGTGCTACATAACACGTGTTGATTGAAATAAGTAGTCAGTGTCATGGCTAAAAATTGTTGCTTTCGTTCTGCAATCCACTAGTAAAAGCATCCAATAAACAAATTCAGACATCCCATCCTTCTGTGAACAAATCCTGACAACTTGAGCTTAAGGTTGTAAAAGCTTAGTCTTTATTTATAATTCAGAGGATTTTTTTTCCCCCTTTTTTTGGTTATTGTCCAAACTGTTATTTCAAATATCTGAATTAACCCCTTGCCCAAAATTTCCGTATTTGTTCATATTTAAAACCTTTATTAAGTCAGACCAGAACTGTCTCAACTTGGCTATTTCATTGGGTATCATTGCTGTTGCTTCTTTGCACTGTTACCCCCACTGTTTGTACTGTTAATGCAGTTTTCCTTTATATGCAATGTAATTGATGTTTTCCTAACAAGATCACATATTATTTACTTGTACTACATTTTTTCCCCTTATAATCGCAGCCCGACAGGAATTGTCCCATGTCCAGCCACACCCACCACATTTGGCCACATTAGAACAGCCAACAGTCAGGGGCAACAGAGACGGCGTATCACCTCAATCCAGCCACCCACTGGTCTCCAAGAATGGCTACGAACATTTCAGGTAAGAATGGCGAATGGTGGTCTTTTTATCCCCCATGGGTAAAACCTCAAGCAAAACCTAATCAGAAAGCAGATGTTGTGCCAAATCAATGTTCATTTAGTCTCAACGATAATTGGTGCCTTGTGATTTAGCCCCACCACATTACCATAGGAACTGTAGCGTAGAATTGGAATAATCCATACCTGTTCAGACTAAAAAGCAGATTTATAAGATCATGTGTCCACTGTAGACTTTTTTAGATGACCCTGTGTTGTCTTCTATGATCCAGAACAAGGTTCATGGCTAATGTCATGTATTTTTAATACATTGTTCAGATGTAGAATAGACATTTACTAATTTGATCTGGTTTTCAACCACATCAGTGATTACTGTGCGTGTGCGTGTGCGTGTGTCTAGAGATTCCAGACTGATAAAAGATGTAAGATAATTATGTATTAATTACATCATCATATATCTTACACTCTTTTTTAAAGAGTATTTTTATTATCAGTCACAGCATTATAGAGCCATTTCCAACATGATAGACTTGAGCTCTAATGATCCCAGACTTCTTGAAAATAGGATGTCATTTAAACATATTATCCTTGACAGGGTCCCTCTGATTTCTTATGTAATAGGTTGCCATGGATTCCTTTACCTAAGACAGGTTCAAATTCATTAACCTTGAATGGCTGGACGAACATGAGACACCTCAGTGTTTGTTTTATGTATATTAGTCCTCAGGCCTGACCTGCCACAAAGTCTGTACTGTCTTTAGTCTGCCAGCTAAGCTTCTAACGTACATTCTGGAGATTCCCCAATCCAGTCCCAGCCTGCAGCTCCTACTAGGCAAAACTGCAAAAGTGCATGTTGTAGATAAAGAAAGACGGTTTCTCGCAAAAAACATCTAAACTGCTGGTCTTATTTGGAGATTTTGCTGTACATGACAGACACAAGGACATGCATGCTCATTCCAAAGACACAAAATACCTTAAGAATTAGTTTGAGATTTTGAAGAGAAGATCAGTGCCACTCATGTCTCTGCAATAAATATAAAGCTGTAGCCGAAAGGCTTACTTAGCGTAAAGACTCCAAAATCCACCCAATAATGCGTCTAATGCTTTTTAATTAACACAATACATCTTGTTTGTTTAATCCGTTCAAAAAGATCTTTTAAATCGACTTCATGATCTTATCAAAGGTTATTTGTAAGACTTCTTTGTGGCAACATTATAAAGCAATAATTACAAAACTATTCCTTCTGTGCAATCAACGTAACATGTATACCTGGCTTGATATCATGCATTGTTATATTTTCAAAACAAGTTAAAAAAAAAAAAGTTAACTCTAATTAACAAAGAACAGATACTTTTTATTGTAATATTAAACTGCCTTTTAGTGTGTTTTTGTAGCTCAGTAATCTCTGTTTTTCTTGAAGCCTTTTGAAGACTACACAATTCATTCAGAAATTAAGTAGTTTTTCAGCAGATGCTTCGGCTTTTCTCAGAATTTTATCATCTGCCTGTCACAATGATTAGCTGATCTAAAGATAAATGCTGTGCAGCACCGAGCACAGTCCTGTTCCCCGGATGTTCAAGTAACAGTTCTTTGATCCCAGATGATAACTCCTGGTTTGTGTTACAGCACAGTGTTCTGCGGGGGTTTGATATGGATAAAAAAAACTACAGTGATTTACTAGATTAGATTAGCTGGAAAACTGATTTGAGATACAAAATCAACAATGTTCTATTTACAATGTTACATTTACAAAGAACAAAAGTTTTAACCTTTAGAGAATTCTTTAGAAACCTATTTAAAATAATATATACCTGCTTCATTAAACATGAATGTACCATTGTGAATACATAAAAATCTAAATTTACCATCTTAGTTTGGAAATGGTGAAATTTAGTGTTTTTAATTACAGTAACAGTAATCCAAGTCTAAAAATTGATTTAACACGTAAGTACCTGTTGTGTGCTCCTCCCAGTGGTAGGGAGGAGGTCTCTGAAACCCCTGATTACCTCAAGAACCAGCACCTCTGGCTAAATCTTTTAGCTGCCAAATTACAGGTGGTTTCTGTGCACCAGATTTTCCATCCTGCCTCATAGCCTATAATCACTGTTAGATTTCAGTGCTCCACAGAGGAAAACAACTGCGGCTGTTGGGTCCAACATACAATATAGTGCTATTCAGCAGCACTAAACAACTGAATGTTCAAGCAAAAGATACAGCCCCGTCGAGTTGTAAATGGAGTCTGGTTCCTTGTTTCCTTCACATTTTCCATTAATTTGTTGGCTCCCAGAAATAGGCAGGTGCCTGAAGTAGGAAACATTAGTGGGTTAGACACACCATGAAGCTGGTGTATATCTGGGATGCTTCACTAAAAGTAATGCACAAGCTTACACAGGGACATTACCCTGTCTGCTTTATCAGCAATAGATCAGTCCCTACTGCTAGGTTGCTGTTTGTCAGCTGTGTTGATTGTGGCAATCCAAATATGGAGGTGTAATCAATATTCTGCTGACAATTCTTAACTAATGTATTACCACCTGTGACGGCCAATTTGCACAAAACATTAAGTAGTGTACAATCAAAAATGTCCCCCTAATGTCATATGAAGAAGAACTAGCCACAGTTTGATAAGTACATAAGATGTCAGTCAGTAAACAAAATTCATCAAGGTAAATTATAGAACTCTCATGCTATTTTAATTGTAAAAATGTAGTAAACTGCACTGAAAAATTAATTCAATAGATTTGGTGTTAGCTAAAACTCTAAAATGTCTGACAAGTAATTCAGTATAATTAAGTTAGCTTTGTAATTAATGTAAAATAGAATTAAGCCACCCCATAGTAGGTAGTCATGTATATTTCATTTAAACTGACAATGAATGCACCTTAAGTTGACTGTTTGGTTAACTTCCATTTTTTATAATATATAGTGTGGTTTTTGTTCCCTTTGAGTTTGAATATGCTTGTTGTAAGCTGCTTTAGATGGAAGCATAATGCATGATTCTTGTTCTTTAAAACCAGTTCCTCTTTTTTTTTTTTTTTTCAGAGCTGGACCGGCCCAGAGAAACTGCTGGCACTTGATGAGTTGATTGACAGTTGTGAGCCCACACAAGTCAAGCATATGATGCAGGTGATCGAACCGCAGTTTCAGCGAGACTTCATCTCCCTGCTGCCCAAAGAGGTGAGTCCTTGAACCCCCACCCCCACACCACACACACACACACATACACACATACACACTTTGTATATTCACAACTTGTCCTCTGGTCCTGGTCTTCCTCTTTGTCTTGCCTCTGACCTGAACTCCCAAGAGATTCTCCTGTGAAAGACATTTTTTTAAAAGAGTGTGTGTGTGTCAGAAATGAGGCTTCCTTATCCCGTCTCTGTCCTCCTTCACATCACATAAGAGCATCCGTAGTGGGTGTTTTGTTTTTGATCTGCAATACAAACAATCCGAAGTGCCACACTGGTGATAAGGTCACACAAGAGGTTCACACAAAACAGTGTCAATCCAAAGTATCTGGTGTAGCTCATCAAATACTTAACACCTTGTCTCTATCTGGCAGGTGGTGTTGGTGTGACAGAAGGGGGGTGGTGGTAGCATAGAGAGTGAGGCAATGGGGGATGCAAGATTTCAAGGTGTCAGCACCACTTGCTCCAAAGCCCCAATTTACAACAGTAACGTGTGCTCACAGGACACACGCCCTCTTTTAATTTTGTTTTCTCTTACTCCTTTTTTCATATCCTGTTCCGGCCAACTTCTTTTCAAAATCCTGTCTCTTCCGTCTGCCAGAACTGCTGGATTTATTTTGGGTGGTACTGTCAAGTCATTTTATGAGACAATCCCTTTGGCTGCACTATAGATACAGTAGAATTGAAACTATGAAGAGAATCTGCAGAAAGCTCTATGTCAGGCTTAAAAAGCAATCATTGACTCGAGGTCCGTTCATAAAAATTTTAAAATATCCTCTAACCCCGGAATGACTTCTGGTTAAATGGGCTTTCAGGTGATTGAGGCACGTTGAAATATTTGGGTCTTGTCTGAGGAAAGCCATTTGAAATTAACCTATGACTGAAGTGTAAAAACCTGAGGGAATGATAAGCAGCAGAGAAGGACTCCCCTAACGAATGTCCCTCAGATGTTTTTAAAATTTTTCTGGGGAATTTAAAACTGTGAAGTTCAGTGCTTGACAAGAAAACCAAAAAAAACTAAATTAAGGGTTGAACGTGAACATCCTTTTCTTAAAGGATGTTCGGATTTGACTGGCTGAAATCTAATTTATGTCTAAATTCATCTGCACAAAGCTGTTGGACTGATTAGTAATGAATTCTGGTGTTATGACCACCTTAAACAGTATTAATCCCACAGTTGATTGGAGCATCCAAGGCTCTGGATAGTTTGATTGAAGGTGTCCCTACCGATCTTTTTTCCCCAACATATAAGTGTATTCCTAGAAGTAAACTTTGTTGAAAACGTTTTGATCATTCTTTAATTCTTTTTACAACCTAAAATACCACATGAGTTTTTCAGTGAGAAACTGTCTCCTTATTGTCGGAAATTTAAATACAAATTGATTGCAAACTAATACCTTCATAAAACCACCTCCTTGTTCATTGAAACTTTGACATTTGCCCTTGGGATCTGTTGTCCATCCATCCATTTTCTACTGCTTATCTTGTTAGGGGTCGCGGGGGGTGGGGGCTGGAGCCTATCTCAGCATCTTTGGGCGAAGGCGGGGTCACCCTGGACAAGTCGCCAGTTCATTGCAGGGTTCACATATAGAGACAAACAACCATCCACACTTTCACACCTACGAGCAATTTAGAGTGACCAATTAACCTAACCCCCAGTTTGCATATTTTTGGACTGTGGTAGGAAGCCGGAGTACCCAGAGAGAACCCACGCAGGCATAGGGAGAACAAGCAAACTCCATTGTTCACTCCTGAATTTGCCACGCATGGTGTGTTGTGGGTCGTTATCATCTCACATTATTGTAATACTAAGGGTGTGACCAATACATCATGAATTGCAATAATTGTATTGTGAAGCCTCAATCACATTGTATTGTATTTGAAAATATGTATTTTGATACTGTGATGCCATTAAATATCATCTAGTTCAAGCAAGAACTGCATAAATTATTTGCAGTGTGTGCGGGGAAGTAACAAGAAACCTCCAAAAAGTGCAACTATGGTGACAGTCTTCTTGCTGCAGTGGTATAATATCAGTGCCATTCAATGTACTACTGGTCAAGGAATTTGGAGGATTCCAAGGAAACTTTAGTATATCATTGTATAATGACGCATATGGAATCGTACCCTGTGTATGGTCATTTGCATCAAACTGTGAATATGGTGTATTGTCACTCCCCTAGGTTATACTAATTAAAAACAATATGTTCACAATAGGTTACATCTCATCCTACAAAATTAACACAAAATCTTTCCTGTCTTCACAATGTTGCAGACAGGTCACTTGATCTAATGATTAATCCACCACATGGGTTCATAGTATCAGTAGAGGCTGTGTGTTGAGAGCTTTGTCCAAGTATGTGCCAGATTTTTAATGATGCCTAGTTTGGTATCTTGAGCTCTAGCCCTGGCATTATCACTTGTTGTATGAAACTAGTTTTGTATATTTTTGTTAGACTGTACTTGAAATGTTGTCTCCGTTCTGTGCTAATACCAATGTCTACTCTTGTCAGTTAGATTTTTGATAATATTGCACACATTGTTTGTACAGCAAGAGTGTTTTTCAGATGTCATTCTTGTGCCAAAGTCCCCTTAAACTTTTCCATGAAGTGTTTGTACTGTATACCTGCACTGCATTGAATAATGGCTCTTTTTGTGTTTCCTTTTCCATTTACACCTCTCACATTCCTTGTCCTTTTCTTTCAACAGCTGGCTTTGTATGTGTTGTCTTTCCTTGAACCGAAGGACCTCCTCCAAGCAGCCCAGACGTGTCGCTACTGGCGCATTCTAGCAGAAGACAACCTGCTTTGGAGAGAGAAATGCAGGGAAGAAGGTGCGTTCTCAGGTCCTTGCAGCAAATGCAGACAGACAACATGCAGTCACCCAGCAGGATCAGTCTGAAGCCAATATTTCACCTGTGGTTGCACCTGTTTTCAAAATCAGCTTTTAAATTAAAACCATGAACCTGTATGTCAAATCTGCCTCTTCCTTTTTCTCTCCTAATAGGCATCGATGAGCCTCTGCCCCTTAAGAAGAGGAAAATCGTCAAGCCTGGCTTTACTCACAGCCCCTGGAAGAGTGCCTACATCAGGCAGCACAGAATAGACACCAACTGGAGGAGAGGGGACCTCAAATCACCCAAGGTAGCTTTTTCATTTGGCTAAAGTGCAAATGAAAAGATCTTATAGATCTGATATAAGACATCTTTGAGCCCCAGAAAGACTGTTCAAAAAAGAGGTGGGGTTAATGGAAAGTTACTGACGAGTCATGTCTTTGCACCGAAGTGTCTGCGTTGAATGATAATTGAGCTGAAAGATAGAATCAATCAAAAAAAACTCTTAGTCTTTTACCTGTTCAGAGGTTTCCCTTAAAAAATGACAAGCATGCAAGTGCTAATCCTCAATGGGCCTTGTATGTTTTAAAAATGGCCTCATCCCATTTTAGGTAGCCACTGATGTAAATTTGGTTACAGTACTCTCCCTGCTTCTATGCATATACAGTGTTTGCTGAGCTGGCAGTCCTGTGAGCCAGTATTATCCACACACACACAGCTCTGCTTAAAGAACAGTCCACCTGCAGCACTAGATGACATTTTCCTCTTATCTCATCTTTGATGTATAAGCACCAGAGACGTGTCATTGTCCACTTCAGTTCCTGCCAGTTGCATTGTCATTCCACCCTTCCTCCGTGTCCTTCTCACTGTTTGTCTCTTTATCCATCTCTTCCAAAAGGTGCTGAAAGGTCACGACGATCACGTGATCACCTGCCTCCAGTTCTGTGGCAACCGCATCGTCAGCGGCTCTGATGACAACACGCTGAAAGTCTGGTCGGCCATAACAGGAAAGGTATGGGCTAACTATTTGAGAAGTCAAAAGTTAACTGAAGACATGCCAATCAATTTAAATCACCTCCATTCATTTTTCTGACTAGAAAGACCTTTTACTTACGCAGCATGTTGTACATTTAGCTACAAGTAAAACCTAACAGCTGACCCGTAACTGTCTGTACAGCTCCAACTAACCTGATCGTAAGTTAGAGAGTTACTTTCTACTCTTCCTTTTCGCCATTTAGCATAGATGTTACACAACAAATGTCTCCAAGTGATGTTAATATTCATAGCTGAGGCTGGTGAGGCCTTGTGCTGCAGCTCCATGGCGTGTATTAAAAAGAAAGGCAATGGTTATGCTGTTGTGTTGGAAGCTCACAAATTGCTGCAAATCACAGCACTTTCATGCCCCAGCGTTGGACTCTATTTTCAAAAGTGCTTTTGTATTAAAAATCCTCTGTCAACGGGTATTGTGAATTTCTGGTCTCCACTCTCTTCCTTTCACTTTCACTTGGCATATAAATGAGATACAGCTTGCAATTTCATTTTACAAAAATAAAAACACATACAATGAAAAAGCCTCCTTAGAGAAATTGATATTCAGCACAATCACAGTGCAGTCGGCTTCTCTTTCTATTGGACACAATGGACTAGAGAGCTTGCCTTTCATACAGATAGTAAAGTTGGCATTCAGCCCACCAGTGATTACTTCGGTATCACTCACAGTGTTCGCTGATCTGAATAAATCTCGCCAAGGTCATCTGATAGGCATGAAGTATGATTTGGCTCTCCTTCACCCAAAGACTAATATCCAGATGACAAGTTGTTGAGTTACAGCTGCGGTGGCTCCATATTGGTAGTGCGATGAGTCACATCACCAGCAGGCTCAGCTGCTTTTCTATCCTGAATCCACCCTTCGTTCAAACATGCATCACTTAGACACAGGGTAGATTGTCTGTGGTTTCTACAACGTTAATCCGCCTCAGAATTGTTTGTTTACGGTCGTCATGAAGAAGAAATGAGCGTAAATCCGTTTGTGTTTGGGTACTTCGTTCAGAGCACATCCCGCCTCTTTGGATTTCATCTCTTTGCCTCCTTACAGGAAAATCCCTCACTCAAGAGGAATGTCCAATTAAGGCTCGTCGAACATTTCGGGTGAAGTCTCTGTCAATGCCAGTAAAACTGTAAAGTAAAAAGTACAATGGGATTATCTGCACCTGCATTTGTTTTTCCTATTTGCTGTCAATATTCTTTATAGTCATTGCCAGCGTA
The DNA here is from genome assembly GCA_001698575.1 of Mola mola. Taxonomy (NCBI): domain Eukaryota; kingdom Metazoa; phylum Chordata; class Actinopteri; order Tetraodontiformes; family Molidae; genus Mola; species Mola mola. The sequence continues at coordinate 14,911,795 of KV751317.1, forward strand.
TTTGTGGACTTTATTGTTATGTTTTTCTTGCTGTCAGTTTATCTTCTGTGATTGCAGGACTGTGAAGTGGCTGTAACAGATCTCAACATTGCACATTTTGCGATGGCCCTTGGATGACTGTGTCAGTCCACAAGCAAACATCCAAACCTCTTAATTTTCTTATTGCACATATGCAAGACGTTAGGAAAATGTCTACCCCATAACCTTCCTGTATATAAGTGATTTAACCTTGACTTGACCTGGTACATCATTTTAATCCCTCATATAAATCCTTTTACTTCAAAGAAACCTCTGGGTGCCCTTCCCCAGCTCAGCCGCTAACACCACAACTTGGGTCTTACTGTGAATTGGATCAATAAGAGATAGCTGCACAATGATCAACGGAGATGAAGGGCTCAGATGTTAGGCTTTAAATGCTGCTATTAGACTGAAGATGTGTTTTCTTTACTCGACGATGATTTCAGGTTGCCTTCCCTTTGCTTGAAAATAGCAGCCCCTGCAAATTGGCAACAAGTTTTGGTGTCCTTTTCTTCACAGTAGAGATTTGAATTACAGCTCTGGCAGCATGCACTGTAGGAAGAGGATTTAAATTGACAGGACAGAAAAAATAAATTGGTCACAGAATAGACAAGTTATGCTAGAGGTAGAGCACCACTAACACTTTTCCTCAGTCACTTATGCTGCTTTTTCTCTGAGACATTATGTTCATTTTCTTGAATTCAAAAAGTTTTCCCTTTTATGGGACAGCATGGGTTGACTAAAATGGTGGCGTCAACAGTGCATCAGTTATTTTTTTTTTATTTATTTTTTGGGGTGTTTTTTTTTTTATCAGTTACTTAATACATCTGTTAGGTATCTTTATTTAAGATTTGGCTGGACATTTTCGGCACGAAATGTTAAGTTTTGCCAGTTTTGTCTTGCCCTTAATTTATCAAATTACATAAGCAGGTGTATTAAACCTCTGCTTTGAGGCAATCAAGGAGTTATATGAGCACTTTATACAGTATGTCAATACTTTTAAATCTCTTAAAAAAGTTGGCCATTGTTTAGTTAAGAAGTAAGACAATTTGGTGTTGATTGTGAGTATAGCGTGTCAGATATTGAGGAAACGTAAGAATTACAAGAGACATTTAAGTGACGTAAGATTTTGAAACATGGATCAGATTTATCGTGTGGAATTATTTCAAAAAGTTTTGTTGAAGTCTCCATCTTCGCCCCAGTAGACCTTTGTCTTTGCATGTCCTCTAGCATCAGTGAAACATGTCAATCCTCCACACACATCCTGCTCAACGTATCTTATTGCTGCAAAGGTGGCTGCTGGGTGCTCTACAGAGCAGAACATGTCCTTGGTGGTGCCTGTCAGCTGCAGTCACTCCTGTCAGGCAGATATCAAGATGGCAGACCTGTGGACTACTGTCATTACCATGAAGAGGTGTCCTCTGCCAGTCCTTTAGCAGCATCAATGCTCTCATGGATTACCTTGTCTCTTTTTTTCAAACAACAAAAAAAACATATATTAAAAAGTGCTTGTGGAGCTGTGGGCTCAAGAGGAAATACTGTTAAGATGATTAGAGAGGGAAATTACTGTTTAAACTGTCAATTAAATTAATGAAAGCTATGAGGGGCTGTGATTTTCCTTAATAATGCCTTTTTTTTCGAAGACTGTACATTGAAGCTGCGACAGTACATCTGCCAGCATTTAAAGTGAAACAGTAAATCATGACCCATGTCCTCAAACCGGCAGCTCAAGGAATGGAAAACTGCGATCTTGTTGCGATCCCTCAGCGTTCGGGATACATTCACTCTTTACTATTTCGATGCATCTGCCTTATCCCTCCACCATTTGTTAAGGCTATGGTCATTTTTGTTTCAGTCACTAGGGTAGACCCAGCCAAGAGAAGCAGAGGATAATTCATTTGAGTCGACACAGTGGCTGTTGGCTAAAACTTACTATACAAAATAATAGAAGGGGCAGGAGCAGAATGCCATTGAGTAAATAATTGCAACCAACAATTGTCACTTGTCACAAGTATATTAATTGTTGAATTGTAAATGAAGAAACAGCTGCCCTGGTAGACTCTCACCAGCCAAGCAGAAATGTGCATTTTTACGTTATTGAAGGTAGAAGAACTCGTTCGGGCAATTAAATATTTTGTTCTTCCGGTCTTTCCTTATGTTGAAACTGTGAAAACAAAACATAAAAACATGTCCTATCTTTTTGCCCATCGCAATGAAGTTGTTTTTTATGTATTTCTTTGGACTTGAGGCAGAAGGACTATGTTTCTTCCCAACAGAAAATGTTAAGCATTGCTTTTGAAAACCCACGTGTTCAAAAAAGGTCCCAGACAGATTCATTAAAGGACTGCCAGTCTTCTTTCACTCTCAGGGACGGCCTCATTTTATGGTTGTTTCGCTGCAAGATAAATAAGCCTAAGCCTTTAATTTCAGGTGCTCTCTGTTCCCACGCGCTGTTGGAGTCAACTCTAATCATACACTGCGATTCTCGTTCTTGGAACCCCAACCAAAAATTTTGTTCCTCAGAAAAAATCTTGCATTTTTGAAAGTATGTATCACAATAAAACCTGTGGTACAGAAGAAAAGTAGGTATTAATCACAAATATGGACATTCGGAAATTGGATAATACTCCACAATGTTCCTCAAATGTAGCCATGTTTCTGCCATTTTTTAAAGTGCTATTACCATAAATGAGTCAGCTGATCCTGCAGCTGCATTTTCACTGCTGTGAACTGTGATAAAAACATTGAAGTGAGGTTGACTGTGCGATCGTGCATCGTTGGCCCACAAGTTAATGAAGTGATTCTGTTTACCACTGCACAGAGAGGGAAGACAGGCCGCAGCATCATCTTCCTCTTTCACTCACTGCAATAAAGCCTCTTGTTTTGTGCCACCATTCACTGCTATCAGCTGCTGTCACAGGGTCACATGTTGTACACCTTACAACTCACTTCACTCTGAACCCAACACCGCCACAGCATTTGCTGCTCCTGTCACCCTGAAGAATTTCAATTAAATGCATTTAAGATAATTAAATTGGAAGACAAATGAGACAAACTGTGGAGATGCAAATTTTGTTCTTCAGAAAGATTTCCATAACTATGGTAATCAATAGCTAATCTACCATCCCTAATGAGGATGAATGGATGCATTTCTGTATTATAGACAGTAGTCAACCCTTTCTGCAAAGGGTATGATTTGTCTGTTTTTTTCCAAAAGACATATAAAACCACTTTTGGAAGCTTGAATTTAAGTGTTTGTTACTCAAATTAACAGAAAATAGAATGAAATTACCCTGAATGCCTTGGAAATTAAAGTCTGCCTAAACAGTGTAGGAATAAACTGATATGTACTGAGGAATCATCTTCTTCTGTGGTCTTTTTAGTGTCTGCGCACGTTGGTGGGCCACACAGGGGGTGTGTGGTCATCCCAGATGAGAGACAACATTATCATCAGCGGCTCCACTGATCGCACACTCAAAGTCTGGAACGCAGAGACAGGAGAATGTATCCACACCCTCTATGGGCATACCTCAACAGTGCGCTGCATGCACCTACACGAGAAAAGGTATTGGTCAATCTCAACATCGACCCATTTTGTAATGCGTTTCGGACCAGTAGAGCTTTTGTTACGATGCAAATTGTCTTTTGTCTTGATAAAATGATTTTTCAAGCAATTAATTGTTGTCTTAAGAATCAAAATGTTTATTTGTAGGTTTTTTTCCCTATTAAAACAATAGTTTTATATTTTGTTAAATATAGTAATTCCTGTCCTTACTGAGAGTTGAATGAGAATACTATTCATGTCCGTAGGTTAAACATAAAGCTATTGATAGACGAGTGCAGACAGGAGGAAACGGCAAGCCTTGCTTTAAAAAACAAAAACAAAAACTTTTTAATTAAATAGTGTAAAAATTGAAGTGTAAATATTCTCATCTAACTGTAAGCAAATAAGGGTTTTCCCAAAAATGTGTCACTCGTCCTTTAATGTCCCGTGTGCTCTGTTACTATAAGATTCGCCCATCTTAACAAGTGATGCCCACCAAGCAAAAAGAGCAATTTTCTCATCAACACTTGAAGAGGACGGTATCTCTATAGAATGAGCCTGTGGTCATGAAGTGATTATATTGACCCTGCAAGCCATTTTAAGTCAGCTGCTGCTCATTCACTCACCATAAACTCTGTAGAGTCAGAGTGCTCTTTCCGCCTTGGGGCCCACCGAGGTTTTTGTCTAGCATTTTTGATTACTGGCTCACTTTCATAATGCTATGAGCTGCGGGCAGAAAGTGAATAACAGGTCGGTGAATTCCATCTTATGTTCCCCTGCGAGGCATTTTATAAATAAAGAGTGTGCTGCGTGTTTTCGCAGCATGTTTTCTTTTTTAATCTAAATAGTCTTGAGGTCATTTCATAACGTGGACAGATATCTTGCTTAATCTTCACTGAAGTGTCTTTTTTTTCCTGTCTGTAAGGTTTTAATAATATCCATGATCCAAACTGGTTGTTCTTTAATAATCTAAAAATCTCGACTAACAATCTTCCCTCAGGGGATTTTCCTTTTCTGTTATGTGTCTTTCATTTTACATTCTGGGTGATGACACTGCTGAAGGGCTGATGCTTAAGTTAAATGGGTGTTGTTCAAGTTCAAGTATGAACATGAACGTTGCTGCTGGTTTTTCAATGTCAGATGTATGAAAGGAAATAGTCATACCTGACTTATTAGTCTGTCAGTGTAGCTGCCAAGTTGTGAATGAACAGAATTTACTGTGGGAAAGTAGTGCAACAGAAAAGACTTCAAAACACTTTTCACTGTTTGGTGTCCGGACCTGACTTGCCATCTCTTTGTGTGTGGCTCCTCTCAGGGTGGTCAGTGGCTCTCGTGATGCAACGCTGCGCGTCTGGGACATTGAGACAGGTCAGTGTTTACACGTCCTCATGGGCCATGTGGCGGCAGTGCGCTGCGTCCAGTATGACGGGCGGCGGGTGGTCAGCGGAGCCTATGACTTCATGGTCAAAGTGTGGGACCCCGAGACAGAGACCTGCCTCCATACGCTGCAGGGCCACACCAACAGAGTGTACTCATTACAGGTGGGTTGCTCCAGTCATCAACAGGCTTACATCCTCAGCTCCAAGATCAATCATTGCACAGATCCATTCTTAAATTTGAAGGATATAGCAGAGATGGGTTTCACCAGGTGTTTGTAAGTCTTAAAATAATTCTAACTGATTTTAAACTAGTATTTGCTCTCAGATATAGCCATTATAAATTAAGGAATAGCTTAGTTAGCCGAGACATATTAGGTATAAACTGGTTATGAAGAAACATCCGTTGTGTCATCCATTCAAAGAAATCAGCTATGTTAACAGAAAGTCAGAGTAGCTTCAGAAGCTGGGACATAACTTGTGTGTTATTTGTTTTTCCTCCGTTTTTCCTCCGCTTTTCCTCCTCCTCCTCCTCCACCTAAGATGTCCTCTTGCTCATTCTGCATGATTACAGTGTTCTGATGCCATCACAAAAGACATTAAGAAGAGACACTGATAGATTGTTGGGTTTACCACGCTGCATCGTTGGGTGAATAGTGAAATGTTTCAGAGATCAATAAAATGAAATAATTTCAGTGAGTTTAATCTCAGGGTTGGTAATAGAAACACAAGCTGAAGAAACATGAGGTGACAGTAAATTCCATCAACATTCAATCTGAAAAGTGCCGACGCTGAACTTTTGATCCTCCTTGTCTTCTAGTTTGACGGCATTCACGTTGTGAGCGGCTCATTGGACACGTCTATAAGGGTCTGGGACGTGGAGACGGGCAACTGCATCCACACTCTAACGGGGCACCAGTCCCTTACCAGTGGCATGGAGCTTAAAGACAACATCCTGGTCTCAGGCAACGCAGACTCCACGGTCAAGATATGGGACATCAAGACTGGCCAATGTCTGCAAACACTGCAAGGTGAGGCCAAGGTCACAGCAGGCTGCTGCTCCAGCTGTGTTTAAACGTGGTGTAGCAGTTAGCACTTGTTGCACACTTAGCAGCTGGCTGTAACCCACTTATTGACTGCTGTTGTGGCGGAAATGTTTACAGACATAATCGCTGACAATTATAATAAAACATACTTGAATGCTCAGTACTGTGTACAGCTACTCAAGAAAGACGAATAATAACAATGATGAATAAAGTGTTTAGGCTACATTGTCT
>KV751317.1:14920342-14942515 GCA_001698575.1 Mola mola
TTGCTGAGGCGCCTACATATTTCCAATTGCGAGCTTATTTTGTTTTACACATCTGTCTAAAGAACTTCCTACACTCAAAGCCAGCTGATATAGAGCAGGTACAATAAGGCAGCTAAATAAGAAGAGGGCAGCAATACGCCAACACAGTGTCTAGCCTGCCTATTCCAAGAAGAAGTCCTCTGTATGCACCAAATGTCAGGCAAGAACGTCCCACAGCCACACGCTAACATAAACATGTCCGTAGTGTGGAAGTTCTTCACTGTTAGACACAAAGTTCACAATTTGTAATGCATGTCAAGCCAAAGTAAACTGTGGGGGAACCATGGCAGAACATTTGGAACAACAAACCTAATCAAACACCGAGAACATCATCACCCAGCTAGTGTTACAGTTAGCCAGAGCTCAGAGCCAGCAACAAGCCAGCAGCCTCCTCTTTTTTTCCTAGTCTTTTCCAAAGAAAATACCAAAGGGATTACAAGGAAAATTATGAATTTCATAGCCCTGGATGACCAGCATTTCTCTGTAGTTGAGGATGGAGGCTTCAGAACTCTGATAAACAAAACACACAATCCCACGTAGCCGTTATTTTTCGGATGTTGCGTTACTGGAGTTACTTATTCTCGTCTCTTGTCACACACGCTTGCCAACCCCAAAGCAGCAATCAACAATGTAAATAAAATAATGTAATAAAGAAAACTTGACTTTTTGGATATGCTGTCAATTATAGTTTTGAGAAAAAAAAATCAAAATGGGCAGGTCACACAAAACAAATTATATATTGGATAAACACTTACTTATGAGGGAGCGTTTTGATTGCCTCATGTTGGAAAAATTCAAATCAGAGCAAAAAAAAGTGGTCAAGGTCATTCACAGTTTTGTGTCCAATCGGATGAACTCAGAGGCGGGCCTCCTGTGCTGGTGAAACCTGTGATTGTTTTTCTTCTTTATGCTCTCTGTACAGCCTCTCCTTCCATCAGAGCTAGAGAAAGCCCCCCTCTCCCATCCATTTCTGTTTTCTAAGTATACTATAAAGAGTATCTGTGCATATCTGTAACTGAAACAAAAACCAGCTAAACACATGAGAGAGACTTGGTCATCTAGCAACATATAGGGGAATAACAAAAACATTTGCATTAAAAGAAATGCCAGGTTTGACCCTGGTTTTTCAAGTAGGGATGCAGGCTCATTGCAGCCTCCCTGTTCTCATCAAAGGTGCTGCAGTGGCTCTAACCAGCTGCTCTCCTGTGTTACAGGTCCCCACAAACACCAGAGCGCCGTGACGTGTCTCCAGTTCAACAAGAACTTTGTCATCACCAGCTCGGACGATGGCACGGTTAAACTGTGGGACCTGAAGACGGGAGAGTTCATCCGAAACCTGGTCACTCTGGAGAGCGGTGGCAGTGGCGGCGTGGTGTGGCGCATCCGGGCCTCCAACACCAAGTTGGTGTGCGCCGTGGGCAGCCGCAATGGTACAGAGGAGACCAAGTTGCTAGTGCTGGACTTTGATGTGGACATGAAGTGAGAAGGAGCACAGTGGAGAAAGATGAAGAGAAGGAACCATGGAGGGGAAGGAAGAGAGAGGGAACGGAAGACGAGGCGCCTGGAAACCGGAGGGTCAAGCCCAGAACTCTTCACCCAAACTCGCCAAATCTGCAACCACCACCGCTGACACTGGGCTGTCCTGTCCTCTACCATTATCTTCCCTGTCCCCCAGGGCCACGTTACCAACAGAGCCACAGACCGTCACATGTTCATCTCCTGCTTTTGAACCCCACCCCCCCTCCCCAGTGTGAAGAGGAGGCAGGGGATCGGACTGGATATGACACAGGGGAGGGGGGGGCACTGTCTGTCTCTTGATTGTCTGGGAGAAAGAAGAGGAATGATGACTGAACTCTTTGAATCAGCTGTAGGGCTCTGCTTCGCGTAGAGACTCGGTTTCGCTCAAGCCTGACAGATTTTTGAGATGTACAGAGATATATTATTTTTTAAAGACACCCCCCTCCCCCTCCCGGGCCCCCTTCAGTGCACTCACACACACTCTCAAAGTGCGAAGTAGAAAAGATTGAGGAAGAAGGTGTTAGACGTTTAAAGCTAAATCTCCGCGCGTTGTCACACCTGACGAGCTGCTTGTTGTTGAGGAGAGAATGCGATTGGAGGGTTGGGTCTGTAATCAGGTTTGTTTCTTGTCACTCCATTTCTGTTCTCCACTCAGTTCCAGGAGTTTTCTTTACAATATCGCACACAAAACACAACTGTGAATTTCAGTACGTTCTGGTTTCATCATATGAAAGGGGATTCTTTTTTTTTTTTTTGGTTCCATTCTTCGCGGTTGCCAAAAGCAACAAATCCCAGTATTAGAAAGCTGCTCTGTTTAGGTTTGCTGTCATAATGTCACAAGGGTTTTTTTTTTGTTTGTCTTTTTGTTTGAGTTGTTTGTTCTTCCTTTCCGTTTTCTCCATACCTGCGTTTGGAAGTCCGTTTCCACATATACATCAATGCTGTCCAGAATTTTTCAGAATCTAGCTGAGGTGGTTTCCTCAACACCGGTGCTGTGATGACAGGAAGAAAAGGTTCATTGCTCGAAGCGCTGTGGATTAATGCCTCTGAAGCCCCCAGGCCCCTTCCCCCCTCTTCTGTTTTCCCCCAGTGGCCAAACTGTATTTATGCTGCTAGTTGAACGGAAACAAAAAAGAGAGGGAACTTTTACATGCTGCGACGTTTTAGTCCCAGGCAAATCTCCAAATTAAACTGTTTCGACTTAAAGAAACAAAAGTTGACAAAAAATAACATCTGACATTTTGGTTTTTTTTTATTGTTTTTTTGCTTTATTTGGTTGTTTTTTGCCACTGAAACTTGAGCCAAATGTGCCTCTACGAGGCTGAGAGGAGGGAGCGTGTCTGACAGAAGCTGACGGGATCGCCTGCAGAGTGGAAATGAGGGGTTGTACACTGTTGGTGTGCGTGTGTGTTTGCGTGCATGAGTGCGTGTGTTGGCGTGTTAATGGGCAACTTGTAAACACATTCCTTGGGACAAAGCTCTTTCAGCCTGTTCTTCGGGGAAATGTACAAACGCTGTGTGGACTGGCAAAGAGGAAGAAAAAAGAAACTAGCTGATGCACCGGTTTTAACACGTGAATGAGAGAACTGTCCGTATCCGTGTGCGCTTGTTGTTCTATTCAAAGACGCCTGAAGCAACAGAGGAGACCATCGCAAGCATCAGCTGAAGGGCTGAGCTGCCAGGAGGCGCAGTGTTCCATGTCCGCAGTTAAAATCAGCAGAGCTCTGCAGCAGCAGCAGACACGTGGGATCATCAGTGGGAAAAATCAAAAAATACTAACGGCAACACACAGAAACATTGTAGCCAAACGAATATTGTCTCAATCTCCAGGAGTCACAACTCAAGCTGAACTGTGAAAGTGGTATAACACTGTATATTAAAAAAAAAAAACGAAAAGAAAACAATCTCGCTCTATCTCCTCGTTGTTTTCTCCCTCTGTTTTAATTTATGATCTGGTTTGAGAAATCAGATTTGTTGCAGGTGTTTTATTTTTTCAGTTCATCATAAACTGCCTGGCAAAAAGAAAACAGAAAAAAAAACCTTAAAGGGATTGTGTATTTGTTTGATTCACTTAGAATTTTATTTTCTTATAACTTAAGTGCAATAAAATGTGGGTTTTTCTTTTTTCATTTCAAGCATATCAGTTGTCTGTTTTTGTTACCTGTGTCAAGGCATCTTATATGTTCAATAAAGCCAAACCAAATATATGTTGGTTAATTACATCCACGAGGAAATACCGTTAACATTCAACACGTGTTGTAGGCCAAATTTATCACAGAAAAACTATTATGTGATCGACCTTCATATTCAGACATGTAGGTGGTGTTTGTCACGTTAGACTCTTCATGCAGAGCAGAGGCCTGTACTATCAACATATCCAGGATATCTGGTAAAGCAACAGTTGCAGTCATACTAAGCAGTTCAACTCAATAAGTCAGTTCCATTACCAACTACACTTTATTAAATTAATGACTTTCTTAGACGTCGTCTTTTAGCTGTGGCAAACACATTTGTCAGCACATAAACCAAATGTATAATATCCTTTGCCCTACGTTCTTGTAAGTGCAACAAGAGCAAAGCTGTGGTGCTTCAATCAGTCTGTTGCAGGAAGAGATCAGTTTACAAAAGAGTCAGCGTCGGTCTATGAATCGTGACATTTTCTCAAGAAGTGGTTGAGCAGGCGGTGCCTTTATATTAGAGGCTGACCAATATTAGGGAGAAACACAGTTCCAATATCAATATATGCAGTCTTTTTGCAATGATCCCACAAATGAAGTTGTCAGACATTTGTAACAGAAATATGCAACAGAGGCAAAATATTTTACATTTTACCAATCAGCTTTAATTGTGTGATAGACAGCAGTGTACTGAAACACTGTCACTGGGAATTTAACATTTAAATTGTAAATCTGCCCAGGCATCATCTTCTGCATTCTTATTCAATCCGAAAAATCGTTATATTGATCAATACTGAGAACATATATGCTGCTTACATTGAATCTGTAATGGACCAATATCAGTCGATGCTATCAGGCAACCAATACATCCTATAATATGTCGGGCTCTACTTTGTGCATTTTGATCTTCTACCCGGGACATCACCTGCTCCTGTGCAGCACAAGTTGGTGAGAACGGAACCAGCTTTGATGTAGAGTTGGGTTAAAGTTACCTCTACAGATGCTGTGTGGTGGTACAGTCCTCAGGTGCTTCTTCACTGGCAGCCCCCAGTTTAGGAATGGATTGGTTTCTTTTTATAGGCTATACGTTATCGATTTCCTCTGCCAGTGAGGTTGCATTTTCAGCCCTGTTGGATGTGTTAACAGTGAGAGCCTTCGCAGCAAAACATTCACACAAGCACCAAAATGATTAATTCATGGAGTTGATCTACGGAAAATGCACCTGCAACAACTTTTACAGTCGAGAGAACTTGGTAGTTTTCGCTGTACTCCTCTGTTTTTCCTCTCTTTGCAAATTTAATCTGAGTTTTGGACTATTGGTCAGGAGGAAACAGGCAGCTTAATGATGTGAGCTCTGGCTCTGGATTTGAGTTCTGGGTATATTTCACTATTTTCTGATATTTTATGAAAAATTAAAATAAAATATAGCTTGCAATGATAAATAGTGCAACAACAACAAAAGTAAGAAAACATGAAGTCATTTCTGAGAAAACCCACCAAGACAGTTTGGGCAGTTATGAAAGGTGTTTCCCACAGAGGTCATCTCACAGTACATCAGTCGGACAAAAACAAGCAAACTTGTGCTTGATGACCAGAACAAACAACTTTCAAAAGAATGAGGTTTGTTTTGAGGGAATTTATTATTTTAATTTGTTAACATAGTTTCAGTCAGATGTTGTCTTAATCTTAAAAATAAATAATAATCAAAGCCCCCAAATAATTATGACATCTCTCGCAAAATGTAGGAGTATAGCTAGAAAGTATTCAGGTAGTTGGAATACCTCAGAACTGTACTTTGTATTGATATTACCTGTAATATTTTAGGGAACCCTCCCAACTAACTAATGAATTATAAATACATGATCTTGTGTGTGCTGGTGCCCTTTTCATTATAGTCACCACAGCCCATTAAAACCTCCAGAAGCTGCCACTATTTGGATGCAGGATGGACGAACATCACGTTGGACCTCTGGGAACTTGAATTTTGCCACAACAAACAGGCATCTCTGCATGTTTGGGCTATTCTCACATAGTTTACCGCACTTACTTGAATACCACTGATGTTTTGTTTTTAATGTAGATTAAAAGCCTGTTGCAGGTGAAACATTTTTACTCTCTAGTTAAACATGTACAGTTTAGATGGTTCAGTCTTTGCAGAGAATTTGTTCTGTAATTACTTCCTAGTTTTGTTCTGTGTTTATAGTCATTAAATACTTTCAAAGCACATTGTGACATTTTAAAACAAAACATCTAAATCTAAATCAAGGTAGCCAGAAGAGAGAGACAAATGATTTGGAAATCATTTCTGATTCCTGTGTTTTTTATTAAACACAACTTTGCTAGAGAAGTTATGCTCTGATAATAGGCTATTTTTCTAAATTTTCTCCTTAAGTAGCTCTATTAACGAGGTTTTGTCAGTGGTCCTGTGATTGCTATCAGTATTACACAAAAACCTCTGGAAGGATTTGAATGAAACTTGGAAAGTGGGCGAGGAACGGGCAAACTGAAGTGCAGATTGAGGAATTTTAATTCAACAGGACTGTGAGGCCTTGGCAGATGTTTGCACTCTGCTGATTCTTTTTTTTGATCCTGAAGAACAGAGCATCATTTTTTCTGCTATCGTGCTGCTCTTGGTCTCCAAAGCGCTGCAAAGGCATTGAATCTGCGTTTGACCCTCGGTGGGTTTTTTTCCTCCTGTCAGGATCAATTATATCTAGATATGAATCTGTCGTGAGCCCACATGGCTCACTGTAGCAGCAGTAACAGTGTGTGCTGTGCTGTGAATACCCTGCTTCCTGTTGCCTAGTGATAGCTCGTCTCTGGCCGGGCCTCAGAACTCACTGTGCAGCCCTCGCTGTACAAACGGCATTGTGAGGAAGCAGCGAGGGCTGTACATCCTCACATGAATGGATGTATGGGGGAGTTTCCACTTTGGTTGGCAAGGTTACTCTGAGTGGCGGTTTGTTCCCAGGCTCCTCTCTTCTTGTGTAAGCAGCAGCTCTGCTCCACTGACTGGCAAGGCAGGACAGTAATGCAATCTTACTGCAGCAGCGATGTCTGCTGCCTTTTACCAGCACAACAAAAGAGAAACATTTATGGTTACATTTAGTCCGTCAACAGAACATTGTTCAGTAACTTCATTTACAAAGATTAATATTTGCATTTATTTTTTCAAAAAAAATATTTGTCAACTTGCAATTCTTTAATGTGAGGATTTAATCATCATTAAATTTAATATATTTGAGTTTTGGTCTAACAAGATATTTCAATTTCCACCATGCTTTGACGTTTCAAAGAATAAATGATCAATCCTGGGAACACTATTGGAACGACATCCATTCCTGAAGTCAAAGTACCAATATTGCAAAGTAAAAATAAGTCATTTTTAAACTTCTCAGTTTTAATAAAGGTTTTTAGGGATGCAGATGTGAGAAAAAGTCCAGAGGCAGTTGCGTGTTTTCGACCAAGTTGGTTGTGTTTTTTCAGTTTGATTTCGTGTTCCTCTACATGTGGTTTCACACTATGTATGTGGAGAATGATCATCTGCTTCACAAGCCTGTTTCAGCACTTGTGGAAAAAGTTTTTAATCGGACAGTGTGTTAATGAGGGACATAAATAAGCAGCAAATTGTTTTTATTGACTGGAACAAACAGCTTTTACCAGACCAGCGTTTGTGTCACGTCTGAAACTTGGGAACTCATTACCTCAGCCGACAGGGATGTTTTCACCCGTCTGATGGCTGATTTGTTAGCAGAATCACACAAAAGCTGCTGGATGGAATTGAATGAAACTCTGCAGCAGGACGTGGAGTGTTTCACAGGGGAAGGCATTAGATTTTGGTCCAGATTTGGGAACTTTAATTCAGTCTTTTATTTATTTTATTTTTTTTTTTGCAATAGTTTTACTTACTGCTTGCAGTTTGGTTAAGGTTAGGCAACAAAACCCTTTGGTGAGCTTTATGGAAAAGATCATGCTTAAAATACAAGTTATTGTTCATTCCTGATTTCACACAGGACATAGGTTATAATTTTGCATGAGGCTTCCGTGAAATTTAAACTTAAATTAAGGTTTCGAACAAGATGACCCAATATGAACCAATGAGAACACTCACCAGGACGTTGACTGTCAGCCAGGTAGAATAACAGGGTTCTTTTTGAGGAAACCTGCGACATTGCCGCAACCGAGTGATGTAATGTGTCGCTGTTAGCTGGAGCTGGTTTAAATAATCATGTTCTGCTACGCATTTTTGGTAATCTTTGCTTGCTTCAGTGGAATCATTTTGTATGTGGTCACAGAAGGTGTGAGCACATCCCATCCTGCAGATCACCCGGTGTGTGCAAGGAGCCTAAAGTTTTGTTCATTGTGCAGTATGTTTACGAGAGTTTTTGTTCATACATTTTCATATGCAATCACAGGGAGGCGGTTTGGCGCTTGATCAACCATAGGACACTGAGGCACAGGCAAACAAACGTCACAAAAACAACTTCTCAGACGTCTCAGAAACATTTTGTTTCAAATGAACTATGTTGTGAGGTGTCCTCAGGTCGAGCTCATTCTTCAAAAAAAAAGGAAATGGTCCCCAGATCTGTTCAAACATATGTTGTTTCCCTTATTGTCACTGTCTCTCAAGGAAACATTACTTACGTTTGCCTTATCCTCTCTCTCTCTCTCTCTCTCTCTCTCTCTCTCTCTCTCTCTCTCTCAAAAATGTCGTGGAGTAAAAAGTAACTAAAAATACCAGCTTGATGAAACGCTGTTAAATATTGCACATTACTCTCTATACATATTTCTCTTGAAGAACAGTCTTAAGAGCAGGCCTCCTGTAACAAATGCGGAGCCACTGATGTATCTCCACGGATAATTCTTTAATGAACTTCATTTTAGTAAGTGATGAATCGTCTCATGACTTGGGGTTATTAGCCATTTATCTACTTTACACGTACTGTCCCGAATGCACTTCACTTGCACTTGATGAATGGAGGCCCAAGCTCTCAGCACTAAAGGCGCACGCGGACGCTGCCGTTGCCCCTCGATCAGCACTGAGGCGTCTGCTAACAAACAACACGCCAACACCATGCCAGATGGAGAAACGAGCACGACTGGATGATATGGGAAGCATTTAAGAGGTTTGGATGTTGAGATAGAGGAGGTGGGGGAGGGCTCCCACACCTCATTCCGTATCCCTCCATCTCTTTGTTCAGTAATCCTGGCCTGCAGCACTGGGCTCCTCTCATTGCCAGCACATTCTCAAAGGGCCGCAGCATTAGCAGCGGTAGAGTTGCACAACTCTGTTTAATCCTATTTTGTGTCATTGTTGTTGCCCGAGAACTGACGAAGGAGCACCTAATCACCGTAACCTGCTGTCGGTGGGTGATGCTGAATCAGTTACAGTATTGCAGCTCACCACTGATAGATGCACACACATGCAGGTAGCTGAAACCCCTGTGTTTCCTTCAGAGAGCCCAAGTTGATGTTTCCATCAATCCTGACCGTTGTACCCGGAGAAAACCTGCATTTGTCAGCATCTGACCTTGACTCCTCCCTCGTGGCTAAAAATGTGCGTGCGAATTTGACAAGTCTGACCTTTCCCTCCTTTATGCTCATCTGGCACCCAAAGAGCCACGGTTCTCCAAAACTCCAACTGAAATGTCAGCTTCGTCACTTGCAAGACCGGCACCCTGACCGAATTCTCACTTGTGATCACAGCTCAGCAGCGCACCGAATCACATGTTGTGTTTCTTAATGAGACGTGGCAGAGCCATTCCAGAGCACTAAAGTCTTGTATGAGCGCCAGGAGCAGAAATATTCATTAATCTGTCTGTAAATCAAGTATGGTTATTCGCAGCCAGGTTAGTGCGGGGCAGATCGGATCAGCTGAGTCTGAGCGCGCTGATGGGATAAACGCCCGACTGCTGCTGCTTCGCCAGCATCAGAACCCCAACACAGGTGGTAAAACTTCAATAGTCCTCTAATGCTGCTGACAGTCCCACAGACATCCAACAGGACAGGACTTTTATTTTTAGCAGTTTATACTGTTAAATTGAGCTGTTTCAATAAATGACCCGCCACATGGGTCTGAACCGCAGAGAAAAGTTATAAAATAATAACAAAATATCTAAAAATCTGTTTGATGTGGCAACATAAATAAAGCATCAAGATTTTTAAAGTTTGAGCCAGTATGTTGTATATATCAGGAGTTTAGATGTCTGGTTCGACATCAAAGGCAGCTGGCTTTGCTGGTTAATTCTTAAAGAAGCCTCAGTTTTTTTGTGTGATATCACCTGAGGGTTGTCAGTGTGAGTCACGAGGTCGTGTCTGAGTCTCATGAGCCACACATGGTGTCAAACTGCCTGAGGAAAGAGGATATCATGACTTCACTCTCTGTGAGGGTGAGCTCGCGCCTCCTCACACTACAATGTTGCTCTTCTTTACAACAGTTTAAATTGTGAGGGAGAACGCCATAAATCTCTTACTTGTCGCAGCGAGGTAGAGATCCTGCATCATCCTGTCGGTCCACAGATGTCCAAAGATGACCAAAGACTCTGCATCAAACAGACCAAATTCGGATTTAACTTACTGCTGCGCACTTTTGGAGCATGACATGACGTGAAGGAGGCTTCATTATTGCTGAATTAAAAAAAAGCAGGGCCTGCACCGAGGGCCTGCACGTGTCACTGCACATGATCCTGCGACCCGTCAGTTAATAATTTTGGCAACTACTGTCAAGTGTGCTGGGTTTCATACGTTTTTAACCATTACTGGATGACGACTTCTCTTTCATGTCGTTTTTTTATTTTCAAACATCACACCCGAAAAAACGAAAAGTTAACTTTTCACCTGTAAGGTGTATGACTGCGATGAAAGAAAAAATAGGCCGATTTGGTTATTTTGTCCAGGTGTTTGCTGACGTACCTGTAAATTCAAAAAAACAGCCGACTTTCCGATGGGTCGATGTGATAGAAACGAGAGGCCTATTTTTAAATCCTGATCGATATGATTGTCTGTCTTTTTTTTAATCATTATTCAGAAGAAAGTGAATATAAGTGATGACCCAATATAAAGCCGAGAGAATTGGAACATCTTCCCATTGTGAAGCTGGAACAACTGTTAGCTGGCTAGTATGAGAATCCATCCATCGTGTATGAGCAGCAGAGAGTCTTTTCATGCATGTACGACCTCTCCTGGTGTCGTGGCCTTGAGTTTGGCGAAGGAGTGAGGCTGTTTTTGGACTGTGAAGGGCCAATGAGATTCACTGTACGGCAGATCCCATCTGCAGCCGGCGTGCGGAGGCGGCAGGATGCGGCAGGAGGACGGCAGGGGAGGATGCCAGCACATACTGCTGCGCAGGGGTCATACGTGCTGCACTTCCAGCACCACCTGTCTCACTTGGGTAACTGGCGGGCACGCGGTGCGCGCCAGTGTCTGCTCCCATTTATTGCACAGAAAATGAGTCAGCAGTTTCCCCTGCGGCGTCGTCCTCATGTGTTAATTGTGCGGTCAATTTCCTGTAAAGGAAGGAAGCGAGAGACGGATTTGTTTTGCTTGCATGAGTGCGGAACAAAAATCACCGGGATTTAACACATTTGATATCAAGGAAAAAGCAGTTGTGCTGGCTGTTTTTTCCGAGGTGAGGCAGCCTCTGTTTGTGTGTTGTTGGTGCTTCCCTGCGCCTGCCGCTGCCTGCTGTGGCTTGGCAGGGACATGCTGTCAGCTCCTGAGCAGGCGAGTGCTGCAGGCAGAGCTCGGACATGACTAACCCTTCTGGAGCATGCTCATGATTCAACTCAGCACAAACATACAGAGCCCGAGAATCCCCAATGTCCTGACCTGCTGCATAATTCTTAAACTATGCGTGTCCCATGCCGGAATCTATTAAACTTGGGGCTTTTTCTACAGTTTAGGCCATTATTAATATCCGTTGTGATGACACCATTTTTATTTGATGGCAGCACTTTGTGTGAATGATCAGAGAATAGCTAAACGTTATTATTGCACTGTTCTTGTGTAATGACAATGAAGGATCACTAGTTTATTCCTTTATTTTATAACTGTATCCATGTGCTGTTGGCTCACATGTACACCTGCTGCACAATAAATTGTAAAATGATTAAAATTACATGACTGAGTGCAAAATCCAATTGCAAGAAGGTACACCGTGTGACCAAATAGAATAATGAGGAACTGTAGTCCTGAATGTTGAATGCAATGCATGTGGCTACAAATCTTGTTCTCCAGATGGAAGGAAACATGGTTTTCGGTTGCAAACCTGAGAACATGTCATATCAACATGAATAGTTTTTCAGTCAAAATAAACATTGTGATGCAAAAATTAGGAATTATCTATCTGTTATGATGATCTGCAAAATCTGTTAAAATAATCGCAAATTGCTGTTTTGACCATATTGTGCTGCCTTTCTTATTCTCTGCTAAAGCTGAACGTGAACAATCTCTGGACTCACAGGCATTTCAGTGTACCTATGACTCGCCCAAGTGAAGACAGTCTGAAATGTGCAGAACGCATCGGAAGTCGATCAGCCGATCATCTCGTCATCCACCTGATAAAAGTTGGATCGTATTGACAGTGTCAGTTGGCTTTAAGCTCACTTGTTTAAGCCCCCTTTAAATGTTTGGAGTAGAAAACAGCTGGCCTTCACTTTCCTGAGGGACACAAATACATGCCTCCAGGTTGTATTTGGGCTTGTTGGCACAGGTGCACACACATTTCACACACATCTGGTACAGCAAGGAGACTCTCATTAATTATGTAAATCTTCCAACTCTGCACCAGGACTGTAATTGACCTTCTACACACTAATTAAGTGTTTTAAAGTTAAATGACACCGCAGCTGACTTTACAACTTAAATCTTTAAAGCCGTACTGAAACTGAGTTCAGAGTGTTGGCCTTTTTTTTTTTTTTTTTCTTATTTTAATTTCAATTCCACCAAATGGTCATGATTCATTTTAATGACACATTTCCAAATCTCAGCAATCACCTTAAAAATCATCATTTTTACTGGTAGAAATAATAGCCGACACTATGAGCGTCATAAAACAAGAAACAGATTTATCGTTTTTATCGTTTATCGTTTTACTTTAATGAACAGCGGTAAAAGTGAAAGTTCACATTCCATCAGTCAAAAGTCGCTCACGTCTGTAAGTCAAATAGACAAAAAAAAAAAAATTACTTTATCCTACTTTATTTAGGTTAAATATCATCCAGAGACACAGAGAGAGAGAGGAAAGATTAAAATGAAGGAAGTACTGGAAGCACCTTTAATATCAGGATACTAATTATACTCACCATCTGCAACAGATTGTGCAGCAGTGATTCCCAGACCGTGTGCTGCTACACTTTCATCATCGTCGACATTTTCCCCAGGAGGAAACACTTCCATCCAACATGGGACCAATAGCAATCTGCAAATGGCTGCTGTCAAGCTCTGCAGCATAACAGTGCGATTATTATCCAGTTGGAGGTCACAGCAATGTTGAGATAGGTTTGTACTCATATTGGAGTTAATTGAAAGAGCATACAAAAGCAATTCAAAGTGCCTCACAGGGTGATTAAACAATAACAAAGATGCTGCAGAGAGACACACACTCACACGAAGGCGGGAGTTAGTGTGTGCAAACCTCACATGGGCATCCAGGCTGTTCTGGCCATGAAGACTCAGAGCTCAGTCTCCAGATTTAGACTGAGCTCTGGGAATTTACAGGAGACATCTGTCTGGTGACCTGAGAAATGTGCTGGCTGGACAAATTGAAAGCATGTCAAGCAGACATGTAATCTAGACCAGACCATTAGGAGCTCCACAGAGCAGAAAAGGGATCTCTATTTTGTCCGTGAAGGTTCTCAGTCATCCAGGACATCTTGATCTCGGAGTGTTTAGTAGGAAACAACTGGACTTCTTATCTTGTTTGAAGACGTTTCGCCTCTCATCCGAAAGGCTTCTTCAGTTCTGAGGTTCAGTGTGGGAAACCCAGGTATTTAACCCCGAGTGGGTAGAGACAATCACCAATCACCAACAACGAGGATGTGTTTTGAAACCAACAGCCTCCTTTGTTGGTGAGACAATCACCAACAAAGAGGACGTGTTATGAGACTAACAGCCTCTTTGTTGGTGAGACAATCACCAACAAGGAGGACCTGTTTAGAAAACAACAGCCTCGTCTGCGGTCGTCTGGCTAGGCATCGTGTGAGTCGTTAAGGTCACAAGAGCCCGGGTGTGAATCACTCAAGAGTGTTTGCCCCTCACCCCTGGTTTCGTGTGACACCTTGGGCTCACATGGCCCCAGGTGTGTGTGGGGGTTAAACCGCCTGGGGAGGGCTCCCAAGACGGCATTGTAGGTTGCAGACAAATGGTGTCTTAGTCCACCACCCCTGTTTAGAGAGGGTTTCTCCAAGTGGACATAGATGGCCTCTTTTACTCCTCTTTCAAACCATCTGTCCTCTCTGTCCAGAACGTGGACATTGGAGTCCTCAAAGGAGTGACCTTTCTCCTTAAGATGCAGATGTACAGCTGAGTCCTGTCCCGATGAGGTGGCTCTCCTGTGTTGTGACATGCGTCTGTGTTGGGGCTGTTTGGTTTCACCTATATAAAGGTCAGAGCACTCCTCTGTGCATTGAACGGCATACACAACATTGCTGAGCTTATGCCTGGGTGTTTTATCCTTGGGGTGGACCAGTCGCTGTCTTAAGGTCTGGCCCGGTTTGAAACTGACTGGAATTTTGTGTTTTTGGAAGATTCTTCTGAATTTTTCTGATAGACCTGCCACATATGGGATAACTACGTTCTTCCGTTTTTCCCTTTCTGCCTCAGGTGGTTCTTTGTGGCGCCTTTTGGACGATTTGACAAAGGTCCACTTAGGGTAGCCGCATGTCTGGAGCGCTGTCTTGATGTGTTTCAATTCCTTTTGTTTTCTCTATTTCTCTATTTTGTTATTAGTCAGTAAATAAAAGTGAAATGATTGAATTTTTGGTCCCAATTAAAGATGTGTGCAGTTTCAGGGGCTATAACATGATAAAGAATAGTACGGGGGATTCTAATAATCTAGTAAATCTAATCCAAAATCTTTTAAAGATGCCTCTGAATCCTAAAGGAGGCACAGCATGTTTAATCATGTAGCTAAATATTTGACCAAAAAATAAATGGTTTACCCATTTTGGCTTCCTGCTGTCAGCTTTGACAAGAGGATTGATGCCACTCTTCAGTGTGTGTGTGTGTTAAAGAAATGAAAACCATATTTTGGACCTTGTTAACGTTGTTTTGTAATACAACACGGCTGAGGATAACTTATCACTCGAATGCAAGGCGACCTTGTACACATTCCTCTTCCAGGCAATCCGTGTCTGGTCCAAACACGTGCGTCTGAATTACTCCAATGTTAGATCTCACCGCTGTGATGATGAAAATGCCGCTTTTACCATTAATTACATTTGACACCACCGCACTGTTTTTGCTGCTGTCCTGCTTTATCAGGCAGTGTTGAGACGACTCTTTGATGCATCCCTATGTGATTGGGGCCGTAGCTTAGAGAAAAACATAGTGTACATATTACCACTGCTAAAATCCCAAATTTTGGATTTTAAGTACATTTCAAGGCACAAAATCACAAGACGTAACA
Source organism: Mola mola (assembly GCA_001698575.1). NCBI lineage: Eukaryota > Metazoa > Chordata > Actinopteri > Tetraodontiformes > Molidae > Mola > Mola mola. The sequence goes on from KV751317.1 coordinate 14,935,703, forward strand.
CTTATGAACTATTTTAGATCTACTATTCTCAAAAAAAATAGGAATGCACTATGTGGGTTTTCTTCAACCAATACCAGTAAGATAACACATAAGTCGACATTCTTGTGTTTTTAGAATAAGTTCATCCTGCTTGTATCTTTTGGAAACCTGAGGAGGAAAAAGGCTGAGTTTTAGCGATGATTAAATACTCCATACTTAACATACATAACATGAATATATTCACTGTCCAGGAACGTTGCTGCCTGAGTGATGTCAGGCTTTCACCTGCGCTGGTTGAGCGCTCCCACACTACTGTGACACTCTGCATTTTGCAGGGTGAGTATGAGATGTGGTCAACATCCCCAAAAAAGGCCAGTGACATTATTCTGCTCCAAGCCTGTTTAGTCAAGGTCAAAAAACAAACCTTCATGCTCGATACGTCATACCGATGCCAGAGCGATCTTAGAGCAGAAGTCAGAGGTCAGCTGAAGACAGGAGATCGAAGAGGAGCATCACTAAGACAATGAATTATCTCGACCCTCCGGTGACCCGCTGACACCTGAAGTCATTCGACGGCCGGGCTCTGCTACACTGTCCCAGCCCCATCCGTCTGCAGGATCGAAACCTTTTGTAAAAATGATTGATTCTCATTGTTCTCGTCTCGCCTAATCGTCTTAATTGCTGAAGTACTATTCTAGAGCAGATAAGCTCAACCATAATAACTCCGGTGCTTCTGCTAATCCTTCTCCAAAGCGAGCAAAGAAATATTTTATTATCCATCGTTGCTTTTTTCAGAAAAATCTCAATTAACACCCTATAAGCAGGATATGTAATTAGACACTAATGAAGAAAAAGGAGACCGTGCTGCTTTCATTCCTCCACAGTGACACTAATGCGTGCGTCACATCAGAATCTCACTTTTTACCCCCAATGGGAGTTGATCAGCCAGTCGCTGGGTGAGGCTTTAAACCTCTCGGCTGAGATGAGATGAGACATGCGGGAAGGGAGGGGGGGTTGTGCTCCTAATGACAAGCGTAGGAGCCCTCAGACTGTTGAGAACAACTTCAAAGCAGCGAATGAGCGGAGGGAGAGATGGCAAACAGGCAGCTGTAACGTGTCTGAACAGAGAGGAGCTGAGGCTGTCTGAGGATGCACATTTCTGGGATGTGAAACTAACCTGAACTCTCTCAAATTCTGTCAAGGAGGCACCTGTGCCCATCAGGTCCACAGCCGAGCATGCAGGCTCACCTTTTTGAAGCCTGCAGGACTTTGTTTGTGATGAATAATTCAAAAAAGTGAGGCCGGACGTTGGTGCGTTGATCTGTGCTTTGATTGATTCTAATGATTTTAGCCGCCGGCTGTGTGAAGCTGCTTGCATGATGATATGCATCACACAAACCTGATCAAAGCCCCCAAATATGAAATGTGAAGATTAAGGTTTTAAATGAGCGAAAAAGAAATAAATCAAAGAGAGAGAGCGGGAAAGATTGTGGAAGAAAAGAGGCTTGTTTCACCACAGAAACAGCAGTTGAGCTCAGGGATGCATATCAGACAGTTTACAGAAATAGACTCTTCTCAGAAATCCCAGTAAAATAAGGCACACATAAGGGCCTCCCCAGCGGCCTGTGATCTATGCTATCGGCTTGCTCCAAACATAATGAAGATGCTCTGGGCCTGTTCAGAGCGGATTCGGCGGACGTTTGCCGTGCTGATGACTGCCAGCGCCATGGGATAATGAGACCTGGGATAAGAAGGCTGTGAAGAGGGATTGGAGGAATCTGCAGCAGACTCTTGGCAGGCTAGTGCTGTCTGAGCTTGGCTCTTACACAAACTGCACCGGAGGGGGCTCGTTCAGACGAGGGGAGGCCGTGGGGGGAGCGGAGGAGGCCGTTGGTGTGAAGGAAAGAAAAGAAAAGAAATGAAAAAAACACCCACGAGTAACATCCAAACATTCTGCATTTGAATTGTGCTAGATTTCCCCGTGTGGCCTGCTGCTACCAAAGGGGCAGGAAGCAGAACAGAGGGATGTCAGTCAATTAGACAGTGAGGGGGATGAGTTGATCTGAGATGAGTTGACAATCACTAAATATACTGTATCACAGGACAGTGGTGTCCTGGTTTCGTTACAATCACTTACAAACTTACACTTACAAGCCTGCTTCCTGGGTTATACTAATATAATAGTATGTATCAGTGTTTGGTGGCAGAGGACCAAGCCCCAAACTAATGAAATTAAGCTAATAACATAAACAATAAGAGTGCACTGCCTTTTAATGTAGATTCATTTATTTTTTAACACCGGGCATTTTTTTTTCACATCCTATTAATGTTCCCTTTTCTAATATCTATGTTTTTATAGTAAACTGCCATCAAGAATTTTTCCAATGGAAAAACTAGCCAGAAAACTAGCTTGACTTACAAAGTCAATTCTTTTACCTTGACCTCTGATCTTTGGGTCAAACTTATTTTGGTGTTAAGGATTGAAACTATACATGTGTGGTGTAAGTTACACGTTACCTGGTTGAATTTTGGTTAAGATAGGTGTAACGCGGACCGCCTGCCTCACGCACCTATTTGCTACCAAGGCCAACCTTAGGTTTAGCTTTTTAGATTTATACACCTTGCACTTCTCCTGTCCACACTAAGGTTATTAGGACCCGCGCCTGGGAGGGTCGTGCCAAAGGTGTTTCTCTCTTCTTCCGCTCTGTAGTGTTGTGAGCCTAGGTTGGTGTGTCTCTGTTACCTGTTAGTGTTTGGCTCGTTTGAGTGTGGTGCACAGTTCCCTTGACACAGGGCAGGGCCTCACAAGTCTGAGGATGCAACCCCTGTGACTCTTCGAGGAGTTCACAGCACTGACCTTGCGTCTTTCACCCACGGACCCCGAGGGTGCTGGCCCTCCTGGGCAGCAACAGAGTCGTCTTCAGACGAGGGAGAGCTGTCTTTTTATGAAGACTGACCAGAAGAAAATACAATCAGAGGTCTTTTTGTCGGAGCTCAGAACATACTGAGAGTACTCCTTTTATTTATAAGAATACCAAACTTAAAGATAAAATTCCAAAAAGTAAAAGCGTATATGTGCTAAGCAGCAGATGCAAGATCTTATAGCTACTCTAGCTTCTCTAATCTCTCTCTTCCCTCTGTTTAGTGAGGGTTTATATACTTACTGCTGTCGTCCCGTGCCCACGCAGGGGCAGGTCCAGTGACCACGGATTTTCCACATCTCACAGGATGTTTAATGCGTCATGACCTAGTTAGGTTTCCTGTAACGTATATATTTGTATATGTAACTCAAGCTTATTTCCTGTTTTAAATGTCACGTGCAAATCATGTGGTTAGGGCCTCTGTTCAGTGTGACTTCCTCAGAGCAGTTTTGGTGAGCTTCTTCTAATCCGTTCTACAATACGATTGCCACTCAATATTAACAAATAGGAATTTTAAGAATTTGGCCTATAAAGGCCAAATTTAATCAGTTGATCTCACAGCCAATAGGAACATAAATCAGGAACAATTCATCCAAAATTGTGGATGGTAGGTGAACCAAACTGAAAACATTCCCTCAGTGGAGGCGAGTAGAAAAACTCAGGAGAGCAGTGACATGATTTTATCACATTCGACACACTGTGTTTCCAGTTAGTGTCCCTGCCTGCCATTATGAATTTAAATTTTTATGTTTCATTCCCTCATCACACGCTTTGCGGCTTTTGGCACAAAGTTGTTTCCATCATCGCTTTTTAATTTCAAAATCCATTTTACGTTGTTGGATCTGGATGATGGTGTCTAGACATCAGAGGAAAACACATTTCTATCTACCTGATGATGTGTTGTGATTGGTATGGTGATATTAGAAATTATTAATTTTAATTTCTATTAATTCTTGAGCATATTTAGATTTTAATTTACATTTTAATTTTGCAGTATCAGTGTTACCACAGCCAACAAACCAACGTTCCTACGCACATCACTGGGCTGTAGTCCACTGCTGGAGAGGGACATTGTTAATTATTAATGGTTACAATTTTTACTGTGTGTAAAAATAGATGACAAATAAATACATTCATACTGTTTAGTCTCATAAGAGAAAAAATAAATAGCTCCTATTTGGACAAATCATGACAATGGGTCCAAGACATACAAAGCCATCAACTTTGCCCTCTAAGTGACACACAGCATGTACAAGTGTCTCTTTGTGTCGATTTGCACCTTTTGTTCGTCATTTTTTAGCAGATATTTAGTGCGTTTTGTCTGCTAATGTGATTGACGAGTTCAAATGTTTGCTGTTTTCACATCAGAAACTTTTTTAATTATCAAAAACAGTGACTTCTCACACATAAGCACAATTCAGCTCCTAATTTTCTTCAGACTTCAGTCCCCCTCTAATTGAAACGTTATAATGAGGTTCAGCCAAGGTCAGCTAAAGCACTCCAGCTTGACTCAACGTTTGCTTCACCTCTTGGAATAAAGAGAAGACACAGATATTTGAATTTTCTCACAAACAACCGCTGCAGAAACATCTTTGCAATAATTTCTAATATCAAGCTCAAAGTGAAGTGACATTAAAGCCTGATTTAATGCAAATTGGATGCGCCAAAGCAGTTTGTATTTTTCTTTCTCCTGCGTGTGTAATTAGTTGCAGTCCATTCAGAGGCGCAGAGGAAACGGAAGAAAAACAATGCATACATATTGCATTAGGGAGCAGACGGCCAGGGAGGAGCATCATTGATCAAAGCTCCATAAATACAGCTCATAATGTTCAACCAGAGCTCATTTTCAAAGCTCTGGACACTTGTAATGAGCAATCTATTTCTACAAAGTGGAAAAAGATGCAAAGCCAGAATATCTGCTAAATAATCTATTAGAAGGAGCATCTATGTGCTCCTTTCCCATGCAGATTCATGAAACATGAGTTCAACAAGCCCTGATGTAATGAGAGTAGTATGTCAGCTTACATGCTGCTGTTTTCGCCTCGAGCCCCAGAGATGCTCCGTTAGTATTCCTCACACGCCTCATCTTGCTGCTTTGGCACTGAGGCCTGTATACGATTAACATATGTGCACACGGAGGTATGTTTTGTGTCGTAAAAGTGATTCGGTTGAAATGGGCTGCCTTCCTGTGGGCGCCACAGCAGCACAGGCGGTGGACAATCCATCGCCACTCGCCTGTATTACCTCAAATGAATTTCACAATGATTACATCCAGGTTCCCGCCAATGCTGTGTTTTTCCTTTACAGGTCTATAATGTCAGCACCCTCCAGGAGTTGCACACATGCCTGTGTGTGGTTTTAGTTCTTCTGTCTGTTGGTGTCCATGTGTGTGTATGTGAGATGCACAAGCTGGCCACAGCAAACTACAGTGTGTTGAAAAATGAGCACCGCTGGGCGCTGAGGGAGGAAAAGCAGAGGAAGATGGAAAAGAAGCAGGAGGAGGTGGGAATAGAGTTGCAGACAGTGGCTGAGATCAACTGCCTCGGACGAGCGACACGCACACTTAGTGAAAGAAGTCTGGCCTAAAGAGAAGCACCAATCAATCGTGAGAAAAGGCTACGAGTGAATCTGTCCTCCTAATCAATACTCACATGTTCCTCTTCCGTGTGTATGATCCTTACTTAAGCGTAGTGGCAAAGCTTATTACTGAGCACTCAGCTTCAACACATAGTTAAAAGACTATTTCATGCTTTAGTGCCCATTAGCTTACCAGATGAACAAAAACAAACAAACATGGAGACCCCTCTTGAATGCAGGCAAAATGGATTCAGGAAGTTTGGTCGCATGTTTTCCAAGCACTGCTTGTTTGTTGGCGATTACCAGAACCAACCATCTCCAGTATGTTTCTGCCAAACAGAATGGAAACAAGAAGCAGCAAAGTCAAACTATCAGGAGTCCAAATGACTCTATCATCATAATTGTCACAGCGATTCAGGTTTTCCATAGTTCTGTGCTGGGGGTGACGTTCGAATCCTTCCCTACCCATCTGCATTATCCTCAGCTTGTCAGCCGGTGACTGAAGCAGAACAAGAGGGGAGGAACGGTGCTCATGATGAGACAGACACTAACAGAGCAGAGAGCAGAGAGATGGCGGCGTCGGCGTGAGACGGTGCTAAACAGTCTGCGGGGCCTAAATGAGTCGTGAACGTGACATGAAGGAAATGACAATTAGGGGTTTTTTCATCATTTCAAGTAGCCTGCTGCCGTCCACAGCAATAGCAAGAGCCGCTCTCTACATCATTTAGAGAAAACTATGAATTAAACATGGCCACTTAGCACACCAGTGAAGATGTGATGACATTTTAAAAAATGACTGACATTGTTTTTATGTTCTGTTTGATTAAAATAGCATCTACAAGTGTAGAAGATTTGAGGTGATGAGTGATGATAAACTGGGAGGTGGAACGAATCTCACTGTTGCTAATTCTCTCCCGAACGTTGTTGCCTCTGGGGATTGTAACATTGGTATGAAATTATTGATTTGCTGTACAGAAATAAAAGTCCTGTGCTCCCAGACTTCCTGTTCCAGTTGTCCCTTTTGTCTTTTTGAAAAACTGCTTTTATGGACCCAGATTTACCAGGTTTACCAGGTTTACCATGTGGATACATGGTGAATGTTTCAGTCTGTTGACCTGCAGATCCAGCAGGTGTATCCACAGTCCGTCCGAGTGTCTGTACTTCTTCAACGCTGCAAACAGGAAGCTGCACTTTCTCTCAAACTACGAGGTCTGAGTGTACAATGCTGCTCACTTTCCTTCTCATCAAAGTGTGGCCCAGTGTGAAGGTCCACACCGAGCCGTAAACTTTGAACCATTACTGAGTTCAAAAGCAGGACCAGCATAAGAGTTGGAGT
>KV751317.1:14942550-14969169 GCA_001698575.1 Mola mola
GGTATGGGATCATTTTAATAACCCTCGCACTTCAAACTGAAAGCTTTGATTTGCAGCCCTCAAACACTGTCTGAGTTTGACATGGGGAAGCCCTGAGCCCTCGTGGTCTCCAAGCAAAAACAGAACTGCTTCATTCATCTCAATGAGACCGCTGTGTTGGCATGGCCCCATGCAATTACCACAGTGCACTTTATAGATCGATTTCAAAAGGTAACGTCACTGTTACCTCAAACAATCAGAACAGGCTGGCGTGAGAGAATATCTCACCCTGCCTCATGTCTTACCTCCACACAGCTGGGCGCTGGAATCAGCTGTGCTCGTCAGATTCTGGTGTGGTAGAGCAGATTAACATTCTATACTGTGGTCCAATAAGGGCTTTGTTTCAAGCATACTTACACCCTAAAGATTCATGGATCTATACTCAAACCAGCCTTACAGGACTGTCTCACTGGTACCTAAAGCAAGACGCCCACACCAACAAAGCCCCTTGCTTTTCTTCTTAGCACAGTGCTGTTCCTTGGCTCAATGTCTGGTATTCAGAAGCATCATTATAGTCTGTGTGACTTGAACACGGTGGAGCTAGGACTGTCACTGAGGACAACGTCCGCTTCTCTTATGAGAAGTTACACAAGTGGCTCCACCTGTTTTATTTGCCATGCAAAGGTAAAAAGTAAACCTCGGTCTAACAATTGCAGGAATGAATTGTATTTTTCTTTTTGGAGGCTTCCTGGCTTGCTAAAGTTCACATTGTCATGTTTGACAATGCAGCCATAAAAAAAAAAACATAGAGTATATATTAATCAGAGCCTCCATTTTAAACACAAGTCAACGAAAACTCAGCAAAACTTTGACTGTGCGAGTCAAAGTTGATGTGCAGCTGGGATAAACATTCCAGGAACTACAGGCGATGCAATATTAATGGTCAAGACTGAATAATGAATATGCTCCCGCTTCACATCAACAGGCTGTAAAAAGAAGAGAAACCATCTTTTCTGACAATACTATAACAACAAAATATAATAACAAATGAACCCTTAGTGAACACTCATATAATATCATATTCTCTAATATTTCCACTCACTTCAGGGGGATTCATTCGTTCTCATATTCCCTTTTCCTCTTTAGTCACCTGGATCTGGATTGGCGAGTCGTGTCCCTCACAGTCTGTCTTATACAATAGCAGGTGTGTGGTATTAGAGCCCTAAAATTGAGCACGATTGCGCCCCCAGGTGAAAGTCGCCAAATTAGTATCAAAAGATGAGGAACAAGGGTGTGTGTTTCCAGCCCGACCCTCTCAGTCTCCCTCTGACAGCTGTCTCTTTCACAGGGCTCATTATGAGCCTCTCTGCCACCACATTTCACCCTCTACCTCACCCTAGATCTCTCATTCGTTTTCTTCTTTTTCCCTCCATCCCTGTGATTAGGGCTCATCTTTGACTGCCACCGTTCTTTCTTTGCAGGTCTATCTGCTGCAATGAATGGCAGGTAATTACCAGCCAGGTGACAGCAGCCTATTCTGAGAGTTGAGAGGTCATCAGGGAGTTTTCCAGGACCTCCTGAAGTTCTCAGAGCCAGATATTCCTGGTGACAGTGCAGAGCTGCTAATTATTATTCTCTTTCTTTGGCATTGTCAGTGCTGCCAGAATCCTCTCCAACCACCTTTGATCCTGTGACTGGAAGGCAGATGAGAGGAAAGGCTTTGTTTTTCCGTCCTAACCGGTGTTATTACGTGCAGGAGGGGCGAGTAATTGCTCCAATTTAAGTGCAGGCAAGGTTGTGCAGAAAAATAATGTAAACTAAATGGAAGACGGGGAGGGAAAAGTGGTGCAAGAAGAAAGGATGAAACAAGCCTGAAGACAAAACGTGTCAACAAAGAGATAGTGAATTTAAGTGGCAGCTTAAAGTCACAGGGGGATGGTATTTCAACTGTGTCTTCCTTGTTGAGCAGTATTGGCAGGGGTAGCTTCAAACCGCTTGTACCGTGACAAACATTGAAAAGAGTCTTGGAAGGAATGCAGAAGGTTTATATTCTTGCCTCAAGTACACATTGCACCAAATTAACCTTTAATTTTAATTGGTGAAGTTGTTAGTTTTTGTATGACGCAGTAAGGGGGATTAAGAGAATATTCAGAGATTGGGTTGTATGGAATGGTTAGTAGCACGAATGTTGTGTTTCTGGCAACCGGTTGACAGTAAATCAAATGTTTAATCGCATTTCAGCTCTGTTTTTGGTCTGCACCAACGCCAAGGAAATCTGCCTCCTTAACTGCTGAATACGTTTCTGTTTCCATCATGTAACTTTTTCTGCTGCCTTTCAGAGCCGGGCAGAAGGGAAAATGATGAGTGTTGGGGCTGAACCTCAACTGTGAAGCTGAAAGAAATTCAAAACAGTGAGCTGAAAGATGCTAAAATTTCCAAAAGCTATGATGATTTTCCATCTTTCTGATGGCAAAGTTATTTGATCTGACACTAACTAGTGTAACAAGTTTTTAAAAGTTGGCACAACACATGAACTAACCACTACAAATATTCCTCCAGGCCAAACTAAACTAAACTAAACTTAATGAGAAAACGTGTTTATCTCTTTTGAACCCTAATGGCTCTTTTATAATGTAAATAATATGATGGATATCAAAGCCAGCATGTTTTTCCCTCAGCTCCTGCCTCCTGGCCCTTAGTCTTGTTGAGAGGTTTAATTTTGTCTGGGTGATCTGGTCAGGTTTCTGCTGGCCACTACCCCTCATTTATCACATTTACAGAATTAATTCTTTAAATCGGCATCCTGCAGCATTTGCTGTTCAAAGCCATTAGCAGCTCACTTAGCGTTAGCCTCTCTGCACTGATAGTGACAAGGATGCCAACTGACGAAATGGAAACAGTAGCATTTAGCGCTGTGATGTGCTCTTTAAGTAATCATGGGTCTGGCTACTCGGCACAAAGAAAATTATGGAAGGGTAGAGTTGAATGACCCCCTATCTTAGCAAAGCCACGGCGCCTTTCAGTGATGCCCTTGTGATATTGTCAGAACAACTTGAACAAGTTGTGTCTCTTCTTTCTATTCAGCAAACTGTTACTGCACACTTGGACCTTGGTTACATAATACTCAATAGCCTTTATTTAGCCCGGCAAGGCTCTCATTTGAGGTGCAGCATAAATGATGTTAGGGCTCTGAATGACGCACATAGACACAAAAGCGATGGAAATACTCCCCCTGCAACTGCCACTTTGGGCATAAACAGTCGCCACCGTGCTGGCAACATGGCTGTGGCAACGTCCGGACTACACAGTTGACGCACCTCTACTTAAAATCTGTGGTCTCGGGTCTACTCCCAGGATCGAAGCTGTCTCTCTTTTTGGAGGCTTGGGTGCGTAATTCAAAAATAGGGCATTCGAGCATTAAAGCAGCGCTCAGAGAAATAAAAGTTTCCCTTTGAGTTAAACATTGATGCTCGTCAAATGCTCAAAAAGACAAACACGAGGGTGTGGTTGGAGTCGAGGCATACGCTTCCACAGACCAACACCACAGAGCATTTTGGAAACTGCTGACTGACTGCTCTCAGCTGCAGCCACGCCGCCATGCAGAGCCATCATTTACCAACAAGACAGTGTCTTTGCACCAGCTAACCATTATGCTTACTCCCACACAAACTGACAGTGCTATAATCATCTGAAATTACAGTATTCCTCCAACTTGTCACTTGCAACTGGCAGCCTCTGCAGCCTCTCTGTTTGGCCCTGAGAGGCATCTGCACCTATTGACAACAGGGAGAGATAGAAGGACGTGGTTCTTATCAGAAAGCGCTCTGTGTCCTGATTGATATGCAACAACGGTCCTCACATAGGCTGCTAAAACTACTGCTGCACTGGAAGAAGAAAAAGGCAGGCAGGCAGGCAGGCAGGCAGGCAGGCAGGCAACACAGAGACAGATGAAAAGCCCACAGCTTACTCTATGATCCAGCTTTCTGTTGAGCCCTAGGAAAACACGACAGAGCTGCACTCTGAGCTAAACAGAGCGGCAGATGTGGAATCGTTAATCTCATGTAAAGCAGCCTAATTGATGCCTCACTGCTGTGGAGGAAACAGGTCCATTCTTGTTACATACCACCTTATGCCGTGAGATCCGTGGGGTTAACCTGGTATTTGACAGGAGTTAACGTCATGAAAGAGTTGTGATGCAAGAAATAGAAATACAGCCATCACAGTGTGCAGCACTTTATTTGGTTGCCTATTGCTGAAAGGTCAGTGGGTTTCTGCTGAGCAGAGAGAGAAAAAAAAAAAGAGACATATGCCACAGCAACCAGGCGTCACAATAATGGTTTTCAACACGCATAAAACGGTGGCGGCCAGATTTAAGAGCCACTTTTGCTGCTTCACCTTCAATATGTGAGATCCAAACATGACTTAGCTCATTCAATGGAGACAAAAGAGGGCTTGACAGTTTACATAAACCACAGCAGATATGTGCCCTGTAGGTATAATCAACAACACCAGAACATCTCCTTAATTAAAAATCATCAACTTGATGCATTCGCTATCAACAGCACCAATTAATTACATAGGGAGCTAATGTCTCATAAATAATGGAAAGCAGGGTAGATGGATGAAAGGACAGACGGATGTGCTAACTTGTAAGCGTGAGAGGGAAAGAACAGATGGATCTTCCTTACGCTTGTTTTGCTGTGTCAGTTTGCATTCAGCCTCGTGCCCAGTCCACTAAACCACACTAATGGGGTTCCAGTGTCAGCGGTCGAGCAGTTGATGTGACGTCTCTGTCTAGCAGAACAAATGAATCTGAAAAACCATGTCCACTGACACGCACGCAGCTGCTGCAAAGACAAGGTGTGCAGCATCACTGATTTCATTCAGTCTGTAAGATGAAGCAAGTACGTCCACACACATACTGTCACATCTGCGTGCGGTTGTTGTTGCAGGACAAACTATCGTTCAATCTTGCCTATCATGTGGGGTCATTGCATTCCATTCACAGAGCTAACAGAGCTAACAGAGCTAAGCTGAGCTTTTTCCAGGAAATAAATGTCTGGACAACTTTAAAAAACTCACACGGTCAATTGCCAAAATATTCATGGTTGCAAAGGTATTTCCAAAAACCTATTTCAGCTGCTGCACAATAAAACAGATTTTTAATATGCATGCATGGACATTAATCCTGCTGATTCTGCTAATCCCCTGATATTTGCGACAGCGTGCCAACACAGGGGGGAAATATCAGGAGTGCCAGTGGATTGGTTGCCATGGAATTTGCTACAGATTTGAAAAGTGTGCCTTCAGATTGAACCCTCTTGGCTGTAGGAATACCCAGACCTTTCCCTGCCACTCTTTAGCTGTCAACTTATATTTTATTATGTTTACATTTACTCTTGGTTACACTGCATCCATGTGAGGATTTTGTCATAATCTCTATCTGTTGATCATTCTATTTAGTGCCATTTCTCAGCTTTGTTTAAATCTTTAGTTAATGGCCAATGATTTCCAAACTGAATGGCGTTAGCTGCGTGCAGTTACTTTTTAAGCACTTAAAAAAAGGGGGTCACGTGCCAAAATCAAACAGCGTGAGATGGTGGGGGTGGAGATATCCTCTTCACATCGCCCTTTGCTATCATGTGAGCACGTCAATATGTTGATATTAGCATTTTGCCCAAAACTATACTGTGCCGGCTTGATAGCTGCTATACTTCAGACCTGTAACTGGTACCTGATCCATTTTTTTTTATTTTTGTTTGACAAGAAACAAAATTAAAGTAATCAGTTTGTTGTGATGCTACTGTTCCTTTCACTTATTTATCAGAAAACAGTGTTTGTTTTTATACAGTGGCTTTTTTGTTTGGTTTGTGAAATTTTAGGTTTAAAAATCTGTTAGAAGACTTAAAATGAAGTAAGAAAAGCCTTTGATGATCGAGGAAAATAATTTACAAACAGTGGAGCAATGTTTCAGATTTTTTAAAGAACTCATTGGTATTTATGTCATAAAAAAAACCCAACAACCTTAAATGTCGTGGAATATAAAAGAGCCAAAAACTGGGGCTCTTCAAAGCTGAACATTTGTCATCACAGAGCGAGCCATAGAAAATGGCCCAGAAGTCATTAAAGGCAGCTATGTGTAATACACAAATACATCCACATTTCAATGAGCAAAATTCCCCACTGTCAGGTACAGGAAAGTTCCATAATCAAACACTGTTCTGTCAGGCAGGGGTCAAAAACCAGGAAATCAGACTACGCAGCAAAGGTAGAAATTCGGCAGGCAAAGACTCAGAAACTGATACACCTACAAGGACCATACACAGGGAACCTCACTGAGGAAATATCGCTGGAACGCTTACAGACTGACAAGATGATCTGGCACAGGAGGGAAGGAACACGCAGCTTAAATACACAAGAAGGGTTAGACAATTAGCCACAGCGGAAACACATTAGGGAGGGAATGCAGGAGGGAACACAACTTGACAGGACATGGGGATAAGGACACAAAAACAGAAACTACCGGACCCTGAAACCGACACAAAGAAGATGCATCTTCTATTTTTTTTCCTCCTCCCTCACTCACTGCCTGTAGGAGCAAAAATGGAAAATACCTCAACTTCCTATCTTTGAGTTAATCTTGAAAATGGATTTCCTCAGCTCTCCTCAAAGTTAAAAGCAGTTTTTTTTTTAACAATTTCACACCCAATTTATCTATTTACTTGCTACTTTAATTGTGAACTATTTCCAGATCCACTTAATATCATTAAGAGTGGTGGCATCAGTTTTCTTCAAAGTTTAGCGTCTGCAGTTAGAAACTTCGTTATCTGTAAATACTTTATTAAACGCCCGCAATTATCAGTTCAATTTGCTATTTCTTTTAGAAAACTTCATTATTGTTACTTGTTTAATTCAAAGTCAAAACATTTCTTCCCCCTTGGCTTCCATTTATCCATATTGGTTGTTTTGGAGTGAGTTGTTCAGTTTTGGAGATATTTGAAGTTTGCTCTCTCTAAAATGTAATATGAGTAGATTGCACTTACCTCGATCAAAGTGCCAATAAAACAGGCTGAAAATACAATTGATAAGCTGTGGATTTTTTTTTTTGATGTGAGTTTTGAGATATCAACTGTAGACGGAAATGTTTGCCTTCCCTCATATAAAACGGAACCAGAAAGCACTTTGCTTGTTGTGCAGATTAATGAAGGAAATATTTTATGACTATGTCATTGCACAGAGGGAAGCGTGCGTCTCGACAGAGAAAACTGTGATGAAGATAACTAACCTCACGGCTCAGCTAAGGGAGGCACCGTTAATGTTTACAACCAGCCTCTGCTCCTGACTAGATGTGTGTTTGCTCCTGTGCAATGATAAGGTGTAACTTGGTAGAAAAGAGCTCCTACATGAAAACTCTGTCCATAATATTCAGTATTCAGGTTTTGATTTCTGAAAAGAGACATTGCTGTCGTTTTTTTGTTTTGTTTGTTTTTAACTTTACATACATTTTAAAGAGGAGTGCAGTCCAGTTTTACAGTATTTGAGAAAGGGCAGAAATGTCTTCAGCCAATACATCCAGAACTGAGCAGCTCACAGTAAAACCAAGCTGGGTGGACAAAAGACAGGTAAGAGGAAGAAAAACAAGCAAGAGTTCACATTCATTCACCATTCATCCCAACCCTATAACTGTCACTTATCTCCACACTAAACTCATTATCTGCTGAGCCCACCCCATCAGTGGAAGTCACTGTCAGTGGCTTCAACACAAACCACATCTGCCTCCAGAACAGCATGCAGCAAAACAAAGTCAATGTCCCCGTTCAGTGTGGCTTCAACACAGAACGGTGCTGAATGTCTGTACGACAAAACGTTTGTTTTAATTGGGATTAAGTTGTGATTAAGCAGTTTTGTGTTTCCAGACAGAGCTGGAAAATAAAAACGGGCGTCTTAAAACCCACTGACATTTTTAAATCAGCGCAATAGGACTGTCGGCCTTTTCCACATCAGGCGATTTGACGGGATACAGAGGGAAAAGCATAGATTTTATCCATATCTTTAACTTTGACTGTTATCTATTTGAAAGGAAAGCTGGAGTAATCTGGAGCAAACTGAGCCAGCACACAATAAAACAAGATCCTGAAACTGCCAAATGAAATTCTATCCCCATTCATTATTTATATTCATATTGTGTACTTGAATCTGAATAATATTCACTAGGTTTAACTGTACTTCCTGCTAACCGGGAAACTAAGCACATGCAACATTTGTCTGCACAAACAAGAGAGTGTGCAGATGTGATATCAGCTCTGTTGGGCCCATGATGTATTTACCATGTATACTGTTTTACTTTAATGTGTCAGCCTGCTAACAGTTGTTAAATATCACTTAAATGCAATGCATGAAATGATGATGATAGTGAATGCTAAAAGTTAGGCAAACCCAAATGTCGTTGCATTTTATCCTGACAAATTGTTGATCAATTCAATAGTTGTTGAATAATTCCATCCAAAACCACAATGTCACAGAGCTGCTGGAGGAAAAGTTGTTGGGTAACCACGGATGGGTATCCATTGATTAGTAGGTAATTAATGGCTAATAGGTGTACCTCAATGTAAAGTGCTTTCTGTTGCCCTTCCTGAGTCATGTAGCCGTGTTTCTACTGTTTGACTTGAGTTTCTTGTGTGACGTTTCTGAGCGTTCTATTGTTTCCTGTCTTGTTCTGAAGCTAATAGATATTGCCACACCATGCTGCCGGCACGGCTTACAAAACACATAGGTCACAGCGTCTGTACACACTCTTGGAATCTGGGGTTGAACTTTTCTCTTTTCACTTGTTACAAGAGTATTTCTGTCACTTTTCATGTATAACATGAGAGAGGAGGATTTCCAGGAGAGACTGCAAAATGACTGAAATTGACACTCTACTACAACGTGTCATACAAATTATGACTGCTCCAGCCTGACCCGAAACCCCCAACCCTTTTCTCTGTGATGTCCATTACTTAATTTTACCTACAATTCAGAATCAGCTTTCCTGACAAACGGCGTACGGCGTAAGCCATTTAATACAAGAAATGTGGTCTATACCTTCATGCAGTGGCCAAATTCTGGCACTGTGAAGGCAGTACAGTACTCTGAGACGTTGTAAGTAAGGAAATAAGACAGTACATGAAGTTTCATCCCATTTAAAACCTTACCCTTAAATAGGACTTTCTATCTACAGTATAGTGCCACTCCTAAAGTTTGCTGTGTTATGCATTCTCATATTATCCTTTTGAAATTTGGAAAATTAAGTGATTGACTGATCAAAAAGTCCGCCTTGCTCCACTGAGAAATGCAGCATTCATCAGGATTTTGGCATTGTGTATATGCAACACAGACGGCGTCGTTGCCAAACATGAGTCACAAAGAAAATGGTTTTGTCAAAACAGCGGGCATGTACGAGTACATTCGCCATCCACACGGGCACAGAGCCACTCAAATCAGAAAAGCCAGTTAAATCCATGATGTTCAAGAATTGTAGCATGATAGGACAGCTCTTATCCCTGTTCAACAAGAACACCGAGGTCTGTAAACTGAAGCATACATGCACTGTATGTGTTTGACATTAGTGTAGATAACTATTTACCAAGATTTAATTAAAAGATAAAAACAGCAGGAGTTTAACAAGAGGCTTAATTTCACTGCTAGATGAATGTGCACCTGCTCCTCGAGGATCTTGGGGGATGGACTAGTCCTTGATTAGATTCTATGGCTGATAAGGCAACGCAAAGGGGAGCATTAGTGGAAGCAGCTTGAACGACAAATCTCAACAGCTACAGGGCTTAAGCCTTTACTTCTTCGTTTAGCTCCTCTATTGTAGCTAAAACAATAGGTGGAGATTTCGTAAACATTTCAGCTCATCACAAATACATTTCTCCTTCTGTCCAAAGGGGGCGTTTGATATGCACATTGGCCCCTGGCTGGAATCAAACCGGGGACATTCTGAAGGCCAACTTGCATGTACATCAACCACTAAACTACTGAAGGGATCTGTGTTATTGAGACCAACAATCTGTGCATCACACAGAGCCCAAAGAGAGACCTCAAACATTTATGATCTTTGCAGACACAGGTGAACAAAAAAAAAAAATCCTGATTGTTATTTAAAAATATATTTGTCGCACACAGATTAAAAACAAACAAAAAACAAACAAACAATAATTTATTGTCAGAATGCTGCAACTATTTCCTTTGGAGAGGCAATTTTCCAGATTTGTCAGATGCATACATGCTGGTACCAGCTGGTTAACTCAACAAAGGCGGAAACCACAGTGGATGAGTGCACCTGTAACTTAATGAAAACTGTGCAGTGTAGGCTTATGTTTTTTGAATCCGACAGTTAAACTGAAAGGTAAATAAATATAAGTTCCATGTCTGAGCGGTCAGGATTTGTTCATCTTTGCGTACAGACACCTTTAAACACCAGTAAAGCTCATTAATTATCACGTTTGATCTCTGTCCCTAAACAAACAGGAGAGTAAAAACAGTGCTTTCATAGCGAACACAGCCAGGTCTCATCACAGCACCAAGTTTTCCTTTAATGCGCCTGCGTAGAGACCAAATGCAAATCCAGTTCTCTCAGTCTTTAGTGCCAATGGATGTTTGTCCATAAATGGCACCAGTGCTCCAGAAAGCCACTTTAAGTGTGGCTTTTTTCTGGGCAGGTTGAACAATAAGAAACAGCATGCTAATTAGTAAGATTGGGCGGTGTCGGTAAGTATTTGTAAGTACATTGAATATAATACTCTTACCTTTTCCCTATCTTCAGATCTTTATGCTCCCAAGGCTGGATTTTAACATTTGACTCTGATTTTAGCTTAGTACTCAACACATGTACACAAGTGTCTTATTCATTTTCACATAACTATATTATTCAACTTGCACTGTAAAATTCACTACAACCACTACAGACCTAACACACAATTCTTTAGCTGGCACATTTAATATAGCTATTAGCATCTTTTGCATCCTGTCACCACCTTTGTCGCGCCTCACTTCTCTGCACAAAAGATTTTAAAAAGCAGCTAGGAGCAGATAGTCTTGGCAAAATGCAGACACAGCTGTGTTACATCTCTAACCCCTTTTTTGATTGCAGAGTGCTGGCATGCTATCCAAAATTACACACTATTCCGCACTCTTTTGTTCGGTGTAAAAGAAACATAGGCAGCATAGAGAAACAACATTTTCTCTGTCAGTTTTGTTAACTTAAGCACCATTTGAAGAACCTCTCCACTCAAAAACACGGTTTTCCTAATGTGTACATCAACTCGAGTGTTTTACCTGAACTGCACTGAATATTATCTGTCCAAAGAGAGTGGAGAGCCGTTTTTACATTCCTCTACTGAAGTGGGAGATGTGTGTGCACTTCTTATGAATATATTACTACAAATACAGCTACGCTCAGTGAGCCAGTTCCCAGGCAAACTTGGTTACCTTGCAAGATGTGAACACACTGTAACATCACATTATTGCATGTTTTACAACCATGAACACTGTGTCAGCCAGTGCCAGCTACGCAAACAAGACAACAACGTTTGCTTCCCAATCTGATGCTTCTGCTCAAATCTTTAAAATTTAACGCAAAGCAGATCTGACTCCAGGTCTGTCTGAGGTTCACACATGTGATGGAGCATCCGAGTCTCTCCCATGCTTCCTGGGATGGAGGCTAGTTAGGCTTCTGATTTAGAGATTCAGATATTCTAATTAAGGGAATGTGATGTGCTTCCAGCAACTTTTCTCTCACTTACACAGATGTCGCTAAATAAACTATTATTTCATTTTGTACGTCAGAGTATGACGAGAGGAACTTGAACTTTTTCTTAGTTGTCCCGTCTTACAATGCAATAGACACATTAACACATGAAGCGTTGATTTCTGAACGGAACTGTGAACAGCCTCCCCTGCTTGTAAAGAAATGAGATTTTATTATAACTTTAGAACTTAATCCTGATATTCATAGGAGCCTGCATATCTTTCTTTCTTAATGAAAGGAAAATGACTTGCTTCCTTGCACTTATTGGCACCAATGTCTTCCTGTTGTGGCTCTGGATTTTCTGTATTACTTCCTGCATAACTTAATGAGTCGGTGGCCAACAGTGCCTTTCTGGTGTTTTAAATAATTATAAAGGTCAACTGTAAATTATAGTGCTAATGAGCTTGAATCTGAACACTGGGCCATTTTCCACTCTGCTCTTCATCACATCTCAAACCATCATCATCGTGTTGACCATTTAACACTGATTATCCAGCCAGGCCATTGTGTCTCGAACTGCTCCTGACATCACAGGTGGACGCAATAACGCGAAACAAATCTTCACATACAAGCCACAATAGTCAACACAAGCACAGAACAATGGCATTCTTGTGTAGCCTCTATCTATTGCCGCTATGTATCGGGCAGAAAAATAATCTTTTAGTGGGCCCAGGCAGGCGAGACAGATGACTTCCCTAAATGAGGCTTCTGCTGACGCTGGGCCTTAAATCAATGGCGGTGGCAGGCGGTGAAATGAAGCCCCTGCAGCTTGTGCTCAGATTTTCCTTTGAGAGAGATGGAAGCTGTACCTCTCCACACATATTAATATTTTAACGTCAGCACACACACTTGCTCGTTCTTATAAGAAAATATTGTTGCTATGGGCAAATTATGATTGAATTGAGCACAGCTTCTTCAGGATCAATCGCATTTAGTTAATAGGACACATGCTAATAAAACAATTAGTATAAAAATATGAAACTTAGCAAGTATAACGCAGGACTAGTTATAGCTGCAGTTTGAAATGATATATCTTTATGTCACAATTTGTGAATTCATTGTCATGTATAGACAAATCCGTCCAAATACAGGCAGTCAAAAAGCTCACACAAAGCAAATGTGCCTATCAGCCACATCAAAATAACCTGCTTTTATTATATTGGCCCTCTCATGACACCATAACTGCTCTGACATGTCAGGTCAAGGACAGGGGACCTGTCACTGATGTTGGCAGTGGATCCTTCGGGTGTTGATGGAGGAAGGGCCTCTGTCCCGGTCATGCTACTGGTGCATCACATAAATGCTCCACTGGATTGGGATTTGGGGAGTTTTTGGAGTTAGCACAAAGCCTTGGGCTTTGTCATGTTCTTCAAGCCATTCCTGACTCGTATTTGTGGTCTGCTGGGACCTTTTATGGTGTGTGCGTGGTTGGTAGCGGCATTGCCGTGAAGGAGTGTACTTGGACTGCAATGATGTTTGGGTTGGCGTTACCTGTTTGAGTTTACCAGCAGAACCCTGTGTTGTAATGACATGATCATTGCTGCTCACTTCACTTGTCAGTGGTTTTAATGTTGTGACTGTTTGGCGTAAACTGACAATGTGCCAGTGTTTGCGAGCATATGCAAGTCTGTATAATTGCAACTCCTTGTTAACCAATTATCTGTCGACAATTTGTTACCATTTGATGTTCTGCATGCTGAGAGAGACAGCGGCCCTAACCTCTCATGTAAGGGCTTTTTATTCAGATGCAAATGTTGTCTCAAGGGTTTTAGCTCCCAGGCAATGGTTCATTGTTTATTCCTGGCTTCCTGGTGCTCTGCAAATATATGATGTTATTTGTGATTCAAATACATCCACAAGGGCATTGAGTACATGCTTTTTTTGTGCGCATTAGATCTCGAACTGTGGAAGGCATTTTTCTGGAGCTTCTCCTTACCTGGCTAATTTCTTTGAAGTGGCAGTTCTTTCAAGTATAATTCATTCACTCCATTTAATGGTGAGATATAAAATCTAATTTGGTATAATGAAAATAATGAGCATTTTGAAAAAAGTTCATTAATACATTATGAAGAAATTTCCAAATAGAAAAAATGATGGTGTGCTAATAATATCAAAGCTATTTCTTTTGACAGGTGGCAAATGACCTTAATGTGATGATATCTGTGATGGATGGGGGTATATTTCTACTTCTGTCTATCGAGACGGTTTGCAGGGCTTTGGCATTTTGAAGTCCTCGTCCAGCCACTCATTTAACTCTTAAAATCTAATTTAGCCCCACCCCATCTCAGCTCCCCTCTGCCTGCAGCTTGGAGTGAGCCAGATCTTACCTGCTCTGTCATCTGAATTTTAAACTAATCTACTAAATGCTGCAGAGTAGTAAGTCCAAACGTTGGAGTGATTGAAATACACACGGATTCTTAAGCAGAAGGCGAAGAGCTGCTTGTACAAGGTCGCCTACACGTTGATGCATCAGAATGGTAAGTTTCGTTTTTTACATTGTTAAGTTGTCGAGACTGAGTCCTTAAGATTTCCACACAGAATAAAACATGGCAACAATGAGCATTCTGGTTGGCCAGATGTGTACTTATTGGACGCAAAACAACTGATATGAAAGCTGCATTTTCAACTTAGCAGAATTACAAAGCTAGCGTTGATTGTGTACAGGTTCGATAAAACGTAATTACATGTGTGTCTTCCTACTATGTGGGACAAACTGGTGCTAGCGTTAGCAGATAGCAGCCCATGTCCTACTGCTATTGGATTTGGATAAGTTTACACTCCAGCAGCTTGAACTTAAACTCTTGAAAATGAGCTGTATGTTGACGGCGTTACTGAAATATGTGAACACCAACCAAGGTGCTCTTCCCATTATTCATTATAGTCAGCAGCTGGTCTTGAAGGCTTCTCTCTGTTTTGTGAGGCAAATTGGTCAGGATCCAAGCAAAGACTTAAAACAAACAAACACAAGGACACTTGATTTCAATAATTTACTAAATGACATTTAATTTTTGAATGGACACCTCAGAAAAGTAACTGGAAAGGCCTAAGACAAGTCAATTAGAGTTCAAATCTCTGCAACGCAGCTGAGGGATAACTCAGAAGACAAGTTCAAAGTTAAATAAACTAAAAATCTTTTTTTAGAGGCTTTTGCTCTGAGTTTTGGGAGTTCCAGCCAGAGTCTTCCCATCAGGACAGGCGACAGTGTTAAAACAGTAGCAGGTCTTTTCATTACTCAATCTACAGCTCTTTTGAGTGACCTGACATCAAGAGCTCTTTGAATATAACATCAGTTTTCAGCTGTTTTCTGCGGCATTTAATGGTTTATTCATGCGCTATTTAGTCCCATACTTCCAAGTGGCTGCAAACATAATGGCCTGCACCTAAGCCACAGCGGCTGATACACCATGCTCTTCATATAATGGATGTACGTTTACCTCCATCTCTTTTCTCGCTCTGCTCTCTTGCTCTCTTGCTCTGTCCCTCTCCTGCTCATTCTCTCATTTCTTACTCAGACTCAGAGACTCAACACTGTAATGACGCCTCATTTCAGGACGAACACGCTGACATTTTTCATAATTACAGCAGGATGTGATTTTCATACAGCCTCCTGGTTGACATTTCTGAAAACACACACACGCAAAGCTATTAGAGGTGCCGTGAAGACCGAACCGATAGACCGATAGAACACCATTAGTAAATTCAGATGGCTTTCTTAGACTTCCAATTGGAAAAAAAAAAAGAGAATGGTAAAGCTGCTAATTAAGGAACATATATAAAACAAGGCTACACAGAGACAATGAAAGCTACAGCTTACAGTCATATTCTAGGCAATAATTTGTGGGCCTGAAACAAGTTTATGTATTATTCTTTCCGTCTTTTGATAATTCTTTTAATAAATGAATTTGCTATTTTGTCTTCTTTAAAGGTTCAATGTGTAGAATTTAAGATGTATAATCTTTGTTAACTATTAGTTAAAATTAATGTGTAATCCCCTTAAACAAAAAATGTAGTGTATATGCAATCTTAGAATAATCAATTAATAATTAGATGGGAGAAGGTCTCCCTTCCACTCAGAGTGCTATTTTGTGCCGTCATATTACTACGGCAGCTTAGAACAGACAGAAAGTCTTGAAACATGTATAGTGTACACTTGTATACCATAGTGACACTGGAATACAATCAACAAAGAAGACTCACCACAGTATCGGTCCGAACCCTCTTGGATATGGCTGTGGCTGCAGGGGTGGTTTGCTGAGACTCCACAGGCTTAACGTAACATTCGGTTTAGCCACCAGTGAAGCCCCGCTGCTCCCATCCGAACATGAGCTGAGGTGACTTGACTTCATGTGCGATAGTGACGGTAACTTGCCTTCCACGGCGGCTGGCTTGTTAATAGCATGAATACTCATCTTTGCCATTATCACGACAGGCCCATTAATTCATTAAGCATTCTTCCAAATTTGGTGGCCGGGGTAGGCCTTTTCTTGTTTCAACATGATAAATACAGCCTGCACTAAAGTGAGGTACAGAAGTTCCTTTTGAAGTTTGTTGTGGACAAGCTTGAGTGGCTAATGACTAATGACTTTGTGGGAGTCTGTATACTTCAGGGAAACTGAAAGATGTATGTGCAAAGATAACAAAATGTAAACACAACAGCATTTGCTTATTAGTCTCGCTTGCTCACTATTGATGATTAGAAGATGAAAATGGTGCACTGGTGTTGCCATCCGTCGGCATGTTGGTTGTGAAAGAAGAAAGGTAGAGACAGTAAAAATTTGATTAAAAAAAGCCAAATGATGGATTACATAGAATCACAGGGCTTTGTCTTTAGGTCACTTCAACGGCCAATAAGAGTGATCTCTCCCACTGCCTGACCCGACGTCAATTCAGCATACTGAATCGGTGTCATATCAGCTGACGGCTGACCATTGGCCTGGTGTCTACCAGCCTTAAAGTGTCATCATGTGTTACAATCATTTGTAAAGCTTTAACATTGACATTTCATTCTTCATTGCAACATTTCTTAGTTCCTGCAGTGCCTCTCAGCAACTTGCACAAGGATCATTGTTGTGGTGCCACAGTTGTGGGTACAGAGTGGACAAAACAATCACAGCAACGGACGCATGACATAAAATGAGTTCTTCTCAAGTATACAGGAATGGGACCATCAGCAGCTCCTTGCAATGCTCTTAAACTCTTGAGCTATTTTCAGCAGGGAAATGTTTTTTCATGTGTGAAACTTTTTTTCCTTGACGGATGAAGGACGTGGAAGTGTATGTTCTGGCAGTTCAGACACCATATATTTAGTCTCTGTGGAGCTGTGTTAGTTTCTTTGGAAAAAAAAAAAAAGAGAGAACCCCATCTAACTTGCTTTTCACACGTCTTCTAATGGCATGCGGAAGGCTTGCACGAAGACTTCCTAGGATAAATGCATTTGGGATCAGTTAGTTATTTCATTTTTTATCTTATTTTAGGCACTGCTTCTGTTTTAGAGGAAACCTGCACTTCCACAGCAAGCACAGATATTACATATTACTGCACATACCAAACCAATGATTACAGAATTTAATGACATTGAAAAGCAAAGCACAATTTAGTAGATGCAGACAAAGAATGACAAGCTTTCATGTTTTTCAACCTACTATTTGCAGTCTTTAACTACTCTTGTCCCTCCAGCAGCCAGGTTCTTTTCAGGCACCTTGACAGTTTTCTTCCTCATTGTTTTGAGGTTTAAATGCAAAGTGATGGGGTGGCAAAACCCCGTCAATCAAACTGTGTTTCATGACCACTTGAGATTCTTTGCTGGTCTTGGAGTGGGAATACATCTGAGGCTTTGAAGCCAAGATCTCATCGAGAGACCTGCCGGGAAACCTGACTTGGAAGTGAATTGGCTAAGATTCTCACTCTGAACATGAGACTTCTTTTCTTGACAGCGCTCTCTATAAAATGCTGTCTTGCAGTTAGGCTTCCCTCCCATTGTTGTTTTCTCTGAATCAATGCTAAGCTTGTGAACAGGCAGCCTATTTGTCAAGTCTTTCAATTAGGAATGTATAGTGCCACTGTGTTCCTAGCCAGGAATTTGGGTTTTGAGATGTATAAATACAGGGGCACAAACTCTTATTTACTACAATGTTCTCAAACATAATCACCAGGCTTGGTTCCATGCTGTGTGCCCTGCATGAAATTAGCTTGCTATTGATTCCTTAAACATCTCCCCATAGCTTTCAGAATTGCAGATCCTAAATTGGCCAAACCACCGTTTTGGTTTCAAGCATCGTGACAGTTTTGAGTTCATGTTATCTCGGGAAGAGGCACATATTGTATCCAACCTTTTTGTTTAAAAATCACATTTCACATCTCTGCTTGTTATGTGACGAGCTGGAAAACGGAGTCCTTGATGTGACATTTGGTGACATTTAGCACTAGAATGTGAATGACTGAGAGTTAACATCAAAGGTCACGCCATGCCCCGGAGTTGCCCCTGAGATCAGACATTCGTCCACACTTGACAATTGCGGACAAAATGCACACAGTATTTGATTATTCCAGATCCCTACTGTGGTGTCTGTTCGACTTTTGCCCTTTGAGGGGGTATGAAGCTATATTATATTTTAAACGTTGAAGCAGTCTCACTCTCCAAACAGTGTCCTAGAAAGGAAACGTGCTACTGCTCCAGAAGGGACGATGTGATCTGGTGCTTGCCTACTTAAAAAACATTCTATGTATTAACCATAATATTCAATTTCTTTCAAACTAGGGATGAACCATGTATCGACCTGGTGATAATGGCAATTTTACTTTGCTATCTGTGTTTCTTGGTCTGCTTGCTTATAAAATTACCTTAGCTATGATTGTTTATATCATTAGTAATATATAACATAAACAAGTACCTCCAAACTATACTGTGATAAAATAAGAGCCTTATGATAAATCATGTGTATCTGTTACAAATGTCAGTAACTTATCTGTGTGGTTGGTTAGAATAAATGAATCAGGTCCTACATCGGAACAATATTTCACTTTTCCTATAAACTTTCCGGAAACTTGCAAATAATAATAACAATTTTTAGTAAGTAATGAGTTGACTCACTGATCAATAACTTTCAAATTTTCTTTTCGGTTTCGGCCTTTTGAATTTAAGGATCACTTTGTGTTATGTGAAAATTAACATATTTTTTTTTTATTTTTTTTAGGTTCTGGAGTGTCAGTTGAACCAAAAGAACAGGTCTATATATTTTTTCACTATTTTTATGACATTTCAAAGACCAAAAAAACAAAAAACATCTATTAATGGTAAAAAAAATAGTCAGAATGAACTGATAATGAAAATGCTGTTAATTGCAGCCACACATGAAGTTAATATAAGCAATAAACTGATCTCTTTAACTATCTTTTTGCGCTACTTTTAATCTCTGAAGACTGCTCATATTGAGTGGTTCAGCCGCAACCAGCTGATCGCTGATGTCCAATCAGGTTTATTCAGGTGTGCAGCCACCATTGAAACGGTCAGGTTTCCATTGCTCTGCTGGTACCCGCTTTATGCCAGATCCTCTCCCTCTACCACCCAAGTCTACTTAGTCTCGTGATTTGTTCACCCAGCAAACTCCACCTTGCTGCTTGGACTCTGAAAGCCTGTAATTCTGAGCAAATATAGCTGCTCTCATAACTTTCAGGTCTTTGATGTCATTTTCTCTAACTGAACAGCAATTAAAAAAGGTCCATTTCTTTAAATGACTAAACCGAACTAAATGTGTTCTTCTCAAACACTATTTTATGCCTCAGCTGCTCCACCCTCAGGTTCTCCACCATTGCACTTTTACGTTGGGGTCCATAGTGGCTTTTAATTGGACAGGGACACGTTGTCTGACAGAAGCGATGTGTGTGGCTAACCTTGTCGAAGCTACAGCGACGCTAGTTCAGCGGAACTAATTACTGTGTGCTTTGAAAGTTTGATGCTGATACACTTGTGGTGCTTTTTCTTTCTGTCTTTTTGTCACACATCACTTCACCAAAATAGTCGTTATTTTGACGTGTTTCATTAAGTGTTGGCAATCAGAGAGCTTTAGACAGTTTCAAAGAGGGATAACCGGCCAAACGAAAGCAATAAATGGCAATAAAATGAAATTTCGGCATCAGTTGGGGATTAATTCAAATACACAAAAAAAGAAAAGTTTTTCCCCAGAAAAATTGATTTTGATGTGTAAAATATGACTTTAGTGTTCAAATATGACCACATCTAACCTATTGTTTTCAGTGAAAATAGAACAACAGCTCAGTCATATCATAGCTTTAGCTGTCACATTAACTTCAGACTGACAGCGTCCAACCTCAGCACACCTGTCAGGAGCTCTGTACGCCCTCCTGACAGATGTGCACATGCACACACGCAGCCTAAGTGAGGGGTGAAGCTTTCAAGCTGGGATGCACAGCTCTGATCCGACTGAGAAGAGAGACTGGTAGGTAACTAAACGGGGATTCGACCGGCACAGTCTGTGGGGAATCCATAGAGTTCCTGAGCAGGTAGGGGGGCTCACAGCGGCGCTCTCCTCCAGCAGGGCACCTGATAGATGTACTGACAAGACACAAGCCAATATTAAGAAGCAGTCACAGGGTGCTAAAAATAGACCTGATTCAACAGAAATGACCTAACTTTAGGGCGTTTACTTTCACATGTGTATTGATTCTATCTCTTGTTATTTCTAAAGAACTCCCAGCAACAGAAACAAAAAGCTTGCACACACACAGTACAGCAAACACTAATGTTATTAGACACAAACTAGTCAGGTGAACATAAAGTTTGCATTATACTAAACTAAATGTTTTGTGTGCCAGCCGTTCACTCATAAAATTTTAAAGTGAGCGTGCAAATTGGGATTTTCATCCTAGAATAGATGAGAATGTGGCGAGAACATGATAAACTAGAGGAGAAATAGAGCCTACGGGTGGGTCCTGGGTCCTGGGTAGAGGGAGGGTTTTTGAGCATCAGCAGTAAAAGGGAGCCCATTTGAAAAACAATAACAACAAAAATACAGGCTTCATTGTGAGCTGGTGTCTTATTTCAGACAAAAGACAAAACAGATAATAATGAAATAAAAGACCTTAACAAGTTTAAGTCATCAATTCACTAAAGAGTGGGTCAGAGAATCTGGTTGGAGAATTAGAGACTTGATGATTATTTCATTGACGGGGTAAAGAGTCTGTGACTTTTCATCATTTCTTCTCTACACTGACATTGTTGGAATATTGTAGATGTTGCATCAAAATGATGCGAAGAAAGAAAAGTGCCAATAAGCTTTCCAGTCAATTTAATGAATTTCACAGCAGTTCACAATTTTATTTGAGTTCAGTGGGTCTGTTGACTTCAAAATTCAAGTGTTTGTCCTTTGCGATTTTTGAGTTTACAGTATTTTTCTGTTGATCTTAAAATGACTTGGAAAACTGAATACAGACAAATTAACAGGCACCATTTAATGATATAAAATAGATATTGTATATATTAGATATATGGAGTTGTAAAATATCATGCAATGGTTTAAAAGATTCGCAAATTAGTGAGAATTTGTAAGCTAATGGAAAATAGAAGACCAATAGTCTCATCGACACGGCTGCTGTATTGTATTGTAACCTCAGATCAAAATCTGAACCCAGGCCAGTAACATAATGTTCCTGTCAGGTGGACGGTTCCTTCCACTTATCAGCCAAATCTAGCCTTGTGTGGGAGGAACAGAAAGGGGCACTACAACGGTGGAAGTATTTTGTTCTCTTGTTAATTCAATTACATAGTTTAAGTTTCTAATAAACACATAGATGGCACATTTTTAATTGTAAGTGTTACAATATTATAATAATGTAATAATACTGTATGTCACACTCAATTTCCAGCTCAAACTGACTCCGGCATTCATCTCAATTCACATGAGATGCTGAGTAAAAATAATATTCTTTAAATCAAGAAAAACGTGTAAATCTACTGGCCATGTGAGGCAAAACATTGTAAAGGGTAAATTTCATACTCAGTTTTGCTGCGCGAAATTTGTGATTTTATTTTTCTAAAGCTTTGCTCCATTTACATTAGTTTACTTGATAGCGTTAAGAAATATTGTGGATTATTCGAAACATGACTTTCTCATTACAATGAAAAATTGCATACTGTTAATAAACAGATGAATATTTATATGCATGTTTATAATGCGGCTGCACAATTCACCATTCCTAACACTGTTGTCACCACGTTCAGGCGGGAATAACTCACATCTTTGGCAGAAACAGACGATCAAACGCAGCGTGGAGGTTGAATACGAAATTTTAAGGGCATATAATTTCAACGAGGTATATTAAATGTTCCCTTAGAATCCAAAACAATCATTACTTTGGGGCTTGGATTGCATTTAAGCATATTTAATATTAGATGTCTAAACTGAGTCATGGCATTAACAAAATCATTAATTAATTCATTCGGTTATCCGTTCATTCATTCTTGGCAAGACTGTTTTTTTTTTTGTTTTTTTTCCTTCAAGCTTTATTTTCAGTTATGCCATCAGAATTGCAAGTAGTGAATAGGCTTTACAATTGGATTAAACTCTTTATGACTTTTGGTGTTCTGTGATGCTCTAAGATCTTTAGATATCATGTGTGTCTGCAGGACTGTACATGTGAGTGAGTGAGACACGTACGCAGATCTTTAGAGTTTTCCCACAGAAGTCTCTATTTAAGGGCACCAGGGAGCCTGTTAATCCCAGGTGGGCCATGTCCACGGTGGTTTCTGCTTAATTAACGGTGTGCCATCTGTCTCCCACCAGAGGAGGTCGACCAGCGGCTGCTCCGGCTTTGATCTCACCTGTCCGTCTGTGAATGAGTCCCTGTGTCTGTGGGAAGCTGAACATGTGTACAGACGCATGTCAGAAGGAAAACCACATTCGTTCTATTGTAGAATACCCCACATGGACAAAAGTATATGGACACAACGCCGGACATTAACATGAAGTATTAAAATCAGCCCTTCTTTGGAACTTGGGCCCCTTTATTAAAACATGTTGTTTTCCACACATATATTGTATTTCCAGGATATGTATTAACACGTACTGGTTTTTCAAAATTCTTTTTACCACTGTCTGCCTCTGCATATTAAAGCTACACTTACTCAACCAGAGGTCTGGTAGGTATAAAAGATTTTAAAAGATATATAAAAGTGTGATAATGGATCTATTCTGTCACTACAGTCTGAGTCAAAATATCTGTGATTTAATAGAGCTCACAATTTCTAATATGTAGTACTTTTTCATTACCATCACTGCTGGGTTTTTTTTAATTTCAACATATCGAAATCTCTCCATTCATAATTCTATTGTGTTTCCTCCAAACATTAATCAAATTTTTTACATGGAAAAAGGTGTTGGTAAAAATGTGTGTTGCTGTTGCTCGGCTCCTAATATCAGCTAGAATTATAAAGTTCAATCTCATTTTCCAACCCGTCTGCAGCAGCAAACCAGGTATAAATGCACAGTTAATTGGCTTTTCTTCTCACTTGTTGGCAGCTGAGTAGAGGTCAAGGCTTCATGATAAGGTTGACAGAATATCAGAGTTATATTGTTGACATACAGTAGTACTAGCATAATAAAATATGTTAAAGTCTTTTTTTCATAGCATTGGTTCTTTTGATTTTTATAAAATAGAGATATTTTATAAGATATTACAGAGAAGACATTGTAAAGAGATGAAGGGTAACATCAATCAGAGGCTGGCAGTAAACACAAACACACACTATTGGAGCCTGTTGTTACCTTTTATCTTATGGCAAATGAACAGTAATGCTTCTGCAGTAAAACACGTGCAAGTAAAATTTATTTAACCCTGCAGCAAAATCTGAATTC
Organism: Mola mola; assembly: GCA_001698575.1. Taxonomy (NCBI): domain Eukaryota; kingdom Metazoa; phylum Chordata; class Actinopteri; order Tetraodontiformes; family Molidae; genus Mola; species Mola mola. The sequence continues at coordinate 14,966,191 of KV751317.1, forward strand.
TATTAAACTGAAAAGATTGTTGATGGTTGAGTCTCCCACTTTGCCAATTTATCCCACATGTCGGGGACGTTGAAATTTTCCAGGATATATTGACTGCAACTAATTATTTCTAAAGGAAACTCTGACCCAGTTACTTGCGTCATTAATGGAAATACTGTTTCTAATTGGTACATACATTTCCTGTAGCAAATTATTTAGCAGTCAATGCACCAGTCAAGACTGTTTAAACTGTTATAGTTTCTTTTATACTATATTTGTAAACTTATTTTACAATTATTTACTATTCAATTAATATTTTCCTATTCATTTTTCTTTATTTCATCATCATGCATTTTGATGTAGGTGACCAGCTCACATACAGATTGTTAAAGAAATTAAAAATGCATCTGTGGTTTATCAAGATTTAGATAAACTGGGTCACATACTGTGACGTAAACCTTTACTGAAGCAAATGTCATCTGTCATGATTGTCCTAGGGAGAGAAATATTTAGAGGTTGATGTGGTTTAACGGCAGACTGAATCTTTTTCATCGTTTCTGGGGCATTTTATGCAGTTATTGAAGAGTAGTAAGTTAAGAGGAAATGGGGGAAAACATGTAACAATGGTCCCCAGATGAACCTGGAGGGGTTCAGGGATAAGTACATGGTCAGTAGCTTTCAGACATTTTTACTTTTACCTGCAGTTCCTACATGAATCTTGTCACAACAACGTTTTAGGATTATCTTGAGTAACTGGGTCATGAGTTGATGAAAAAGGCCTTGCTGTTGAGTTCTTAAAATGCATTTTTTGGCACTTTGATCACCACAAGTCAAGGTGCCATTGTTGCGTTTAATTTTAGGGGAGGCAGACATCTCTGCAGCCCATATTTCTAAAACATGGCATCTCCCATAAAAACAATCTAGACTAATCCAGATTAACACGGATAGGAAGACAATGATGTCACTCTAAACCGGTAGGTTTCTACCACGTGAATTTAACAGACACAAACAGAAAATAAGTGAGAGAATTAATCATGTGCTCGGTAGATACATTAAATCTGACTGAAACAAGTAACAACCCCAAACTTATTAAGGAAAAAAAATGTTAACCTTATTCAATAATATTCATTATATTTATAAACACTTGTAAATGAGTTCATGATAGACTGATTTGGGTCATGTTGATACACAATGTCATCCAATTCTTAGAAAGGCTGGAGAAGAAGCCTTCTTAAGATCACTATAATAATTTTCCATCATAAAATTCATTTAATAAATTGAAAGTCATAATTCATTACAAAGGAATGTCACTGAAATCTCTTTTTGTAAAGATTCTAGGACAGTATGTGAAAGTGAAGACAAAGCTAGATCGAATTAAAGAAGGGTTCGTTTAGAACAGCTTGCCATATATCCTCAGGATGCTTCATCTAGTGTATGTAATATAATGCATTATGGCGATGTCTCACTCCTGTGCAGTGTTGTTTTTGTTGTGAAGGATGTGATGGCAGTCCAAAGAAGGATCTATTTTTAGTTGGTGTTATTGTAAAAAAAAACCAAAAAACATAAAGCGTAATTAAATTGGTGCCACATTCATTATGGTGAAATCATTTTTTTTTTACTTTGTTTCATTTTAGTGTCACTGACTGTATCTCAGTTGGATGACGGATAGTTATTGAAAGTTTCTAAATGAGTTTTTGTAGTTTGACATATATATAAAACTCTGCAGCCACCAGAACTCTAATATTCGATTTGCAAAGACCTGCAGCAGAATGGCTCATGTGTGTTTATGGATGCCATGGGTTTGCAATGAATCAAACTAAAGGGCCTCATTTATAATGTTTTTACACAAATTGACAACATAGCCTTAAAGGAACACTTCACCTCAAAATTTGATTTGCGGTCATTATCTACTCTCACCCTAATTGGAAATGTGGTTGACAAACAACAAAGTTTGTGGAATTCTCCTAAACAACTGAAGTGGTGTGAATGCTTTCAAAATGTTTTGGGGTTTTTTGGCTTCATACATCATCCAACTTTCTGGAAAAGTTGAATCCAAAAATTAAGTTGGAAAGCTGCACCCTCTAAGATGAAATTTTGATGAACTCGTGATGGTGCACACAACCGCCTCCAGCTTATTGGCTACAGTGATGATTTCAGCTTTTACATAATTTAATTGGTTTCTGTTTATGAACACCCATCCATTCATTTTCTGCCGTTACCTGGAGCTGGGTCACAACAGATGAGATATATGCAGTAATCCCAGCATCTTTTGGGTCTACAGTCCTAACAGTTGGTAGAAAACACTCACCTGCCAAACTAATGAATCTACATTGTCGATCAATAAATCATCATTTCATACATTCTTGCAGAAATACTAACAAACTGAAGTGGTGCACAAAGTGTACTACACTGGATTTACATTCTCCTATTGTTGAAGCGGATATTGAAATTAAAAAAATGACACATGCTGTGTTTTTGCTTTGTCCACAGCCCAAAAGAAGTTTGACTGAGATTACAGTTTAGTTCCTGGTAAGAGTAAACATTGTCATACTGATGGCAGCAGGTCTGTGTGAGCTAATTTTCAACATTGCTGGAGATCAAAATGTGGTCACAATATGTTTTATAGTTAATGCTAACAGTAACCAGATAAGTAGCAATTATAGCAGTTATCTTCAGTCTGATGAATTAAAAATATCATACTATGTCTAACAATGTCACCCTGCTCATAATTTATGAATTAAGCCGTTTTACACAGTGTATAGGAAATTTTAAGTACTTAAGTTATGTTCAGCACACATTAGGTTGACTTCATGTGTGGAGCCTCAACACGAAGCATCCCTGCTGTAAGTTGTGGAGGCTGTATATACCGTATATATGTATTATATACGGGATATATGTATTATATATTGTTGGGTGTATCCCGCACACTTCAAATTTGGCTAGAAGAAAACAAATCACTTTTCAAATTCAGCACTGTGACAACTTGGTGTTTTATCTAAT
>KV751317.1:14969264-15032899 GCA_001698575.1 Mola mola
GTGCAGAACCTCCTGAAGAACTGTGTACACAAGTGGGTTGGAGCAAATACCCAACTAGTACATGGATACCCTCTCATCAGTACATCTGCACCTTCCGTAATCTCATCTCTCTTGTGACTTCTTGTCTTCCATCCAGACAAGGGTAAATCAGCAATATCATCCCGGGGCTTCTCTGCTATCAACATTGTTAAAAGAATTGTTAAAATATTATATAAACATTATATCAACCATGTCAATACAGCCTCATAATTGGATTATGTTTGCAAATCACCTACATTGTTGCTAGACAGTCACTGACGAATATGTGAAATTTGGAACTTCTAGGAGACTAACAAATGACAGGATTAATGACAGCACAGGCTGCCTCAGCCGCAACCGTATAAGGTCAGAAAGAAATGCAGAAAACCGATGTGACTCACATACACACACTGCCAGTGATAATGGGCAGTTTTATTCTTTTCTTATTTGTAATGAGCATGCAATTTGCACATGTGCATGAGGGTGTTAATAAAATGTGTTTCTGAGCACTTCCTGGCACAACTGTGTGACCCTCTGCCGGCCAGAACACAATGACTGGACCCAATACACTGACAGGGGGATAAGTAATAGCTCTGCTATCGCTGCCAGCCTATACAATTATCCTTGCTACTGCCTCCACTGGTTTATAGAAAGACAACAACCTTTGATTCCACCGAGCCGGCTGACCCGGCTCCCAATGCATGTATTGTTTTCTGTTTTAGTGCCACATATTGCCAGGGGAAGACACTGCAAGCCTGAGCTGGAGTCAGTGAAACAGATACATCTGCATGTGCTGTTAATAAAGTGCCCACAATGTATTACACAACCCGCTTTACAGGCCAGTGCATCTGAGTGTAAAGATGGTGTACTTTAATATAAATTTTGTCAGAACATTTCAGAAATTATACACATAGTTATATAAAGCACACAATTCCTGCAAAAGACATATACCTTATATACCACACTGGTAATTTATCAGTGTTGTTGGTCAGATTTCTTTTGATTGATGGCTAATGTTTTAATTAAAATACATTTCAATTATTCCAGCTGATGGGAAACAGATATAATTCTGTAGTAAATCACACAAATGGTTAACTGGACTGCTTTTGAAACTAAATAAGTCATCTCCCCCTCATATTTCCCTTCTCAGGGTGTTTGTTAATTTATTTTCTATTTCACTTTGTCTTGACAAAAAGATTTACAGAAAAGCAATTATTTCAACTTGAGCCAACATCTCTTCCTATGAACAAACCTTCATCAGCTGAGTCATTGTGGTAGAAAGCAGTGCCAGGATGTGCCACCATGCTGATCGAATACTGTGGCTTCAGGCTGTCCATATGAATTATACAGCAAATATTGAATCTGGTGTTAATATACCATAAAATGAAAGTGGAAAATGTGGAAGAACCGAGCAGATCAGGCATGGCCAGTGTCATTTTTATTCTATTACCTCCTCTAATTAAAATGATGGGGCATCTGTCTGCTGGATGAGGTTAAAAGGACACAGGAAGTAAGGGTGGGAGGAAAGTCTGAAAACTATGATTTTAATGATGATTCTCCTGGATAATTTAACAATATTACGTGTTATGCTATCAGTCTGAGTCTGAATTTGTTTCTTGATAAAGCATGTCCTTTGCCTGCATGGCCGATAGCCTTAGAGCTATACCAAAGTGTTGGAGCCTCTCTATGTATTGAATGAGTCACTTATTTCTTGATGAAACCAAATATGTTAGCCAGAAAACTAGCAAAGAGATCTGAAGTATTTTTAAGTAATCACTCAGAGGGGCACAACTTAACCAATATACAATGTTATGGTGTTTCAGAGGCGTACAATCCTTGAGTCAGTGATTTCTTTCTCATCCTTCTTATTTGGTAAAAAGTTGGAGGAAAGACAAATCATTTAATCAAATCAACCACATTCTCATTACTAAAGCATAAAGTTTGAGAGGTTCGAGGTCCAAACACACGCCTCATTCATGCTAACTATGGTGCACAAACTAATGGTCACATGTGGGTTTTTTTTGGTTTTTCTTTATGATGGCCAGGTTTCCCCTCAATTCAGTTGTTTAAAGAAATCAAAGTGTGAGATTTTTTGTAGGAAAACAATTTGCTATAAAAGTTCTCAACAAAAAACCCTCCAGACACTATATTTTTAAGGGTTTAGGGTTAAGATCCAACCATGTTCCTGCATTCTGCATTGCCCTCCCATCTCATTTTACCGTAACTTAAGTATCCAGATAAATAACTAAAAAGAATTTAAAAAGAAATGGCATTTTGTTAAAATGCCTGTAAGCCAACGTCCTCCTGACAAGGACTTCTTCTGGGCACGCAAATAGTAGCTGACGCAAATGTGAAAGCAGCATGACATTTCACGGCAGTCTGTCCTCACAACATGCAGCGATGAGCAAGCCTCAGCCCTTGTTCACTCTCTCTCTTGCACCTCAGCTCTTTAGTCTTTTTAGCTCTCTCCAAAGAGGTAGCACCACTGCAGAAAACTGCTATCTTCTATAACTGAATCCTTATTTGACACCCCAAAATTAAGAACAAACTTGAGTAGAGCCTTCATTACAATGCTTTGCTGTACATTGGACCTTTAAATTAGTTTCATGAAAATTTAACCACTATCACCGAAAATTATTTATTCAGGGGACTGTGACATACTTCCAGAACTATAGGCACCGTATTTCTTGTTACTCTACAGGAATTATTTATGGTTTTTAAGGCTCACTAAACAGAGGAATGAGAAAGAGAGAGAACATTCAGGAAGAAGGATGTAGTGAGAGTGACAATCCTCTGTCAGCTTACATATCAAGGTTATGTTTTCCATCACTGAGTTTGAGGAATTGAAGAAAGGAGAGAGAGACAGATTCAGACTGCTGGGCACAGAAACCCAATGGGGTGACAAGAATGAATACACACACTCACACACACCCACACACACTCACACAGACACACTACACTTCATCTACCACTATCAACTCACACCTGTACTTATTTTCCCACTGAATCCCTCCACAGCTTTCTCACTTTAATGCTTCACCTCTCGCTCACCCAACTTTTCAGCAATCTGCGCTGACTGCAGATTTTCTTACTGTTTTTTTAAATTCAAATGCTTCATACACTCAATTACATTGACTTAGGCAGCATAGGAAATGTGTTGTCAACACATCTGATTGTTAACACTGACTAACACTCTCTCTATGTTTTTGCCTGTTTCTGTCGCTCTCTGGGGTGAGAATGCAGATGGTACGGAACGAATGGGTAACAGGTGAGCGGAGTACTGCTTCACAAGTTCAATACTGGCAGGCAGAATGGAGCAATCCAGGGCAAAGCGGTTGGAGGTAGTGCATCAGGCCTCCTCATCAACATCCTGTCACTTCTGTTTTCATGGTCCCAGGCTTGGCACAGCGGCTGATCTGGTCCCCCCACGGAAAACTGTCTTCCTGAACAATAAATCAGCACCTAGTAACAAGAAAAAAAGAGTGTTTGCTTAGTTACAGAGAAAATGAAAAAAAGCTGACCTTCAAGTGAATATGGTTGCATATCAGTCACTGTTTGTGCTGAAGAATATTTTGGGACATCTGTCAGTGAAATATAGCATTTCATAATATTGACTATGTACATGTATCCATTATGAATTTTAACTTCAACACAAAAGGTTTCCATTACATAAATGTTCTTTTAAAAGTACCTTCAAACAAGGAAGGATCATTAGCTCTTTCAAAGACTCTGCTGGTGGTGGAGAGCTGGGGTTGTCTCTGGAGAAGGAGAAATCTCACTCTGAAATCTTCTGAGAGGTGAGTGCTTAGAATTTTTCCCTCATCCATACTGTTGCAATCAGCTAAACATGTAACTGGTCTTTGAAAATAAGTTCTGAATAATAGTTCCCCTCCAAACTCTTTAGTTCTGTCATCTTCCTACAAGAACTCTCAAGAAGATTCCTGAGTGAGATGTCTGGGCCAAGATTTGTGTTTCTGTTAAACAAAAAGCCTTTTACTCTTTAACATAAAGGCCTCTGCAGATATGATTTCCATGATGCTGCCACCTACGTAGAATAACAATCTTTGTCTGAAGCAAAAAGCACGTTTAGTGTGTGTGAGGGTTGACCGAGCAGCCAGACACATGAGAAGTCTTCAGAGACAGAGTTGTATGATTCACGTGGGCTTTATTTACAGCTCAGGTTTGCCAGTTCCTGGTGTGGGTGAGAGGAGGAGACCATGAACAAAGAGGTAAAACCATTCACACGATTTCCCCCTTTGCGTTCATATTGTCTGTTAGAAATCCAACCACCCAGTAAATACTCGTGTGTGCCTCTTACTTAGACCATGGTGTTTCCCTATGACCCCCCCCCCCCAACTTCCAAAGGAGACACCTGTGGAGCCCTGGACAGAAGGGAAGTCTATATTATACTTCTTCTGGCCTTTCCTGTACTGGACCACAACGTTAAAAGGCTGCAAAGCAAGGGACCTACTTGTTATCCTGGTATTTGTAACTTTCATGTACAACAACCAGGATAAAGCATGATGGTCTGTCTCCAGTGTGAACCTCCTTCCCAGCAAATAGACTATTTCAGTGAGCCTAGCACCCACTTAATGGGCAGGCACTCTTGCTCCACCACTGAATATCTTCATGCTTCATGCTTTAACAGCGACTTGCTGATCTAGGAAACAGGTTGAAGGTTACCTGGCTCTCCCTGTTGAAAATTGCTCCAATACCCACATCAGATGCATCTGTTTCAACAGTGAAAGGCTGGTCAAAATCAGGCTCTTCAGGACAGGTTTACTGCATAATAAGCCCTTCGGTCTCTGAAAAGAGAATGGTGAGGGGGATTGCAATAGTGGAAAATTCTCTAAAGAAGGGACCATACCAGCCCACGAAGCCAAGGAAACACTTCACTTTGTATGTTTTTTTCCAACATATCCTGAAGATGGTATAGGTTGTCTTTCCAACCGATGCTGTAGATTGCAATGTCATCAAGGTATACCACTGCAAAGCACTCTGTGCCTGAGAGGACCTTGTCCATCAGCCGCAGGAATGTGGCAGGTGCTGCATGTAGGCCGAAGGGAAGAACAGTGAACTGGAAGAGTCGAAAAGGGGTCTCTGGGGAAAGAAGAACCTGCCAATAGCCCTTGCACAGGTCTAGGGTGCTGATATATATTGCACCCCTAATTCTCTCCACCAGATCATCAGTCCTTGGGATCAGATCCAATCCTGTTTAGTGACCCTTTTCACCTTACTGAAGTCAAAAAAAGGACCTCAAAGTGTTTTTTTGTGAAAACGATGGCTCGGTGGCTCCACTCACTCCACGAGGGTTTTATAACACCCATGTCCTTCATCAATTCCAGTTCCTTCTTCATTACCAACAAAGGACACTCTGGAACGCCGTAGGCATGCTGGCAAATAGGCTTAGAGTATCAGGGCCGGTAGGTTTATGTGTCTGTTTTTTAGACTCATTTTGTGTTTCCTGTTTTATTGTGAAATTTGGTTGTGTCTTAAACCCATGTCCTGTTAAGTTTTCTTCCCTTATGTGTGTGTGATTGCTTCTCCTCCCTAATGTGTTTCACCTGTGTCTAATTGTTTACCCCCTCCTTGTGTATTTAAGCTGTGTGTTCCTGTCCTCCTGTGCCAGATTGTCTTTTCGGTTTCCTGAGAGCGGTCCAGCATTGCATCCTTAGTGAGTTTCCTCGCGTATGGTCCTGTTTGATTAAATGGGTTTGATTAAAAACATCCCATTGTGTCTCTACATAGTGAATCCTCCAGAGTCTGTACCTGATATAGGGTTCTTTAGATTGATGTGGTGCTGGACAACATCCTTGCGCCCAGGAGTGTGTAGGAAAAGATGGGGAGGCAAGATCTGGAGAAGCTCCTTCCTCTTCCCCTCACCCCGGTGATACAAGTTCGGGGTGTATGGGTGTCTTTTCCTGGTTAGGATATACTGCTTTAATACTGCTCTGCAGGCTCCTCTTTCTCCTGCATTACCAAAAAGCCTGTGAGATGCTGGTGGTGCAGGGGTGGATCGCAGGTGCAATATGAAAGGTCTGGTAAGGCTGTTTGCGGTCAGGCATGCAGATCTGGTATGTCACTGGGAACATATTCTGCTTGAACTGGTAGGGGCCCTGCCAATAAGCCAACAGTCTGTGCTCCAATGTTGGCAAAAGTAACAGTACCTCCTCACCTGGCTCAAAACTTCTGTAACTGCTGCCTGGTCATACCACTGCTTCTGCTGCGCTTGAGCCTGGAGTAAGTGTTCCCATTTACACAACAAAACATGTAAATATAAGACCCAGGTTTTTAAATAATGTAATTCCCCTTTAACCTTACAGGCCACAAATGCAAATCATGATCACCTATCTGTGCAGAGATGATTATTACATAACAAATGTGAACAGTGCTCCAAGACTTTTCTTAATGTTGCTGGTGCTTTCATGTTAATGTGACAATATTCAGTTCAGTTTTGTATTAGAAGTGTTACATCAATATTATGATGTCAGGTGAAGATTACTGCACAGTTACTCAGTGGCACTTATACAACCACGAAAAAATGGAAAAATAACAGCACATTTATATAATAGACTGCATGTTTAAACGGTATTAGTCACTGCGGCAATCCTATTAACTTTCACATTACCAGCATGGTCCAGTTTCTTCTTATTGTTCACACAGACTGGAGGTTAGGGCTCTTAATTTCAAACTGTAATCTAAGGGAGACTTTCCAAAGGCTTAAATTCAGAGGCAAAGTCTTTCAGAAGTTCCCCAGACAATTTCACTGCAGTATGAGTGTACTTTTCACTGTTATCTTCGGGAAGAAGAGCTAGGAGGAGGAAGTCATGCAATATCTGTTGGAAATATGTTTAGCTGAGGGTAAGAAATAACCAGGCTTGTAATTGCTTTGGGACAAGCTACGGTGGCTCCTCTGGCAGCAGGAGATTTCTCTTTTGGTCAACCATGAGGGCAATAAGAGAGATAAGAAAGAAGCCCTGAGCAGACTCAGAAAGTAGAGGGAGAGGGGGTGATTTTCAGATTTTCAGAAGTGCTCCGATGAAATGGGGCGTTGTTGTCCCATGAGGTTACAATGAAAAGGCCGCACTTGATTGCCCTTCCAAACTCTGCAGAGTAGGAGAAAAACTCACACAAGACTGATAAAGGAAAAATGGAGGGAGAGTTCTGATTGTATTTCTCCTCATGAGTATCCTTTACAACTGTTCATCCCCAGCTTGTGGTGACTGTCAGAGAACCCTCGGAGGAACTGTGCCGCAGTTTTCACTGTTACCAGCTTTTCTCTTAATGACTTCAGCAACCCCTGTTTCATTAGCACTTCTTTACAATATAAAGCCTGCTGAAAGACACAAGACGAGAGAGAAAGAGAGAGGCACCTGCAGCCACTGATGTGGTTGACTGTCTCCACAGTGATAATGTAAATCACCTGCACTGTCAAGACAGAGCTTGTTTACCGTCTCTGAGGTGTAGTCTTTAATTAATAGCTGCAGGGAAGCTCTCTGTGTTGTTGTCTGGGGTATGAAGAATGAGTTTATAAAAGTGCATCAGCATAGACTCCCCATCCCTGCAGTAGGGAATCAATTAGTTAGCTACCTGATAGCCAATAAATTATTTGATATTTTATAAATAATGAAAGTTATTATAAAAAAGGGGGAAACTCTTGAATGATACATAAGTGAAATAAATATGTCTAAAATCCAACAGACGCAACATTTTTGAATTTAACATCTTCCCCTTGATTTTAGGCTGGCTTTTTCATTATGTAGATCTGTCCAATTTAAAATGAAACCGCTTCACAGTTAAAACTCTAACACTGAATAGTTGGCAAATGTTATTGGTTGATCCTCAATAATTTTATTCAACTTCCAACAGAAAAAAAAATGTGCAGAATGAGATAAAGCTTTAGTAATAGCTCAGGTGTTCTTTTTACCTCATGGTGTGGAAATGAAGCCTGGCACCTAGTGCAGTATGCAGCAAAGAGAAACTGACGCGCTGAATTAAGAGATGATCAGATATGGATGCAAATTGTCCACTAGAGTTTTCAGATAGCTTCAGAAATGCAATATGTTCCATGAGCTATTATGGTCATTTTTAAATTATAAACATTGTATGACAACATTTCATTTATCTGGACCTAATCTCACTCTAACATCTGGATCACAATCTCAGGTCGAGATAAAATGGAAAATGTATTACTTTATATCACATCTATGGTCATATGGTGCCCTTACTGAACAATATGTGCCCCCACTCAAAAAATTCAAAATTTTTGTAATTTGGCAACTTTTTTCTAAAGTAAACCAACCAGTTTCAAAAGTGATATCACGACATCCACCCATCAATCAATCTTCAACATTGAGAGCTATCAGAACGGTGCAGGCAGAGAGCACTGGTTCTTTGGGTGGAGATTGCAAAATTAATAATTGAAACAATATAATAATTAGATCAGTTTTTATGGAGACAATATGTTCTGGGGGGGTTTTTTTCACTCAGATGTTCTGTAGCTGCTCTGTCTGAACTCTCTGTGAGTTACGTGGGCTCCTGATAAATAGATGGTTTTACTTGTTTCTTAACTAAATACTAACTGATGCCAACTGTACAACAGGCTCAGGAGACAATAAAAAACGACTTAAGACAACCACCAACATGAACTGAGCCCAGTTAGATGACTGGAAATCCAGTAACAATATGTCATAATGGGCATATGATGTGACTTCAGCTAGACCAGCAACACCATCCCAATTAGGCTGCATAAAGAAGTTTTACCCCTTGTGGACATGATCGAACTGTTTCAGCTACCAGGCTGTGTACCACAGTCCTTTAAAGTAGTTGGCCCAGAGGTCTTGAGGAGTTATGTGACTTTCTAGATAACAATAGTTTGAGGTTTTCCAGGCAGGGTTCAGAACACATCAATGGCCAGAGCCTGCATTGGGCAAATTTACAGATAACCTCCCAATAGCATCAGATGAGGGACTTCTCTGTGCTTGTTCTGATACATCTCAGTGCTGCATTTGTTACAATCGACCATCACATCCTATTACACATGCTACAAAGTTTGATTCTCATTAAAGGAACTGCATTATGCTGGTTTAAGTCCTATTTATCAGACAGATCACACATTTGCATGTTATTGTTGAGTCCTCCCTTTAAGTGGTGAAAGGGTAAATAGACTGTATTTATCACCTTTTTATTCATCTTGAACAATCAAAGCACTTTAAAGTACAAGTGTGTCCTCACAGGGTGCCATCTTCTCATCACAAGCAGTAACCAATCACACAATTTGGGGTTCAGTGTCTTCCTCAAGGACATTTAGACTACAGAGGCTGGGGATTGATGACCACCCTACAGCGTGAGTCACAGCCACCCATGTACATGAAAGTTCCACAAGGCTCTGGGCTTGGACCAATATTATTAATTTTATATATGCTCCCCTTAGGTAATATTATTACAAAACACTCTACTACTTTTTATTGCTATGTGGATCACACAGTTATATTCATCACTAAACCAGGAAGCTGCTAACTCCAGGCAAATATAACATCATTGTGCTGGGTCCCAAACATCTTAGAAATGCATTATCTTGTTATCTAGTTTGAATGGCTCAACCCATACAATTAATTCAAAATCCTGTCAGTTTGGTCCTTTAAGAAGATTACTGCACTGTATATAGAAGCTCCAGGCTCCTGAAATCCTGCGCGGATGAACTGTGTGGAGTGATGGAGCGCGTCTTCAACCTGAGCCTCAAGCTAAGGGTGATACCACAGCTGTTGAAGACCTCCTCAGTAGTATGGGTGACACAAAACTGGTCCTGGAACATCTCCAGTCCGTAGTGGGCTCTTCCATTAACCCACTGCAGTTTGCCTACCAGTTTAACATTGTAGTGGAGGATGCTATCATCTTCCTGCTACATCGTGCTCTCAGCAGCGCTGTGAGAATGTTTATTGATCTCTCCAGTGCTTGCAACACCATCCAGCCAGCGCTTCTGAGAGACAAGCTAGAGAGAACAGGAGTGGATCATCAGCTGACAGCGTGGACCCTGGACTACCTCATGAACCGGTTGCAGTTTGTGAGAGCCCGAGACCTTGTCTGACACGGTCATCTGCAGCAAGGGTTGCCCCCAGGGGACTGTCCTGGCCCCCCTTCCTCTTTACCCTCTACACTGCAGACTTCAGACACAACACCACCAGCAGTGTTCCGCAGAAGTTCTCGGACAACTCTGCGATCATTGGTCTGATGACACAGAGCTTTGTGGACTGGTGTCAGAACCACCTCCTCCTTTGGGGAAGCCAAGGACATGATGGTGGAGTTCCACAGACACCAGCCTGCCCTCCCCTCACCAGTGAACATTCAGGGAACAGACATTGAAATAGTGGACTCCTATAAGTGCCTGAGTGTTCACTTGAACAATAAACTGGACTGGACTCATAACTTAGACGCACTGTACAGTAAGGGGGCGGGGCAGGCTCTACCACCTGAGGAGACTGCGGTCTTTTGGAATGGAGGCACTCTTGAGGACCTTCTACGACTCCGTGGTGGCATCAACCATCTTCTACGGGGTGGTCTGCTGGAGCAGTAGCATCACAGAGAGCGAGAGGAAGAATCTGGACAAGGTCATCAGGAAGTCCAGCTCTGTCCTGGGCTGTCCTTTGGACTCTGTGGGGGCGGCTGGGAACAGAAGGGTGCTGGCAAAGCTGGCATCCATCCTTGACTATCAGTCCCACCCCCTGCAGGACACCCTGTCTGCACTGGAGAGCAGCCTCAGCTTCCATCCTCAGTGTGTGAGGACGAGATTTCGTAGATTGTTCCTCCGCAGTCAGATTGTAAAATCAGCACTGTTAACCAGGCCAGTTATTCACACATTCAATACCCTCTTTCCGTGCATTGTGTAAATAAGTGAAATGACGGGAAATTTTAAATTTATTGTTTATTTTTTATCCATTTATTTTTTCATCATTATTTCTATTTATCTTTTACTGTGGGTGCACTTTATTTTGCTCTGTACTGTCCTGCTGTTGCAACAATTCAAACTTCCCCATAGTGGGGCAATGAAGGCATTATCTTAGCTTATGTAAAAGGACACGTGTCACTGAAATATGTTTTACTTGCATATTTTATCTGCTTGTTTTATCAAGACAGTGTAACATTTTTACAGAGCTGGCATTTCTTTTCACTTTTCCTAAGAAAGAAAAAAAAAAAAAGCAAGGCACATGCCTGCAATGCCCTCTTACATTATGCCAAATTTTTCTGCAGCATGTCGGTGGCTTCTTACCTAAATCAGCAGCTTTGAGTACTAGCCACTGTGCCCAAATTTGATCACAGATAATGAACATCGATTCTAGCCAAAGCCAAACTGATGTGACAAAACAAATAGAAACTGACCTTTTCTCGGTGAGCATCATCTTGCAAATAGAAGATGGCAATGCCTGATTTATAAATCGGTGCATGGTCCAGAGCCATGGCGATGTAAAGACTTTGCTTATACTTACCTATAAAACACTTGAGAAAAGATGGTCTTTAAATTAAAATGTGTTTTACTAACAGATTAATTTTGATTTAATTTAACCATGTACCTTTATTGAATATAAATTTAACTGAAGCAAGACATTTTTGTTCAATAACTTCTTATGAATGACAGGTAATAGTATTACAAACCTATAACGTAGATTCCACAGATCATATCTTGGAAGTAGATTTGTTTATTCCATCTGTGGGTCCATTTTTAATACTCAAAATGTTCCCTTTTTGTTTGGCAGTGCTCCTGAACACCCTAATGAGAAACAACACTCTTATTGAGCTGTACATATTATTGCCTAGAGGCACAAATTTATTTTTCCAACCTTTTGTTTCAATATTTTACCTTTTAACAGTTCAGCAACATATAGCACAGGTATTTTCATTCTCATATTGAGCTCTTATGGTGCTCTGTTGCTTTTCACATTAAAACCAAATGCCCCGAACAGCTCCTGTTTCAAAACATGCACCTTGCCAGTTGCTCTGCTCTGGCAAATCATAACAAGCGTGCACAATCACATCATCCACAGTAATGCCTCTTCCTTGTCTCTTTGTTTTATGCTTTATTTCCCCAAACACCCATTTTCCAGTTGGGCGGTTAATCGAATTTGGTGATGGGTGTAAAATAGCCACAGTTGCCTGCTTGTAGCGAGATAACCAAGTTTAGATTAAATAAAGCTGGGCTCTGATAGAGAAACCACTAGTGCACAGATACACCAACTAAGTAACTTATGTTATTTGATGCTGGATGTTCAGAGTTGCTACAGGAGTAAATCAGATGCTTTGATGTACGATAACATTGGTTTGATTCTCATAACTCAGTGAGATACTTGACTTGCTCCTGGCTATGATAAATGCAGCACATACAGATCTTTGATCCTTAAAATACAATAAGTGGTCCTGCTAGGGATACAGTGTGCAGAGAACAAATGGTCCCTGTATACTTGTTATTTGGCATCTTAAAAATGTAATTTCTGCAACACAGTGCTGCAGTACTGCCCTTCTCTTCAAAGCACTACTTAAAAACGTAAGTGTTTCATCCCTCACAGATCGAGCCCCAGTATGTCCTTTTTATCACAGTACAGTTCTTTTCAAATATTCATCTACCAGAATATGCTCTTTATTTTCACCATCCAAGTTCACCACTGAAATTACAATGGTGCAAAAAAAAGAAAAATGAAGAGCCCTAGAGGTCTGCAGGCATATAGACTGATGTTGCATCTGAGCCGACCTCACTGACGACTGATAGTGGCTTTAAAAATAGCCCTGGCTGTCTGCCTCTCCCTTCTCACCTCTGAGAACACGCCACTGCGTCGCACCTGCTGTGGTGCGACCATTGCATAACCATCACTACTCATGCAGAAGAACATTCACACTATGTCTGTGTGTGTGTGTGTGTGTGTGCGTTTGGGACAGTGCATGTGTGTGTCTTTAAGGCTTCTAGCAGAGATCATTGAAGGACACTGAAGGCCAACACAACAAACCCAACTACATGTGCTACGGTGTTCGTTTGAACAAGAGGTTAGAATATCCTGTCAGAGGACAGAACACTACCATATATATTTAGAGATTTGTAGCAAACTTCAAATCCAGAACCTAAAAGTGCACAGGGACAAATAATGAAACAATGGAGTTACTGATGATCAGTTTTTATTTAGATTAGTCCAGATGTATGAAACAATCCACAAACACATCTGCTCGTTCGTCAGCTTGGAAACCATGTAGCTTCAAATTTCAGTTAATACGTCACAGGTGCATGTCATGGAATGTGCCACTCACAAGAAACACAAAGGTAAAAACAAAATATAGGTTAAACTAACATGTTAACACTATAGACACATGAGTCAGTATTTATTAAGAGAAATATAATCCTTCTTGCTTTACACAGAGATCCTGCAATAAAAAGAAAAAATATACGGCTTAAACTTTATATGCCTTAAACTTTATATTGCTGACTGTAATTGAACTGGTTTACTAATTTATCTATAAAATATCTTAATGCAGCCTTCACACAAACCATTAGCTTTGTTCATTTTAACTGTTAAACACTTTAAATGGTTTAATGCCCTCTTTAATGGAGGCGTTGAAAAATAGGCTGAGCTGAAGTCAATCTCCATGAGACATTATTAACTCTTTCTAATCACTTCAAATTAGAGGTGCAGCCATCTGACAATCGTGTAATGAAAACAAATTATAGATTATTGATAATGTGATACATAATAATGTTGTTTACAGTTGCATCGTAATTATCTTTATGATAACTTTTTAGATGTATTTAGCTGATCAACAAAAGGCGACACTTAAATGTAACTATAAATCATAACACTTTCATTGTTGAGTCACTTCATTCACGGCATTACTAAAAAAAAAACATTACTCTACATTAACACCATACGATGGACTTTAGGCATTCTCAGGTTGATTGATGAAAAGCATTATTCAGGAAGTGCATCCAGTTCAGGAAAGAATAACCCTTTCACTGAAAAATCTATAGAATGTTTTTGTGTCAACACAATGTCACTCTGTTAAATTCCATTTTTTTTCTTCAAATGCTTCTTTAAATGCTAAGTTTTATTAGCTTTTACTTACAGACTACTGTTTCCACCATAGCATGAACGTTTGTTTTCACCAGCTTTAGGAAAACTCGTATGATTTTTCTTTAATTCAGAGATTTTTCTGTTACTTTTTTTTTTTTTTTCCTAAGTCCTAAGTGTTCATCTAAATGCATAGTCAGTAGCACCTGTTGTGCTTCAGAGTATTCAGCACCAAAGAGAGCTTTGGGGTGGGTTTTTTTATGCTGTAAGTACAAACACAACACACTCAACTGGTTTGATGTGTGACTGTCGGACTGACTGAAATGAAAAGGCTTTGAATTTGCGATCCATGACGCCTGCTGCCAATTGTGTGAGCTGCATTTGTTGTGAGGTGTAGCGAGTCAGTTACAGAGAAGTGTGGGCAATTTCAATTACTGTTATCACTTGCCTTAAAAGAGGTGCACATCAAGAGGCAATGCAGGTTGATGCACAGATAGAAAAATGAATCGTTTCCACAGTGAAAGGAGCTTCGTAGTGAAGAATAAAGATGGATTTTTTTTTTTTAATGTTATGTGATCCTCTGCCACTAAATTAACTAGAAGTTAATCTCTAACTTTTATATTTTACTTTCAGCAGTGTTTTCGCAGTGTTATTCTAACTGTGTGCATCCACTGAACCTCCCCTATGATAATAAACGGACGGGATATTGACTTTGATCAAAGTTCATGATGCTGAGAGTTGCTGCTCATTTCAGACAAAAGACAGTGGAACTGCAGGGAATCATTTAGAGGGAAAAAAAAGTCAGCAAAACGAGTAGTGGCTTTGAGTGTATCATTTATTCTTTATTAATATGTATATTATGTTAGAAACAAATGCACATAATTGATTCATGTGATTTTTCAATTTTGTACATAGGTCAAATGGGACGGGTTCCTATTTTTTACGTTTTACATTTACATGCTTGATGCTGTAGACATGTAATTGTGTGGCATTCTTTTTTCAAAGCTCACTGATGATGTCAGGAATAGCAGAAGTAGGACAAAAAAAAATTATGTTTGGGTACTAAAAAAAGACACGACTATTTAGGGGTGTAATGATTATCTGATTGATCTCGATTGATCATTTGGCTAACCAACAATCAAATTGAATTGATTGAAAGTTAAATAGTATATCTGTATTGCTGTGTTTAAGATATGCCTTTATTTTTCAACTCCGACTGCACTCCTGTTTGACTGTTACCACCCAGGGATGCACCATTCACTTCCAAACAATGCTAGGGGCTCGCAAACAATGGCGTAATATGAGTGACTGTTTACAAAAAACTTTTGTTTATTTGTTGATATTTTATGCTGTAGAATTTTCCATTCATTAATTTAAATGTCTGAAGCATTTCAGCAATACAATTGTCAATTCATATCAAAATTACGTTTTAATAATAATACTAACAATGCAATAACAGATTGTTCTGACTCAATATCATATTGTATCGTGATGCATCTGGTGATTTACAACCCTAATACCAGTCTGTCATTATAATCAAACTAGGTCGGTTACCTTGTAGCTGTGGATAATGTAAGCAGCCATTGACTGAAACACCAACTGAACAGGCACTTGGATTTTGAGATGTTTGCATTTACTGTAGCAATCATTTGCATCGTTTGTGTTCATTGATTGATTGAACAATGATTCTGACAGTAATGTTAGTAAATGTGTTTAGCAGAAGACTGATCACTTGGAAATATGGAATGAGGACGGTCCGGAACATGTATTTGGAAAATTAATTTTGGTGATCTAGATAATGAAGAGAGTGGAAAGAGAACTTTCAGTCATTTTTTTAAAATTTTGTGGAGCCATGTAAAATTTCAAAGGGTCACCAGGATGTCACTACCCATATTCCTGATTGAAGTGCACGGTAAGGGGGGGTTATTGCTTATCATCTTGCAAACCACAAGTATAGTTTTTGTATTATATAGGTGTAGTTTGAGCAAAACTAGTTACATTAATTGGAAATTTGCCAAATGCTGTACACCAATCAAAACTACAAGAAATCATATACCTGTTTCTGTGGATTTAATCAACCATAATGACTATATAGTAGCCTGCAGACAGTTGCAAGAAGGAACTTAAAAACCCAGTAATATCATCATCCATATCCATATTCACTCAGTATCACTGGAGTAATGGCCAAACATAAAGGCATTAATTGTATGTAAATATTGAATTACTTCCTGGACCACCTGCAGTCACATGTGCCTGCAAAATATAGTGCGAACAGATGAAGGGAGAGGTGCACGTTTTGAAATGACTCTAGACAGAGACCTAATCTGCTGTATTTCATCACAAGCAATCTTGAGGTTAGCTGTGAGATTGCTGACAAGACTTGAAAAGAAAAAAAATGGTCCCAACAAAATAAATACAAGGCACAAGGTCGCCGTTTGCATCAACAGGAAACAGTACAGTATGTTTTTATCTGACAGCTGTGATTGTAACAGATAAGATATGAGGTATATCTAGGATTGCCAAGGTATACATTTAAATTAGAACCTAGTCCTGCAACGATGCATTTTTCAAACAGATGTAATTTTTACTGTTTTTTTCCTTGCTCTTTCAATCACTGGGGATTGGCAAACTGTTACCATGTGAACAATACTCTCTGAACTCTTACACAGAACTAATACAAATCTCTATTTTGCAAACAGTTGTCCAAAATACTGTGCAAATATTGCCCATGTTTTCAGCAGGCACTGTCAAGTTAACATAATACATATAACATATTATCAAAACACCAAATTTCCATGTAATCTTATTTAGGTGATGTTGTGTGCAGGCTGATTCGAGTGCCACTTCTTAAATTAGCACGCCCTCACTCACAAAATGTTTAGTGGCCAATAACCCAACTCAAAATGCTAAATTTGCTGCGTAAACTTACATATCTTTCTTCTCAGGTCAATTTTGTACTAAGGAACCTCTGGAAATCCACCATTTATCTTTTCAATCCTCACCAATTGTTCCTCCAACGTTTTAGACCTTCCTCAAAGACTTTTTTCTTTTTCAAATGTAACCTGTGCGGGCTCCAATGATTTCTGTATATCTCTCGAGCAATTTGTGAACATCTCTGAATAAAACAATTTCTGTCCTTTACAGGCTTGGTGACGTTTATCGATGCCTCCTTCTTATCCTGTGGACTACAGTCCACCAGGGTCCGACTTAATAACAGCTTCTTCTCCCATCTAGAGCAATATGCTGCAGTAGGGCCTTAGTGAATGTTCAACTTTTCTTTTCTCCTGAGTCACTTTGGAATTAGGGCTGGGGTCCAGCTTTGAAGAAGAATCACTTCCGTCTTAACAGGTTTTCTGTTCTCTCTCATTCACATATCCTGTATTCTGACCATTGATTGTGCCACAACACACTGCAGCTAACTACTTGTTGCAAATAGCTTTCAAACTCACTGATGGACTGCTGTTTGTACTGATATCAATCCTTGTGAAACTGTTAGTTAGTGGTGCCACGTGAGTCAATTTGTTGTTAATATCCAAATGTGACATTAAAAATGGGTTTGTCATTTTAATAAGGCTGAAATTTGAGGCGGATAAGTTTCTGTATTTTCGTCATGATTTTCAAATTCACCCACGGATCATTAAAGCATGCCTCATAAACACATACATGAGCAGACTCACATCAGCACGCCCACGTAGAGGAAGGATCGCATCGGTGATTTCGCAGCATCTCACTATTTGTTTTTATCTCAAGTTCGCAACTAATGGGGAGTATGATTATCTTGAATAATCTTGCTCATATCATTCAGTCATATAAAACAAAGAGTTGAGCCTCATCAAAACAAACTACTGTGGAGTGGTACTCATCAGAACACAATTAAAATGAAACATTTAACCATTACCAATAACAAAGTATATAAGAAATACAGCTCTAAGGGCTTCGCAACAAAGATATTACAAGTATCAAGATCCTGCTATAAAAGATGCATGCAAACAGGCGCAGAATTACATAAATAATGTAATAAAAGGGGCGCATAAGAAAGTAACAAAGAAAACAATTCTGCTAAAACGGATGTAGACTATAGTAATAATAAAATGAAACTGGATAATATTTCTTTTGAATAACAGGCTAAAACAGGATACATAAGGCATAAAGACAAATAAAATACGGCATATTGAAGGGAAAGCTGCAATGTGTAAGTCTGAGACGAGTTGCAAAGGTTTGTATCTGAAGGTCAACGCTAGTTTAATGCTAATGTGAAAAATTTGTAGTGTTCTTTTAAAATAATTTAGCCAGCTGGTTTCCCTGACAGACACACTCAATGTGCTCCATAACTTTGTTCTGTCTCTGACATAAGTTGCATCCCAGATTTTCTTCCAGTTATTGATGGGGAGTTAAATCAGTGGATGTTCTTGAAGGCAAATAGTGGATAAGAGAGGGCAGTTAACTTTCAACTACTGATGTATTGGTATATAAATGGAATATTAGAATGCTTGTTTGTATTTATATTACTATTTGTATTTCAAACAACCTAAATTTCAAGACCATGCAGTTATACGCTACTAATTCGCAACAGAAAATGTTTGTGAAAAGAAAGCATTTCCACCGCAGTTTTATATATATATATCATATATAATGCAATTTCATCTTTTAGCTTTTTATTAGAAACTGCATATTTATGCTTTAAATATCTCTATAGATATGAACAAAAAACATTCAATTTGAGTTATTAATACAAGCCTCTCTCTCCCTCACCACAAATCTACATAGCCTTGCAAAACCAAACCAGTGTTTTCATCATTAATTGGAAGGCATCAAAACATGTCTCCGCTGACCTGTACAGTGGCAGTTCCTCCTCAGCTTTCAATAACCCATTGATCAGCAGCACTATCTGACAACCGGGACTCCAAATGGGAATTTGATGGCCTCTGCTTGGGTCAGCCAGTTGTGGCTGTGACTGAGCCTGCCTGCCAATCACTGTCTGGTTTGTTAACATTGAAATGATGACACAGCTTTGGAATTCTGTCTGTGCGCCGCTGATGCGCAAAGATGGTGGAAGAGAACGTTGGTCAGTGTTGAGAACAACAGGTGCTGACTCTGCTGATAATAGCAGGTTTCATGATTGCTTTACAAATGGATCATTATAGTTAGTATTTTTTCATCAAGGATTTAATCTTACCAAGATATTACTTTGAGTTCCAAATGAATAGAAGCAGCAACTCCGGTTCGGCACTATTAAACAATTAGAGACATTAACAAATGAGCCCTCTGTTTTCATCAGGCTTCAGTCTTAATCAGCAAGCTAGCCAAAAATCAAAGATCTGGAAAATATCAATCAATATGGAAATTATTATAATTCATATATAATTATAATTATGTTAATATTTTTTTCATATCATATTGCCCAGCCCTAATGGCAACATCAGTGCAATTAACAAATAATTAGATTATTCTCCAGTTTTACAATGATATTCTATTATATTCTTGTTCAGTACGAGCTTGCACTGCATTACAATTATTTAGAAGCTGAAAACAAGCCAGTGGCAGCAAAGTGTAGTGGATGTGCTGTGGTGAATGATGGCTTGGCAATTTTGAATGTTTTATGTTTGTGTAATTCTGTAGTGCAGCATGTTTTCAAGGATGTTTCCCTGCAAAATTGACACGCTGAAATAAGCTGTCAACATCATGACTGAGGATTTCTGCTTTATCCTGTAATCACTGCCAGTCTCCAAAAAACTAATTCTGACAGGTCCTGTACTTACAAAGCTTAAGGAATCCATCCTGGTGACTTGTGGGGGGTGGGGTCAATGCTGTAGAGACTAGATTTACTATTCTGATGCATCAATTTGTAGGCAACCTCACACAAGTAGCTCTTCCACTTCTTCCTGGGAATCCGTGTCTAGTTCAAACATTTATGGCTGACTTACTCCAATGTTAGCGCTTACCACTGTGCAGCGGTATAGTAGACTAGTTTGAAAGTCCGAAAATGACAGAGCAGGTAGGCTCTAGCTGCAAGTGAGGGCCAGAACAGCAAGCGGAGACAGGGGTGGACTAAAGAAGCACGTTCATAGATCCCCACAGCCTAGGTGAGGCAAAGGTGTAGAATTACATCCATCCCAATTAAGACCACAAAATATTTTTAACTTAAAGTAAGTAATTATAGAAAACAGAAATTAATTTTTAAGGGTTTAATCAATGGCTGGAGCAGGACTTTATCAATCACATGTCAATATGTAATTGTTGGTTGTTGTTAATATTCCTTCTTTCCATACTGGCTGTGAAGAGATTATTTATTGACTTGTTGTCAACATAACAAAAATTTAACTACAATAATCCTGGTTCCTTAAAGTATAAAACAATTTCACCAAAATATATAGAAATTAAAAAAATCTCAATTCTAGTTTTTTGTACCAGTGTTCAGAAATCATGGAAAGTGGCCCTTCACAGCAGAGCAGCTTTTCGAATTCAACAATTCAGCAAAGCACCAATATACCAAAAGTATAAATACTAGTTAAAAAAATTGAGAAAACCACGTCTTCAGTGACCCAGTTTAGTCCATGATCCACCAGTGAGCCCCTGAGACCTAGTTTTATCTTAAACTCATCCCTCATCTATCCAACCTTCATTTCCTTCAAATCTACCCCCATCAAGCATTACCAGTGTTCTTAGGCACGCAGCTGGTGGTGCAGATGTCCTTGCAGCTTTTATGCAGCGTTCTGCAAGAGCTCTGCCGCAGCAGTTATCTGAGGGCACTGTTATCTGAGGGTGCTGCTGAGGGTGCTGCTATCTGAGCCGCAGTCAGGAAATGACTATAGATAAGATCCCATCAGCTCCTTTGAGGAAGACTCGCTACGCCAATGCACAAATTTCTTTACTTCTTGACCCAGGGGACTCAGTAAAATAATGGTTCACAAATGGACTCACTTGAACTTCAACTTCAGGAAAGCACCTGGGTCCATATCCCATTTCAACATACTCTATTGTGCAGCCAGTTTATTATTCACATTCTAAATCCTGTTTTAAATCCTGTCCACAAATGTCTGAGATTTGTGGCAAGTTTTGTCCATTAAACAATTATGTTGTGAAATTCTGGCTGTGGATCGACAAGGTTTACGCAAACCGAAGCTTAACATTTTGAGAACATATTGGTGTTGGAGCAGAAACAGAACAGGACGGTATCTTTTCAGCTGGAGAAAAAAAATTCACTTGACTCGCCAGTCATATCACTGAAAACTGAATCATCTGTGTATAAGAGTTTGGTTTGTTTTGCGTAAGTCTAAATTTTTATCTATCCTCAGAGCAAGATTATAGAGATCGAGGGCCGGTAAAGTGGCTTAAAGTTGTGAGGCATTACTTGTAATAAGAATCTGGTGTAATGCAAGTCTGTTTCATTTTAAATACACAGCAAAGTTCAAGCCTCTTCACAGGTAGTAAGAGAGTCAGGCATGTGTCTGTATTTCTATCTGTGCCTGCAGTATCTTTGCCACCGTTTTTGTGCAGCCAGATACACTCATGAATGGAGCATTTCACTCAATTAGTTGACTGACCAAAAAGTGTTAGGGTGGGCAATTACTTTAGTTATCAATTAATTAGGCAGTTTTCCAAAAACATATATATTCATTTTAATTGTAATCATTTAACTACATAAAATAGGATTGATCATATTTGCCTGTTGAGGTCAAATGGATGCAGCGTTTAATGTGATCTACTGTTGTTATAGTGGAAGAAATATTTTCCCTGCTTCATGAGGTTTGTACATGCATTTCTTGACTTATTTATACATGCAGAAATTGTGAGTCTGTATGCTAAATGCTATTGTGACAGAACTTTTTATTGATGAATGCAACTTAAAATAATGGGTATAAACAAAATTTGATTGAACTCTTCATGAACCCCTCTGTCAAAATGAAAAGTAGAAAATGCATCACAAGCTCTGGTCACCTTCTGTAATGTGCATCGATTTTAAAAATCATTGTTCAATTAAAAGGATTTAAAGGGATCCAGAGTGGAGTGTGATTGGGGGCAGTGTCACTTTGATTGCCTTGCCTGATACATTGATCATGTTGATGGCCAATTACTCTGGTCGACAGTCAGCCTGTGTGCTTTTGCTCCAAACAATTGCAATGGTGGCAAGCAGAAGCCCCAAATTTGGACTTGAAATAGTCCCATTTGTGAGGTCATGGTTACTTAATGACATGATAAAACTAACATTATTGAATGGAGTGTGAATACAGATGGCATAACTTTTTGTATTAACTTAGAGCATGACTTAATTTTCTGCTTTGCAGATTTCACTATTGATTGTAGTCATTTTCCACTTCATGGCATCTACTCGGTTCACCTATTGCAGTTTTCCACTGGGAAAAAGTGGTATGTGTTACCTGGTATGCATTTTAGCACCACCTCCGCTGGGGTTCCAAGCGAGCAGAAGTGATACCATAAATGTGACGTAAACAATTGCTGGTGGCTAATT
Source organism: Mola mola (assembly GCA_001698575.1). Classification (NCBI taxonomy): domain Eukaryota; kingdom Metazoa; phylum Chordata; class Actinopteri; order Tetraodontiformes; family Molidae; genus Mola; species Mola mola. The sequence continues at coordinate 14,991,795 of KV751317.1, forward strand.
GGTCAAAGGAGATCCTTCATTAATTTCCCAACTCTTGCATGAAAAAAGACGCTCACCCAAACAACCCGCCATTTTTGATCAGGTTTTATTATGGTGAGAGCTTGAAGAGAATAACTGCAAGATTTGATCATACAAGCATGATTAATCTATTGATAGAAACCTTAAATTTTACACTTCTCGAATTGCACATTGAAAAATAAACTTTACTGAAATTAACTGATTGAAATACAATATTTAAAAAAAAAATCACCAGGTAAAACAATCACAATTCAAAATCAAGTGAACCACAAACAACAAAGGAACCAAAGACCAATTAAAAGAAACAAAGATAAAAAAATGACTGGTCGCTCAAAGTTATTAAAAGGCAGTGAATGGAAATGTAGTGCTCATAGAGCAAAAGGGGAAGAGGACACCTCAATAAACAAGGAACCAAACCAGGCAAAGTTTTACACAATAGAGACAACATATCTCAAGCACCATTCATCACTCAGGGCTCCAAAATATGGAGTTGTGTACTCACTCCTGTATACTGTAATAATAATAGGCAGAGTAGACAACTATAAATTTACTACAATGAACAGTACCTGAAGGGGGAACTAATAGGGAAAAAAAATGGAAAAAGTGTGTGGAGTCTGTAACTTAGTCAAGACAAATATACTTAACACAGTGGATGCATCCAAAAAGTTTCCCTCTGGTTGAGTTTTCACATTTTGTCTCATTCCCTGACTAAAGGTTGAATGTGCTCAGTGCCTTCTAAGTGCAAGACTCATGATTTTTGCCCATTGATTCTTTATAAGAACTAGTTTTGCCATGTTAGTTTAATCATTTTTTTTCTGAATAGATTCATTGTTCCATTGTTCTCCTTTCTCTCTATGGTGTCTGCTTAACCAGATCACCACAGTGAAGTTAAAGCTTACCCTTTTTTTTTTTAAATTCTGTCAGGTTCTAGGGGGCTGCTATATCCTTTCATGCACTGTGTATCTCTAACAATGGGAATTTCATCCCAGGGAGTAGCATCTCAGTCTGTAACATGCGCATGTCTACATTTTATTTGAAAATAGTTGAGGGAACTGAATGACCTCCAAGATGCTTAAAACTTTAACACAACACTGCAGTCTTTACCTGTATCAGACTGAGTGAAAGTAATTATAGAATTCTACATACAAAATCCAGGAAAAAAGGGAAAACATATTATTATGTTATTATTTTGGCAATGTGTAATATATCAAGTGTTTGGAAGTGTATAGCCAGAGGAGCTCAGTGGTATCAAAAATTAAAATAAGAGCCTGGGCGTGTTTAGGGCACATCACAACTGATGTGTCACTATCCTCTGGGGAATTGGAAAATTGAAAAAAAAAAAATATATATATGTATATATTTTTAAAAAAGAATTTTTTTGTTAAAATAATATGAATTGATACTATGTAGTTAAAGGATAAATGTCACCCAGATGAGAGGATCAGCTCTTTGCTTAGAGATAGTAATTTGTCATAATGTGAAAAAGCCACTCTTGGACTGAGGACACAGATTTTTTCTAAAGGACATTTTTTAGACCTGGGAACATTCAGCACATGATAGCTCGGCGGTGAGGGCCAATATTGGACGGCTCTTACGTACATCCTTTTTGGATTGCTTGTGAAATTTTCTTGTAAGTTATGTCTTTTCTTGTTGATTATTTATGATGTGGTGCATATGTGCACTATATTGCATATTGCATGCTCTATGTACATCCATCCATCCGTCACCCTGGACAAGTCACCAGTTCATCACAGGGCTGACATATAGAGACAAACAACCATCCACACTCACACTCACATCTATGGGAAATTTGGAGTGACCAATTAACCTACTAACCCCCAGTTTTTCATGGTTTTTGGACTGTGGGAGGAAGCAGAAGTACCCGGGGAGAACCTACGCAGACACAGGGACAACATTGAAACTCCACACAGAAACGACCTGACCTGGAAATCTAACCCAGGACCTTCTTGCTGTGAGGTGACAGTGCTTAGTAATTGAAAAATACAATGGTTTTGAGACAAGAACTTAAACATTGTTTTCCCAATTAAATTTGCTTTCGAAATATTTAAAAACTACTCTGCTTGTAAAGATAAAATTCCCAGTGAGCTATTTATTCGTATAACTGGTGCAATGATAATAAAAGGTTTCCAACATTGAACATATGAAAGGGAAAGATATTTTGAGATGCAGAGAAAACATTCATTCCAGCACTTAAAACTGTCACAATGAGGAGTATTTGACACCTTAATTTATTCCATTTGCTTTTATTTTCAGAGTTTTAAATAATTTCATTCTCAATATTGTTGAGCGAATGATTGACAGTTGGGGTGTAAGCCCGAGTTACTTCACACTTATTGAATCTACTCAGTAAAATTGAGTAAAAATTTGCAGAATTTGTTTTGGTAGATTTTCACTTAATATTTTGAGCTAGGATTACCCAAATGTAGAAGGTAAGAAATAGCAAAGAAAATGAATTACCCAACCAATTAACCATAAAAATTGGGTAATATTAACTCTTTTCAGTAGGCAACTGTTTATCTTCTTAATAGTCAGTAATAAAAATGAATCAGTGTTAGCCATAACCTATTAAAGAAGGGTGAGTTTCACTAGTACAATCATTTTCTGACAAAACTGGCTTCATTTAAACTTTAGTTTCAATAAAACTTCAATTAATAGGAAGTTCAATAAATTCAATAGAAATTCAATATTCTTGATTCGAAAAAAACCACATATCAAAACTTAATATGTGGATTCGAAAGTGGAAGTATTTACATGCTTATCTCTTATCAAAGTCTTTTCACTTTTCAAGGGGAGCGCCTCCCTCCCTCTGGCCGCTCCCACAAATTAAACTGACCGCCCCTTCACCTTGATGCTGATGTATGAGGGTATAGTTTATACTTTTTTTCTTTTTTTCTTTTAATAGGTAGCAAAGGTGGAACCTACCCGTTATTCTATACTTGGTGACTAATGTACTTAATATGTTTAATATATGTCAATTTTAAAAGATTTATTTGGGCTGTAAAAAAAAAACCAATTGCAGTGAAGAGATTATGCTTTAAAAAGGGATTTATATCATTCTAACTGGTATATTCAGGAAATAAAATGAGTGATTATTTCCATGTTGACTTTTTCCGCATGTGCTAATGGTGTAGCAGCTATGGCCCAGGCTGCATATTAAAGTGTGGAAATTAAAAATAAAAGAAATCTTATCCATTAATGAGTTAAAGAGGGTCTTTGACGTCAGTGTAAATTTCACTCAAAGATTAAAATGCAAATAAGTTAATTAAGAGGAAGTGTTACTTTACATCAGTGAACACTTATAACAGTGGCAATGGACTGATACATTTCGGATGATTCATTCTGAGCTAAACTACACAGATGTTGTGTCTAAAGTCTGTTGTTTTGTAGAGTAAGGGCACTTTCATTCTTTTACCATGTTATCAGCTTCTCCAACAGCTAAACTAGCAATTAGCTTGTCTCTGGTTGGCCTTTAGCAGTGCATTAATTTAAACAAGGAGAAAACAAAACAATATAAAGTATCTCACCAATGGGGTTCAGACTATTATCTATAGTGGGCTTTGAATTTAAACAGAAAGTTATTCTCTTACATCTAATTCACATGAGTAATTTAAAATATATTTGAATATCACCGTACAAAGGTGGTCTGCCACAGCTAATATTCCCTAATGATATCCTGTCACAGCTAAGTTTTTTATTCGTTTTGTTATTTATTTGTGGAGGTGGTCCTCAGAATTTTGTTGAAAATTAGAAATGTGTTTAAGTTACAAAAGTGTGAACCGCTGACCTAAACAATGTTCTACTACAAGAAGTTCAGTTGCCTTCAGCTGAAACACCAAGACTACCATGACCTGGATGACTGAGAATCACCACAGGCCCATACGGGTTACATTTCTCAACATAAACAAGACTCTTGTATAATGTTAGAACCCTACACTTTATATTATACCCATCAGTTTTATTTATTTCAACTTTATTTCTGAGAGATCATGATTTCTGACGGCTCACAGACAGTAACCTATGGTCAGAGCTATGGCTGACCGGGAGAAAAAACAGTCTGAGGTGCAAATAGGACCTGTAGCAAACTAAAGTTTGTTGAAGTTGTGACATGAAAACATATTTTATTTATTCTATCTAAAACATATTTAATATAACATATTTAAACATCTGTAAATTTAAGTTAATTAATTTGAACCGCATGTTATATTTCTAGATTTCCTGCCAGTGTTGTCTTTAATTTCTGTGTGATATTAGCAATATTAGCATATCGGCAATTAAGATATAAAATCAGTTTCTCACTGAAATGCAACTTGGAAGTCACAGTTTACTTAGTATCTTATGTTCTCTATTGTCTCTATCCCCTCTGTTACATTTTCCATACATCCAGATCTGGAGAGACATACTCTCCACTCAGAGAACAAGGGTTATAGTGTAACCCTGGAAGAGACCCAGGTTACCTAGTTTTTATGTTGCTTCCCTGCTGTAGCACTGGAAGTAATGCATAAATGTGAGAATGGTGTCATCTAACTCTCGGAAAGCATATTTGTCAGTCTTCTGAAGAAATCTATAGCAAATTAGCCCCTAAGAGATAAAAATGGTCAAACATTAGGTGATGATATCTTTGACTTAAAGGCAACTATTTTACAATCACACTTTTTGATATTAGATCCTAATGGGAAGATATCCAAACTCTTACTCTCCTTAAAACAACAATCGCCTTCAGACTTTTCTTGATTTTAAGTAAAAATTTCTTTCTCACAAGCTTTACTCAAAGGCGTATTGTGCCCTTGGCTGTTGGGCTCTCTATGCTCCATTACATCTGTTTATAGTGGATATAAATAGTTTGAGCTCTTCAGATTCTCAGACATAGTTTGGCAACACCTCTGACCGCTGACAAGAATGCCAGCTATCTTGGATAATGGCCTGTGAATCTTCGCTTCATATGACTCATACAGGGGAGGCAGAGGACATGTTCGGGCTCTGGGAGATGGTGTCAACTTTTTAATTGCCTTTGATTTTAGCTTAAAGATGACAAATTAAAGAAAAAAAATCGAAATTCAAACTATAGAGCTACACGAATGCTTCCATTGAGTCCTTTTCTTAAAGCACCTGCAAGAGCTGTGGTACATGGCACACACCTTACCCACTTTCATCTGGTCACGTTTGCCCATTATGGAAGAACCAAGCACCAGCTGTGACAGGACTGTTTCCTTCAACCAAGGCTATATCGACTCGCCTGCATCTCCCTCCTCCATCGAACAAAACAAATGAAGGAGCATTTCCTTGGAACATAGAAAGTAGAGGACTGGAAAACAAAAAAACATAACAGAACCAGGAAAAATGTGTCGGGTGAATGAATTGTATAATCATGGGAAGCATTTCTCCTGGCCAGATTATGTGTGGTCGCTTGGGCAGAGAGTGCAGCCAGGGTCAAGCCCTCCAGATATATTGCAATTACAATAGAAACCTCACTTCCTCCTCTTCACTTATGAATGAAACATGTAAAATACATCTGGTTAGGTACATCAACAGCCTTAGTACTCATAGTAACCCATAACTGTTGTGGTTGTTTCCTACTCAGAATTTTGTTGAAAAAACAATTATTGTTCCATTTGAAATAAGATATATTGTGAAATTAAAGACACAACAAACAGGATTAAACCATATTCCTGGGTGTTTTTTTCAAGAAACATCTTTTTTTAAATTTTTCTGAATAGCAGATACCTCATTTATTCAGCATCTATAGAGTGCCAGAATAATGTGAACATCAGACAAAATGCTGTGAAGTTTAGATTCATCATGTTTCATTCTGAAAGGAGTTACTGGCAGTGACAAATCTACAGGAAATTATCACCTTATTTGCAGATTTGTGGCGTGTTGGTATATAAGTGTTGATTTAATTGCCAAAAAAATTCACTGTTTCGACTGTTGTCATCATAATCGTTCTCTGTCACAGCAGGAAGAAAACCTTCTTATCACTCTACTGCGTAGCACTTAACAAAGTAAGCAACTGGGCTGTGAATACAGCAAAGAATTTAGCAGTTAAAGATATATATTTGTCTCGGTGGGTGGTGGCAAACAAAATACAGCTAAAAATTAAGAGTGCTGATACTAATATCTGCTGTGTAAATAAGCCATCTTTGCTAATGCAGGCATACGTTTCCTTCAAATACCATGTGACATGTTTTAGAGGCCATATTAACAAGAAAAATTTATTATTTAGTCACAGTTTCAATTGATTGAAACGATTACAATGATTTCAATGATTACGTTTATTCATTATTATTTAGACTTCACCTCCTTCAAAACCAGGTACCTTGGCTGTTTACCCAGAACTTATCAGTCGCTGCTGGTCTATTGAAGTTCCCAGCCTAAGCAGAAAGAAAATTAGGGATGCAGCTCTTGTCAGTTGTAGCTCAAAGCTATGGAACACACTGCCAACAGAAATCACAGAAGCCAGCGCTCTAAATATAAACAAACACTTATCTCTTCACTTTTTAACTAGCTGCAACTTTCTGCAGGCTTGAAACTTTGTTGTGCTTTGCTCATATTTATGCACTGCTGTTTTCTTTGAATGTGCTGCAATTGACTTTATATTACTTTATTACTTTATAAGGTCATAAATATCACACCTCAAGGAGATCCTGAACATTTTATAAAACAGTCATGAATATATGGGCCATTTGGCACATTTTGATTTAACAACAAACAAAAACAAAACAACACCAAAAACAACAAAACTTCAGGTTTGCTGTGTAACAAATGTATTGTAAATTGGTGTTTTTGTAAATTTTTCAAGACAATGCTAGCAAATTTCAGTTTTAAGAATACCAGGTGTATTCTCGCAAATAGTCATAATGTCTAGATTTAGCAATAGTCATTGCAATAAATCGACAATATCCTCTACTAAATGGACTCCAGGGAAGAGGGTTATAGGATTGAAGCCCAGATTGACAGGAGCCACTCTTACGTTTGAGCTGACAAGTAACTTTATCACACCACAAGGCAAATAACTAAGGCTAAACCTCAAAGAGGTCAATGGTTGGCAATAAGCAAGACCACTACACCGCCATTTTCAAATGTTTTGCAGCCTCTAATACAGCTGTATGTTGTAGCATCCAAAATTTCAAAGGGACGGAATACAGAATGTAATATATCAACCTGAGCAAGGACGCAAGTAAAAAAACAAGACAGACCTTAGACAGGAAAATCATCAGAGATCAACAACCCATGACTGGTTGAAACAGGATGAGTGTTACCAATTAACAATAGTTCTGGAACCAAATGCAGAGACTGAGTCAGAAGGAAGGGTTAAAGGGATTTATTCATGTTGCCGGGATGATGGAAGGTTCATGATAAAAGATGGTAGCAACATTTTTAAGGATAATATGAAAATATTTGCTGCCATTCTTGCCTGAAGTTACCTCTTGCCATTAGCAAGACAGTGACCCACATCCTTCTTGGTCCCAAGTAACTCTCTCAAAGCCCAGATCTCAAGTTCTTGGAGAACCTATGGTGGAAGCTCAAGGTTAAAGGAACAATTTTTAAGATGTTGAGTGTTATTCCTGGGACATCAAATAGTGAAACCTGGGGTTGGTCAGTCAGTCAGTCCAACCCAAAAAGTCAGTATCCGAACACCCAAGAGAACTGAGAATTGAGACTCCAGAACCAACTCTGTTACACATCCCATTTTTAAGGTCAGTGCTTGAAAACCATGTAAGTTGGGTAAGTTGGAACAATTTGCCCAGAAGGGGCTCTGACCCATCAAGGAACAAGCCATCCGCATCAAAAACTACACAAAGAGGTTGTTGTTAGATGTGTGTGAGAAAGGTTACACTATTGACTATTGATTGTCAGAGGGCTAATAACATTGGTCTTGTTATTTTAGTTTTTTTTTCTTGTTTTTTGTCTGTTTGATTTCATAACGGGGATAATAATTCTGACTTTATCTGTTATGCTAATTTTGACCTAAATATTATTGAGTTATTGAGATTGTGTTCCTCTGTTGTCTTTGGGGACATCCATCCATCCATCAACATCCATTTTCTACCGCTTATTTATGTTTTCATGGCATTCTGATCTCTTTCAATCTGTTTTAATGTTCATTATGCAACTTTTAATATGTGGACATGGTTTGGCAAAACATATTTTGAAACCCTTCTAAAACAAAAAGAAGTGGGAGCTGGATGGGCATTTTTTTTAAATATTACTTGGCATTTGACCGACTGAGAAAATAATTCACAAGAAACTGAATAGAGATTCAAAATGAGAACAAGTTAGTTACATCTGTAATTAGTACTGTTTGTTTTTTGAATATTTTCTTTGGTCTATTAAGTACAGGGCTATTATCTGAGTATGAATATTGTTGAGAAGTCTGCTAAAGCAACAACTTTTACACTGAGTATGGACTTGGAGAGCACTCTGATACAGTATCTAGTTTGTGTGCTGCTTCATTGATATGCCTACACAAGGAGTCCCTGTATCAGTGCTGTGCATGTCCTGTGCATGGAAGTAATGGATGTCTAATCAGATTATAAACCGTGTCTCTGTCCTTTCAACCTACAACTGATTAACACATGTCCACAAAAATCAGGTCTCCATTTCTGCCCCTGGGCATGAGGCCCTTTCATCTTTTTTGTCTGATGAAATATATGGCTTCAAAGGCTACCGCATTTTCCATCAGAGGGGGAACTGTACTTCACAGAAATGAAAAGAAAGTTTTTTCTCATGAGGAAATTGTCTTCGCCAGCATTGGCTGCATTGTGCTGTATACAGTACAGCAATGAATGTTCTGTAATGACAGCACAGAAGTATATCTTAGCTGCAACATGTTCAATATATCTGCTGCCTGAAGGAACCAAATTTAAATTAGCCAAGGTGAACACAATCTAATTACACTAGGACATGGGTTTGTACCGTATCTTTCTATTTATCGCTGCCTTAGAGATATGTGTGATCATTTAAAGGATACTCGCCTTGATAGCTTTTTTTTTTAAGTGTCTATGATGTTAGAAAGACTTACTATTGCTCTCCAGTTAAGATAAAGTCACAATGTTGCCCATGGCTCCAACACATTGTAGTCTCAAGATGCCATATCGAATCGACCGAGCTCGAGGCAGCACAGACCACTAATGAAGTAATGCATTCAGGGGGTCATTCAATTATCCCAGGTTGATGTCTGCTGTTAATTTCTGCTCATAGTGATCGCTGCAGGAAGAGAAACAATGTGATCTTATTTACATTTTCTCAAATTTATGTGACTAGTTACATTAGTTAGTCCGGTGTACAATTACGTTTGTTGACTTTGAATTTTTCTGACACACTGAGTGTTCTTAAAAAAAAAACCGACTCCAATCTTTTTTAACTATTCTGCTAAATGCAGAAGAGACTTACGTGCCACAGATAGGCTTAATCAACACTGTGCAAACTTGTATGGCATGGGCCTGAAGATAACTGGCATTCCGTGACAAGATATAAACAACATAAACAAAACCATTGCAACTTAGCTGATGTAAGGACAGTGACCTGAGAAACTGATGAAGATGACATTACCCAATAGTGTACAGTTTTGTGATATTTTCAGTAGTCTTTGCATTTTATGTGCATATTTTGGCAAAATGCACTTTAAAAAAAAAATGCTAAAACCACAAATTTATTGTTCTAACTTCAACCTAGCTATCTAGCTGTTGAAATAATTCATACTTTATTTAGAGACATGTACTGCAGTGGAGTATTTCCATTGCTATATTAACCAAAAAAAGATCTGTGTAATGGCCTACTGCTACCAACTCAAGTCTGTTAACTTTCAATACAATAATTTTCAGGACTGCTCATATAAACATAGGTGCCCAATCAGTCAGAATATGAAAGCCTTTTTTTTATTCTTTTTTTTTATTTATTGATGCCAATTTATGGTCACATAGTAAAAATCAATGTGCTGCCTGTTTGCATGATCAGAGAGGATAAGGGGAAAGAGAGAATGTCCTGACCAGAGAAGCTGAGGCACTTCAATCTACATGATTAGTGCCCATACTGAGGGAACAGGACTTTAATCAGCAGATCTCTGTGTTGATCATCAGTGTCCAGCGTTCCAGAGCACCATCAGTCTATTAATGAAGTCACTGACCAATGAGTTTCTTGGCTTAAGGCAATGAGAACTTGCACATCATTCATTGAAATGCCCCCTCTCGTATTCACTTGCTCATATTTTCTGTAAGTCATACATTTGAAATCCCAGTTAATTAGTGATCCATAAGTCTGTGTATGCTGCCAAGCAGATATATTGATGTTAGTTAGGGATGGGTATTTCACTTCCTGGTCAACATTTCAGGATTGTCACAGTCTTCAAAAACCTTGAAAACTCCTCACCTTCAACATAGTAAGTTTAGCTCTGTCATAATTCCCACTATAATCAAACCTAGTCTCACAAGAAAACTTCAAAAGTTTATTTTGTTGAAGGAGTTCCTCGCAGAACATTTTAAAGGCTTTAATAATGTTTGTGTGTTGCTTAGTCTCACACGGTAGCCTCTAGCCAATCTCAGAGTGCTGTAGCAAGTGCAATAACAAGTGTGCTCAATTTACCAGCACTTGGTAACAAACTTGAAAATCATGGCCTGGCCCTGGTCGATATTCAATCTGCAAAATGTGGGGTTATATCAATGACATTTTTTGTCATGCTAGCAGCACGGTTGTAGTCAGTCGGTAAGTTAACAACTTTGCAAAAAAAATCTTTCCACAAATGAACTCAGATCCACACATTTGTTGAAATGTTTCAGTCTGGACCAGACATCCATTTTTCCAAGAACATGAAACAAGAGCTGCACTGAAAGAACTTTATAGAGCTTTTTTTTGTTTTGTCTGTTTACAACATAACTAAATAAAAAACATAAAATTTTAAATACTGTGGATTATGGTCACCTGTGAAGCACATCGACCTTAGCTGTACTTTCTGTTTTATGCAAATGGTACCATTTTAGACAAAGCTATGATGTGTTTGATTTATGTTATTCATAGCTCAAAGGTGCAAGCTTAGAGAACCATTTGCATCACTGTAGATCGTTTTTGTTTACTAATTTGCAGGACAGATGTTTCATTACACACCGATTGAAGAGAAAGACAGAAAACTGTAACAGAACTTTAGAGAGTGACATTTACTCCAATTTCAAATGTTTGCGGTCCAACAAACATAGAGTTTGAGGATAGGATGTGGTCATGATGGCAGCTGTGTGGATCTGAGAATGCCCAGCCGTGACTCTTTTTGAAGCCAAGTGTGAAATGGGCTTTAAATCACTTTCACCCCAAGCAGTCCCATTATTGATGGCAGCCTCTGAATCCCATGAAAGAGGGCGTCTTATCAGTTTAGCACAAATGCTGCAAATTAGTTAAGTAATTATTACAGCTTTAGCTTTATAAATGCAGCAACACACAATCCTCTCAAAGACTTGCATGCACTGAAATTAATTACGTTAGCAATGCATTAGTGAATGGAACGGACCATGAGGGCAACCCACAAGCCAGTCTGATTCATGTAAAATTTATCTTTTGGTTTCTGCAGTACAAGATGTCATTTCAAACTCTGTCTGAAAGGCATTGATTTGTGATTGTGTTTCATTACAGACGGATGGATGGGGAACAAAAAGAAAAGCAATACATACTATGTTTGGTGGAAATCATGCCTGGAGTCTTCACGTGTGGTTTACTGCATCAGAGGGACATCACCAAAAAGATCCCAAACCTGGAAATTAAACCCACAAACATCTTGCAAACAACAACATGCTACAAGGGTAACAGTGAGCCTATACTGAGATATGGGGCAGCACTCTTGGGACAGGATGACCTGCTCAAATCTAAATCGTTTCCCATAAGAGCCTCACTGACCTTCAGTTTATATCAGCTGTGCACAGGCTTTGCGAGGCAGAGAGGAGAGGGCAGCATCTACGCTCTTTTAAATACAGATGCTGGTTGAATGTCACTATCACACCTCTGCTGCCCAAAGCCATTAACAAAGCACAGCCCCCCTTTTTGCTGCCAGCGCAGGGCTGGCGTATTGTTGGCCCCCGGCAGCTACTGTTCATCTTGGCTTTGCGTATTGCTCTGGGAGATATAAAATGACACCGTTCCCATTCTCATCTCATCTCATTCTCTGGAAGCTGTGTCATCTGTGATGAATCATTTCATCTTCTTTTTGCTGGATGATGGAGACAGGTGTTTCGAGCCAAAAATGTGTTGTGTACCCTTTTTTTAGGACCTTAGACACTGAATCAAAACACTGAACATTACATTTCCTGTCTGCTGGGAAGGTAATTATGGACCCATCACCACCTCCCTCTAACCACATGCTGCACACATACTATCATACATATTTGGTATTAATAAGACATTTTACTGTATTGTTCAGGATGCTCAAAGATACTTAACAAATATTACCAAGGTAAAAAAACAGTTCTTTTCCTCTGCGTCAGCACTTGCCCAGTCTGTCTCGCTGTGTAACTGCAGCTTTAAGGGAAGCGTTATTATGATTCCCACTGTTTTGTTTGAAGACCCTGTCTATTTTGCCTGTGATTGGCTGATTCCCCTGTTTTTTGGTAATCAAACAGCCAGTGGCAGTGCCGACACATTTTGTCGATTTGGAGCTAAACAGACCAGCCTCCTCTGCTAATTGTGTTTGGTCATGACAATCCAAGGTGTAACTTTATTTAAATCTTCCTTACATTAGACAATTGTAATCTAGAGAAGTGTGTTATGTTTCAAGACCCCACAATCAATCAATTTATTTGCAACGTAGAGCCTCATTTGCTGCCACTCCTCATCGCTGTTTCCCTGACACAAACAGTGGTATGATAAGCTCCTATTAGGAAGGCTGTGTAATGACTCCAGGATATCCACCACAAAAAGTGTCATTTTTATTATTATTACATTGGACAAACAGAGCCCAGGGCAAGGACGTGTTTCACTGTTTCAAAGTTTCCATCAGCATCACTTTGGGAGTCAAATGTAGACTCCATATAAAATCACCACCTTTATTCCCTCTGCTACTGTGCACTTCAGATGAAACTAAATTATCCACAGTGGGTGGTGATTAGCGGTGTGGTGTGTAGCCTGCATAATTTTCCCTCTCTGCTATACAGGGGTGTTTTCAGTCAGAGCCTTCAATCAGCCCACAGTTCTAGCCACTGCAGTTACTGATGCCATTGTCTCCACTACTTTAAATCTTTACACTAGCAAAATCGAGCCAACTAAAATGTAGATAGTGATAGTGTGATAGTGAAGAGTCTTCAGGTTTTGCACTGTTTAAGAGGCAATGTGTAGTTAGTTTGGGTGGAAGGGGAGTTCAGGAGGCTCCCAACCTGAGAGGAAGCTGCTCCTGAATCATGTATTATGACAGTGGGTGTAACTGTGTTACTTCACAGACGCCACCTTGGTATCCTCAGGTGATATGTGGACGATTTGGCTCAACAGGGAGATGTTAATAAAATTTCGTTTTTGAATGTTTCTCTGAGAATTCAAACATTCTACAAAATAATTTCACTCAGGTGTGCATTCACTGAAGAAAAGGCTTTAATGCATGTGATGTTTGAGGGTTTGATTTGTTTTGTGCATTAAAAAAAGACTGAGAAATGGTAGAATAGTTACTATCTGCTAAATTACATTATTTTTCTGCTGAAGGGTCTCTTTGTTTCACAACACTGTTGTGCTTCTACAACTATCATGTGAAATAATTTCATAGGTGCTACAGCTGATTTTCACTAAATTAATCTGTTAATTAAAGGGCAAGAATGGACAAAGCTAAAAACAGTTATGTGAGGCATTTTTTTGGCATTTCTGACAAGTGTAATAGATTTAAGTGGGCAATTGCAGGGAGCCAAGTTCTGCTGTGAGGTTCTGGTCTGCTTCCACTGTCACAATGTGCTTTCTCATTGGGGAATGTTGGGTCTTTCATAATTGATAACTAAATCAATTTGGTTCAGTCCTGCTCTACATGTTAAGTGTCACGCGATGGCTTTTGTTGTGAATTGGTGCTGTACAAATAAAATTGACTTCACATGTGTTAAGGTGCCTTTGTTGTTGTTTTGTTTTTTTTGTTTGTTTGTTTGTTTGCTGCCAGCTGGACTGAAACAATTAATTACTAGAATAGTTCATTTTCTGTTGGTTACCTAATAAATTATTGATAATTATCATGAATCTGACAAATTGTATTGTCACAGAAGAGTCCATAATCCGGTTTAATTGTGAAAGAGACCTTTGAAATTAAAGTACATGACTGTTTTGCTCATGAGATCAGCTTGATTATATTACATAATTATTTTTTTGTCTGAGAAATGTAATGTTGGCAACAAAAATACCGCTGAATTGGTTTACAGCCGTAGTGCTGGAAATGACATACAAGTGAATTACAAGCTTTGACATCAGGGAATCACACTCATTTACTCATCTGGGTTGTTTTGTCTCATCAAGCATAGCAAATGCAGCATGAACAATTTACTGCAATGTCCTTAATTGCATCTGTTGTTGCAGAGAACAGAGTTTTAAATTGTGTTGAAGATGGAAGTGTGTTGGTAAATATCTGTACGGGCCTATATTTATATTTGCATGTTGTTTTGATTAACCGCGTATGGCAAGATTAAATTAATATACTCTATAATCTCTTTTGTATGTGTTACTGCCTCATTACATATCTTGTTCTGATTAACGCAGACAAAAAAGGCCATGAAAGGGAAAAAAAATCACCATCATCTGAATACATACCGAATTGCGGCATCATCATTATTGTAATCGAGGAATAATTAAGGATTTCTGACTGATGAATCATCACAACGCAGCGGTAATTACGCTGTGATGTGGACAAACAGTTTTTCTACCCTACATATCCTTCTCTGTGTGGGGAATAAAGGTCTGCGGGAAAACATCAATTGAAACTCGTAAGAGTGCCCACACATTGCTGATAGACAGTATAATGATGGGGAAGACAACTACTTTTTCAGGACAGAGTTTGAGTGTGTGGTTAGCCACTACAGTCTCAGATAAGAGCAAACACATGATGATGTAGGTAATCAGTCCCATTTAAATGCTCCCCCCTGCTTTGAAGAGCCTGTGTTATATTTTCAAGCAATATAGAGAATGGTGAGAAACCTTTACTTCAGCTTTAGCTACAAAGGTTATAAATCTGTCATTAAATCTGCAGCATCTTTTCTTTTAATAGGTGCAACTGATGCTTTGTTTTGCAGAAATTGCTAGGAAATTGAGAGAGCTCTATGGACCTCATTGTAGTGTAAAATCATCAGAGTCTATCACTTTATTGGACTGTTTTATGACCAACATTCTGAAGTTTCTTCAGAAAACACTGGCAATCTCAGAGTCAGACAGCGAGCCGTGTGGCTGGAGAAAACAAGTTCATCCAGTCTGAATCGATTTCTGTTTTTGAAACACCATGACAGACAGGTGAAAGAGAATTCAGTTTCATGTCTTCAACAGCTTTTATAAAGAATCAGGACTTTATTTAATTTGGGACGGATGAGACCAGCTTTTGACTTGTTTTTTTGTTTGATTTGTTTCAAGTATCTATAATCGATTGTTTGATTTGGTTTGTTTATGAGACAAGTCATTTAGCACTGGGGATGTAACACTGAATTGTGGTATGTGGATTAATCGCAAAATGTAACCACGATGGCAGGAAATTATTTTTCAATTGATTGTTTTCCAAAATCAGTGAGACACTCTTTTGTTTCTGATTCAATAACCGTAGAGATACTAAAGATACTGTGTAAAACAAATGTTTGTATAGAATGTGTTTTTCTATTTCTAGTCGCTGAGGGTGCATATTACCATATTTGGGATACATACATTAATGTATGTATGTATGTATGTAAAGCATGCAATAAATACTTCAGAATAATTCTACACAAATGTGTTTGTCTCTTGTAAACCCCAAAAAAAGGAAAATACATCTTCTATTCTACACAATGCAGCATTGCTGATGATACAAATGTATTCTTACACACAAACATGTGTAAAAACCTCTAAAATATTACCAATAAGGAACTGGTAAAAGTGGACATCTGTTGTATGTTACCTTTAATCCTAAACAAAATAAAACAAAATATCTAATTGTACTTGTATATATTATAACTTATATATACACTATATGTTTTCCACTCAAATAGAAACCAAAATAATGTTGAATATGTATGTATTAAGTTAAATTATAGAGCTATCAAGAGGTTAAATTCCCGCAAATTTCTAGGGGGTTACAATAATGAATTATAAAATGCATTTTTATGAAATGACAAAAAAAACAAACTATCCACATATTTTTCCAATTCTTTATTAATTTCTCTGTGACTCATTTAACCGTTGTTATTAATGTTACTTTTATGTGGTGCAATAAATATCCTAGGTATCTCAAAATGTTAGAGATCTTAGAAAACAAACTTATTCCAGCGATATCATGGTCCCATTGTTAATGGACTCCCTTCTATGGCCCATGTAACACAAGAAGAAGCTACAAAGGGGTAAGAAACATAAACTCAAATCTACAAGCTTTAGAATGACCTGCAGAGGTCTTAAGATTTGAAATAAACTTGAAACCACTACAAAAATATGAAGATCTCTGTCTGTGTTTAAACACACAAACACATTCCAACTGATTTTTAATTCTTCGTTTCATGTCATGTCATGTTATCCGAACGCAAGACTGGAGTAATTTTGAAAAAGCATGTATTTTGTGAAAGTTTAAATCCTAAAAGACTAACAAATATGACTTAGGTCAAAGTTGGCACTTTCACCAGTTGGCTGTTACATCTGATGTTTTGAGTGGTTCTACTGGAAAAGCTTATTATACATGATCATCATCTATCTATCTCTACTTATCCGACTGACAATTAACAATTGTAAAGTGCAAGAAGTAGTTGCCTGTAGAGGCATTGAAGAAGACAGTAAACGTGTAAATATGGAGGATTTTTTAAAAAAAAATAGCCATTGAAAATGTTTGAAGAAAACAATGCATTCAACATTTTGTAATAGACAAAAATTATATATAAGAAACAGTAAACATAAACTTTGTTTTCAAGAAAATTCTAAAACAATTCTTCAGAGCTACGCTGAACTAATGTTTTCCAATATGTTTACATCAGATAATTAAACAAACATAGTGAAGCAAATATCACTCAGGTCTGTTTCATACTGGTGTAGCCTCGAGCGCATTTTATAATCGATACCCATCCACGCTTTCAGATACTTAAAACTGTAAAATGGCTTTGGAGTAGCAATTGGAGTAGCAATTCTCAACTTGGCGTCTGCTCTGCCTCTCAGATAATGAATGGAACATGCATATGTGTCAAATCCAGCCCACTCCAGGGTCTTTGTAGTATGTAGGTATGGGCATGAATGTGGCATCTCTCCATGAGAGTAGATTTTTAACCTCTCTGCTGAGTGGGGTAATTGCAGACAGACAGGGCCAGACTGGCAGTGCACACCACAACACGGTTGCTCTCATACCTCAGTGGGCACACATTAACACAGTCTTGGCCACTTCACACTGAGAGGGGGTATAATGACGCTGCTAATGGTATTTGCAATCCAAGTCAGAAGAATTAGTCATGAAGGAAAACAAATCTGAACATCTCAGACACAAGCTTGTTAACTGGGATGTTTAGAGTAGGTGTATAAACAAAATCACAGCTTAATTAATGCCAGAGAAGCATAAAGGGAATTATAGTAACAATGCAGTGGGAATGCTATAGAGTGGGGGGCCAATTTTCATGCGAAGCAAATAGGCAGAGAACTGGGCAGGTGTCTGTGTCTGTTACACAGATTGATGGTGTGACATTTTCACATCATCCAACCAAGCAAACCTGTAATTAGTTGTGCTGCAAAGATAGGATGAACAATGCTTTGTTTTGTTTTTTTAAGAGCTATGCTCATGCAGGGTTGTTTTTTATCTGTGTGTGCGGGCCAACATAAAGTATTGAGTTCTCAGCAATCATATAACCCAGTTCACCTGAGACCTGTTTCATCCCCTGTTTGATCACCATACTCTCCTTCCTCCCAAGATTGATTCGGACAAATATCTTGTCAGAGCGACATAATCAGAGAAGTTTCATGAGTTTCATTTGAGGATTAACGCAGGTCGGAGGAGAGCAGGTGTTAACACGGCACCAAATTTAAAAAGTAAAACTTTGGTCCTGAGTAAGGAGAGTTACACAAAATTGTTTCCAAGAATAATTGTGTTTGCCTAACACTGCTTTACTTAAGAAAGAAAGTGTAAAACTTCTCCCACCCGGCCTCTGGGAGGAAGTGAGAGGCAAAAGTTTGCCAAAGGTAATCTTGCCTTTGGAGACAATGAAGACTCATATATTATTCATCACAGCTGGTCAACTTTAAATGGCTAGATGTAAGTATCTGTAAGGTAGTCCCACTTGAGTGTCATCACCTTAGAGGCCCTTCATAGTGTTTTCTTCTCTGAAGCAGAATAACTAGATGTTGTTTTATGAATTACACATCAGATCAGAGCTCAGAGATGAGCGAGTGGAAGCTAGAAAGAAAAACAGAGCATTCTTGGAGGATTTTCTCTCTTCCATTTGGATGTTTGACAACAAATAATCACTCTGAAATACGGAAAGGTGCACTCTTCAGAACATCTACGCCGCGCAGTGTGATATGTGGGGTTTAGCTCTACCACCTCCTGTAAAAGGCACATCGGTTTGACGTTACAATAAAACTAGAACAAATCTGTGCTGTCACATTGCATCAAATTAGTGAGAATGGAGAAGCCAGAAAGCTGAAGCTTTTGTTTCACACGATGGCATCATAAAGTACAGAGCATTGATGTGCATTGATATCATCCGGGAAAAAAGCTGTTATAAAAGACTGTGACAAGTCTTAATATGCAATAAATATTGGAACTGAAATTGCACTACCGTTTCAGTACAAAACCACAGCCCTGACATGATCAATGAGTAGCAAAAAAAATGCAGTCGAAATCTGCTGCTGTTCCTAAATCTTGGAACCTGTGGAAAGGTTATCATTTTATCAAAATTATTGTGCTTGAATTAGTTTTCATCAATTATAGGCCTGTGATCCAAAAGAGGACATTGAGGCCAGTTTCAGAGCTAGACATGAGGATAATTAGGCCTAGATCTGATTCAAGATGCAGTTGACCCAAACAGACCAAAATAGAGAGAGAACACAAGGTTATGCAATTAAAGACCACAGCGAGAACACATTTAATGTTTCCTTGCACTTTATACGGCATACTCACCACCAGCCAGTAAATAACATTTCCTTCCTGTCTTAATCGTGGTGCAAGATATGATCAGAGATCAGGATGAGATGCAGACCAGCTCGTCCTGCAGCCACAGTGCACAAACATTGGTTAAGAAGCAGAAAGAGAAAGGGATGGATAGAGCCGCTGGGTGCAGTTTGTGAGACAACCGAGACAGCCATCTGATTACTCTCTTCCCAATCTAACTCTCACAACAGCAGGCGTCCTCCAAATATCTCACAGCCCCTGCATCTCTACAAGGGCCTTATGCTCACCCATAAATCAACAAACGACTACCAGGCCATAACATTAACTGCTCTCACTTTCTAAGGCCAGTGAATAAAGCAAAATATGCAGAGCAGATAGAGAAATCTGAAGGTGCACTGTGACATGCATATTTTACAGAGTGGGGTTTTGAGGAAACAAATGAAGAAAAATTATTTACGACTACAAGTTGAATGTAATTTCACAGAACATAAAGCTATTCATCATTAGAATTTGTTGCACAGACTATGAAGTGTATTTCGAAGTCACAGACTTAGGAATATGTTGTACCTCGGAATTATTGAAGAATTAAATCATAAACAATTCTCCTTCTTTATCATAAATTACACCGTAGGAGCCTTTGGTCATTTTATCTTTTGGATCTAAAAAACAAAAGCTATTTGTGTGTTTTCATTAATCAAGAATTTGTATTTTTTCACTCTCTCGCTATATCATTAAACTGACCCCAGAATTTTAAGAGGAAACCAAATGGAAATGAAAACTTTTCTGATATTTGATGCAGATGGTTTAGATTATTCATTAGCAGCAGGTCCATTAACTGGGCTGTGGAGCATAATTGGTGTGGTTGAATAAAACATTTAATAAGAGTGCCCGACGTAACAGAAGTGACAGATAGTAGGCTGTCAGTGTTCCCTTTTGCATTTAAGAACTGGGGGGTTTATGTGTCTCCGTCTCACTTAGTCACCACAGTGTGATTTACAGCAAATGAAAATGATTTCCTGAGTTGGTTTCTACAACTGATGGTCAGTGCTTAATGAGAATTGCTTTACTTTATAATTCAGAATCGCTGTATGTGTGATCGAACACATGCAATAAGCAGCACAATAGGTTGCTGATGCTAGATTATTGTGGGCAACACTGCATCCCTCCATTTGATCTGTACAAAAGGATATGAATCACTCCTGCAACCATCCTGAGCATCCATCTTTCCTATCTTGTTGAAAGCCTTTGAGGAAAAAAAAAAAGAGGCAGCCGAGATGGTTGATTGGGAGAACATTTTTCATGATGCGGATATTTAAAAGCCAGTCGGCCTGTGACATTTGCTTGGAAAGTGAGGACTGGATAAGACCCAGTGGCCCTCAATGATGCATCTTCCTTGCCTTCAACCTCAGAGGTGAACAAACGATTTAAAAATTGAAAGTGTAAGAGGTTATAGAGTATGTGTAAAAAAAAAGGAAAATGACTTTGTAATGCACATTTCTCTGCACAAACACTTAAAATATCAGTATTTCTCCTTAAAATTGTTAAAGCAAGACTCGAGACAGAATTAGAATGACCAGAGGCATTTTAAATCTCTTAGTATGTGCTTCATTTAATAGTAAAATGGCTCCTCATACATCTATGTGTTGGCTACGGTCTCATTATGATCGAGTGTGTTAATTAAGTTCTCGTTGAGAGTGACATTTCCACGCTCGCTCTGTCCCATGAGTCAGTCAATATCACCACCTTCTCTCACTGAGGAGGCTGAGGATAATTAAAGATGACGCTGACGATGGGCTTGGTGCAGCCATAATATAGGAATCAAGGCATATTTGCTATAATATGTGTTGGATGTGAATATCAAGCACCAAATGAGGACAAGCGTTCGAATTCAAAATGCGTCAGCCTCAAACACATCATTGTGAAAGATCGGGGCTCTACAGTTTGTTGTAGGCAACCTCATGTCAAGCAGTTTAAATCAGCTTGAGGCCAAGCAGATATCTCCCCAGCTCAGCTCTGATTTGATAATTACTGAATGTGCATCCTAGGCCATCACTTTAGACATCTTGTTATACATATTACATATTGTACATCACTTAAAAAGAAGACTGAAAGCTAGCAGCAACACTAGCAGCTCTGCAATCATGCTGCTCATTTGCAGATCTAATATTTATCATATTCACGATCTCAGTTTGGCATTTGGTATGTTAAAATGTGCTAATTAGCACAAAACACAGAGTACTAATTTAAAATTTCTAAAAAAGGAACAAAGAAAAAAAAAAAAGCAGTCATTTATGCTTAAATGACACAGATGATACGTGTTCTGATATAATTTCACAATTCATTATTTAATGTACAATTGTACAATATTAGATTTCTAGTATCAATTGTCTACGTATGTCTATCTATTGTTCCTTACCAATTTTGAAGTAATGAATACAGCACATCTATGTCTAACAGCTATAGTGCATCATTATGTACACATTGAGCTCAATTTTAACTTTTTATTGCAGGGCAGAGTTCGTTGACTGGATCACCCAATGTTGATGTGAAGTTGCTCCCAACGACCACACTGTCTGCTTGCCTTCCCATTCACAAACCCCAAAAATACTCAATCAGCAGCCACCACCTTGTTCAGCCCCTGACAGAATATACTGATAGCCAGTTAACCTTCAGTGCACATGTAGGCTGATAGTTCCACCTGCTCTGCATGCTTCCAGTTGATTTGTCACTCTCTTCCTAGACTTTTGGCATTATGATTTAGGTGCCTCCTAATGAATTCTCTTAGGCTAGGTGCTGAAGATACAGGAAGTTATATTATGAACCACGTTGAATAATGAAGCAATGATCCTGAATCCACAAACCTAATTGAAATACGGAAGTAAATATAAAATCCATAAGCTGTTTTGGAAACCTTTTACAATGAGGATACATTAATTAACATTATTTAAGGCAGTAATAAGCATTGACAAACAGTTAATTAATGTGCCAACTAATAGTTTGCTAATGGTCTTCATGTTAATTATAATGTTAATTCTTACATTATTCAATAGAAAACCATACCTGTAACGGACACATGTGTTCAAGCGTTCAATAGGGGCCACAAAGAGTATTAATAATTTGTTAATTCAGATTAATAAATGTTTTATTGCAGTAATGTCATGCTTATTCAGTGCTCTTCTTCAAAATTAATTGTAAACATATGGGAAATGTTTTCAACTTAACAATAAGGATGACAAGGGGCTTGAATATTTAGCTAATTCAGGTCAATAAATGCTTTATTGGGGTTAGGTTGAGGTAATGAGTTCAGGGGACATATGTATGAACAATGTTTCTCATTGTATTATTTACTGTAGCTGTCAGTTAATGGGCATTACTGTGTTAACTAATTTGATAGTACGGTTAGAAACTATTGATTATGTACCTGAGTAAATGTGAGGACTAATACTAAGTGATCACATGACACATTAATTAATGGTAACTAAATGATTATCACTGTATCAACTGATGTTAACTAATGTACCTTAATTGTAAAGTGTTACTGTTGTTTTGTTACACAATGTGGCTGTCTCAGTGCGCACGGTCACTGTCATTATTATCATCTCATGGAAATGACCGAACAAATATTGCATGCCTTAGCTTCACCTTAAACAAGATAGCTACATCAAATGATCATTATCAAATGACTTCATCAGAGCCATGTTGAATAAATGTCTATATTATGAAGCATGACAGAATCCTTTTTTACATGAAGCTGCCATGATGGACACTGTTCAGAATTAAGGGTAAGATGAAATGGGTTGTCTGTCTGGGGACTTGCTATGCAGGAGATGGCTGCCATTAAGATGAGAGGGCAGGAAGGCTCATCCCTGCTCATCTGTCCCACACTGTAATATGTGCTGACAAGTTTATTGCTGTGTCCCATCCTTGAACAAGTGGCAATTACTGCAGCAAGCATTGAGAGTCAGTCAGGCCATGCCAAAGGTAGTTTATCAAGATGTGGAGGGAAATCAGCAGAAATATGGCAGCGAATCCCCTCTTTTACTTAAAATCTAATATAATCAAGATGGGCACATGTAAATTCACCTGACTGCTTAAACATTGCACCCCTTTCTACAAGCATTTTTCTCATATATGTGACATGCGTTGCTGCAGTAAAGCCAAACAAATAATAGATTAAAAAACCAAAATGTAAGAAATTCAGTGTTTTCTGTAATCTTTTAAACTAACAGTCCTTCCTGTAATGAACATATTTAATGTTGATACTCGGTGTATCTGCAGAAATACTTTAAAGAAAAGGTATACATCAGTGTTATTTGCTTTTTCAAAACCTGCAAAATTGGTTTGATGTTTATAATATCTGAATGTTTAAGACTATAGTTTATTGTGAGTCCAATATTTCAAGAACTTATGTGTCCTAACTTGAACTGATGTGAACTCAACTGGGCTTGACTGGATTGAAATGAATGTTCATTCAATTTGACAGGGCTGAATGCAACAAAATTGAACTGAATTAACTTTATGAATTGGGAAAAAATGAGGTGAGAAGACACGCAGCAAACACTAGTTTCCCTAGTCACACCTTCCTGCAAATTATTCTGCTTATTATCCCAGAGCACTCCATGGCAACCCTAAATCAGACTGAATTATGAGTGCACAGCCTATGCCTATGACAGAGCAACACTTCCAGGATGTCTGACAGCCAGAGAGACCATAATCTGCCCATTGTTGTCTTCATGCTTTTTGCTTCTCATTTTGTGTGTCAGCACATCACCTACGGGAACATTTTCGTTTTCATTAACCAGTATATTCTGAATAAACCAGTGATAAACACTAGTCGTGGTGGCAGCACCATGACATCACGTTCTTTCCCATCCAAGGAAAACAAACACTCACTTTCAACATATTGCATTTTTTAAGCTATTCTACAGCACAATTTAATGCCAACACTCACTCTCATTGAAATGTTGAATGACAGACCAGAACGAGGAAATGGCATTGAAGAGCCACGAAATGTATGCTGTAGAAACACATATAGCGAAGAGAGACGAAAACAGTCTGCTTTAGCAGAGTGGTTGTTCTCCCGGGGACCCTCCCAATTGCAGCAGTACTTCACAACAACAAAAAAGAAGCACGAAAAAGAAATAAAGACCCTCCAGAGTATGTAGATACAGAGCAAAATAAAGCCTTGAAGAGGTTCCAGTAATGGATGGGCTTGTCAATAACAGCAGCACATGTAACGAAAGCATAGCACCTGGCATGATTTAGAGTCAGTGTCAGGATGATGCTTGTCTGAGTCGGACTGTGAGCACAATAAGTGTAAATGAGCATTCCCCCAGCAACCCTACTTTCCAAAGTCAGGTCTCTCATCAAAAATAAATCGAGAGCTTGTGTAGCAAAAAATTACCCTTTTCTTTCTCATAAGAGACAATATATCATGTGAACATGAAACTAAAAACATCGAATTAATTATGGAATCTCAAAGGGCCATATCGTCTCTTGTGGTTTTCAATATCTTTGCAGTTTTTAGGATTTTGCAGAAATGTTGTAGTGTATTTTACAGCTGTGTGAAACCCGGCACACCAGGATGAATGCATGATTATAACCCGGCAGTTTTCAAATAGCAGCTGTAACAGTCCCAAATGATCCCTTTAAACTTTACTTATGCTGATTGCATTAGCATTATGCGTTTGAGTCCATTTTTATCTGGCTAACTTTGAACTCTTCAGATTTCTTATGTGTGCCTCATGAAGATCAGATCTGATCCTGTTAAGTGGTTTCGCACTACATGTATCTCTATAATTTATCTCTGGCTGCATATTGTCAAAAATCTTAAGAAAACCCCTGCATGATTACACATAAGAAAGAGAAAAACTGTTGTAACTGTTGTTTATTACTGAACAGCACAGTAAGTGTTGCTTGTAAGATCAACATTTTCTCCATTTCACATTGTTCCAACACCCATTTAAAGAGTTTGAATTAATTATCAAAAGGCCTCTCTTTCATCTGTATCAAGTTTATATGTATATCACTCCTGGACAGAGGTGGCACATGGTTTTATTAGTGAAATATGATACAGTTAAATAGCAGCCCAGATAACAGCCTCCAAAATGATCACAAAAAAGGAATCAACACCTCTCTCAAGCTGCTTCAACAAAATCTGAACATTCTAACCCTAATGAAAGAATTGTATTCAGACTGTTAGTCTTAGTCTTAGTCTGTATTAGTTTTTCCTGGATGTACATGATAAACAACACATCCAACTGGGGAAACCACTATCAGACTCATATTAATGCCAAGCTGTAGTCTGCTGGCTCATGGTACTTGACTACTGGAAATCAGGTTGTCAAGGTTTGTAGGACAAACTGCAGATCATTGGCTGATAATTCAGCAAACAGAACAGGTGCTTGTTTCAGATGGAGAAACTGGGTGAGCAATGGGATGAATAGTTTTTACCACAGGTATGTGCTTACACCTGATACACACCGTGTGGTGTGTTGTCAAGATTATATTTTTTATTTTTACACCGTATATGGAAACAAATAAAGCTCAGGTCAGCACAAGGGGCAAAGGAGAGTCTCAAAAGACACACTGGCTGTGCAAGTCATGACATTACGATAAGTAGCTTTTCTTGACCATACACTCAATTTTTATACCGTGTTATACCGTGAATCAAACAGACTCTGAACAAGCTATAAATGTGGGAGTTTTGCTTCACTAAGGGAACCTGCCCTCAGCCACACCTTAAAGTCTTTTACAGAAAAACTGGGAAGGAAAAGAAAGAGGAAGAGGAGGAGATATGGTGAAAACACAGCTATAGACATAAAAGTTCAAACGCTGTTCAAGAGCTTCTGTTATTTATCCAGGACATTGTCTCTTTATTACAATATAAGTTACTGTTGCAATACAATGCACACAAATTTACCAAGGGTTTGTTTTACATTTTTCAATAGGAGAGAACTGTAAAGGGCTAATGAAAGCCAATTAATTATTTGTAGCATTTTTTTTTTTGTAATCAAATGCAATTCAAAATGCTTTAAAAAGCAATGAGAACAGTATTTTGACATGTTCCGACACGTTATTTCACACTGTTCTCATGCTTTCTGTAATGCATTTGTATTTATATTTTCTATTTCGTTGTATACTGGCCCTCTTTTTTCAGATGGTTCCACATCCTGCTCAGTCGTGATAGTTTGACATGTCCTCATTGGACTCACCTGTGTGATGTGTCTTTGTCAGTATAGTATTTTGTTTGCAGTGTTTGTCAGTTCGTCTCAATATCTTCTGTCTGGCATGTCAGCCTATCAGTTATGCCTTCCTGGTTTACATGCCTGCACATGTGACTTCCTTAACACCGCTTGTCTTACCAAAGCTGAACCTTGGCAAATTTTGAAAATAATCCTTTCTTAACCCAACACCTGTGTCACTTGAGTTGTACATTTGAGAGCTATACCTTTGTTTTCTAGTCATAACAGAACAAATTGGACAAATAAAAAATAGGCTCTAGAATCTAGTACCATGATCAACTATCAGGCATTGGTTGAGGAATTAGGGAAGTCGCTAAATACAAAAAGTGTTTGAGTCAACTACCTGCAATCATGTTGGTTTCTGGTTTCTGGGGGGGAAGGGCCATAAAAATCTGGAATCTGGAATTACGCGGGGCCGGACTTGGTCACTTGGAGCTGAACTGGCCCTTATCCCATTCTGGCTTTTTCTGGAGCTGCTCACCATCCACCCGGGTGGTCCAACACATACTGACACAGACCCACTCTATTAACCATAGTGATTTAAAGGTCTGATGAGGGCTAATTCATCTCCATCTATAAAGGTGTGGGGCCCTTAACTTGCTGCCCCCACCCATTGGGGTATTGAGTGGAGTGAAGAGGGATAATGGAGGGAGGTTTGGCCTAGGCACAAACTAAGGGACAACAGACTGGACTGGTTAAAGAAAGATAGCAAAATTCATTTGCATGTGAAATGTTTTTGTGCAAGCATGTCTGCAATTTTTTGTGTGAAATCACTTCCATTGATCCATTTACCCAATAGCCAAAGCACTGATCGCAAGTTCATAACTCTTGTTGATTAATATGAAAGCCAATTTGAAGATAGAAGAGTGAGGGGGAAAAAAGTCTGAAACACGACTTTTATTTTCCATAGCCTGTTTTTCAAAGCAGGAATCACTAATGAGCCAGCAGGCTCTTAGATCAGTAAATCCATCAGATCTCATATCAAATTGAAAAAGTAGAAATGTAATGAACATATGAGGGCAAGGAAACTCATTCAAAATAGGTCAAAACTAAAACATTTTGAATATTTTGTTTCAAATTCTCTGTAACCCCTTTCTGTTAAATGAATGAAAAGCGCTTTGATATATTGCACATGAACAACATGGTGTGCAATATATGAACAATAACTTACTGCAAACCTAATTACAGTATCGTTATAGCCTTACTGATTATAATGTCTACCTGTCAATGTGCCCCTTATAATTTCCCTGATAATCATAATAATCTTACTTAGCTCCACTGATCATACATAATTCAGGCTGTCAGCCCGCTCTGCACACAGGGATGTGTGAGGTGCCGTGGGTACCTATTGTAAATATCCAGGGGCATTAATAATGACTATGGTCCATGTATATTGCAGGTTCTCACTTGATGTGTTTTGAGTATTCTGCCTCCCCATGATCTGTGGGTGGACATGGCCCCATGCAGCTTGAGCCATACATAATCTATGAGCTGCCATGCTTGAATTGAGATAAGGATGGTTGAGCCGCTCACCTGCTCTGCCAGACTCTGTGGCCAACGCTTCAGGACAGCAAAGCCAATGTAGAATTAAATTTTGTATCAAGCGTTTAATACAATTTGCCCCCCCTCTCGACCCTTGGGGAACATGTTTTGAAAGTGTAAAATAGGTCCACTGTGTAACTGACAGGTCTACGCTTATTGGCTTTATCTAGCTGCAGCAGTTTATATGTTGCGCTTGTTGTTCATTTTTTGTTTTTATTGACAGAGTGCAAACCTATTTTGGCAAAGTGGATGATGTGTCAATGAAAGCAATTGAGCTTTGTGTTATCAACTCTCAGTTAAACTTTCATTATTACACAGTAATAAATTTTCCATTATTGGGACAAAATTTATTGTGCATTCCTAACAGTTATTCATTGTGTGTCCCTAATAAGTGCTATCTCCACACTGGTGAGGTTATTACACACACTGTGAGTAATAAGCTAGGTGGTACTTGACTCTGGAATACTGAGCCAATCTTAAAGGTTTTAAAGTCCTTCTTCAAGTAGAGCACTTTTTGAAACATAACCCTGTTCCAGTTTTTTCAAGTGGGTGTACTCTTTTTATGGTTGATTACGCAGTAGATGATTTCAGGCCAGATTTTGGGCCCGATTTGCCCCCACGACTTGTCACAACTGTGTATTTGTCCAAATAAGTGTGTGGTGTCAATATGATTATTTTATTGCGCTAAATCAAATTGGAGGTTCCCAGATCTCGAAAAAACCTAGAAATCGGACATCTTTGATATATACGATTCCAGGGCTAGC
Source organism: Mola mola (assembly GCA_001698575.1). Taxonomy (NCBI): domain Eukaryota; kingdom Metazoa; phylum Chordata; class Actinopteri; order Tetraodontiformes; family Molidae; genus Mola; species Mola mola. The sequence goes on from KV751317.1 coordinate 15,020,627, forward strand.
TGCCTCCAACACAATACCTGCAATGGCCATGTGAGAGGGCAGATCTGGAAGCGTCACTACCAGGATGTTACGCTGTCTTGTGAAATCTTTACTACAAGCAGCAGATGTGTGGTCTCGTGGTCTGGCAGTGTGTGCTTTTGAAGTGTCATGTTAAAAACTGATCAAAACTGACTTTATATGTTTGGCCTCCCATGAGATGAAAATCCTCCAGTGTGTAGTCAGCCTAATGTTTACTTTTCTAACAAAATTTCCAGTAGAATTTTTGTGCGTGTTGGAGGGTGTTGTTGCTGGTGTGGGGTATTAGCTGTCTTCTTTTTATTCCCCTGTGTTAGAGCTGAGTGATAGCCTGGCAGTGAAAACATGAAAAGAGAGTTGATGACCCCTGTTAGAGGCAAAAGTGAGGAAGTGTCTCTAAAGGTTAAACAAGTGGCAGGATGAGAAAGAGGGAGCCATGGAACAATGGAAAGACAGGGGTACTGGTAAGGAGCAAAAGAGGCAACTGGAAAGGGGCCTAACTCTGAAAGACAAATGGCGTCAGGAATAAATCACCCAAAACAGGAATGATTTTTACGACAGAGAAGCCCATAACGTCTGAAGGGCATTCATGGGGATCTTTTTATCTGTATATTCACTTTTTTAGGTAAAACATGGGGGAGGGATACATACAAAACAAAGTGCATCAGCCCATATCTTCTGCTCCTAGCAAACATGATCAAGAATTTAAACCTCACAACAGGAGGTGATGGCAAACTCTACACTCCATTTATTTGAGGACTTAGAGGGTAAAATCTTGAGGCAGGCATTAAAAGCACAAAAACAAGCTTGACAATTTGTGGTCATAAATGTCCCTTTTCATTTGTAAAAACACAATAGCAGCTGATGGTGGGAAACTGCAGAATTGCATCTATGGTTATCCTCAAAGGCTGGGTTGGTGTGTGTGTGTTGGTAACCGTTTGAATTGATCCACAGTGGAGGATTTCCATGACAATGCCATTTTCAAATCAGAAGGGTGCAGCAGTACCCTCAGCAGCTAGCACCGCTTAACCCCGGGCCTTGTCAAAACAGATGCCATAGGTAAGCACCCGCGGATAAGGTCTGAGAAGATGGATGCTAAAGCAGCAACAGCAGGTTGTTCTCAGTGGGTTCACAGCCCAGAGCATCCTGATTGCTGGTCTCAGTGGAGGGACAATGCCCCAGTGATCAAACTCTGCGCCTCATCAGTCCTCGTCTGAAATGTGTTGCTGTTATTGTTTGTCCAGTTGGAACTTTAAGCTTCATTGTGTAGAATGATGAATGATACATGAAAGTGTACATTTTCGGATTTTAAGAGATAGGCCTACAAGCGTGAATTGTCATCAAATAGTTTCAGCACATAGCATTGTAATTTGTAAGCCTGAAGCCTATAGTGCAGAGAATAGACTTTAGAAGGAGTCATCGTAGGTCAAGTGGCTTAACTTGTAAAATGAATACATATTGACAAAGTATATTTTAGAAATTTTAATGAGGAAGAAATGAGGGAGGATTTAAGGAGTCACATATATATTTCCGTGTAAAAACCATATCAGACACACACACACGTCTTTGTGCATGCCCTAATACATGTAGAGTGGGTTTTTAAGCAAAACTGCAATCTGTATATTGACCCGCTAATGCCGACCAGTCAACCTAACGATATGTTTATAAAACTGTGCATTATAAAAACATAGGTCACTACTAAACATAGAATCACTAAATGTATATATGACAAACATCAGACATACAGAGGATACAGGAATGCTGTTAAACATATTGGTTTGCAGTCTATGTTGAGTACAAACATGCATGTGCCACTCATTTCTGTCTCAATACTTCATGAGTTTAAGAGGGGAAAATAATTACACAGAAGTGTGGTCCAAATCATAGTAAATACAAGTAAAATCCATGGTTTTAAAATCAAAGCATGCCTGAAATATTTAATGTGTGCGGGTGATTAAATTGCACTAGAAATCTTCTCAATTCTAGGCATGCTTTTTATGCATGTTGTGACAAAAGCTCCCTTAAAATTGATAAAGATCACAGAATAAATTGGCAAAAAGTAATACACAAGCTTCCACTCCCATAATGAATGTCATAATGGAAAAGAGGATAAAGTGAGAATACCCTTTAAAATCTGATTGTCCATGTTGAAACAGAATATTATAGTGACTCTCTCTCTCTCTCTCTCTGTTGCAGCATCCAACAGCATCAATCTTATTAATCTTTACAATCTCAGTAAAATTTAATATGGTGAAATGCTACATGTGTATCTGATGTTAAGACAGTTTGACAGGGCGGGCTGTTAACAAGCCACTCAAACATTTTTTTTTTTACCACTGAAATAAACACATTTTCTACCATATTTCAGCACGTCTTACCTACATCTTGCAAAAACTTCAGATAAAAGCACATACACAAAAATAAACATCAATCAAGCATCTGTGTCCCAACCATATTTCAGTGTTTATGAACATCATGGATGCCTTTACGCTTTCAAAATATATAAACTAGTTTACTGTTCACAGAGCTACTTTTTTCAAAGGAAAAAAAGCAGGCAACCATGCTTCAGGTGCATTCACCTGTTGGCAGATCCAGTGAACATGCACTGCAGTGCTGCAGACTTGTACACTTTGATCATGTCCTGAACTTGGTCAGTTTCATTCTTTCTCAGAGCGTGTCACGCTTTATTTTTACCACCGTGTGGAGGGGATCTCAACCGACTACCTTAGGTTGGAGAGAGAAAGTGAGAAAGGCTCCTCCCTGTGGCGAGGATACAGCTGTCCATCTTAATCACAGTGTGAGAGACCCCTCCATAGCAACAGTCCTACATAGCAACAGTCTCTTTGAAAAAGGGTAGCCTTGGATAGTGTAATGGAAATATGCTATGTGCTGGACATATGTAATGGATATATGCTATGTCACAACCATTATTATCATAAAGACTTTTACATGAGGCACTCAATTTGGCCCTGAACTGGTCAAACTGTTCTTTGTCTTTAATTGTAGGACCTTACCAGAAAGGTAGCTGCAACCAGCTCTGGTTTCTCACTCACACACACATCTGGTTTTTGGACATGTTTGCTCATAAAAATATGTTTCTATGATTTACTCACGTATCCGCACTCCCTGAACTATGTTCAAATCCTTATCTCAAATTTTCACAACAATATCATTGAGCGAGTATCATGCATCTTCAGTCTTTAGAAATAGAGTAAGGTAGTTTGTATTAAACATGTCATAATGTCGCTCACAATTTCAGTGATCTCATTTGCTTTATCTGGTAGCCATTGCATTTTGGTGTGAGATATACTCCAACTACAGGCTCTGAAACCAAAAAAAATCAGCTTCTGATTTCTAATTTGTACAAGGCAGAGAGAAGAAAAGATGAAAACAGATACAGAAACAGGTAGCAAAGACATAAGAGCTCCATTTAAATAACAACACCTCTTGGCACCCTCTGGTTAAAATATCTCAACCAAGAATTTGTCACTCTCCATTTGAACTTTTCCTCCATCATTTCCACACTCCGTATGATGAATCATTCAAAATCCTGAGCTCGAAATGAGACCAGAGAGGATGGAAACTTGCCTCATATTGAGCTTGCCGCAGCCGGCCCAAGTCCAATTTCAGTCCAACAATGCAACACTTTGATCAGTCTACACGGCTGATTTAGGATGTCACTTGTAACTGTCTATCACTCCTACACAGCCCCTCCAGGAGCAGTCTAGCTGAGCATGCTGGGATGGGGACATGCCAGGAAGTCAGGAATAACTTGATACTAGACATTGGCTGACTACCAAGTAAGATGTCAGGCCAAATAATGCACCATGGTCATGTACAGTAAGTCATCCTATCAAATAAATAAAAACAAAAAACAAATAAATATTTATGAATGAATAGCACTTCTGTGTTGTTGAATAGGGATGGTCAATACCTATCAGAAATGATGTCATTTATTGGTCAATAATAAAATGATTTGCCTATAAATAAAACGAATAATACATGAAGGGAAGAAGGAAAAGGTCTGTGAGTTTAAATGCAAACCTTATTTGAACTAATATTTGCTCCCTACCTTAGAGTCATTATTTGTTGACTTCAAGATTGCCTAAACTATAAGGTTTGAATTTAAAATATAATCATATGATCAGATATGTTATCAATATCAACCATGTGAAGCAAACAACATTGTGCATCCCTCCTAGATACCTCTACGGTAACTTCTTCACTCCTCCATTGTTGTCCAAAAACTAAAAATAAATAAATGAAGAGAAATGATCCATACAATAGCACTTGGTGACATATTCCTAGTTCAGTGATTCCCGTGTGCTACATCCGCTGCTGAAAATAGACATGGACTTGGGTCTGAGAAAACAGTACGGAAGTGGAAGAGTTAAAAGAGAAAATTAAAAATGTCTTTATGCAATATGCAAAAAGTGACACAACAAAACTTTGAGAACACTGTCCTTTATAGAGCATGTGATCAGCACTGTCTGTCGCCCTGTCATGAATCTTTTAGAGCTGTGCAGCTTAATCAAATGACAATCCTCCAGCCTCTCATTATAACATATTAACTTTGTCACCCCTGGCAGAAGTGAGTGATCAACTGAGTTTAATATATCTCTACTCTAAATCATCATTTTTAATCTGCTGTCACATAATGTACGTACACTAACGAAACATTGTTCAGTAGAACTGCTTAATAATTATCACACTGCTATTCTTTATCTTACTTTGTTCCTACACACATTCTCTTTCATTTTTCCAGGTCTCGCTGACACACAGATCGTTGGATGTCAAAGGCAGGAAAGATCGAAAATATAACCTCACTACCTTGGTGAGCAAATTCTGAATTCTTGGTTGGTAAAAAAAAATGTATTTGTCTACAACAAAAAACAGACATTTTTATCAGACTTTGTGGTCTTGAATTTTATGCCATCTTCTCTGTACTCCACCCCAACCCCCGACTGTCTGGTTGCAAAGACACGGCTAGAAATATGGCTAATGACAAAACCTGTCTGTTGTCCAAAGTAAAATAACAAGAAGAGTTCCAGTTAGAAAATCTGTCAGTGCCAGGTGCAGTAAACACTAGATTGTATTATTGCATATGCAGGTACTTATACTTGCTGGTACCAAAAATGCTGGATCTGAACCCTGTCAGTTTTTGCCTTGGTTTCTAGCTCTCACTGTCTTCACCTTCTCCATTTACAAGGTTATTTTTCTTTAGCAGGGTAGTTTCCAAAGTTATTGCATTTGTTCCTCTTCAACCTGGTCCCAGCACCAGGGAGAACAATGCCTCCTCCTATTTCGGTTCCACATTGGCTGATGAGCTTTCTTGGTGCCATAAATTGAGAATTCAGCGCAAAATCTGACACTGAAGGTGACATAAATAATATAGCTAAAACAAGGTTTACGAAGAAAACAATTTAAATGCAAATGGTGTCATTTTTCTTTAATATTACATTACACAAAACAGTAAATTTACTTCATGAGGATAATAAAACAAATTATTACTACTACCCATCATCATCATCTCTGCTGAGCTGCAGTGAGCTGGGACTGGGCATTCTGAGGAGACAGAGGATCCACAGTAAACTCTAAAGTCACATCCCACAAATTCATCTATCCATCCATTTTCTACCACTTAACCTGTGCAGCGCCACTGGGCGAAGGCAGCGTGCACCCTGGACATGTCATCCCCTTTTTGCATGTGTTTGGACTGTGGGAAGAAGCCAGAGTGGCCGGAGAGAACTGACGCAGACACTAGAAGGACATGCACACTCCGCACAGAAAGGCCCTGAACCCCAGAATTGAATCCAGGAAAACTCACACAGCACAACATATTTTGGGTTCTACACTGGAACTCATAATGTTTGCCATCACAGGTACGATATGATGCTGTTGAGCTGCATGCAATGGTGCTGAAATGAATTAGAACCAGATTCCTGACAACTTTATTGATCCCTAAAAAGCAAATCAGTAGCATATTGCATGGTCTGTATATACAACTCCATGTATAATATCATGAAAATCAAAATTATATCATGGTTTTTATACATGATAAATGTAATGATAGCGTGTCAGTAAATAGTCCAGACCATGAACATTTTTAGCTTATTAAATGGCAAAAGGTTTGTGAAATCATGAGTGTCTGATCCAGCGTTTTTAATATTTGATCCTCGGAGCCGCTGCCCTTCATGTTTTACATGTTTGTTTAGTGCTGATGAGCTGATCATTTGAATCTGGTGTTTTGGAGCAGTAACTTCCAAAATATACAGCTCAGGGCTTCCCCTGATTAGGAAATGATGTTAATACAGCATCACGCTTATCTCATGAAAATTCTCCATTGACTGTTTAAGAACAGAGTTGTAATACAATGGTCAGTGTTAACTCAGGAAATGTCCTTAATGGGGTATATTTGTTTCAACGTGTGACTTTCAGAAACCCATCCTGTGGGAATATCAGCAAAATAAATTCAAATAAACGACAATCTTACTGCAGGATTAAGCACTATCCCACACCAAGGGGCCTAGTAATTAGGGCTGGAACGTCATGCTTTTGAACAGAATTTGTTTGATTCATATCGCGATTCATTAAGAACTGTATTGAGATTATGTAGCATCGATTGTGGCAATTTTCGTTTTCCTCTTTAAGAAAGTGTTTAAAACCCAGAGTGTGTCCTTACTTTGAATACAAACTTTAAGGGTTTAAGCGTCTTATTGCCGGTGGTCTGAGAATATCCACCATTTTCCACTTTCGGCTGCTCTTGTCCCATCTCTGTGCACCTTGACTGTTTCGGTAAACGGACATGCCGTTGCATTGTGAACCCATGTAACCCATGAAAAATGTATAATTACGAATATAAATGTATCAAATTTATTTTGGGGAGAAAAATTGTTTTTTTAAATCACCTCATAAAAACACTTCCACAAAATGGTTTATCTCCACCCCCACTAGTTATGTAACTACAGTAGGCCTGGTCATTGAAACTATTATGGAGTATTATTATGGAGTACCTAATTTATTTAGGGGATTATAAAGATCGTCAACTGTAATGCCTATACATTTTTTGGCAGTAAACTACTGTAAATTGTTGATAAGCTTGTCAGGTCATTCCTGTCCCTTGTTTTATAATGACAAGTAAAACCTGTTACGACCTTGCCCTTTGGTGCATTGAGATAAAGTTTCACACTTCAACTAACTGACTGACTAGACTTTTACCACTTGCTTGATTCAAACAAACAGCAGCCTTTCATAAATCATTCCTCAACAACTCCGCTGTATTTAAAGCAGTTCAAACACCATTTCGCTCATCTCTCTTTGCCAGAGAGAGCAACACTGTGCAGGGAGTTTCAAGGTTTCATATTTTAAGACATTTCAATATCACAATGTATTAAGAGTCAAATGTAAGAGGAGCAAAGGGGAAATTAACTCAGATGTTACAACTGATAATTCCTAAACAGCATAATGGGAAACTGGCCCGAACGAGACAAACATTTCAACTCAGCTAGAGCTGATCGTACATATTCAGTAAATGTCTGATCGCTGTAATTCACATACCTACCTTAGCAACACCTCCAAAAATTCTTCGCGGTCCACAATGCTACTGCTAAGCTTCTTAATGAGTCCACAAAAATGTTGGCATGTTACACCAATCCTGACCCCTACAAATCAATTTTATAATTCTATTTAATATCCATGTCATTGCTTTTGCAGCCTCGCATGATTCAGGAACCTGCTTACATCACGGATCATCTGCAGTCATATTAACAACAGCAGGAAACTGAGGTCTTCTTGAGCAAGGTTTTTCTCCTCTTTTGGTGCTCCGAGCTCAAAAATAAAAGGTGACTGTGCTTTTAAGATAGTAGCTCCTAAACTGTGGAAATCCCTCTCCCTCTGTATTTATGTTCTCTAGACCCTACTGTTGCCTTTAATAGGCAACTCAAGACCCATTAGTTCAGACTTGTTTTGATTTAATTTATGTTTCATTTATCCTTGATTGCTTCTTGTTTCAGCTGTCATTATTTGTTTTGTGGCTAAATGTTGTTCTGTATCAAGTTTTTTAATTGCTCTCTTGTTTTATTATGTGCCTCTCATGAAGTACTTTTTGACTTCTCTTCTTGAGTGCATTCACTTTCATTATTACTGTTATTATTGTTATGACTTTATTAAAAAATATGCACACAAAAATAAAGGACATTAAAAGAAACCTGATTAGCTCAGTTGAGCAACAGGGTCCCAGAAGATTTGACTCAATTCATAAACATTAAACCAATTAAACATCGTGTAATGTTTACTAGTGAACTACGGACGAGTATATGGATCATTCAGCCAACCATCTCACTGACTGAATGGCTGACCTCAGTGATTCCCTTCAACACCAAGCTCAGCACAGAGACGACTGGTGAGTGATAGCGACAAACTCATCCACAGGGGAATCAGAGCCTTCCGGTGGATACTGTGGTGCAGGTGTGTTTTATTAAAACGCTGGATGAGGAATACTTCAGTCGTGTTTGCAGCAGAATATGTAGGCTAAACTCCAGCAGATACATGGCCACTAATATCCCACAAAATAAATACATTTATGAATTGAGATTCGATAGATAATATTAAATTCCCATGTTATATATGGCATTGGTTATATTGCTGTACCAATGTATTAAAAATATAGCAGGTTATCAGCAGTATGAAGAGCCTGTGGTTTAAGTATGTAGCAACAATGTCCATCTATCTGCTTAATCTATGGGAGAGTGACCGTGTTAAGCTTTGCTTAAAGACAAGAAAAGGCAAGACAACATTATTTCTAAAGCCATTATAAAATAAATTCTATTTTGTGACGCTATTATACATTACTGTAACATCCTCTAGTTGAGACCCAATTTGCTGTGAGCCAGCTGGCAACAAGAACACCACCAACCTGGGGGGAAATATGCTGCACAACCCATCTCCTAACACTGTAATGTTGAAACACCATGTAATTCACCACTATGCAAATGAACAGCACCAAAGCCCTGTAATCTGCCTGCAATAAATTAATTCATATCGAGCTTTAGTGAAAACAACAAATGGAAGGACCATGAGAGCAGGAATACAGAATGGGTTTTTGGCTCAATGTGCAGTAAAACAAGTCCGTAACAACAGGCTTAATGTTACTCTTGAAATTACCACACTGACATAGATAATGCTTGTGTCCAATGGTACAAAAAGCAGCAATGTTTGAGACTCTTAGACGGAGGCTAGAACATCCTCCCAATGTGCACATTTTGTGTTCAAGACCTGCCAACCGGTGTGATCTCAAAGAACGCTCTATTAGTTGCCAACAGATATAGCTACAATAAGCAGCTAATAGAGTCATCTAAAAAAAAAAAAAATTCTTCCTATTAGCAAAGAAAAACGCTTTAAATGGTCTATGGACTAATTGGACTTTATGGCTTCATGGCATGTGAGCTAATTTCTAAAAAAGAAAAATTAAAAAGGTAGCTGTGTTGAGGATGCTTGTAATGGGCAATCACCAAGTAGCAGGAGGGCTGCAAACTGCAGTGAGCCAAGATTATTTGCTTAAATAAATCAGTGTGAGACTAAGGGTGCATCAGGTTTTTGTTACAGGCTAGGACGTTTAGGAGGAAGCCCCAAACAAACCTGCACAAAGGAACATTTAACAGCAACCAACAATGCCTTTGTGGTGTTTCAATAAATGGAACAAGAAATCGAAGCAGCTTGGAACTGAGCCAACACAGATTTGGTCATTTATACCTGTGCTTTTCTTATTGTAACATGTTGACGATTTTGCCTCTTGGAAAGGCCCTTTTAAGCCATTTATTGTTGCCAGATCCACAAATGAAAATGCAGACTTGTTTTCAAGAAATGTTCTTAAATCTCCCTATGCTTTATGCACAACTAGAGTTTACACTCTCTTACACTATAAGATACAGACCTAAGTCAAGTTTAACTGTTGGTTTGACTGTGTAATTTATCTTGTGTTCCTGTTTACGTTTTATGCTTGGCTATTTTCAGTTATTTGTTTGTTTGTTTATCTATTTGTATTGATTTTAAGTCTTCACTGTGTGTTCAGTCTAGTAAAGACTTGCCACTGCAGTGTCTGGAAAATGTTGCTGATTCAATCAAAAAGGGAGAAAGAAGTGGAAAATGGCTTTTCCACAGCAGATAAGAAAAAGCAAAGGTCAAGAAAATGGATACCAAATGATCCAACTTTTAAATGGCTGATGGGATAAAACCGAAGTTTACACTTATCTGTTGCATTTTCTCATTGGTTCCCTATAGGCAGGAACAGGTCACCCCTTCGTAAACTTTTTTCTTGTAGTGACCATAAAAAATATTTGCATGGAATACTACACACAAGGGAGTGACATTGTGTTTCAGCGATGCACTTTGTAGATAAGCACCCTTGTAAGTAATGAAAACTGAGTTCATTTAATCATAAACCATATAGACACTCATAAACGTACAATGAATGGGATTTGTGACACTGTGCTACACTGTGGATGGTGAGAATGAATCAGTTTGTGCTTTTCAACATGTGATCGTCCCTGGCAGCACTACACAGAAACGAACCCTGCCTAGCCATTATCAATTGCCCAGAATCAAAGAATTTGTGTGTTTGTGTGCGTATTGACAGAATTCGATATGATGTGAACCCCTGCTGCCGAGTGGCCCCGGTGTGGGTGAGATCTGACAGCTCCCGCTGTTGCTTCAGATTGTGAAAAGAAGGCCAGAAAGAAAGAGACCGTGAGAAAACACTTGGACATCTCACAGCCATTTGACAACAACGGGCCACTGGTATCTAACATTGATAAAACCACCAAGAATGAGGGCTTTTAACATTTCTTCAAAACATAAAGACATAAGATTCCCAAACATCTCCTAACATTTTTTAAACTTAAATTCGTGTTGTAAAACAAACACTGTGAAAATGCAACATATTAAAGGCATTCATCAAAATCTGCACTCTGGAGTTATGGGTCCTCTTATCTTGTTTGGTTTGGAGCAGTTCAAGCATAAAAAAATTTAAAAAATCTGCAAGCAAACGGACAGTTTTGTGGGACATCTGTTGGGTGGGTCCTACTCTAGGTCAGAACTTTGGTGTATTTGTGCCACTTCCAAGCCATTTGCCCACTATGGCTACACAAATAAATAAAATCCATCAAATAGCAGTTACAGAGTACGTAAAGTGCCACTTCTCAGCCATAAATGGGATGCACCATTACATATTCTGTATTAAGCATACTTAAAGTCCAAAGGACCTACTAGGAATTCTGAGAGTATTCGTGTCACTGCAGCCTGCGGAATCACAAAGGCAGACTTTAGGAATTGAATTTCACATCCTCCATGTGCAGATATAGTAAGGTCACTAAGTGTGTTAAGATTTATGTTTTGAAGAGAATTTGTTCTCAAATGGAGCAATTAGCTGTGAAATGTATTGCTCGCCATCTGTATGGTAGGTTCAGGGCAAGATTTTTAATGTCCTGTTATACATCTAATTTCCTTTATGTGCAGTAATTTGATGCTACATAATAATAAGGAAATGTGCTGCATCCTGCTTGGAATCTGAAAAATGCATAAGGATTTATTTAAAGTTAAGAGATTGGACCAAATCTCTTCATAATTATACTTCCACTGAGGCAACTGCAGTGAAAACTAACAATGGCACAGCCTGAAAATGCTTAAACTCTCCTAACACTGCTGTAATTACAGCTTGTTACCCGACTGGCACACATCTAGACAATGAATGATGACAGCACCTCCAAAGTGTCACCTCCAGTCATCTGCTATTAAGACACAACTCAGACTGTATGCAAGTAATTGCTACTGCTGAGAGGATTTTATACTGGGATGTAGAGGAAGCATTGCAGAATTTAAGGTAAGATTATGGAGGAGTTGACAAGTTTTTATTATAAAAGAGGAATTTGGGGGTATCACTGTGGTTATTTTACATCATTGGACCAAGAATATAGAACGCTTAGTCCTTGTTTTTCCATATAAACCTGACTACAAAGGAGCAAAAAATTAAAATGTATATACACACACAGAGTGCCAGAGTTTTCCTATCTGAATTTTTGGACACACAATTTGTATTGTGGCACACTGTCATATCTGCTTAAGTTAAAATCTGTTTACTTTGAAGCGAAGCACACCTTGCAGACGGAGCAACATTTTAATGATGCATGAGTGTTCTCCTTTACAGACTGCAGCTGACTCATGCCTCTGAGTGAATACCAGGATATACAACTGTCGGCATCTGAA
>KV751317.1:15045814-15075366 GCA_001698575.1 Mola mola
CCCCCCTGCCGGTAGCTGTACAGCGCATTAACGTTTCATTTGTTTAATCTGTAAAAATCTAAGTACAAAAACAACAATTTGCTGTTTTGCTGGCCATTATGTATGAGGCTGTTTCCTCTGCCTGGAACCGACTGGACTCCAGTAACTGAAGTCTCAACTGGTCATCTGGCAACTAGTCCTGTCTAAGAAAGATTTAAGCAGATAACTGCTCATAAAACAGCAAATTACTTGTGCTTTACCCATTTATTTCTGTTCCTTGGCACTTTATATTTGTACATCATAAGAGTTAAGAGCTAAATATTGTTTTTCTTTTGACTCCTTAGATTTAGTTATTTGTCATTTTGCAGATTGCAGAAGATTGTACTTAAATAAAACATCTGATGAGCTTATAAAATGTGACCAAACTTGCCAACAGTTAACAAAAAATGTTCAACATCACCAACTAAAACATTTAATCCTGCATACACATTAATGTATCACTAATGTTAATTCCATAATATGGTATAACGCTCCATTTTTTTGCATTATTAGTACTTTTACTTTTGCTATTTTAAAGGGCATTATAGATATTGCTCTAGTATTGATACTTTTCTTTAACAAATTATTTATACAACATTTGTGCAAACACTGAAATGCATTTAATGAAAAAAAAATTGCTGGATTTATAAGTTAGAAAGTATAGTTTATATTGAAAGGATGGCACCTAGTCACAAACAGTTATTTATGTGAAAGAAGCAAAATTAGCATGTATAGCTGATCATTACGAAAAGATAAAACATGGATTTTCACCAATTGTTTATTGAGCTTCCACTGAAGTGATTTTGAAAAGTTGTGGAGAAAAATATCATTTATCACAGTTAGAATGTGGCAGCAGTGAGAGAATCACCAGTACAAATAGCAGATGTTTGGTATTTACTGCAAAATTATATTTGTGTGCACTGGTGTTATTGAATAAACCGTGTATGTTTTCCCTCACATTAACAGACTATGAGATACAGAGACAAATCGATATCCTGCAGAGTGGCGGGAGAGTGCAAAATGAGACCCGGGCCTATGATTCCAAATCAGGGTAAGAGGATGAAGGAGCTGGGCTGCTACCAGAACACCCTCTGACTGGGCTCTGTGCCTGGTTCATTAGTCCTGAGCCTCACTGAGGAACAACCATCATAGTAATCATGATGAATTGAGTCATTTGGATGCTGCCGTCATCCTGTTTTATTTGTGAGCCATGTGCTGCTTGCTGCCTCATGAGCTCACAGAATGAGCACGCTCAAACACAGCTGAGGCCTTGATCATCTTCTGGTGTTCTGCCTCCATCCCATGAGGCCTTGGATGTCCAAGGTGCATGGTAAAGTGTGTTAAATCGAGTGCGATGCTGTGTGATTGGCTCTTTCTTCTCGGTCCTCTGACCATGGCTGCAGATCCGACTAAACAGGCTCTCAGACAGACAGGCTCGACACACCATGTCCCCAGGCCTTTGCTTTATGCTGGCTTGTCTGTTTTGGTTTTTGGTGCAGTTAACTGCACTACTACACAGTTTTACCTCTTTTGTTTGTTTGTTTTTTTGTTCTTGTTTTTTTACCTTTTATCATTTGCAAATTTTAGATAGTTGATGTTGCATTTCCCTAAATCCAACTCAGAGATGAGTGAAAGACACATGAAACCACCTTAACCTTGACTTTTTACTTAAGTTATGGCTGCTAATTTATATATATATATATAATCTCCAAAGCGTACACAAAAAAGTTTTTGATTTGTTCAATTTTCATTTAGTTTGTTATAGATTGGACTCATCGTAAAGCACATACTGCTGAAAGACTTGCATATAATTTTTCAGCAAATACCACCTAATAGTCAATCCTGATGTCAGAAAATGCCTGTGATCTCATGGATATCTACTACTGTGCAAAACATGAAGATCCAGCCTCTCAGTAGTTTTTGTGCTATCGTGTGGACATGAAGGATCTGCGGTGGCACTAATGATTCCATGATATCCCTGATTTTCTGAGCTGTAATTACCAACATTATGAAAAACAAGGAAAAGCAGCAAATATTAACATTTGAGATCCTCAAATCAGTAAATGTTTTTTTTTTCCTTGATTATTAATTATTTGATCATAAAATGTCATCAAATAATCACAGAGTTTATAAGTGATTAACTTTCTGTTGATTTACAAACTGAAGTCAAGTGATTGAAGCAATATTGCAGTAACTTTGCAGCGATTCCTCCAGCTAAATACATTTGACTTGTGTGTTTAGAAATCAAAATGTCAACAATTCATGATGCATGCTGCTTTTTCTCCAGGGAGACAGTTCCTATGAGGGACAAAGAGGGTTTGCAGGACTACAGGTGAGTGCCAGCTCGCCTGCTCTCTTCACAATGGTGCTCATTTTTGTACCGGGGGCTTGACTTTAGTGACACGCAGTTGTAGATATCAGAGGACAATCTCACCCTCAGTAGGGACCGAAGGAGGATGAGTGGCAGCTACATGGAGAGAAATAAATAGACATCACTCCAGTTGTGGACCTCAGCTGTGTGTAAGAGGGGGGAGTGTTAGATGGACAGGTTTAAGGCCGATGGAGTCCGATGATTAACAGAGTAAGTGAAATGTGACAAATCTGGTGTCAGGAGGACAATTAGTATCCCTACAAAAGCTGACATTCTCTTTTTTAAGCTTATCTGTACTGCTGATAAAGCACCCCTCTTTTCAACCCCTGCATTCAGGTTCATGCCAGAGCCCAACCTGCCCCCTCTGATAGTGTATGAGGATAACGCATCGCTGCCTGCTGGAATTAGTGTGTGCCAGGCTGTGGTGTTGCAGGCGATAAGACAGGAGCTGCCAGAGCTTCCCAGCATCAAAAGAGACAGGCTGGTGCAGACGTATGGCATCCTGCCTGAGCACAGCTTCACTCTGGTGGTGAGTTTATCAGAGCTGAAAGCAACCGGTGAGAGAGCCGATTCCTTTACCAAATCTTACCCTTTTGTTGTTTTTTAATCGCATCCTGATGGAGTCCAGGGCAGAGTCAGCTTTGGTCTAGGATGCAGCAGTTTACTGCCAGGCTGATTTTGAGGGAAATTCATGTGAAGTGATTAAACCCGCCCCCCCTGTAATATTTCTCTACAGAATGAGGACGGGCTGGTAGAGTACTTTGAGTCAGTGTTGAAAGTGACGAAGATGGAGCCGAGGAAGGTTATTGGCTGGGTGACAAATGACCTATTGGGTCACCTTAAACAGCAAGACATGAGCGTGAGCCAGAGGTGAGATATACAATGACATCCTTTTATGTAGTTTTCTCATCCATGAAAGCAGTGCTTTCCCCTGCCATGCAGGCACATGACCCCTTTGAGCCTCTCTTGAAAACGTAGACGAAGGAAGAATTGAACGAGGAACATGAACAAATAAAGACACTCATGACACACTTTATTGTAGCTGCTTTCTGTCAGGAGGTCATGAGTAACGTTTTTCTTCTGAAATACCAAATAGTTTTCAACCTGATGACCCCCTCTGGTAAATGAAATAAATTCAATAGGAAAAGATTTGAAAAGTAAGTTATAGTATTGGCTTGAGCATAGTTATACTACAGTAATAATCCAGTTCAGGTCTGACCAGAGACCCTTCCTGCACATCTCTACCCTCCCTCATTTCCTGAAATTCTATAAAAAAAAGTGCTTTCCTTTTAAAATAAACTCTCACCTAAAAGAGATTGAATATATCTGGTATCAGAAGTTAAGCCATAGCAAGAGAATACCTGAGGCTGAGACATTGACCATTTATAGCAGATGGTTATACAGATTGAGCGAACTCAATCAACAAATAAAGATCGCAGCAGCAGGGAAGGTTCTGCAGGGAGAACTAATCCCCTTTTGTTAAACACATGCATGAACATTGGATCTTTATTTGTATTATTTTGAAATTAAGTCATTAAAATTCAGGAGGTGTGGAGGAGTAGGAGTTTTCATAGCACACAGCGTTAGTATATGCATATGAGCATATGTCCGTGAAGGTTCTCAGTCATCCAGGTCATCTTGATCTCGGAGTGTTTAGTAGGAAGCAACTGGACTTCTTATCTTGTTTGAAGACGTTTCGCCTCTCATCCAAAAGGCTTCTTCAGTTCTGAGGGTCAGTGTGGGAAACCCAGGTATTTAACCCAGAGTGGGTAGAGACAGTCACCAACAAAGAGGACAGGTTTGGAAGCAACAGCCTCGGGGAGGCGGTCCTCTGGCTAGGCATCATGTGAGTCATTAAGGTCACATGAGCCCGGGTGTGAATCACTCAAGAGTGTTTGCCCCTCACCCCTGGTTTCGTGTGACACCTTGGGCTCACATGGGGAGTGATCTTTCTCCTTAAGATGCAGATGTACAGCTGAGTCCTGTCCCGATGAGGTGGCTCTCCTGTGTTGTGCCATGCGTCTGTGGAGGGGCTGTTTGGTTTCACCTTTATAAAGGTCAGAGCACTCCTCTGTGCATTGAACGGCATACACCACATTGCTGAGCTTATGCCTGGGTGTTTTATCCTTGGGGTGGACCAGTCGCTGTCTTAAGGTCTGGCCCGGTTTGAAATTGACTGGAATTTTGTGTTTTTGGAAGATTCTTCTGAATTTTTCTGATAGACCTGCAACATATGGGATAACTACGTTCTTCCGTTTTTCCCTTTCTGCCTCAGGTGGTTCTTTGTGGCGCCTTTTGGACGATTTGACAAAGGTCCACTTAGGGTAGCCGCATGTCTGGAGCGCTGTCTTGATGTGTTTCAATTCCTTTTGTTTTCCCTCTGTGCTGGAGGGAACCTTCTGGGCCCGGTCTTGTAGTGTCCGGATTGCCCCCAGTTTGTGCTCCAGTGGGTGGTTGGAGTCAAACAAGAGGTACTGGTCTGTGTGTGTGGGCTTTCTGTAGACCTCGGTGGTGAGGTTGCCATCCTTACCAAGAGACACCGCACAATCCAGGAAGGGCAAACTGTTATCCCTCGTATCCTCCCTGGTGAACTTGATGTTCTTGTCCACCGCATTTATGTGTCGAGTGAAAACCTCCAGTTCTTGAGTTTTGATTTTGACCAATGTGTCATCCACATATCTGAACCAGTGGCTGGGAGTTGTTCCTGTGAAGGAGTTCAGAGCCCTCTCCTCCACTTCCTCCATGTAGAGGTTGGCCACGATAGGAGACACTGGAGAACCCATGGCACAGCTGTGTTTCTGTCTGTTCTCCAGTGGGTTCTCCATGGGTTCTCCAGTGTCCAGTTCTCCATACACACCTGGGGCCATGTGAGCCCAAGGTGTCACACGAAACCAGGGGTGAGGGGCAAACACTCTTGAGTGATTCACACCCGGGCTCACATGATGCCTAGCCAGAGGACCGCCTCCCCGAGGTTGTTGCTTTCAAACACGTCCTCTTTGTTGGTGATTGTCTCTACCCACTCTGGGTTAAATACCTGGGTTTCCCGCACTGACCCTCAGAACTGAAGAAGCCTTTCGGATGAGAGGCGAAACGTCTTCAAACAAGATAAGAAGTCCAGTTGCTTCTTACTAAACACTCTGAGATCGTATGAGCATAGTGGAGTTACAGTCAGACTAATGTTCACCTGACAAGATGATTTCCATACTTGTGTTTTAATGTTACAGAGTTAAAAACAAAAACTTGTTTGAGCAGGTTCTTCTGGATCCCATTTGACATTGACACACCTGTGACCTGTATTCATCTTAAACTGACAGTACATGTCTTGACCAAGTGCCTCCACAAGTGATGGTTTAGTTAGGAATAGCTACGTGCCAAAAGAGAAGAAGGGACCATCATGGATAGAAGAATTTCGAAATTAGAGCCAGACAACATATAATTTACTGGACTGAATATTGGGGTTGACAAATAAAGCAAAATTTGGAAGGACTCTAACCCTAATCCTGCTGATATTAAAATCAAGTAAAAAATTAAAAGATTGAATAAAGCAGTGTTTAACAATAATGATTTAAGGTGTGCTAATTCCACATACCTGTGAAGATTCCCATCAAAGTTTATTCGACCCAAAATGCTGTGCCTCTACTGTACACCATCATTGGGAAAACTACCTATAATGTCTCGACTTTGCTAAGAGATGATATCACTTCGACGACAAAGTGAGGTTTTATCAATGCTTGCACGCGGTTTCCTGCTTACATCACACCAATAATCAAAATTAATCCTAAGTATGTTGTGTAAATAAGGCTGAACAACAACAGTCCACTTCTGCGCATCAAACAACCTTTTATCAAACATTTTACAAGTATCTTTTCAGTTTGATTCAACTTTGCACTGAGCAAAGGAGGAACTGTCTTCCCTCTGGCCACACACAGTACACATGAGAGGAAAGTAAACATATCAGGTCATTGATGTGCATTTGATTGGATGTAATTAGTCAGCTGATTGCCACTGTGAATGAACTGATGATTGTAAAGCATGGATGAAGCAGCTGATGCCACTAAGCTTCTGCTTGATCATAATACTGTATGCTTCATATCTGACCGTGATCATAATGACACAATCACATCTGTCAGCTCGTAAACGATCCTTCTGATGTTGAGGCTGCTGTTCATTCCCACACATCTGTTGACACAAACCCTCAGATGTTCTTGGCTCAACAGGGAAGTTATTGAACCTCTTCATCGCTATTCCCCCAGACATGTTTTCTCTGGATTAAAGAGCATCTAGTCACAAACTGTTATTTTTAATCTACAGAGCTCAGAATATTTTTAATAGCTTCAAACAAGTACAGCAGCACACCAACCTTAGAGGAACTACTTCTGCCTTTCTACTCGAGCAGGTTTGATTTAATGGAGGAGTTAGATTCTCAGTGTTCATGATGACTAATTAGATGGCAGCATCCTATATAAGAACACTCGCGTGAGTTCATAAATCGCCTAATGTGCCGTGATTTTGATGATGAGAAGAGCCCAGCAACAGACTGACGGCCCATCAGGGGAAAGCCTGTTTTGACGAATCCAATTACATTAGTGAAATGGTTATTTATTTATTTAGCGAATGTGTCGTTTTGATTTCTCCCGCTGAGGGCCTGTCGGCTAGCACATGTTGGACTTTGCAAATGTTCCAAAAACACAAAGACAGGTTGCCAATGTACATTTCACAGTTGTCTTCTGGAAAAAACATCAAGTTGCACCCATCAAATATGAAAAAATAACCCCTCTGGTGGCATCCAGAGTCACAGCATCCAGAGTCACTCATTTTGACGCTATGTGACTGATTTTGTGAGGCTTGGACTGAAGATCAGTCACCAATCCTCGACTTTAGAAACTTAACATCAACTCCCATTGCCGCCAAGAGCTTTATTTATCTACAATTCCCAGACTGTCTTAATGATTGTGAGTGTGTGAGTAAACCAGAGTTAATTTATTCCTAATGTTCTACTTGATTTGGTTGAAAGAAAGAGTAGCCAGCAGGACTGCCAAACGCAAGAAGAGAAGATGAGAAACTTTTTGTCCTCCTACCTCAGTTCTATACAAAGGCCCCTCTTTGCCTCTGGCTCCAAAGCCGAGTAGAATAAATGAAAAGAAGAAAGCACGCTGGTTCCGACACCCAGGGAGCTGAAACCCCAGACTTGTCATGAAGAGCTTGTGGGAGGGGGAAAGATCCTACTAGCAGATTTGTGGCAGGATGGTGACATAATGCCATAAAAATGGGAAACCAAATATTAGTATGAGTCTTATCACAGGTTGACGAGCAGCTCTGTGGTGATTTAATTTACTGAGGATCTCTATCTAACTGGCAATCTACACGGCTGATTCAGGACTCGTCCCTGGTTAGGAATCACCGCTGTATTTGACACATAAACTCTAAACTGTGTCTTGTAAAGATGGATACTTTACATTTTTCCTGTATCTCTGGGAGAGATTCAGCTGCCGTGGACTCTGTCCTGTAGTGCACTGGATGAATCTGTGTCCGTACTCCTTATTTCCATTCTTGTTGTCTGCTAGTCTGGGGAATAAACAAATCGTTGGAAAGACAAACACATTTAGTCATATCACAAATGAGTCACTGTCCTCCCATTCGGCCTCTGTCCTCCCCCATTGTCCATTTAATATCCCCACTTTTTCACCTCGCCTGTTTCATTGTAATCACGTTACCTTTTCATTTGATTTCAGCCCTATCTCTCCATCTGCTCTGGCCGAGCTGCTGGAACTGCAGGAAACGGGTCGTATCTCCTCTTCGGTTGCCAAGCAGGTCAGTCAGCGGCACAGTTATTGTTCCCGTCTGTGTGTCAGTCAATACAAACAGCCCAGCTAGCGCTTGTTTACATTCTGCTTCGTACTCGGGTCTTCCTGCTTGCTGCCGCCTCTCAGGTGTTCCAGGAGATGTGGACGTCGTCGGGCAAGACGGCCCAGCAGATCTTCCAGGAGAAGGACCTGGCCCTTGTTACCGACACTGCACAGCTGCACAGCATCTGCCAGAGGGTGGTGGACTCACACCCAGAGGAGGTGAGGCATCACATGCAGATTCTCACTTGTGCTAATTCCTATTAGTTTTTCTTTTTGACATGTTTTGCGTTCGTTGTGTCTGTCGGCAGGTTGACGCTATCAGAAATGGAAAGAAGAAAGTTCTGAACAAGCTGATGGGGCTCGTCCAGAAAGAGACCAAAGGCAGAGCTGACCCAGTTTTGGTGAGAAACATTTTACAAGAGAAGACGTCATGATGGAAGTCGTGATTTTCATCACAGAGGCAGAGTCGAATCGTGGCATGAAGAACAACAGATGCCCCAGTGATATCGTAATTCTGTAGGAAAAGGCACATATGCAAAGAAACATGTCTTCTGGGGGGTGATCAGTTCCTGAGAATTTTTTGTAAATACTCAAATAATGTTTTTACTCTGTACTGATGTACAGTATTTATGTGTGTTAAAGCAATAAAGCTTTTCAGATGGATACTCAGTGGCAATGTTGTCTCATTGTTTGGATTAGTTTGTCAGGAATAAACAAGGCATTCACAAATCTCCAGATGGTGTACATATACCTTTTCATATTCTGACCAGGGAATACGATTTGATCACAAGCACATAAAGTGTAAAACTAAATTCGAGTCCTGCACATAACCAAATGAATAATGAAACTTTGTTCCCCTCAGACGTCCAGCCAGGAAAGCAATCCGTGAGCGCCCTCCTGTGGTGGAAGCCCATTATTTGCCCTGTTACACTTTCTATAATACGAAGCATTATTTATGATTATTTATGTGCAGATCCTTTTGTACAGTCTTAATCATCTCATTAATTGAATGCTTTATAAGGTTACTATATATGTAAAAATAAATAACATAATAATGGCATTTACTTCGTGTCTCTGATCACACACTGGGTAGTTCAAATGTAGCAACATGTCTTATTTTGAAACAAAGTCATTGCCAGTATTTCTGCAACTAAAATTATATTTTTAGCGGCTTAAAATATGTTCACACTGCAGTTGTTTTTTTATTTTCAAATGAAGCAGCTAAAAGAATATTGCTGTTCAGCAGATAAGACACTACTGCCTTATTTGTGACTGCACAGCCTCTGATTCTATAGTTGAGCTGCTGGAGCTTTTCATTACAAAAAAAAAAAAAAATTTAACCTTGGAATGGTTTTACTTCCTGGTTAGCTATTTTGAGAGAAGTGTCCAAGATTTTACCTCAAACATTTTTTTTCCAGTTTATCCCACATTGTGGTATTTTTTGACCTATATAATAACTTGCTTGCATGTGCAGGTGTAACATGGTGCAGTTTTACTATACAAAAAAAAGTGGATTCAGTTTGCTTCTTCTGTGCCCTAGTTTATAGTCACTGTATATGAATGGAGAAAATAAGCCGTCTTGTGTTTATCAAAGAACAAGACCGAGTTTTGAAAAGAGACTCTCTGGGGACAAGAACACTCAGAAAGGAAATGTGTATTAAATGAGGATATCAGTGTCTCCAGAACAAACAGGCACAAACCACCAACGAATAAATTGACTCTGTCAGGTGAAAAGCTTTCATTTTTTAAACACAAAGAATGGAGGGAAAAGTCAAGGCATCAAGTGCACCTTGGGAAATTTACCAGAGCGTGTCTTTATTAAAAAGAGGAATGTCTTTGTGTCTCAGTAACAACCAGAAACCTGATCACACCCTGAATAGAAACCCACAGCCAACTGATTTCGGAGAAGTTCGATCTGTCAAATAAGAACCTACAAGACAGAAACATGTCTGTCATTTTAAGGCAGACATTCAGTTTCATGCTGTAATGTTGCCAACGGTGGTTATTATAAAGTCTTGGTTGTTTTACAGTATCAGCAGAGCGACACTGCAAAATTTAAAGGTTGATAAAAATTGTGAAAGCAGCTTTGATACAAAGAAAAAAAATTATCTTAATGCATCAACCGAATAGATCTAAGTAAGAATACACAATATAGAATTTAAACCAAGTTAAAAACAAGTCTTTAATTGGATTCATGAGACTCAATAAAATGTAGTTTAACAATATCTGCATGTGCTTTCTTCTCTCTTGCTTCTCATTGTCTCTTTTAGCAGGTTGTTTGTAAGCAAGTACAAAACCCATTTATTAAGATCCTTAACCCAATATCGGACTCTAAATCTCTTCTTACCTGGAAAAATAAGTTCTGCATAAACAGTTCAAACATTTTTAACATGAAATTCTAAATATAAAACTTGTACAACACATTATCTTTAGAAAGGGTCTACTCCAGGCAATAATATGAACAAAAATAATCAGGCACCAATTTATTTCTTTCCTAGTAAAGTAATTTATACAGTAAAGGCATGCTTTTGAAACAAAATATTTAGCTTGTATTGTCTTGTTTTAACAATCATGTGCAACATCTGGACTAAAATAAAACGATATCCAGCAGTTCGCCCTTGGTAACTGTGACTATCTGAGATGGTTTTCAAACAGATAAAAAAAAAAAAAAATGACTACGACTCTTCCAACAGTGAGATCTCAGAATTATCACAAATAAACACCTTTTGCAATCCCCAAATATAACATAATGACAAACTATAACATCTATCCTCCAATATTACCTCAGTAAAAATGGAGAAAAAACTTTCCGAAAAGCTTTACTACCCCCTTTAAAAACATCATTATACCCAAACATTCTTGATTTGCATAGTGTTCTATGTGATGGCAGCATTTTTATGACAGTATGTACTTTATTATATGGTACATATTGCTGCTGATTTTTAAATTGAGGCAAATCAAATGCAGCTTTCTGGTTTTGGTGCTCTGATTGGGAGAACATGTGGAGCCCGTTTGTGTGAGAAACAAGTGCAGTGGAAGGAGAGCTGAGAGAACAGCACATGTATGTAAAATAATCTCCTGAGGTACCATCATGAATTAACAGAGAAACACCAAAAACAAATGGACGTATAACACACATACAAAGAATCTCTGGAAACCCCCCTGTGTAAAGCTTAAAGACAAAAGTTGACCAGCGAGTTGCATAAGAATGGAGAACAGAGTTTGGACGTGTGATGATGCCAGCCAGTGTTTTTCAAATGACGCTTGCTGCTGGTTCAAACGCTCACCCTCTCACAGCAGCAGAGGCGTCGTGTGGTGCTAAGTCGTGTACTCCGATGGCAAAGAGGCGATGACTCTCCAGGAAGGCCACAGAGAATTAAAAGACACTCAGAGAGAAGGTCGGACTCTGAAGAAAGGCTGGTTTGGTTAAATCATCTCCATAATCTTTGGTTGGTGGACTTGGATCTCGCTCTGACGAGCATCGTCGCCTGGTGCAGGCTTCAGCAAAAAGGCAAAGTTTGGATCTCTGTCCTTGCCTGCCACAACCCAGTAAAATCACAAAACTGAAACGGGCATAAAAATGATTATCTTAGCGTGGAAAATAAATAATCTGTAATAGTAAATTAAGCTATTCATTCGATTTAGGAGGTTTTCTTCATCACTAGTGCCTGAAAATGATGAAAGAAACAGAACTCTCATTGAAGAAAGTCTCTGAGTTCAATTGGACTCATCGCACAGGCCCACTGGGACACGCTCACTCCTCCACAGGAATGTATGATAAGATGGAGTGCTCCTGTGCGATGGCGGCCAGTTCTTTGAGGAACTCAGTGAAGAGGACGGTAGCGAAGACTTCTGTCTGGTCCACAGAGATGGCTTTGGGTTTAGGTGGGGGTGAACTCTTAAAAATCCTTCCGCCCTCGCTGAGGGAGGACACTCTGCTTTTGTCTGAAAGTCAAAATGAAAACAAATCAATGTGTGCTCGAGTACAAATTTTAGGCCATGCAAACGGAACTGAAGTCATTTTGTAAACATCGTCCATTCCTGTTAATGATCTCTCCACTTATGAATAATTTCAACCACAAAGCAGGGCCCTGCTCTTGTACATGAAAGGAGAGTATTTCAGCTACCCAACTCGAAAATTCCCTTTAAATTTCCCATCTAAGAAAACTCTGGCTCTCATCTCTCCCCAAACACACTCCCAACAACCTTTTCTGTAGCGCATACAACTCGGAAACCACAGGGGGACCAGTTCAAACACAGGCCGGGAATTCTAGCTAAACCGCAAACACACAACTTTACAAAATCAAGCAGAATATATTCTGATTCCCAACAGGAGCTGGAACACAACACATAATGAATGCAGCTGTTGTTTTGAACTTGACCCATATTTCACGGGATTGTGCAGAGTTAATACTGGAGTCAGCAGGTCACCACCAACATTTTCCTCATAATTAAAAAGAAGGCTATTTCAAGCCTCATCCTGAACCCCTACTTAAGAGTCATGAAAAAAATATCTACTATAAATAAAACATCCAACTAGTCAACTCGAATCGATGCAGGAGAACAAGGGTATACTGTGTCCCCGAAAATCCCTAAGGGCAGGGCAGACTGAAAGATGTCACCATGAAAGTATATGATCTCCTGAAGGACTGGCATTTTGTTTAGTGCAGATTGATATATATATATATATGTGTGTGTGTGTGTGTGTGTGTGTGTGTGTTGTATGTGTATTTTAGATGTTTTATTTGCCAAAAATGCCACCTGCTGGCCAATCTTATTACCAGAAAAAAAGAAAATCCAGATCTCAAGGATATCAACATGTGTACAAAAAAATGAAGACCCAGCCTCAGACAGTTGATGCATCATTGTGCTGACATAAGGGGATCTGCAGGATGGCTAAAAACAATAATTTTAGAAAAATAAAATGGCAGGAGACACGTCAATATGACATCATAAACATTTATGATCTCCTGAACGATTTTTCCTAAGGTGTGGACTGGACTCATAGTGATAGTCATGAAGATGGCTAAAAATATATGAAATAATATACTAAATGCATTTAGATATCTCCTAAACTGTCAATGAGAATGTTTTCTATATGTGAGTTTTCCTGTGTTACCACTTTAGACACATATGGAAATACAGATTTGATAATTACCGGCTGCCATGAACGAAGTCTCCCTGGCCAGCAGCCAGTGTTGGGCGGCAGTGATCAGTTCAGGGAAGTCTTTTCTGGTGGCAGCCAGTTTCTCTATCTGGTGCTTCACAGTGGCCAGGACCTGAGGGGGGAAGAGAAAGCAAACAGAGGGATTAGATTTGCATCTGCAGTATTTGATGACTGACTCACACTGATGCAGTTAAAGCTACATGAATGAGAACAGCCTTGACATCTGCAACCTCACTGTAGTAATCAAAAACAGTCGGTCTTCATTTGACTCAAAAGCAGCTCAGGAAATTGCTTAGATTTCAAACTATACACTATGTGTTCCTATTTTTCTTCTCCTGTTGTGTCCTTGGGGCTACATGAGCCTCAGGAGAGACACAATAAATCCTGCATACACAATAATATTTCCATTACCTGGTAAAGGGAGCGAACGGTGGGCTGAAAAACCAGGTTGGTGTTGAGGAGGAATGAGCGCAGGAGAGGCTGAGGGTAGGCCGCCAACTTAGCCATGATGCCCGTCAACAACAAGTTGACATGAAGTGAGTTGGACAGCATGTTCTCCAAACGAGACAACAGCACACTGACAAAAGGACCTGCGGAAACAAAAATCCCTCTTTTAATCGATTAATGCCAGTTTTGGTGACTAATGAGGCTGCTGCAGAGGGAACGCTTCGCTGGACTTACCAGTAAAAGGCACCGATTGGTTTCTACCCACACTTGCGCTGAAGAACTTCCCAAACGGTGAATGCAGTTTCTCTGGCTCCGGTGTTTCGGCAGTGAAGGAGGTGAAATCCATCTCCTCCTCCTCCTCCTCCGCCGCAGGTGTGACAGGCTTCTTCAACTCCGCCCCGGTTCTGACCTGTTTTCCACCTGATCCAGGGTCAAATGTGCGAATGAGCTCGTCATACTGAGCCAAAAGGTCCTCACCGAGCTCAGCAGCGGTGCTCTTCTGGAGGCTGGAACTGCAATCCCTCTGATCTTTGGCCTTCAAGTCCAAGCTGTTCTTGCTGTCATCAGCCATCAGAGCAATTGGAGGTGTTAGACTGAGTCCATTTTTTAGGGGAACCTCTGCTGAGCTCGGCTGGGCTTCTTGTGACGCAGACCTGTTTGATTTGAGCTCACGGTGCTCCACGTCTTTGCTGTCTTTTTGGGAAACGAGATCATACACCATGACGTCATCCTGGAAGTCATTTTCCTCAACATATGAGCCTTTTACCAACATTATGGCTGTTCTCCTCATCTCCTGGATGTGCTTTGGGGGCTCCGCAGCAGGCGACTGTGGAGGTTTAGTCTCCACTGCAGCTTCAGCAGACTGCACAGGGCACACATCGTAACTGTCGTCCCACTCCAGCTCCAGCTGGTTGACAGACGGCGGCGGGCAGGGACGAGGATGCGGCGCTAATGGCGGTGGAACTCTCTTGGAAACCATCTGGGTGTGCCAACTCTTCAGCCCTGGCTCCGTGAGGACGCCGGCCTGGTACTTGTCTGGAGGGGGGTCTTCACCATCATACGGGGCCGACCAAACCTGGCAGGCCCGTAAGCAGCTGCTGATGCTCAGACGGGCATCGTAGAGGTAATGGAGGTAACTGACATCCAAGTAGATTTCGGAGCCGATGGTGCAGGAGGTGCCTGAGTCTTCGTCCCCTCCTGAGAGGCTGTGCTTTATCTCTGAGGAAAACAGGAACTGTTTGATAAAAACTGGCACGAAGCGCCTCAGCGCAGCACTCACACAGGGCAGAACTAATGAATTTCACATGTAACTACAGGAGCTGAAAAGATGTAACACAGGGAAAAAGCAGAAGATCTCTATTTGATAAGATACTCATAATCATCTCAGCTACACGTTCACATCCCAGGTAAATGCAGATTTTACTTTAGACTTTTAGACTTTTAGCACTTTAAGTGGTGCAATAAACGTTCTTCCATTTTCTTCTGTTATGCTCTGTTAGTTTTGACTACACACCACTTAGCTTTAGCCACTCTGGCCGCTCTTGGCTGTCACCAGCGCAGAGGGATAAAAACTTAAGTTGTGGTTTACTTTTCCAACCACACTGACCAGCAGCTGACTGCAATAAATTTCAGGGTCACAGATGGATATTGTTTTAGTGTCCCCTGGAAAAAAAACACTGTCAACTGTGCAACTTACAGTGTGCATTTTTTCTCTCTGGTTCCATTGCGAGTCTTCAAATTACCTTTCGGTAAGTGCCTTCTATTTTTTCTATTTGGTGGTGTCATGAGTATTTTTCAGTGCACCTGTTGGTGATGTTTTCTTGTTTTTGCTGGTGTTGTATTTACTTGCATTTGTTCTCTCAAGCTGCAGTGCATTGAGTTCTCGGCCACCGTAATTAAAGGATAATTTTGTTTTTTTTACAAATTGCTTCCAGTCATCATTTCAGACATATGAATTGCTGAGATCTGGGATGACTCAGAGAGGAAAAAAAGCGTCATGCGTTCAAACGATTAGTTGTAACCATCTATCCCTGGATCAACTACTCATGGGTGCAGTATTCCTGTCAAATGAATGATTTTTATCCATGTTTCTTGCGTGCAAATGTTCTGTTTCATGATAATGTTTGTGTCTAGATAATCTGCTGTATTATTGGCTTGTTTACAACCTCTATGATCTTCTGAGCTCTTCTGTTTCTTTTCTCACTGGACCTCATTACAGCAATGTCTCCCTGTTCCCACATCTATGCAATTACTTCAGTGAGTACAACTGTGGTCATTGAAATGATGTACAAAACTGTGAAAAATATTATATCCAATGTCTCTTACGTCCCGTCCCTCTTACCCCTGGCACTGGCGCTGTCGGGAGTCTCTGTACCCTTGGAAAAGAGGATGGAGTCCAGCTGTCGGAGGGGTGGGGGGCTGTGATCAGGAGAGCAGCAGGACGGCGTTAAGGCCAGGATTTTGGACGCCGACACCGAGTAGCAGTCCCTCTCCCTCACAACGCGTCTCTGACTCAACATCATGTGATTACAGGGGATCAGGTACCTGGGGAGGCACATGGGAATTGATCCTGTTAGGAAAATGCAATGAGTGGTCATAGGAAGAGGGGCGGACGGGCAGATGGTAACATGGGTCTGCATGGTGGGAGGTAGAGAGAAAAAGCTCATCATGTCATAAACCAGGCTTTGTAACTGGGATACGTTTGTGTGTGTGTGTGTGTGTGTCACTCACCTCAATATGAGCTGCAGCATCACATCCTCACAGTATAAGCCAATGAGAGTGTGGAAGAGTGCCAGCGACACAGTGCCTAACTGTTGAAGAGTTGAAAAGACACAATGAATCGCGTTACATCAGCTGAGGACAGTTGTCTTATTTTAACACTAGCACAGACACTGTTGAGTCTGATCGACTGACAAAGAGACAGACACCCACTCTCACCTGCACAGACACACACACACCGCTGGCATGGTTACATGTGAGTGTAACACAGAGCTCAGGAGTAAATGTTATCCTGAGTTATATGTTAAAGGAGGACTACAGTATTTTTCAACAAAAACCCTATTTCTCAGTCTGTGATGGCCTAAAATTATACAAAAATACTTTTATTTTTTTACAACATGGAGTTACAAGTGTTAAGCTCAACATGTCAGCAATGGCAAAGGTCAGTCAGAGCATCAGAAATAAATCTTTTTTTTCCTCAAAATGTTATTGCGAGTGTCTGGTAACATGGAGTAGATGCCTACTGTGAAACACCTGCATGTTTTGAGTCAATAACTGAAAGATATACTATATAAAACTAAAATTTGAACAGCTTGTGTTTTTCCTCCCTTTCTCTACTTCCATCAGCTGACGGTGCACCCGACCCTGAAGGGGCAGTGCTTTCAGGAATTTCCAGATGTTTACTGAAGACAAACGAATGTACGTAGATTTATTCCAAAGTATGTGTTTCACGCTGTGGTAATCTGCCAAATAATCAGATTTACCCGAGGAAGAATTACTTTGGTCTCTCTATCTACAAAAAGCAGTGCCCATTTGGCAATCGACTGGCTATATCTGCTGTGTTTCACTGTAGGAATCTATTCTGTGTCACCTAACATGTACAATAACATTTTCAACATACAGTAGTTAGTGATGAAGAAAAGCCATTTGATCCCTATGTTTGATAGGATTCAATGTTGATTGTTTTATTGTAAAATATCAAGTTATATTGAAATGCGTCACATGGGTCTGCATGCTGGTTGTACAACTTGGAATATTAGCAGGCTAGTCAATGTTTAATTTGGCTCAAGGTCAAATATTTGAAAAGTAAACCGTTGTCTCATTTTTCTGTGAGTTACAAGTGTGTCACAGCTGACTGTTGGCAAACACTGGAGTGAACTCCCCGAGCCATACACACGGTCAAACAGCAGCATGAGGAGGACACTATTTATTCATATTCATGATTTAGTTCTGACAAAACATTTGGAAAAGCGCTCTGATATGTGCGGTGGTGTTAAAGTATTGACATCAGTTGCTACGACTGTGCATCGCCATGGCAACAATCTGCTAGCTTTGGTGCCTACATTTTCACAATATTTCAACATGGACGAGGAGCCTCAATCCATGCTGCATTTTAGTGCAATATGTGTGTGTGTGAGCTTGAGAAAACACGTGTCTTATACCTGGAAGGGGGTGTTGATTCGACTGACGAGTGTATCCAAAATGTGGACGCCCTCGTGCTGGTGGAGGAGGATGAAGGAGAGGAGAGTCTGCAGCAGAGCCGGCTCAGTTACACTCCTCAGAAAGAGGTCGAGGTATGCTGTGGTGGTCAGCACCTCCTCCAGTGTCAGCTTCATAGAAGAAGGAGGGCAGCGTGTGGGTCAAACGACTGAACAACTACAGACATCACGCCAGAAAAGGATCTGGTGACCATATTCAGAATTTATGGCAAGTTGCTGGGACATTAAGTGTATATTTTTTGTGCAGTAGTCTGATTATTTATTACCGTATCCATCTTAATACTGTACTTCTTATGTTCCGCACAGATGAAAACAAAACTAATAATTTTACCTAAATTCTTCAACACTCTCTTTCCCCATGGCTAGGTAAGAACAACAAAAACATGTTAATATGTATGTGTTAAGGCGGTTAAGCTGGTAAGCTTAATTTATGTCATTAAAAAAAAAAATTTTTTTTTTTTTAAAATCTATTTATTAGTACCATTGAAGTTCTCAACAAGTTAAAAACTATACATAAAAAGATTTTTTAGATTTACACTTGTGGTTTACCCCTGTTTCTATAAAACCTAATTCCATAAAGGTGTGGGACACTGTAAAATGTGAATAAAACCAGAAAACAGTGATTTGTGACTCCTTTTCAGACTATATTCAATTGCATATGGCAGAATGACAAGATATGTAATTTTCAAACTGATAAAATTGAAAATTATTCACATATTATGAACACGTTCCAAAAAAGTTTGGACAGGAGCATATTTACTAATGTACTACTACCTCCTCTTTAGCCCTGACGACTTGATGGCTATTAATTCTTCTTTAGGTCAGTCCGTCTCAGAGGAGCTCAGGCCCAGAGAAACTGGCCCAGCTTCTAGATGCTGTTGATATATGGCTTTGGCTTTGCATGGTAGAATCTTAACTTACATTTGTAGATGCAACAGCGTACTGTAGTAATGGGCATGGTTTTCCGAAGTGTTCCCAAGCCCAAGTTATATTTTCCACTACGGAATAATGCTGGGTTTTAATGAAATTTAATGAAATCTCTAGATTCCTTGCAGTTTCGTATTCAGAACCGTTGTTCATGAACTGTTGGGCTATTTGCCCACACAGTCCTTAACAAAGTGTATTCAATTGAATATACGCTGAAGAGGATTTGCAAAAATTCTGTTTTTATATACATTTTACACAGCAGCCTAACTTTTTTGGAATTGGGGTTTGTAATATTTTATGCTAGGCCAAGCTAAATCTCTCCTAGCTGCAGTGAGAGTGGGCATATTTCCCGAAATGCTTTACTATTCCTTTAGGTTTAAGATATTGGTCTTTATGGCATTAGTTTTTAAGTCTCATTCAGAAACACACCTTTTATGTTGTGTGATTTTAAGTGGAATGGCATTAAAAAAATTCATCACCCAGTGTAATTTAACAATACATTAAATGTCATCTGGGAGGATGAGAAGCATGGTTAATATTTCAACTCCCTCCTAGAATATACTGTATACTTGTCCATATGAGGATTAACGTAGAGGTGAAGAGGAGAACGAAGAAGAGCACCAACCTTGTGGAGTGCTGGTGCTAGGACAGGCACAAGGAACCCATTGTAGATGTAGCCAACAAGCTGGTCTCTGATATCAGGGTGGGCCACCTGGGAACATTCAATATTAAATCACACGTCAGTCAAGGGTGCAGTCATGCACAGGGTTACAGCCAAATGCCAAGTGTGAATACATTTTTCATGTGGCAGGACCCTGGACGTGCAGCCTTGACAAATGTTTTTTACCTGAATGACAGCGTTGCAGAATTCTAGCGAGTTAAGAAACTGGACCAGGGACGGCATCCGGAGCCAGTCCTCTCTGTGCAGGCAGTGCCACTCCTCGGTGGGAACCTCCAGCTTGGTGGGCAGAGATGAGTACAGGCCGCTCAGTCCTGTGGCCAGCACCTGAGCAAACATACAGTTTCAACATCAAGTAAGATTCCAGATGAGGCCAATAGTTGATTCAATGCTTTTATTGGTCAACATCTCCTGAAAAGATCGACAAAATTAAATGCAGTGTTTGGTACAATTGGGATGCACATGGTACATAGAACATGGATAAATATTACGCCCTCACAGTTATTCAGATAATATTCAAAACGGCAATATCCAAATCTCAGGAAGCAGAATTTGCCTGTTGAAGATAACATATGTGAGTAAGCCGATTAATTGTTGCAGTTCTACTGCAGTGTCTATGTAGTGAACAGGCATATGGGAGTGAATGTTAACTTTCAGCGTTGTCAGAGATGTGTGTCAGTGGTTTTGTTTGAGTGCTTTAAGCTTTTATATATCTTAATTTCTCTGTGAAACTATTGAGCTGTTATCTGCCACAGCAAAACTGTCAGAATGTCAGATTATTTCCCACAACCTCTCTGCACTCAGCCCACTCTCACTTCCACACAACAGATTTACAGCAGTGTTTTACTGCTCACTACAGTGCAAAATGCTGTAGTGCAGACGTAAGCAGAGCACTGCAGGAGCTGACATATCAGGCTTGCTTGACCTTCCGCGCACAGCAAGACAGCCCACATATGGATTTATGCCTCCTTGTTCTATAAAAACTTGAGCAGCAAAGAGTCTCACTGCCTATAACTTTCCTGTCAAAATCGAAATGTTGTAATTGGGTCTTTTTTTAATGCATTCATGACCACAGCCTTACATACACTTAATAAACAGTCAGGGTGAAATACGTATTTCACACGTATAGTGCTGCAGTCTCATTTAACACTAAGATGCGTGTATCACTAGTGCTGCATTCAGGTAAACATACATGCTCAATGGAGGATTATCCTTGTACATTACAAGTAGGACCAATTAAACTCAGATTCCAAAAGTTACACTGGCATTGCATCGAAAGCTATTTTTTTATTGTGATGTTCATATAAGATTAAGTAACAACCGTGCCATGGCCCTTTGAAAGCCAGGCATTGGTAACATTCAGCGCCACGGAAGTCGCACCTTTCTTTAAGTGGCATCATGAAACCATCTGCATATTTCGGCCCACTTAGGATGCCCAGTTTCACAGAGAGGCCGGGATTTTAGAGTGGATTTGAGAGAATAACGAAATCCTCGTATAAAAGATTTTTTGGAAATATGAAATGTAAGAGCAAGCAAAAGAGAGGAGGGAAGTGAATTATATCGCTCAGGACTGACCGGACAGAAGTAGGTGTTCTCTGCAATGTGTTTGGCCACTCGCTCATTCTCAGTGGACAATGACATAATGAGCAGCAATGCGTCTCTGGCCTGCTGGCCCACTGTGCCCTCCCTGTGGATGAAGGGGATGAGTAGAGAGAACATGAGAAAGTTGGTGGCTCCCTGATCCTCACTGGTGTGGAAAAACAGCTCCAGAATCGAAGGGTCCTTTGCCAGAACGCAGCACAGCTGGTTGAGCAGCAGCACCAGCTCAGCTTCGACCTGCGGCGCTGCTGTTCCCGAGCAGGACGACAGCAGCATCATGAGCGGACGCAGGATGGGCTTGTGATGCAGCAGAGGCTGATGGGCCTGGCCCACCAGCATCTCATACATCTTGAGCTGCTCCAGTTTCATGTCATCTGTGAACTCCCTGCGGAGGCTCCACACAAATAGGCGCTCCATCACGTTCTCCATCACCACAAACTCCAGTATGGGGCCCATGGCGCCGGCCTGCGTTCGCTTCGTCTCCGGGAATGGGGAGGAAACGGGGGCCACCACTGGAGCTGGCGCTCAGGTTGATGACACTCAGGGTGGAGTTGCTGCGCAGAGGATCATGCTTTTCAAGAATCTTCACCACCTACAGTATGAGGAGAATAAGATTATAACTTAAACTGGACATACTGTATACCTGCGAAGGAACTTTTCCTTAAGTTAATCACGTTAGTCAATTTAGTACTTGTTTACAGTTTAACACATACATGCGATCTTGTTGCGGCTACAGAGACTCTGGCCTAGACAAACGCCCTTCTTTTCAGACACTGAGGTGATTGCCTTCCACACTATAGGCAAGTTCGTTAGGCAAATCAGTGTATTTAAACACAATTGTATAACACACTCTATTGAGAGCAGGACCTAATTATGCCGTTCTTCCTGAAAACAGTTATGTCTGCAGATGATGGCCTCCTTTAATTGTATCAACAACTATTCGAACCTCATATTGAGAATTCTACTGCAGACCTCATGTTTATCAAATAGTGAGTGAATAGGACACAGCTGGCAATGAAACTTTTGAGACTCTGAAAATGGGACATTGTGAAACAGTAGCTGTATTTACTAAAAGTTTAATGAAATACTTTTGGTAAACCCCTTGAATCAAAACTGAAAATCTATAGTTTAATTTCAAGGGTTGTGGTGTACAATGGGAAAATTACAAAAACTGTGTCTACGTCTAAATACTTATGGACCTGACCGAACATTGAAACCAAAGAAAAAAAACACAAATAGATGATATCTGTTTGTGTGAAGATGCACAAGTCAATAATCTGACTCAATATTGTGGCTGTTAAAAAAGACAACATCTTATATTTAGCAGGTTTAGACAGGTTAACACATTTGGATTGGATACTTGACACAAAACATAGTTTTTACAGTCTGACTGCATATGAATTCACCATCCAATTAGCCTACATAAAATTAGCACAGGTTGAATATAAATTGCTTGAATACCATGTTCATTTTAAATGGATACAGTGCAGGTAAAATCATTCCCCTCCTGCCGACAGGTTAACTATCAACAACAAGGGAGAAAACAGACCAGCAGCAGAGCACAGAGTGAAATAGTCCTTTGTGTATCCACTG
Source organism: Mola mola (assembly GCA_001698575.1). Taxonomy (NCBI): domain Eukaryota; kingdom Metazoa; phylum Chordata; class Actinopteri; order Tetraodontiformes; family Molidae; genus Mola; species Mola mola. Next base: position 15,068,679 of record KV751317.1, read on the forward strand.
CATAGAAACCAGAGTCACAATAATAGAGCCAGTGTCCCCAACCTGCCACTGCTGCCATGACAATAATTGGCTGTGCACAACAGATCTGGCCGTGGCTGATGGAAACAAGAGAACAGAGTTTGTAATCCCTGTCTGAGCCCAGTGGGGCCTGGCCCAGTGCCCTGGGGCTCAGGGATCACTCTGGTTCAGGCTCTCTGGCCATTACAGCATGGACAGAACAGAGTCATGCCTGAAAAACACAAGGATTTTAAATACTGGACATCCCCTGTATATCCTGGGAAGGGATGTGAAGGTGGTTGAGGAGTACAAATACCTGGGCATGACCACTGACAACAGACTGAGCTGGAAGGACAACAGCACAGCCGAGTACAAGAAAAGGTGCAGCCTCTACTTCCTGAGGAGGCTGAGATATTTATGTGTGTGCAGCAAGATGCTGAAGATGTTCTACCAGTCTGTTGCGGCTAAAACCCCTTTCTCCTCTGTGGTCTTTGCAGCCAATGACACTCACAGACTAAATAAACACTTGAAGACATTGAGACATTTGAAAGAGTTTTGGAAAGGAAGACACTGAACAACTGACACTGACACTGTTATTGATCATGGATAAACAGGACCCCCCCCTCTCCCCAACGTACTGGACAGCCAGCGGAGAGTCTTCTCCAAAAGGCTCACTCAGCTTCTTTATCTCAAGGACCACTACAGAAAATCCTTCATGCCACAAACCATAAAACTGTACCCATGACATTCTGAACAGCATAAGGACTCAATGGCAAATATTTTATTTTGTAATTGCACTACACTGCTTAAGATGGAGAGTGGCCCCCCGTTCACTACTATGGGTTTGCATGCTGCAAGTGCCTTCCTCAAATCCCACCAGTACTATGCTCCCAACAGTATCTAGGAACATTCAGTACCTTTGCTATCTTTTTGCACCCTTTTCCTTGTTCGCGCAAGGCAATGATTTCCTCTCTTAGCTTTTAGGACAATTCTCTTGACCTGGCCATATTTTTTGGCAACCTGTTGGTAAAGCCCTTGATTGGCTACATCAGGTGTGTTTGAGACACCTGACTGAGAGTGTGTGCTCTTATGAGGGACTCTATTCAGAGGTTGAATAATTTTGAGACTGAGGGAGTCAATTAATGTAGAAATTTTGTGTTGAATTTGGAGACGCCACTCGTAAATGTCAGTTGTGTTGAGCTGCTCCAATTGTTCTTGTTTGAACTGTTTATTGCGAACGGTTGAAAGTTTGTAAATCGTGCCAATAAATCTAATTTGCAAAGAGAGTTGATAATCTTAGAGGGCAACCGGTTCTGTGAACATTGTGAAAAACACACCAAATTCACATTTAACAACTGTGCTTTCATTTTTTTTGTTGGCAGATGCCCAAAAATGAAAGGTAATTGAAATTAGCAGAACAAAAGTTTGCCTGAGTGATGGCAACAATGACAATTCCCATTTTAATTAAACACTTGTTTACTGTGGTGTGACTTTATCAGCTCTCTGGGTTGGATTTGATACCAGGGGAAAGGACTGTTACTAGTCTGAAGATGCCCTCAAATGTGCACTGGAGTGTTTCTACAAAAACTGAACAACACTCCACAGAAGCACATTCATCAAAGTCATGAATGGATAATAACTCTGAAGACAACACAGTGACAACGAACAAACTGCCCATACTTCATTGTTTATTGCTCAAGACTGTTGGCAGCCACAGCAGCTGACAAACACAGTGAACTTTGTGAGGCCTGGACAGCATCAGACAAGAAACAGCAAATGAACATTAACCTAATCTGCCAATTAAAAAAACAAAAAAAGGCAGAGCTTCACATGGAGGAAATAGGCCAATATTACGTACATGTTACTTCGCTTTCAAGGTTTTCCAAACTTAAGCAGTCAAGAGCGCCTTTATCAAGCTGCAGATTAACCAGGCATGGAAATGCAACTCTGCAGGAGTGAAATCGTGCTGCCAGCCTGCCTGAAGCAAATCAAGCTTTAATCTGAAACAGTGAGTTCTCATTTTTTTGTTCATAATCAGAAGCTGGGACTTCTTGTATATTTCTTTACAAACAACTTCTTGAAAAGGGGCAGAAAACTAGTGCAATACTTGCCATATGGGTCTTTGCAGATCTAAACAACATCTATCAAGAATGTGTACCTTACCAACATGTTCAGTGCCAACTCTGTCACCGGTCTAGACAGCGAAGTCCGGCCTGCTAAACCCGTCGACCTACTCCAACACGTTAGTTTATATTCAAAACAATAGGCCCATTTACAACACTGTACTTTCACCATCCAAATCAATGCTTATATCCAATAGTAATGCATATCACTGGACTCATTGGCTCACAGTGGAGATTCGCAGTTGCAGCACCAAAATTCTGAAGTCTGCATGTTACACTGCTTCCCACAGTGCCTGATTATAAATCTTATCTTAAAACACATTTTCAGTCTTGGCATTTAACTCACATTGACAGCTGACCCTCATTTCCTGGTCTTATGTTTCTTTTTTTGGGGTAAACTATTGTGCTTAAAGTGGTCTTTCAAAATAATTTACATGTTAGAATTTTCCTTTTCCAGTAAGTGTAATGTTTCAGCAAGCTTGTATTTCCAAGTACCCTGATCAAGATTTAAACTCAATTCAGCAAACTAAAATAATACAATAAATTCACATAATTCTTTAAGGAACCCCAAGAATGTAATAAGAAGACATGTTCTAGAACCCATATTTTTCTTTTCAAAACACCTGGACACAAGATGTCTCCCGTTTCCCCAGAAAAAGTCCATGCACGGATCGAGTTTCAGTTGGATTCACTCATGTGTGGCTGCTGCAATATCACAAAATCATGCCTGTATGTTCCCATGGCAAACTAAAAAGAAAAACAGCCTTCTAGTTTTAACATTCTGCACTGAGAAGGTCAAACCCCCCCAATGAGGTAACAATAAGCACAACACATTTCTGAGTACTTTCACTTCAGCTCAAGTGAGCCTTTTATTAAACCATGCAGCTATGGGCTAAATAACACAACTAATCCCTACAAGCTTAGCTGTTGGTAAATTCTAAAAACCCCTCAGAGGTATCCAGCTAATGTAGCTGTGGGCTCCTCAGAGTGCCCTCACTGACACTGGGTCAGACCCCACACTGACAAGCTCTAATGCAGACACAGCTGACACTGCTCTATCCCCTCGGTGTCTGGCCTGTGTCACACTTCAGGCAGCATGTGCAACATTTGTTCACAGTGTGGGAGGAGCAGGAGGAGCTGGCTGCCAGGACCAACAAGGCTGAGTGGGGACACATGCTGCATGCTGCCACGAGTCTGCAAGGCTCGGCTCGATTTCCCCAGCCACATGTAACTGTCAGTTCATTTTTAGAGTCTTGAAAGGCAACACACATCACTACTTCATTTACCTGGTCTCATTCTACAACATGCTCACACAATTGTTCAACACAATCAGCAAATGCTGAATTCAGAAAAAAATGCTTTTTTATTTTCTGATGCATCTACCTGAACATTTTACAATTTACACTAAGACTTAACACATTTGTCGCTATGGGTCAGTTTCAAACCATGATTACACACTAATGTAACTGTTTCAACAGTGTTTTGTCCTTCGGTGCTGTTTCTTCTGTGCTGTCAGCATCGCTTAAAAAGTGGAAACACAGTACACAGCACTAATGACCATTTTAAAAGTCAAGTTTAGCTGAGGCTATATAATAGCTTTTATGGAATTTGGAATTACTTTTAAGGTAAAATTAAATATGGTTTTGGAAAATATGGGTAGTTAATTAAAACAGCCTGAAGACTGAGAGCAGCTACAGAAGTTCACTTACCAACACGTACGTTAGGTTAGTCTGCACACAAAAAGAAATAAAGAAAGGTAGATCTGTGGCGTTATGTGGAGTTACATGTTCAGAACTTCCGAGCTGCGAGGATGCAGACTTTGGAAAATTGGGGGGTTTTTTTGTCTCTTTTTTGACTGTCAACAGAGAACAGACAGGCGACAAAAATGTGAAATAAAAAACAGTTAATTTGTTGTATTATGACAGACTCTCTGCAACCAAAAATAGATTACTGTGTTTGCAGAAATCTGTGACAATGTACCTGAGCCCAGTGGTTCTTGAACACAATCATGCAGGTCTCTGGATCCACCCCTTTCAAGACCAGAGACTGCCCATCTCTGTTTCCACTGGCAACCACGGAGGCCATCGTGGTGACCGGATCATACGTGGGTTAAACCATGTCATCGGCAAGAGGAAAAGGAGGACATATCTGACTGCTTACAGGGTGCAACCATAACCACGGGACGAAGGATAATGACAGAGGACCTGAGGATGCAGAAACAAAAACAACACAGGCACACGTCAACATACACAGAGCCAAAAATAGTGAGGATGCACCAATATGGGAATTCTTTTCCTTAATGTAAAAGTTTTACATGCTGGTGTAGGACAGTGGATGTAGCCGGTGCAAAAGTAACGAGACACGACAGATTATTATCAGCCACTGCTCTCAATTAATGCTACGCTATATTCCGGAACACCAATTACCAGTCGACCACATGCCAATCAGCTGATACCAATATTGAGCCGATACATCGGTGCAACCCCAACAAACATCTTCTAACCAATATACAAATATATAATAATAATTAATTTTATGAAGCAGAAGAATCAATGATGTGACTGCTGCACACGGAGCATTTCTCTCCCTCTGCATGACGACAGAACAGCTATGACAGGTATGCAGGAAGACAACAATAACAGGCAAAGTCAGATGAGTCACTCGAGGACAGGGACAAATCTTGACCAATCTTTGGCTCAGAGTGTTGCCTGCAGCAATCTGGACTTCGGGCAGAGCTGTCAAAATGCTCTAGGGACTAGTCAGATGCCCAGAATGGATTCCTGCAAGGACTCCTGACATCACTGTCATTACAGAGACATTTGTTGACATTAGAAGGCAAACAGCAACGGCGTGTGAGCAACTCTGACTGAAAGTGAGAGGATGGGAAGCAAAACAAGACTGGTAGTTTTATAGATCAGATTTAAAATTGGGATGGTAAAAAAATGAATTTGGGATGGTGTGTGCCTTCATTTTGCTGCCTTGTGAAGCACTTTATATTTTGTATTTTGTGTATTTTATTTCTGACACTCAAGCTGGCATTGAGGAAGTTTGGAAGGTTCCCACTTTTTCCCCTGGAAAATAACTAACGTGGTCTGGAAAGAGGGATCCCTCTGAACAAGACCAAGGTTTTCTTTGACAACACTGAGGACAGAAAAGGGTGTCACAGTTTCTTGAAACAGGACAAAAACCAAAATGAATCCACATCTATGGATCCATGTTATCCTGCGCCATGTTTCCATGTACACATCTGCTTCTCAAGTGAAAGGACACAAGCTTTATCTCAATATTTTCCTTTGTTTGCAGACACTGAATGTTAAAAACAAATTAAAATGAGGTCACATGTACAGTACATGAGAATTACAGTGACTTTTAGGTCTAACAAGTGTTTTAACAAGACTACAAGTCTACAGCAAACAGCCAACAGCTAAGTTGGACCGTTTTGTGCTGCTCTGAGCTAAATGCTCCCCTTTACTGGAAAAACAGGATAGGTCCTGTAATTACTTCTGACTAAATACAATTTAAAAACTGAACTTTATCAAACAGCCAAGTGAGCAGCTGTTAGCTGTGTTTTGATATCATTCAAACCAAAGCTGTTCACACAGCAAACAGCTAACTGGTGCTAGCATGTGTACTGCAGTCATTTGAACTCAATGCCAACGTGAGCATGCTAACAAGCTAAATGACAGTGATACATGTTGTGGTTGTGTTTTACCAAATTTAACATCTAACTTAACCATAGCATGTTAGCAGTTGCTAATTAGCACTGAACAGAATAGCTGAGGCTGATATTTTGCTTGTATTAAATCTTAAAGTGAAGAAGCGAGTTAACTTATTAAGATTCATGTGCTTAACATGGAAACACTTATTAAATTCTAGATCAATAGACTGAAAACCATGGAGCCATGCTGCTAACGTGGCTAAATGGACATGTCGGGGTCGGAGTCTTTCCGCCAAGATAAACAAACACTGAGTACGTAATACAGGAATTATATGGAATCCATCACCACCGGGGATCAACTACGAAACACGCAGTAGCTGCGTGCCACAACAAGCAAATCAGAGCCTTCAGCTCCGGCCCCTAAATTTGAGTCCCAGCCAATCACAGCTCACCCCCTTCCTTTCAAACCCACTTTGCCCCAGTGCCACAGAAACACGCCGGCCAACCATAGAGTTTAGCTATCCCAAGGCACAAAGTCAAACTTTCACCATCTGCTTTCAGTTAGGAGAAGAGGTCCCGCTGCTCGGATTCTTCAGAAGGAATGTACAAGCAGCGTGTCAGATTGTGTGTGTGTGGCTTTTTACCTTTGCCGGACCATCTTTAACAGGCGATCTCAGATCTCAGACGAGGACCTCATTCTTGTTCTGTTGTCACACACACACAAAAAAAAAGAGAGCGAGATAAGGGCATGTGAAGGGAGCAGCAGGAAGTGAGTGTCCGTGTGAGAGGCCAGGCTTGGTGGGAGGTGACTGGACATGAGTAAGCTGCTACGAACACCGCTTGGATGGAGATGCAGAGGAGGAGGAGGTTCCAGGGAGGGAGGAGAGAACAGGGGGGGGGGGGGGTTACG
>KV751317.1:15075397-15106699 GCA_001698575.1 Mola mola
TTTACGTGGACCCCGAGTAAATAAACCTAACATTTGTGTAGGAATTCAACATGATCACATCCCTGCGACACCACTGTGGGAAAATAATTATGTTGTCCCTTCCAATTAGTGTCATGTGATGTAATGGTGAGAGGCCCATCCCTCACCACATTGAAACTGCTGACGGCGAAGCATCGTGGGAATCATGTCAAGTGAACAGAGTCCAGATTTTAAATTCAGGTACCGTACAACAGACTGAGAACATAAACTGTGCTGCTGATTTATTTTGGCTTGGAAGGATTCTAAAATGGGGTTTTCTTGGAAAAAGCAGTCTTTGATAAAAAGCGTGATGTTGCTTAAGCTGTGAGGGAGTGTGAGGGAGACAGATGGAAATGTTTGTGTGGGCGCGTGTGCTAAAGAGGAGTCATCAAACACTCTCCTTGTTTTTAACACTGGTTTTGAGCCTCGCCATGGACTCACCATGTCATGACACACACAGACAAACTACGTGCACACTCACATTCCCCTGGCACCAATTTAGAGCAACAAATTAACCTGAAGTGGCATGTCTTTGAAGCCACGCAGGTACAGGGAGAAACTCCACACAAGCAGGCCCAGACCCGGCCGGGAATGGAACACAGGACCTTTTTGTTGCGAGACCACAGCGGCACAACCTCATGGCTACAAAAGCAGATGGTATTTGGATCGCTTCATTTTAAAAGTCACTGTCAGCATTTATACAACTTAGTCTACCAATGGGAACAAAGTCTCTCGCAGAAATTAAATCTGAGCGACAATCCGTTCAGGCTGGCACCATATCTATCTGATTTAATATCAATAAAGACCAAACAAAAAGATGGAACTCTTAACTTTCAGCTGCTGCTTTGCTGGGGGGTTCAGTGTTTCTGATGCAGGCAGATTCTTTGCAGCCCCTATAGTGTTTGGTTGCTACTCTCTTGTTTGGTTCCTTCAGTGGTGCAACAGTCTCTGAGATTATCCTGATGTAAGCAGTGATTAGCTCCTCTCAGACAGTTCATGGGCAGCAGCTCCCCACAGACATGCCCCACTTATTACAGGGAATTTCTGTCTTGAACTAGGAGACAAACAAGGTACGATTTGGATTTAGCAACTCAGTACAATGAAACAAAGACTCCAACACCAACTGAGTGCCAGCATCTAGCATAATACTCAAAGCAACATGCGCCTTTTCGACTAATCTAGGGTTGGGGCAGCTAGGACAACTCCATACTACAATTATTTTTTTTTTAAAAAGATGTACTTTGAGAAAAGTTAGACCCTTGTAAAAGGAGAAATGGGGCTTAGGTTGAAAAATACCAGAATTTTCCTCAAATGTTTCATTCATTGTAGCTGTAGTCATGTTGTGACAGAGGAAGGACCCACAGATGACACATCTTTACTCGCTCAAAAAAAAAAAGACACACAACAGCCAGAAAGTGGACAAACAGAGCACATGCTAAAATACATCTTTTTACTGTGTGTGTGGATCTATGTTTCGAGCTGAACAGAACAGAAACATGAGAATGCAGCGTTGAGAGTGTATATTTCTCTGTAAACAACCTCTAGCTTCTGGCGTAGCGCTGTCATTTGTGCACAATCCTGTTCTCATTTAGTAATTTCCAATTATATAATTATGGCATTTGATAATTACACACATTGTCTGTTTTTTTATCCTACTGTATTCCACTGTTAAAAAGTATAATTACAGAATAATCTACATACCATCTAAATGTCAGAAGCAATATCTAAGAAAGCTTTGAACTTTCAAGATAATGCACAATTATTACAAATCAATCCTCTTTCTTTAACTTGATTTCACTGAGTGTTTGATGATTGAAAGCCCTCAATTATTTAGTCACACCAACAGTTCAAGAGCTGCTCAACTGCATAATACACAAAGTATTACTTATCCTTCCATCGTCACATTTTTGTTGGATGTGCTTCGGAACGGAGTTTAAGCCCATTCTGGATGCTGTGCTGGTGCTGTGTGTCAAACCTGAGAGGCGCATCCAGCATTGATATAAACTGAGTTGACAAAGTCACATGACATAGGCTGTCCTGTCTCAGTCTCAGCTAGTGGGCAGCCACACAGAACGGCTATCCCCATTCACATATGAACACCCAATTTAGGACAATTAAATGACAATAAACCAGATAAGGTGGTTAGAATAAAGCTGTAACAAAGCCAAATTCAGTTTCCATTCCCTAAAGCTAAGTTACCAGACACAATGTGCCATTAATCAAAAGCTCTGAATGGTTTTCTTTACATTTGCAGTGTGCGGCCTCTAATGATGGCTCTGGCAGCATTTATGGGCTGCTCATGTAAAATCATACCTTCTACACTGCAAATCAAGTGCTTGGCTCAACCTTACGAAGAAGGAGTTACATACAATTACCTTTGCCTTCAACGTGTCGAGCCACTCAGGCAGCTGCAAAATGTTACGCTGTTTACAAACGCTGTTTACAAACGAGGATTTTTCTGACTGTTTTGATCAGAAATTTACAATAAGATTAAATAAGATCTGAAATAAGGCTTCAACGGTAGAGGAGGCCTTGTGCAGATAATCAATGAAAAACTGTAAAAGACATTTCTCATAAACTAGTGCCGATTCCTTGAATTAGGAGATGATTGTGCTTATGTTATTATGCTTATCAGGGTCAGAACCAAATGGGATGAGAGACGTCTTTGTCAAAGCCTCCCACATGAAAGCAGTGCTAGTTCCTCCACACAGCAGCTGGGCACTGGGTAAAGATGGCTGTGGTCGGGCTCTGAATGGTAGACAGCTTCCTGTTGCAGGAAGAGATACAGGTTCCACTTCTCCTCACTCCCAAAGCAAAGCCGATGACAAAGTGAGAACCTGAGCTTGCTATTGTGTTGCACCTCTGTGTCTTCCCAAAGCAGCTTCAGATAAATGGTAAAATCAGTTAAAGCCCAGGCCTAAAGGGGCACACATGACAGACGAATGCTTTCCCCCTTGGGTGAGTTTGCTCTTTTTTACGATCTAGGTTTCTGGCATTGTCAGCTTTCTGCCATCCCAGAGGTTTTCAGGCACACAGGCGTGGCCAACACAAATAGCTTACAGGCACGACACACCCTTTAGTCAGACCCAAGATCGTCTTTCTGGCTTAACAGGAGTTTTGAACAGTGAAGAAACACTTGTCGTTTCATCATAAATTCTCCACTGAATTTTATTTTTTGTCAAAGGTGGACCAAAAGTCCTCTGAGTTCAATTCTTCCTGAGCAGCTGTCTGAGGGCGGTGCTCACATAGGAAAAATTTACAGCCAGTTACTGCAGCCATGGCAACCCGGTGACACACAGCCCCATTAAAGTGATAGCAGCTGCTGAAATATTTAAAGCCGCAGGTGAAGCCACTTCACCGTCCTCGCCCAATCCAAAGCCATTCAATTTGTTATCTCTGAGTCTGTTATTCCCTTCAGCCAGCAGGGCAGTGACAACCTTTTGGGACCATTTATCACCTCCAAATATCAAATGGACAAAAGGAACGATTGGAAATCTGCTCTCAGTTTTATTATTTAATGACAGTGACGGAAGAACTAATGCAGAAAGAACAATTCATCGTTATTGATTAAGTTGCACAGCAAGCTTCTAATTCAATCAAATTCATGTCCTGAAATGTTGTACAAAAAGCCATATCTCCCGACTGCTCGCACACAAAACTTTTACTTTAGTACAGTGCAGTAAACATTAAGGTTATGAGTACATTAGACATAAAGTAGTCAAGTGAACATGAAGCTTTTGTGTCATTTTGACATTCCTACATGTACTGCACAATAAAATTGTGTGTCACTGATGGATAGGGGATTGACTGTAAATACCCAAATAACTTAAAAATGTAATTTCACAAGATTTTGAGATACAAAATCCCCAAGGATATATTAGTTTTGTATGTTTGTGTACTGAGAGAAAATGTATTTACTAAAAAAGACAGGTGTGTGTCTTGTGTAAATTCTGTTTGTTGCTAGTAACAAGGCGATGACTAAGAAATGGTATGAACCCAAACCTCCTAGTTGAGAGCAATGGATTGGTGTTGTTAAAGGATTTTTTTGCAGAGGGGTAGAGGAGCAAACTTATGTTAAAAAATGAAAGATATGGACTGCTTACATTGCAGAGGAAGAGGACGCTACCGTCTCAAGACAATGAACACTCGTTATAATGTACAATTACTTGTAATTATGTGGAACCCATGTTTAAGTTTGAAAATGTTAAATAAAACGTAAAATGTAATCTCACATAAATCACTTTTAGTGATTAATTCAGTATATGTATAGTATGTAATAGTAAGTTTTCCTTACTGTGTTTAGCCTACGCTATGAAAAAGATCAATCTCTCAAATCAATATCTGTTGAATGTCACTGTATCGTATAAATTGAAAATGTCCATACGAAGTATCCCTACAAAGCCTGTCACGTGTTGCTTCTGAACAGCACAACAGTTCCCGAAAGACAGCGATGACTAGCTTGCGAGATAAGACTGTGATTACGTAAGCAGCTTCCTGCTGCAGGTGTGTGTGCACTTGCACAAGGCTGACAGGGTGTTGGCTGCTGAGCTCACCTCAAACCGGTTCCACTAACAGAGCGTTCCTACCGCGTCACTCAGTGAACAGATTCATTAGCGTGGTCACAGCCACACACGGAGGGGAAAAACAATGTGCATGTACAGGGGCTGAAAGATTTTATTAACTTAATTTTTTTCCTGAAATGTCCATTTTGGTCAAACAAGACAAAGATTCTGTCTGTGAGTTTTTACTTTGCTGAAAACAGACGCCGCCATTTCGTCTATGAATACAGACACTCGTTTATGTCAATGCTGACATTTGGGCTTACAGCTCAGCAGGTCACAGATAATTTAAGGCCTGGTAGGTTTACACCTATTTCCAGCAAGCATGAACCCTCAGAGTGGTATAGCAGACTAAAAAGCACCTAAAAAAAAAAAAAACCATATCGAGGGTAATCACAGCTGTATTTCATGCACATGTGTCAAATATGTGCAGGCAATAAAATCTTTTAATCATAAAAATAGATACAGAATGGCCGTCCTCAGACGAGATCCTGGCATTTGGCTTTCTGAAGATCAGATCACGAGTTACCAAATCCATGGGAATGAAGTTTTTAAAGTGTACGTGCGTATTTCTCTTCAAATATTACCACCCAAATGTCAGTGGGGACATCATGTCATTGAGGCAAGCAGCCTCCACACTCCTCACCGTGTTATCTTGGGACCCTCACTGGCTTAACTGCCACATTGTATGTGCACAATGTGGGTTGGTGACGTCATTCCTTTACTTTCACGTTGGTATGAGGCATCAGCCTATGCACTCGCTACAATGGGCCTCTGTCAGAGACAGGAATGGGTTTTGGCGTGGGCATCTATCCTATCTCGGCTCCTGCCACTTCCTCTCGCGGCTCGTTTGCATCATGTCTCACATGCCGATAAACAAAGCTGTGTTAGCATGTGGGATGGAGGCAGGAGGAGAGAAGACGCATCTGTGAAGTTCAGAGATACTTATCAGAGAGGGAAGAGAGCAAGCTGCAGAACTGCACTCGTGTCATGAGACAAATGAATAAAGGGGAGCCCTTAAAAAAGCTACACTGATTACTCAAAAGCAGAGGTTTACTTTCAAAGGGGATACAATGCAATTCCTCTTGGGTCTCAGTTGGTCTTCATCATCTTCAAACAACTACTACTGTCCGCATGACAAGTTTAAGTGAGAGAAAAAAGCATTTACTTTAGCTTTCAAGTGGTGACACACTCCTTTATGATGCAAAAGATATGCAAATGTATGTATGCTAAACTGCTCTCTTACAGCTCACGTGCAATGATGTTTTATTTTCTATGAGAGGGGACAAACTGCAGGCTCCAGAAACATTACTTCTACCTCCATTCAAAGTCATTTTTAAGCACTGTCAGTGTTTCAACGTGACTTTGTTGTACAGGTCTTTAACAATGCTCTACCAGGCGGAGGATGTGCAGGTGAAAGAGGGCAATCCTCTGCACAACAGCCAAAAGGGCCTGTGTCACAGATGCTAGATGATCTATATTTAAAGAGTCCATCATTTGAAATTTCATGAACCAAACAGACAACTCCAACGTCAGTGTGTTTCACGCTTGGGTCGGGATGTCTTTAGCCTAAACTAGCTTAGGCTAATATGGAAGGAGAGTTAGCTTAGAGGCTAGCTTAGAGGCTAGCTTAGATTCTTGGTCAAAAATATGGCTATGAGCAAACAAAACAAAACGAGACTGAAGACAAGCTTTGACTAAAAACGATTCCTTATATAACATCCCAGCCAAAAAAACAGATAAATAATAAATACTGCTAAAATTATTGCATTGCAATATTGCATGAAACTGAAAATGTATGTTGCCTCCAGAAACCCTGAATTCTCTCCATTACTAGGCTGGAGCGGCAAGGAAAAGTGAACCGAGTCTAGATAAGCAACTAACTAAGGCTTAGCGAAAGGTTGTTAGGGTCAGAGAAAGCTTTAAATGCTTAAGAAGAACAAATTGATGTTTTTATTCTAGTGAAAAGTTCACTGTGTTGATAAAAACTACACAGAATTTAGTCTGAGCCAAAGCAAATAAGAACGCCAACAGCAAACGGCAATACGATTACCACAGCACACGTGAAGAGTAAACTATGCTGCTTCAAGGGAAAATGGATGAATTTTACATGTCTTAGCCCATTTGAATTGTTGCATATTTGTACTGATTATTAGTTTTCTCACTGTGCAATATTACAATCCCTGCTAATTACGTAAACAATGAAAAAAAACTGGTCACCTCAGTCAGGACCGACGTCATTACTGCGGCTAGTTTTTGTACTTTAAGGAAAAGTTTAAGCAAGCATTTCCCTTAAACCCCAAAAATGTGTCTTATATGCAGGTGCAACTGTGCGTAGTGAGCTTTGCTGTTTGGTAGGCATATCTTTTAACCTTAATGACCAATGGAAGTCACTTCTCACCGGTTCCCCAGTCATCCACTTTATGCTAAGCTAGGCTAACCATCTCTCAGTCTGAGGTGGGAAACAGGTTAACAAACACACCTGCCGCTGTGTTGACTGGTGGTTACAGCACCTGTTACACAAGATCTGTCAAACTTGTCCTGCATTTGACTGAGTAACTTAAAAGAAAATGGTTCCTTCACTTCCTTGCTGTCGTGTGTGTAATCATTTCAAACAGTGATTTTAAAGAGAAAATTGTATTTTTCAAAACTCTTAACGACAATCTGTAACTTTCTGCTCTCAAGCAAGGTGAAGCAAATCTGATTCTAATCTTGCGGAATTTGTGGAACTTGTGACTCGGCCTTCCACCAGTAATCACATCAGCATGACCGTTCCTCACATCCTGGCCAGCCTGTGTGTGAATATCCCACTCGCAGGTCTGAGAACTGGTATGAGGCCAGTGGACGTCCTGCAAGCCTGCGCCCGATCTGAGTCCCCTCTGAAGATAATCCGAAGCAATCACCCAGAGGACTGGCACACATTCCTCTCATTCCTCACAAGCTGTTCCAAACTTTTGCGCCGCATGCTTCACTCTTGATCTCTTGATTTGTCGAGACCAGGTCTCATAATAAAGAACAAAACAGATGACTTAATTGTTTTAACATGAGCAAAGTCCTTTTCCATTTCCATTCCAAACAAGTCTAAAGATATTTTGTCTCTTATTTAGGGGACAAACACAGTGTTGGCTGTGCATTTAAAGAAGTCAAGGGTGAACCTTTAATAATAATAATAATAATATAAATGTGTGCTTGTGTTTGATGAAATTAACCACAGTTAAGTTTTTTCAATGTTAGAAATTTGTAGACTTGAAAGAACTGTATGCTTCATCAATGGCAATAATTTTGAAACTTTCAAGAGGCAAAAAATGAATTCTCCATAAATTCTATGGTTCCAGTTTGTCAGTCATGAGAAGTTAGTGATTTTCTGTGTCTCCAATGACTTTGGAAAGGAATGTCAGCCTTGAAAGATCAGTGGTGTTTGTTCGCTTGCAGTCCAACCCCGCCTGAGTCCCGTCTCCCTCACATCAGACGCGCGGGTCCGAAGCTCACAGGGACGGAGGTGTGAGGCTGTAAAGTCCGCTATCAACAACCGCAACGCACGGACACGTTCAGTGGCCGTGTGGAAACGTGTTATTAAGCCGTGACGGGTTTACTGGCTGTGGCAGCAAAAGCGAGAACAGGGTGGGTCAGATTCGTCTTTGGATGCTGTCTTCCTTTAACTTCACAAGGGCCAAAACTCGCAGCCCCGCAGCCACTTAAAGGGGTAAAACTTCCGCCCACCAAGCGTCAATCTCACACACACCGCCGCCGTCACAGGGCAGCATAACACACACACACACACACACACACACACACGTCCAGAGCGAGCAGAAATGTCTGTCACGCTATGCAGTTACAGGTAGAGTAAAGACTCAGCAGTAAACAAGTCAAAGTGTCGTACTTCCGAGTGTTCCCTTCTCTATCTGTTTGTTTGTTGTTGTTGTTGTTGTTGTTGTTGTCTTACCGTCCCCGGGTTGGTTTGACCAACGTCGAGCAGCAGCTTGGACCACACACACAGAGAGAGAGAGAGAGAGAGAGAGAGAGAGCGAGAGAGAGAGTGAGAGAGTCGGCAAGGTCCTCTGAGGTGTAAACTCCCGAGCCACTCCTGGTCGCGGATCCAGCGTTTCTCCTCCTGCCGTGACGGGACTCGACCTGATCCTGGTGTGATCCTGCTCCTCCCACTCAGCTGCGGCGGCCCCAACCATCCGCTTCTGCTTAGAGGGGCCCGTCCCAGGCCTGAGCACACGTGTGTCAAGGCAGGTTACAGGTTTCACACCGGGAGAGACACACACTTAAACAGCTCACATTTACCGATCAAAATAAAGAGATCCACTTGGATCGCTTAGATTTAACACCTGCGTGACCGCCTTTGGACATAAGAGCGAGGTGCAAGGACACGGTGAATACATTTTCTATATTATAAACACAAGGCGTAATTATTCAACATCATAAAAACAACTCTTAATCTCAGTGCAGTTAATACAGAAATCACGACCTTATTTGGCTCGTGTCATCATGTCATCAAGTACATTTCGGACTTTATAATCTGTACATAGTCCTTAAACCTGCTATTCTAGTAAGAGTCCCTCCCCCCAAATCACAGAATGTACAGATTCCAAGTTTCTAATAACATGTAAACCATTCAGAGATCCAGAGGGTGAAACTGAGAAACTTCTGCATGGCGACCTGGAAAAGGGGGAGGCCACACAACGATTAGCAACAGGATTAGTAATATGAATATTTATAATTTATGCAAAATCATTCTTTCTTTTTTTCTTTTTTTGTCTAAACTGACCTTGTCCTCGATTTAAGGACAGACGAGTTTTAGTTTGACTTAAGTTTGTTTAAGCAGACGAGTCTGCAGCGACATCTAGCGATCATAGTGCGTAAGTGCACAGATGGAGGGCGTGTTGAACACACGACAGGACATCTCATGAAGGAAAGAATTAGCTTCGAAATGGAACAGAAATATAATAAATGTTTTGATTGTAAATACTTTATTAGTGCGTATTCTGTGTAATTTTCACCCTACTTAAAAGTGAGGCTGACTTTAACTGGTCGCGGGGTAGTTTACAGTAACAATGCCAATTATATATTGGATTAATCAATTTAGATTAAACAATTGAAAAGAGAGAGAAACACTGCAACAACTTTGTAATGAGACGATAATCCACGAGTGGCCTCTGTACGAACTCATCAACTGCAGTCTTCAACATTTTTGACAAACGTAGCATTTCTCAGAGCTGCACTATTTTTGGTGAAAGAACTTGTCCTGTGGCCTCATCATCATGTCACACACAGAATCCCTTTACATCGATTACCTGAGAAGCATGAAAGACTATAAAACCGAGGAATGCTCGACACTGTCCTGCCACTGAGAACTGGCAAATCATTAAAAGATCCCGGTGGGAATATCCCTGATAAGATCAAATGGACGAAAACAATGTTAAAATATAGATTTTTTTAAAAAGTGATGTGTAAGTGTGGTTATTTTTGATGCGTGAATTGATGGTCACATTAAACAGGCTGTGAAACCCCCCCCACCCCCAGGGACAAAATAAAGTTAGAATTATGGTTTCATTCGTCCATGTATTTGGAGTTCTGAGCAGAGAAATGTACCAGAAATAGCTTTAGTCCGCGACACCTGGGTGTTCCTGTGTCTGGGGTGTTGGGGTCCGCACAGTCCCGGACAGAGGCTGGACTGGACGGCCTGGGGGGGTCCTGACGGTGTGGCACCACCTCCATCACAGCAGAGACGGATCGCTGCCGTGGGCAGGACGGGAACCACGCTTCATCCACTGTGTAACAACCGACCAACAACCATTCTGACCAGGCGGTGTGTTTCATTTTTAATCCGTGGCGATGGCCGAAGCTCGGCGCGAGGAAGAGGGAGAGGAGCGCAGAGAGCTGCGGGACGTCCCGAGCAGAAGCCGGACCACAGGTGGGTGTGTGGCGGACTTCACCGGGCCGCTGCTGTCCGCAGTCAACTAACGGACAGCCAGGTGGGGGAAACTGCTGTCATTTGAGCATTTGGTGTCGAAACGGAGCGATCATACAGTCGGAGGTAAAGACCGACGGTGGAGTGATTGAGTCACCCTTGGGATGAAGTTCACGCGTGTGATTAATATCAGTGAACGTCAACTCTGCATGAATTCATCTTTCTACCTTATTGTTGTAGACTGTGTAGTCATTCAATAAAAGTGGAACAATAGTAAAAAAAAAAAAAAAAATACATCAAAAGTAACTGTAAATTACTGCACAGGGATAAACAAAAACACTTTCATTAATTAATTGAATTTCTGCGTTATCAGTAACTTGACATTTCACCTTCAAAAATGCCACAAAATTGATTTGATTTAGTGCAAATCTTTGTTTCGTTCATCATATGATGAAAGAAAAAACAAACAAACAAACTTGTGGGCTTCATGAATTGAGAGTGTCTCTGACAGCAGATGGATTTCTTGTCAGGAACACTTGTGTGGCCACAGCAGCTGAGCATAACACCGCTGACACTGTCACAGGAATGTGGGCCTGCTCGCCATCACCTCTGCTGCTCACACGCATGGAGCATCTGCAATTTCACGAACAGACGCAGACTTTCATTTTCGCTTCCTTTTGCTTGTGAACGAGGCAAAAAAGACGGTTGTCTTTGTCGTTGTTTTTTCTTAGCAACACCTGGTGTGCAAATGCAAGCTGCACCGCCACCCTGCCACAGCCCGAGCCCAGCAGCTGTCAGGACAGCAGACAAACAAGCACCACCTGTCCTAGCACGATGCAGTATTTTCATCCTTTTTATATGATATGTGGTTTGTTCTGGTTCGGGTTCTGTGAGTCAGCGCCGTCTAATCTTCTCTGACTGAAGGCCCACGTACGGTGCTGCCAGTGTGTTAGTCACTCCACAGTCTGTCTTGTTTAACAAGTAAGGGCAGATCTGTTTTGTACAGTGGACACACACCACAGGTAGAATACTTTGAAAATGCTCCGAAAGTATGTCTCTGTCATTGTTCTCCTATCCTACAGCATTTGAAGGGATTGGATGAATGTCACCGTTGCATTGGTATGAATGGCACTGCAGGTCCCAACACTCGGAGGCAGATTGCCCCTCTCTCTTTCCCCTGTTCGCCGTCAGCTCCACCAGCTGCTCTGCAACTGCTGTAGCTGTGCTGAGTAATGTCACCATGTGTTGGAGTGAGAGTGCAGCTGTCAAGGGAAACCTCCGCTGACTTAGCAGCTTTCCCATCCGTGTGTCTGTGGTGTCTTGACCAACACCAACGGATATATAGGCTGATTCGAAGTAAAATTCCAAGTTTGTTTGAGGCGTTCATTGTTGGGAACAAGGTGCAATCTAGGGGTGGTATTTTGTCAAATCCTTCAGTACCTATCAGAGGATCGAAATATTGCTTTCTTGCCTCGACACTTTGGGCCTGAAACACCTCAAAAGTGGCTTTAGATTGGAATGCCTCAACAGCTGTGGCAGAACATCAGAGGTCATGCTGACAGACGTCCACGCTCTTCTGTACAGAAACATTCATCTCCCCCTCAGCTGTGCCTCGGACGTAGTTAGCATGCTAACATGCTAACCTCGCTGATGGATGATACCACTTCCTTCTACATTAAAGTATGGAAAATGAAGGCAAAATTATTGGGGATAGAAGCACTCCCATTTTGCAGAGCCAAAGGTTGTGCAGTAGCCACTGGTCCCGCCCATAGACCTGCTCTCCCAATCACCCAATGAGGATTTACCTGGTTTTTATGACCAAACTGATCAGACATACATCAGAGTGATAAGAACACCCGGGAATGACAGAATCCATCTTTGCTTATAGTTTATAGTTTATCCCAAATCCTTCAGTAGAATGTAGTGGGCTGGTTTTATGGATTAAACTGCACCCCACCACCAGGGGGCGATGGAGATGCTTTGGCTTCACTCTTGGGGAGCTCTTATGCTCTCCACTCTTTTATAAAGAGTCAGTGGTTAAACTCAGATGATGCATGGTGAACATTAATAGGGATTAGCATGTTAGCATGGTCATTGTGAGCATGTTAGCATTTAGCTCAAAGTGCCACAGCCTGCATGGCTGTAGACTCTTGAAGTGGAGGCGCTGTGCCTATGTGAGACATGAGACAGGAAAAACTAGTTTACTGGCTTCTCAGACCCTACTAAGACTTAATCCCAGCCAGAAAGTGAACTGAAATGTCAATGAGAATAATGGTCGGCTTGCTTATTGCCCACTATCGTTTCCAAAAGGCCATTTCATCTTCCATAGGATCGGCCATAAACAGATTGTGATTTTAAAGTTCTACCTCTAATTTGAAAGTGACATGTGGCCTTATATTAGATGACAGGAGGGTTCCTCTAGTAATCTTACAAACAAAAACCAAAGCCTCCCAGAACATCAGAGGGTGGGCCCGTCTTCAAATGTCTAAAGTAAAATTTCTCAAAATTGAAAGCAAAAGCTTGTCCGTGTAGTCCAGAGTGTTTCTGTAATGCCATATGATCTCTTAACATGTTTCAGTTTTCCCATTTTAATGATTTTACTGACCACAATGAAAGATGCCACTTCTGTAAGTTAAGTTAGTGTTAAGATTTATCGGACAAAAATGAATGATTCAAATATGTCAGATCGGTGGCAGTTACGAATCAGACGGGTTAGTGTGACCTTCTTACTCTGCAGGAAAAAGACAGTGTCGTGTGGCACAGCCGATACTTCCTGATTGGCCGCATTCCAATTCGTCAGATTGGCCAGGTAAACAGTGGAGAGCGTAGATATGACCGGCCCCCCTCCCTCCCTCCCTCCTCTGTTGTTTGCGACTGCTGGTCTTTGATCACAGTCGCTCCATGGACAAGGAGGCCTGCTCCAGTTGGAAATATTCCCAAGATTTGACACTCATTGCTTTAATTCCTCACAGGTAGGGAGATCTCTGCACATGACACCGCATGTCCAGCGCAGCACATGCGTTGGAGAAAGTGAAGTTAGCTAGACACCTGTGCACATTTAGAAGGAAATGGTGACGTGTGTGGGTGTGAAGTAACAACTTAATACATTATGTGCCAGTTGCTAAAAACTCTGTTCTCTTTAATCTGAAGTAGTTACAGAAGATCTCCTCTTACTTGCTGTTAACTGGAGAAGAAGCTCTGTGGCACTGATAGATTACAGGTAACAGGTGTGGCAGTTGGCTCTGACTGCAGACCAAGTCGTGGTCTCAGGCGCGAAAAATGTCGGCAACAACTCTTGGCTGCTTTTCAGTGTTCAAAGAGTTTAATATCACATGAGAGGGAAAAAAGTGGGTCGTATTGGACAAGATTGTTTGCACTAGAGCTCACGAACCTGATGTGAAATTTAACCTTTAATCTCTATCCGCTTGTTGCTTGTGTTTGACAGGAAATTCGGGTCAAATAGTTCAGGAAGCAAGTCAGTGTATGTTGAGAAACGCTCCCAGTTGATTTCACTTCTGTTTCATTGTGAAATGAACACATTGAACTTCATGATAAAATCTGTCATTCCAATATTTTCTTTGTACGAACAGAACTTAAATGTCTCATAACAACCCTGTTTTTCCCTCGTTTTAGGAGAACATTCCTAAATATTAACATATCAATCAATCAACCAAACTTTAGATAGATAGAGATCGAGATGACAAAATTAGAGAAATTAATTTGTCACAGCAGCAAGATTGTTCTGGTACAGGACCAGTTGGACATGTAACACTATAAAAGTATAGAAGTATAAAATAAAATAAAAATAAAAGTACAGAAATATACACATAATTGGCAGTTGTAGAATTCTAAAAATATATACAGATATTGTGCAGAGTGCAGAGTTTAGTGCAGGTAGGAGGAGGTGAATGATTATACCAGGTAATGTGTCTGATAACAGAGGTGTTGAAAAATCTAATTATTGGGTGAGGACATTTAAAAACACAACAGTGCTGGCCAAAGTGCTGTACATTCAAATACAATCCAATTAAATATGTAGAAAAATAAAACATATTAAAGGAACCACGACTCCTTTTTAAAAAAGCCAAAGAGCAAAAATGAGGCTTAAGACGTGATTTAACTGTAGGTAAAGTTGGGGCTATTTTAATGTGAAGGGGCAGCTCGCTCCAGAGTTTTGGAGCAAAAGTTGAGGAAGCCGGGTCGCCTCGGGGAAAATGTTACAGTGCTTTAGAGCCCTGATTCTAGTGCTTCTGGGACTTGTTAACTCATGGTTGTCGTGTTTAAGACATGGGTCCTTTATGGTTAGCATGTTTTTGAAGTCTAGAAACCACAGACAACAGTAGACATTTGATATCAACCCTGATTGTGCTTCACCAAACCTTTTCTTTACTTTGTTCAGGGACTTGTTGCCTTCAGGTGATGTTCTCAGGTTGTGAGAAAACACAGACTGCATTAAAAGTCCTTGTTTAGATGATAGGAGACATTATTCCTTGCTATAAGGCACGGGTATGAACTTTCAAACAAGCCAAACGTTGGTGCTTCAGTGTCATCAGTCCTATCAAACCACTGTGGTGAGGCTAAACAGATGAAACATCTCACTGGTTCAGAAAGGAAATGGCCAATCTTTTAACATTTTCTGTGTACTGAAACTAATGTAGCACATTGAATGGGAAGGACTGTTTATGCTGATATTTTTTTCTGATTTATTTATGAGTGTGGGAAAAAATTGTGAGGTTTATTTCACTGGATAATACAAACATAGTTATTTCTGTTTGTGTACTTTTTTTTTAACAATTTGTATATGCAGTCAGGCTGTTAGTCAGTGATATTTATCACTGTAGAGCTTCATGACTTCAATGCTGATAAGTGTCAGGATGTTATAATTGTTGCTACATGTCACTTAAAACGCTGTTTCCCTCTGCAGATTGTGCTGAAAGGACCAAGTCAGATCATTTGCATTCGAGGTATGTCAGTTTTCCCTCTGCCGTGGAGTTTGACTGAACTGTGATGTGCTGCTGGGAACAGGGTACTGTCCCTTTAACAGGCAGATCTGCTGATGGCCAGGCTGTGAATGGACGGAACAATGCCCTGATCAATTCTCACTGACTGACCGACAGAAGGTCAAAGAATGGGGCACAATTGAGTCACGCTGCATTTTTGTTGTTGTTTACAGACATCAAGAATCCTTCTCACTGAAATTCTTGATAAACTGTTTGTAACAAGTCACACGGGATGTTTTTTGGCCTAATAGATCCTTATGTTTATAGCTTAGATAAACAATTAAATAAACCACATGGTATCAAAGACGGGGCGAGGATTCTTGATTTTCCCTGAGAGAGTTTACATCACCCTCCTTCAGTCATCCCTTAATGTGCAGGATATGCCTCTACTGTCAGAACAGCTTACCCTGCTTTGACACGCAGGTCTGGTCACACAGAGTTGTTGAATCTCTGCAGTTTAAATCGGGAAAGGCACTAAAGCCTAAAAACTAACTTACCTAAATATTATACTGCGATAGGATTAAGGCATAGAATATTATCTTTACCACTGACCGGACATCAAACCGTGTCAAAAGGTGTTCAGCTCCTGCAGGAAGTGAGAGAGTTGCTTCAAAGTCATAGTTTGTCCTGTGTTTTACCTGGTGCTTCCATATATTTTTGTAAGGTAGGTGGCTTTTGGCTGAGTGCATGATCAGCATTTTTTGCTCTCTTAGGTACCCACTGCAATACTATAAAGAACATATTTTGTGATATAAGTTTTCTTTAATCTAAAAAATGAGTTTTGCATTGAATAACCAGTAGTCTGTGAGGTGAACTTGACCTGGGCTAAACCCTTTGATTAAACTCAGACTATCAGAACAGGCAAGCCAAACATGTCACACAAACTGTTTCCATCGTGCAAATATTTAAACAAATGCATTTTAATGTTTTTTACTGCGCTTAGTGATGACTTCATTTGGTATTTTTCACATTTCTATTCATTGTTTTAGATGCCATTATAATTCAGATTTTAAATTCTCAAATAAAAAAGTGAAGTAACTATTCGCTGGATCATTTTCCCCAGTCCTTATTTCTTTGTTTGAAATCGGATGTTTTAAATTTTTTCCATGTTTTGGCATCAGTAGCATGAGAGTCCATTGTTTTGTGGCTACCAAGAAATTTCTCATTTAACAATTGAGTCACCACAGAGGTATGAACCTGCTGGTCTGTATGAGTTCCACGCCTTAATGATGAATGGGCTTCCTGTTCCGCTCTCTTTTCAGCCAAGGACATTTGTCCTCTGTCAGAACTGCAATCAAAAGAAGTAAGTTGGCTTGGAAACAAAGAAAATTGACAACACTAAACCAGATATTTTAAGATTAAGGGAAAAGTTCTAATTAAGATTTAAAAAGATAAGTATGGTTTTATGATGGAGGGTCAGTTTTCTGTTTAGTATGACATTTTTTTTCCTTTGGAAATTTGGCAAAACTTTTCATGATTGGCAGTAAAATCATAAATCGAATTTCTAACATTAACATGATCATTCTTCCTTTAGCAAATTCCTCCCAGAGTGGCAACAGCAGAGAGCAAAGGTATTGTAGACACAATTCAGACCCAGTGAGCGATGAAGAATAAACCATTTGTCATCATGTGTGTTTTGTATGGTTTATGTCTCAGGCGACCAGAGATCACCATCGTCTCTGCAGAACCTCTGGCCGGTAACAGCTGGTTCTCTGGTTCTGTCGTGTGTCCTCCTCAGTCAGGCTGGTCCGCAGGCATCCACACGGTTAACCAGGTAGGCCTCATCTGATTGAAAGCCTTAGATTTCCCTCGGTTGTTATGAGGTAAAGCCAGACTCTCCCCTCAGAAAATAAGTCATAAAATGTGATATTATTTTAAATTTAAATATAGTTAAACTAAAACGATGTGAATTTTATTTTTAAAATCCGATCATGTTTTAAAATCCTTAAAGTCTTGAAATAAGGTTGAGGATATAACCCCAGAATCCTAAATAGAAGCTATACGTCTACGACTCATCACTATTAAGTTAATTTTACTATTTTATTTATTTATGTCCTGTGTTCCAAATGTTGTATTGGTTTGCATTATCTGAGCTGTCCCAGCCCCAATTTGGTTTCAAACCGTTCCTGTTTTCATACTACTTCCAAACTTATTCGGTCATTACTTTGTCGTCCGAATGGCATTATCCACATTTTTTGCTTTCTTGTGGAAAATATCAATAAATAGATTGTGGAGTGGAATGCATCTGTTTTTCATGACTCAGCCCCCACCATCCTATGATCAGGTGATTCAAGAGAAGACCCAGGAAGAACACATTGTCAAGCCAATTGCAGCCCCCCGCCGGACCACCTGCACCACGACAAGTGCTACACAGACTGACCCTGTGAGAGAAGACGCCTCCACAACTACCACAGTGTGCAGGGCTGCTCCAGAGTCAGTCAAAACAAGAGCAGCAGGTGATGCATGAAATAAGGATAATTATGAATGAAAACGTACCAAACAGTCAGTTTTAAGTTTCTGTCATGTTCCGTCCAGGTAAAAAGCCACAAAAACCACCAAGGCCATCACTACCAAAACCGGTGGGCAGACAAACGGAAAGTGCTGCACCCACTAACGAAAACGTTGGAACCACGACTACAATATCAACAAGCGCTGAGGGCCAAAGTTACTCCAAGCCAAATAGTGATCAACCCATTCAGGCAGATCTCTCTCACGCCTGCACCAGATCTGTCACTGTGTACTGGGATAATCCTGCAAAACCTTTTTCTTCCATTGCTGCAGAAGCTACTCCAGCATCTGCAGGCTCGGTGCACAGTCAACGGCCAGTTCCGCTGCCACGCACAAAGTCCAAAAAGCAGGCACTCACAGAAGAGGTCAAAGTTCAGGCTTTAGTCAAGCACAGTGAAAACTGTGACGGCTTTCACTCTGATCCAGAGGAGGACCCATCAAATAAGTATTTAAAAGAGTTATTGGAGGCATTTGGTGCAGACAACGAGGACGACATCGTTAGCACATCAGACGAGAGCCTACAAGGTGAAGATGCCGGTGGCGAGATGAGCTGTGGCCACAGTCAACGCAGTATCCGAGCCAGGATCAAGGCCTTCGAGAGCCAGTCCAGTTCAGCTGAGGACAGTGAACCAGCTAGACCAGAACCTCAACTCAGGAAGCCCACCAACAAACCCCTTGTTGCTGCTAAACCTTCTGTGGCTCTTAAACCACAGTTTAACCATCGTGTAGACGATGACAGTCAAAATGTCTCATCCACAATCATTCCCCAACTCCCAAGGCCAGCACCAAAACCTCTGCCCCCGAAGAAGCCTGCGGGACTGTCCATCAAAGACAAGCTAGAGACTTTAATCAGCAAGGCGGAACTCCCGGACAGATCACATCCTCCTGCACTGACCAGAGCCGACAACATCTACGACGAGGTACCTTCACCCGTTCCTCCTATACCTCCAGCCAAGCCTGTCAAGGAACCTCTGAAACCCAACCTTAACATAAACAACCACAGCTCAACCTCCACGTTCAGAGACAGTCAGTACAGGGACAGTCAATTGAGTGAGTACAATTTTACGTTTATACATTACAGCATACAAGTTAAATTACTCCTCAACCTACGGACATGAAGCATCTGCGGCAGCAGCACTTTTGATTCCATGATATCCCAAATTTGGGGGTATGCAATAATAAGGCCATTATCGGACAACAAGACTCAACAAGCTCTCAGTTGACACTATTGTTAAATCAAATAAGCTGATTCTTAGCCAGCAACTAGCACATTTTTGGTATTTAAAACACTTGAGAACAAATGCATGGGCAAATTGTTAGTCTTTCCCAAACACAAATCATATTTGTTTAATGTGGACAAAACTAGAAATGTAAAAATGTGAATATTAAAAGTTAATACTGCAAATCAAAAGCTGGGTGGGAGTGATGCTGACATGTTTGGTGGACGAAAGTGTTTAAGAATTAGTAACAGGACAAAAAAATCATGTAAGACAGTGACTGGTTTTCTTTTTCTTAACCTATGAGTCTATGTACAAATTAAACAAATGAAATACAAGGTGTTCAAGTTTTAGACTTCTGCTAAAATAAGATAGTCACTTCTAGCCTGGTTCTCTCCAAAATTTCTCCTGAGCAGCTCACATTTTGGCACCCTGCATGTAGATGTTCAATGCCTCTGCATTGGTGACAGCCTCAGCCAGAGCCATTATGTGTTTCAGGTTGGCTCGGGAAGGTGTTTTCTCACGAGCGCCTTGTGGAAATCCTTAAAATTTATCACATCACTCACTTTCACTTAAAAATGAGCTGATGTGGTTTTTGCATTCAAAGTGAATATGTATTGAGGATACATATGTCTTCTTTGACCCAAAGATGAACTTGTTAGATTTTGGTGGACAGTGGTCAAAGGTCAAAGTCATTGTGAATATTAATTTAGTCACAAATCAAGAACTCCTATGCTCATTGTGATAAAAATCCCCATAAACGGTGCTGATTAGATAAATTTGTGCTGTGGGGTTTAATCTACGTTCCAGAATTTGGGGCTTCTTTGCAGCGACCACAAGCTTATTGATTATGTTGATATTGAGCTTCAGGTGATTGATATTGCACCATGTGACTACATACTGCACTTATTTTATAGAGTCTGGACAGATATATATGGATTCTGCAACGTTGATGGTAAATGGAGGCACACAATAACCACGCAGCTCCAGACTTGACTAGAAAACATGATATTACTCTTCTTTCTTTATTCAAAACAGCCAAAAATTCCCAACATTTCAAACATTTGTTTTGAATACTTATTGATGAATTGATGTAGCACTGTTGTCCTTTGTTTGTCTTAACTAAATACACATTTACACCATCATGTCTCTTCACTCAGATCAGATCCCGCTCAAACCTGCTCATAATGTGGATGCCAATGGAGGCCATTTTGCCAGGCAAAGTTTAACACAGAGACCAACCACCATCCGGGTCCCCAGCAAAACCGATTCCTGTAAGTCCATCACGCGCCAACACACAGTAAACCTTGTGATTTTTCACTCATGTTTGTGTTTTTAAAACACTTTTATATCTGAGCTCAGGTGTTCAGTGTGTCAAAGTAAAGAGATCTTTTTGCAGATCATGTGCAGGACAACCCTCCTCCTCTCCCCACTGAGAAACCGGTGGGCCACCTGAAAAACTCAGTGAACCACAGACAAAGTCCTGTTCTCACCCGCCAGGTAAGACCTTCATCACACAGAGTGGCCATAAAATCTGTAAATTTTATCTCTGAACAACGCAGACGAATTAAAGGTCTCTGCCAAGTTAATGTTACTCTTTGTAGACCTCCAGGTATGTCAGAGGAGTGGCATGTTTTTCAGGCTTAGATCATGTTTTTTGAGGCTGAAGGTTGTGCACTGTTGGTATTTCACTGTCCATCTAACCTGTGACATGATGCATTTTTGCCCAAGAAAATCTCTCTCTATCAGGTTTGTCTCATCTGTTAGCTGTGTGGCTTCCCTGCTCCTTTTCTCCTCTTTCCACACACAAAGAAACTCTTGTAGACCCACACACACATCGCCTTGTTGCTGTGGTTTCTAGTGCTGTGAGCTGTGCATTTGTGTTGTAGTGCTAATTATAAAAAAACAACTGGACTCTCTTGCAGGACGCGTTCCAGTCTGGGCCGGAGTTATCATTGCCACCCCGGTGAGAGGAAGGAAGACATTCTAAAATGAAACTCTGTACTCCATGTAAAAATGCTTGTCCTCTCAACTTGCACAATCACTTTCAGGAGGCTGAGTAAAAGCAGAAGCATTCCACCACGCCCACCACCAGCCAAAACCGGCCCGGGACGACCCCCCCCGCCCAGCTTTCACACTGCAGGGCGAGCATCGGGGGATGCTTCCAACAAACAGAAGCTCCACAGGAAAGGCCCCGTCTTACCCCCAAGGCCCAACCCAGGCCACCGTCTCTACAACAAGTACACTGTGAGCAATCCCACTGCCCACCTACTCACTGCCAGCATGTTGCAAATACCACTGGATATTTTTCATTTTTACCTCTTTCAACAGCTCCAACTTCCCCACGCCATCGCTGACATGAATCACAATGGCAGCAGTACAGGCGAACTCTCATTTCAGGTGTCTAAACAACTTAAAAATAACTGGGCTGCTAGAATGTGGAGTGGATTCAGTGAATAACTTTTTGTCGTCCTTTTCTACAGAAAAATGAGGTGCTTCTGCTGCTGGAGGAGATCGACCACAATACGTTTGAGTGCCAAGTCGGCGATACCAGAGGCCGAGTCCACAAGTCTTGCATGAAGGTCATAACTCCTCTCAGCTCCGCCTCACAGGTAACGTGCTGTATGAATAAACTCACTGCTTGTCTGTGCTCAGTGGGCTCCGACGTGCTGACCTTTAGGCTTCTTTGTGTCGCTATAGGGAGCTGACTCGGCTGCTTCGGGTGGAGCTGGAGGTGGGCTTGAGGTGCAGGCCTTGCATGACTTCATTCCAGGTGATCCATACAGAACACATCAACGCTGAGATTAGACAATAATACTAGAGAGAGTATATTGAAGAATGGTTTAACAATTTGTATGAGAGTTTTGATTCATGGAGTCTAAACTTACATGAGCAGGAAGATGGAAAAAAACTGGAATTAAAAAAAATCTGTTATCGGATTGAATAAACTGCATACAGGGTGTAAGTCGGTGAGCTTTTGAGAATTTTTGTGTTAGAGCTAGGAGGTAATTAGCTGTACTCATAGCCTGAAGGGCAGATTGTATGCATGTTACTCATACACAAACATAAACACTTGTTTGTTGCGGGCAGAGGGTCCAGGAGAGCTCGGTCTGAGAGCAGGGGATGTCCTGACCATGGTGGAGCAGGTGGACAGTGAGTGGTACAGAGGCACCTGCAGGGGCTCTACTGGTTTCTTTCCTATCAGTTACGTCAAAGTCTTGGTGAGTTTCAAACCTTCTGGCACTGCAGCGACGGCACTACGTTGCTTGTTATTTAGAAATGCTTGCGGTGGAGCAGTCGCAATGTCACATTCCTTTCACTGAAGGATCATCAGTGCCACACAAATTCAAAATAATGTCATCCAAATCATCATGCCAGTGAAACAGAACAAGAGTCTGTAACGTAACTGTACAAACATACAAAAGAACAATTCTAGTAATATAATAATTATTGTCCATATTCGTATATCATGTCGTAATTACTTTATGGTTAAAAATTACATGAATTAAACCATTTGTTTTAAATAAATTTTCTCATTAGTCGAATTCACCCAAACCCCTGCGGGAACTGAAAACCAGGCCACCACCTGCAGCAGTCAGGTAGTGCTTTTCCATCACAACTTGCGTGAACTGTAGCCTTTACAGTCTGTGCTGAAGAGACATTGTGATGTCTGAAGTGCCGATGCCTCCTCACAGCGGTCCCAGATGCGTGGCCAAGTTCGACTTGGAGGGGGAGCACAGCGACGAGCTGTCCTTCTCTGAGGGGGACGTGATCCAGCTGAAGGCCTACGTGGGACAGGACTGGGCTAAGGGACAGATTGGCGCCTTCACTGGCATCTTCCCCCTCAATTTCGTAGAGGTAGTTGAAGATTTGCCCCCCTCAAGTCAGCAGCAGCAGCAGCAGACACACTCCGCCAGAATAGCGCTGCCTGGTAAGATTATCCAGAACCACTAAGGTTGAATCCATAATTCCTTTCCTATGCACTGATGTGGCCACTAAGAGTGAGTCGAAATACAAATCATTCAATAAAGGAACCTCCTCAAAGTTGACCCCAAAAAAATCTTTCATATTTTATCTATAAATCTTTTTAAACATTTATTTTCTAAACAAACTATGACTAACTATGACTTTTATTTCCTCTGTTTTGTTTTCTTGATGTGCATTTTGTGTTGTGCATGTTAACAACATAACTCATAAAGTTGATCCTGAATCTGGATCAGTTTCAAAGATGGTTGTAACTCAAATAAACTAATTGGCAGAGTTTTATGAAATGTGTTGTGTGAGTAGTTTGGCCCAAAAAACAGATTATGCAATTTTTGTAGCGATCTGGATCTGATCCTGATCAAATATGGCCATAATTCAAAATCTAGGAGAGGATTTATTTAATGAAATTGTATGATTATTGCAAGAAAAAATGTTTACGTGTTTAGCTTCAGTCTGGATCAGTTTTAAACATGGACTTAACTCCAACCTTTTTTTGACATTTTTGCTGTGTAAAACTATTAATACAAGTGTACGTAACTACCCAGACTTTAATTTCTCAAACACCCACCAGTGATATTTATTTTTCTGGAGAATTTCTGGTGGGTCTCAGAGGTGACACCGTGTGCTTTCTCAATGGTTTAATATTCTTCTTACTGGCCAGTAGAAAAATACTGAATTTGTATATGATTTTGGTGTTGATGGCCAAGACTTACAACCACCTCAAAGGGTGTATATAATTAAAAAAAAATTTGTTCCCCATGTGGTTGGCATGAGTGTTTCATTTTTGTTCTGATTAACCCGTCTTCTGTTTCTGTCCCCACAGGCATGGTTTCTTCTCAAAGTACACAGCCTGAAGTTGGTAAACCTGCTCAGGTAACCAGTATTTATTGAAACAGATGCAATATGAGGCATTGTTCCTGATTGAAAGCATTCATAACAGTACGATGCCCTTTTTGTTCCTGTTTCTCATCCTGCTCATTCTGTAGGCATCTCATTCGGGCGTGGAGTGGGTGGTGGCTCTGTATGACTTTGCTGGGAATTCAGAGGGCGACCTGTCCTTTCAACAGGGAGACTACATCCTGATCAACCGGCATATTGATGCCGAGTGGAGCTGCGGCCAGCTTAATGGCAGGGAAGGCAGTTTCCCTAGAGCCTTTGTTGAGAGTCAAGGTATGACAACGATGTGACAAAAACAACTATCATTAAACTTAAAGGTATCAAATAAGACTCATTTAATGCGTGAGCATTAAATGAGCAAGAGCTGACAAATCAAACTGCGGTTTAAGCCCAGACTAACAGATTTCACTGACCTATATTATACATTGAGTTTTTCTTCCGACAGACCAGCAGTCATCTGACCAAAAAAATATTGCTGATGGAAGTTGCCGAGCCAGGGCTTTGTATGACTTTACGTCAAACTGTGATGAAGAGCTCTCTCTAAGGGTATGAGTTTCTTTCCCCCCCCCTAGTTTAATATATTTCTGAAACCCAGTAACTCACCCTCTCCTCTCTCAGGTTGGGGACATTATAACAAGTCTTGAGTCCCTTGATGACGAATGGTTCCTTGGGGACTCAAGAGGAAAACGGGCCCTGGTACCTAAAAACTACGTACAAGTGTTGGAATAGTGTCACGAGACTCCACGTACGACATATGACGCTGTTGGATGACAGACTGAAATGAAGATTTGAGGACACGACAGCAAATGTCTGAACTTTCTAACAGAATTTCATCTGGAGTCCAATATCTGTTCTTTATACATTTAATCTAAAATTAACTATGAACTGAATTTACTTATGTTATAAAGATTTGTTTGTTGGCAATTTAAGTACCCTGGTTATTATTCACAAGTTGCACACTTAGCCATCTAATCGTTTTTCATTACTTGTCTGCCATATGGAATTTCCATGAGTTAATATACCAGGTTTAGACCTTGAGAGAGGAAACACCACAGGCACAAAAATTACCATTCAGTTCTAATGCAGCTCTTTTTACATGGACATGTTAAAGTCCAGTTTTAAAGTTG
Organism: Mola mola; assembly: GCA_001698575.1. Lineage (NCBI taxonomy): Eukaryota > Metazoa > Chordata > Actinopteri > Tetraodontiformes > Molidae > Mola > Mola mola. Next base: position 15,100,625 of record KV751317.1, read on the forward strand.
TTTTTTTTTTTCCCCTTTTTTCTAAGGTTCTTTAAAGTTGCAGTCAGGTGTACAAAAAAATGAGACATCTCATTGGCCACTGGTATGGGTGAATCTCACCCTATTTGCTAATCTGTGCATCACTGCAGTTAGCATTTTAAACCAAATTTCTCCAACATGAAACTGTCAACCTTATGTTTTAATAGCCCCTTTAACTGAGGCCACTGTTGAGTAAAACTAGTGCAAAATTAGTTTTCAGATTTTTAGTCAATAAAAACTCTAAGATCCAGGGATATAGCAGGCTAATTGACTTTGATTTAATTTGTCAAAGTTTCTATAGGGTCCAACAACTATGGACAAAATACAGTACAGTTATGACATTTACATTTTTTATTAAATCTGTCTGGGTGTTTTAGACTGTTTCCTGGATGGGGGGTTCATAGCCGTCAGCCCTCTCGACTTTGGCACCAGTGTCGTCACCGGGTGCCTTTGCAGCACTGCCGGCACCGCCCTCACCATGGAGCTCCATCAGTTTGCCCACTGCAAAAAAAAAAAAAAAAAAAAAACCCTCATTAAACTTCTTCAGTCACTGAGACCAATGTGTTATCTGCACTCGTCTCAGGGATTGTCAGCTGATCTCAAAATAATCAGGTGATCATCTGGGACCGAAACTGTTTGTCATCATGTGTTCCCAGTAAAAGAACAAACAACAACAAGTGTCATAGCCGGGTTATCACTTACACTCAAACTTGGGCTTCTTGAGCATCTTGACCTTGCGGACGTACACGTCGTGCAGAGGATAGATGGACTGGCAAGCCTTCTCAATGTCCTTGCCAACACTGTCGGGGATCCTGGAACATGACAATATGCGACAAATTAATGCAAACTATCATCAGAGAAAACCTGACGATTACTGGGCTGTCTTTCAGGATTTTTCCCAGTCCCGCATGCGGGTATATTCAGCATCATTTATGTCTGTCCACCCATGCAGTCCTGCAGCAGCAGAGCAGCAATACTCTAAGATGCCGCAACACTAAAAGGGAGCACATTTGAGAGATCATGATAGAAACTCCTCCGCAGGAACAGGTTGCACAAGCTGTTTTCTAGTGCTTGTCAATGCATTTATTATTCAAGATAAAGGAATGTTTTCAGGCCAAGTGGCAGGTTCAAATCAGCAGTCGGTTAAAATTCTCATTGTCCAAGTCTCAACTTGTCATAAGGGTTTAACATTTTGTGCAACACAGCTGTACCAGCATATTCCCTGAATAATTAAGTCTTGAGGCGTGTGTACAGATTTTTGCAATGTTTATCATCCTTGTTCCCATTCATACAACCCTTATGAGGGAAATGCTCCAGACTATCAGGGGTAAAATACATATGCAAAGGGCGCAAGTATATGAATGCAATAGCATGCTCATGAGAACAGGAGACAATTTTGTTTCAAAGCTTATAAAAATATTCTGACCCAGTGAGGACATTTTACCATTTACAGGAAACTGAACATGTTAATGTTGCTTAAATTTTAATTTTACAAAACTGAGCTGCCACTCACGTTTGAAACTAATGGCAGCTTGTCTCATGGTCAAGTTGAGTTTCAAAGATCAAACAAGCGAAAATGCAGAGGCAGGAGAAACTGCAGGACTTACAGCTTGTTAACGACTTCCTTCAGGTCGTTGGTTTGAACCTCACGGGTCATGATCTCCATCATCTTCTTGCGGATCTGGCGGACTTGCTGGTGCTGGGCATAGGAGGTCTTTCTGATCTGGTTAGTGCGCTTCTTTGTGAAACCCACGCAGAACAGGCGCAGAAGGTAGCCATCGGTGGTCTTCACATCCACATGGGCTTCAATCATGGTCTGAATGCAAACAGATCAATTCTGATTGGCCTCAGTGCACCACAAACAGTCTCAACATGTCACAGTACCTGTAAACTCAACTTTGTTGCACTCTTTACACCCATTTATTACACATCCATCTTTACTGAACACACACAATGCCACAACCTTTAAAAATGGCACCAGAGAACAATTCTCCCCACTCTGGCTTCAGAATATACTTATTCAATGATTTGTACCTAGAAGTCCTAAAAAGCAGGATGTGTAGAGATAGAGCATAAATGGTAAATAACAAGACCTCTCCATACTAGGGAGAGACATTGCAGGCACTTTCATGTGCCAAATTCAATTATAAACTGATCCCATAATTTTAAGACCATGTGAACTAATTATTTTAGGTGGAGAAAATCCACCAAAATGCCAACCTAACTTTATAATTCCTCCACATTTCTGGTGCTCAACAAAAACATTTAACAGTGCAGGATTAGAACACTTCCCCAGACTTAAGACTGCACACCACTGTTCCTAAACAAAGAGACTTTCTGTGGATCAACTGTACTTGCATCCTGTCACTACTGGACAAATATACAAGTGTCTAAAACAATTTCTCCCTTTCCTCATTAATTTGAAGCACTTGCTACCGAGCTCCACAATAAACATCCTGTGTCATTGTTGAGCCAACATCTCTCTGTACATGTCGATTTGTTAAGGATGACTTCAGGAGACTGAATGACATACATAATAAATGTATAATTACACAATGCAATTTCAGCCCTCTGCTCTAATATTGATATATTTCATATTTCCCTCACAACAAAATGTTGAAATTTAGGAGACTCAGTGAATAGTAAATTTACAATTAAATTGAATTTAGACATTTAACTTATTAAAAGCTTATCCCAACCTCAAACCATCCATGTTTTCAAGCAATATTTTGAGAATCCAAAGGTTCAAAAGGTTCCTTGGTACAGTTCAGCACTTTCCCAAGCACTCTTAAAGAGATCCTGTCACAACTCCACTTACATACTGCCAAAAATTTGAAAGCAAGCTTAGCCTGTAGATGTAATGGTCTTTTTATTTCAAGGCAGACAATCCTAACGTATTCAAGAAATTATGAACTTGTAAAATTGGTTAAGAATTTATTAGAAACTGCTGCCAAAAGTCCAATTGGCTACAGTGAAACTTGCAGAAGCAGAACTATCACAGGGGACAATTACCTGCCACTTCTTGACCATGGAGCACATCTTGTCACGGGTCAGGTCCATGCCGTGGAAGTTGGTGAGGCAGTTCTTGCCCTGAACATCCTCAGTGATGAGCTTGAACTTGCGGAAGGCCACCTCATCGTTTTGCAGGTCAGCAAGGCTCACCTCGAACACACGGCCCTTAAGACCATCTGAGGCGATTCCTAGGTGGTTGCAGATTACACAAAGTTAGAAAACAAGCAAATGTAGTGATAAAATTAAGGCCAAGTTACAATCAAACAATCGTAACCAGCGACCACCTTTTATTACAGTTTCAAGTGCCAGACTAAGTAATGAAGAAAAATGGTGTCTAAAATTTGGCATCTTACCATTCATTTACTCTTAAATGTTACTAAATTTTCATTCATTCCATCACTGACATTGTCTTTGCGTTGAGCGAAGCCAAATTCTCCCATACATGCATATTAGGAGTAGACACGATTTAGACTTACTGGTTCCCTGCGTCCTAGTGACCAAGGTCTTGCCAAGATTGCGGATGTTGAACATGGCTGGTGCTTTGACATCATACCAGTCTTTCTTGGAAAAGGGGTCCACGCTGCACGACAGTAACGGGCAGAAATGAACGATTTCCTCGTCAGCACAAACCAAAATATTAAACACCGAGCTACACAGTGAGCACACGGGCAGACTCGCTACTAGCAAGCCGGCTAAGATTGCACTTAAGTGCATTCAATCGATTCAGAATCTTATCACTTCAAATTTATCGACTCCCAACGGCAGGTAATTTCTGAACAACGTGGCCATATCGCGTATGTTTGAGTTTAAGAAAAATATGAATTACCCCGATTGGTAATCGACTTTAGCTATTGACTGCCATGTTATCAGGCAGCTTAGCTTAAATCCATGCTAACATTTGGTTGCTACAGTCATTTGTGTTTACACATGCAACATTTGCAAGAATTTTAAGCAACAGAACCCACTGGGAGTGAAATAAATTAAGATCATCTCAATTAAGTTGAGACTATTTCAGCGCGGAGTAAATGGACAACGCAATACAACCTCATCCAATACCACAGTGGCCAACGACTTCGAGACTAGCGCTGGCCTTGTGACATCTGTTGAAAATCGGCTTCATCCTTCGCATTTCTTACAGTAATGTAACATGGCCGAATAAAACAAAGTCTGTTTCGTGTAACGATGCGAGAATTGCCCACTTACATCTTCTTTTTGGCACCTTTTTTGCCGCCTTTGGTCAGCCTCTTGTTCTTGCCGACTGCCATGTTGGCTACAGGGAGTGAAAGAGAGCGAGATGAGAAATCTCGCGAGGAATAAAGAGACAGCCCGAGTTCATGAGATTTGTTTTATCTCGCGAGCCCTTGTGGTCGTCTTTGGCGGCCTCTGTTGGTAAAAGGCTGATATTTCTAATCTTATGCATTGATGTGATGCCGTAATTATTTTTACGTAGCTGGGAAATTTAATCATACAAATTCCGGATATTTACTTTAAATACTACTGAGTCTATTAAGTTCCTACTAAGGCTACATGACAGAAAGTAATACAGCCTAAATAAAACACATCCGTAATTTTGATAGGCAAATTAACAATCAAACTAAAATAATAAAAAAAATAAAGACCAGATTAAGGTACTGTTCATAACTATTAATAATATATTTATACTTTATATACAAAGAATGTGTCTCAAACTGAGCAAACATAAAGTGTCACCCAGACTGACGTTTTTTTAAAGTATAATACAAAATATTTACATCTAGTTTAACACTATAAAGTAAAAATTAAATGTTACTATTACTGTAGATATTCAGGGCAACATATATTGTGCCTAACTTTTTGATGTCTTTAATTTTCCCGTAAAGTTACTGTGGTCATGTGCATTGTAAGTGCTAAACAGGTAGAACCAGTCTCAGTGTGTGAAAGTGTTATGTGGGTGGGTATCTTGTTATCCATTCACACTCATTGTTATCATAGCAAAGGAACTACTTCTCTCACGTGAGAACATTTAAACAAAATAAAATACATTCATTTGCACTATTATTCTCCACACATTCATATGTTTGTATCATGTAACTTCATTCTGATAACAGCAGTGACTCTGTGCAGACAAGAATTTTTGAGAGGAGAAAACTGTGAAGCCATGAGACATAGGGGGAAAAACCTGAAACCTTAGAAATAATGTCCAATTTTTTTCAATCTAAATGTCTGCTGTATTACTTAAATGAGCATTCTGATTAAAACGTTCATATTGCGTGCTTTCCAAGTGTTTAAGGTGAATGTTTAAAAGCTTTTCATCACAACAGTGAAGCTCTTGGTAAGTGCTCATGGATTTCTCTGACACTAAATCATTTGCAGTATTATAATATACTATTCAGCTGGCAAGACTTTCAAACATAAAGGCGTAAAAAGAGCAAAAGATGGTCGCAGTGCTGATAGCCTACAGAGTGTCTCATTATCTCTACGGAGACCAGTTAGAAAAAAAAAATAATAAGCGTTGTTCATGTTCACTTGAAAGGTCAGTAAAAGCTTTTCAAAGCCTCATTAAAGAAGGTCTACCTTTGGGCTGCAGCGAACAAGTCTGCTGATTTCAGGACATTACATCAGAGGCGAGGCCTGTCTCTCATGGGTTGTGCTGCTGGCTCCCATGACTCCCACATTCCCTCGGGGCACGGCTACACTTTACTAGGAGGTCAGTGGTAACGGTGACGCCAGCTGCCTGTGTGGCAACAACATCGTAGCTCAGCCATCCCACACAGCAAATATGAAGTCACCAGCATAGGCAGAGAAAGGTCAAGATAAATACTTTAATAAAGGCACAATGTTTGATACGTACAGTCTACTGACTCTAACATTCCAGATAAGGTAGGATTTGGATTTTATGCAACCTGGGAGCTCTCTACAGAGAGACCATCAGCTGTGTAAAGACCTCACATGTCATGAGCTGTTTGTGGTTATTTGAAAAGGCAAGCGAAGCAGAGCTGTCTCTTTGCTTTAACGTTTGCTTCCTACTGCCGCAGGATGCAGACATCTGTCACTGTGCTGTGGTGT
>KV751317.1:15106786-15126628 GCA_001698575.1 Mola mola
TTCTCGTTGAACATATTAACTGCCTGAAGCATCAGTTAAAAGTTCTCCCTGGGGGGGTTTGCATTATTAATTTATAGTATTTTTTTCATCTGTTATATCATGAAATATGATTTTATTTTTTCTACTTTTGCTTCAAGTGTCATTCTAAGAGGTTGAAATTCTAACTGACCATGAGTAAGAAGGTATTGAGGCTTTTACAGAGTAGTACAACTTCAATAAAGCAATACAAGATCTATGAAACTTTACTCAAAACAAACAAAATCTGCAAAATTTACTTTGAAGAGTCAAAAGTTAAATAGAATTTATTCAGTGGTTTTTATTATTGTATCACTGGATTACATCGTGTTATTACTGTCTAAAATGTATCGTATTGTCAAAGATGCTAAAGGTGGAGCATGACATTTTCCCAAAACATAACTCAACTGCTAACCCTCTGTTTTTGTTTATGTTAAATGACATATTCTATGCAGCTTTCACTGTTATCCACACAAACATGAAACATTTTTGACGACTACACTCCATTTCTTTAAGTTTTGTCCCAGTTTAGGGCTGTATATGTCTCAATACATGTTGCAGTTACTAGGCCATTTAGGCCTATGGCTGGTCTATTTGGCTAGCATACATTTCAGTTTTACACATTCAATTCTGTGATCAGTTGATGTTCATATTTTATATTGTGTCATATTCTTTTAATTAGCTACTTAGCCAGTTTATGATTTATTATGCATCTTTTCTTCCTTCAGCGGGACTGTGTGATAGTGGTTGGACTATTGTTAGCATTAGCTTTATGTTTTATTGTCATTTTTAAATCTACAAAGATGCTCAATAATTCAAATTAATATTTTCGTATTAAAGTGGATTTCAATTAGTAAAAACATTTGAAAAATCACAAACTGTTTTCTATCACTGCTCGCTAACATCTGCCACAGCTAACAATGGGGAGGCCCTTGGATGCAGTGGTGCTAAATTGTTTTAGATCTATTGCTGGGTCCCTGATTACAATGAATCTGAATTTAGAATTCCAAAAGTTCTGAAACATTTTTTGGTCATTTTATTTTATTCTAACAATCTAAAATGGGGGCAGCACAGTGGTGCAGTGGTTAGCACTGTCGCCTCACAGCAAGAAGGTCCTGGGTTCGATTCTGGGTCAGGACGTTTCTATGTGGAGTTTGCATGTTCTCCCTGTGTCTGCGTGGGTTTTCTCCGGGTGCTCCGGCTTCCTCCCATATTCCAAAAACATTCAAATCTGGGGGTAGGTTAATTGGTCACTCTAAATTGCCCGTAGGTGTGAGTGTAGATGGTTGTTTGTCTCTATATGTCAGCCCTGCGATGAACTGGCGACTCAGCCAGGGTGTACCCCGCCTTCACCCCAAGATGCTGAGATAGGCTCCAGCTCCCCCCGCGACCCCTAACGGGATAAGCGGTAGAAAATGAATGAATCTGAAATGGGCCTTTAGCTACAAAAGGTTGAGAACTCCTGTTTAAGAACAATCACAAAAAGGTGACATGGACCCATAAGTTATATTGTGAACTCTTAGTCAGTGTATTAAACAGTGATATACATGTGGTTGAGTAAAAAGTATAATATTTAGTTATGAAATGTAGAGGAGTAGTAGCATAGAGGGCGGTTAGCCTAATTATTCACACGAACCTTTCAACTGTGATCGAGTGCAGAGTGCAGCAGTCCCCATGAGTAAAGGCAGTGAATTACTTTACACCACCGCCCTTGTATCCCTGCCGGATCAATGAAACATAAGTCCTCGTATGTGAGTGATAACCGTGCCTGTTTTGGTTGGATCCTCGCTCCGGGTGCTGGACTCCACCTGAGCGGCTCACCTGCCTCTGAAGCCCACGGCCCCAGCTCCTCCACTGCGCATGCGCCACTCACTCAAGGGCTCCACTGTCATGGCGCTGACGAGCTGAAGCTACCGGGGTAAATCAGGAAGGGAGCGAGGCAGCTGGCTCACATTTAAGCAAGTCCGCTGCCTTTACCGCGGGGTCGAGTGGACCTCTATCCTTGGCAGACTTCCCGCGGGGCTGCTGACGCACTTGTCCCCCTCCAGTGTGTGAGTTTTTGGCTTCGGCAAAGCGCGCTACCTGTCAAGTGTGTGGACTCAATAGCAACTTCCTCCGCTGTACGGACCGAGAAGAAAGTCCCTGCGGCCGAATCCCCGTTTGCCGTTTGGCCGAGCGGAGAGGAAACTGGGTCGAGGGCGCGAGCTGGTTCACCTCCTCTTTGCTGCCCGCGGCACACGTCCTGACGGCTTTTAACAGCATTAATCCCCTCGCCTGCTATCAAGTTACGGACACAGAGAGGAGTAGTTCATCGTGGAGCGACGCGGTGACATTTCCAGTCTCGCAGGTGTCAGCTGCTAACAAATTCTCTTCTCTTCGCGCCTTTGCTGCCCGCTTTCGAGGCTCATTCGCTCGAAGTGATTTGGATGGGGAGGAAAACGCTCGCTTTGTGTGCCTGGAGACTGTCAACAACTCATCTGAAGGGGAGATAGAGCTCCTTCTCCTTAGTCTTCGGCTGCTCTGTGAACAGGTGCCTTACCTGTGAACGCCACCTGTCCCGTCCCTCCTTCTGTAGCAATGGCTAGCGAGGAGGCAGCGGGCGCTGCGCAGCCAGGTGATGGGGAGGACGGGAGAGCGGGCGCCGTGGCGCTCAACCCCGGAGTGCCTATCCGGGGGATAAAGATGAAATTCGCCGTGCTTGCCGGCCTGGTGGAAGTTGGGGAAGTTTCCAACCGAGACATTGTGGAGACGGTGTTCAACCTGGTAAGCTGATTACAGGAGCCCAGATTAGGCCCTGAGCAGCACTGTCACGCTGTACCAGTGACAGTGACGTGAAGCGTTTTGATAAATCCGACATCGTCCTTATCTGCATTAAAAGGCGTTGATGAGCGTGCAAAGCGTTGCCAAATTAAGTGGAATAGTTTAGCAGTAAGGGTTTTATTGTGACTTAATGACCGACCCACATCGGACAATGTCAGGGGTCATAATGCAGAGTTACTTTTTCATTGGTTCCACCCATTGTCCATTTTGGCCTTATTTGAAATTAGGCTATTATATACCTAATAGCGTAATCTGTAGTGTTTAAATTTATTACAAAGATTACATTGGGGTTTTTTTGTCACCATTTTCTAAATTATTTGCTCAAAGAAAACGGCACATTGATACTTCGGAGTTGAATCATCATCTTTATTAAAGATGTTGAAAATCCGCTGGTGGTTTTTCTGGCAGATCGGGGTCAAGCAGAGAGTGTACACCTTATCGGCCAACCTGTTGGCCAGCCAAACGTCCTTATCCAGCTTTGTCTGTCTGCAGCACAGAAAGATCTTTGCCTGTGGGAGTTATGACACGACTTTTGAGCTCCTGCACGGGAATGAATGAAACTGCTAGGACAAGGAAGTTCAGCGTGATAGGTTGGGTGACAGGAATGACAGAGAGGTGAAGGTGGAACCTGCAAAACTGCTTTGTCACAGTGGCAACACAATGGAGTCTCTTTTTTTAAGAAAAGAGGCTCATCCTCAATGTCTGGTGACAAATTTTTTACCAACACCCACAGTGAAAGCAAATGACGTGCTGCTTAGCACGCAGAACATCCAGCATCCATCCAGCAATCCAACTTCTGGGTTTATATGGGAACAGCAAATATTAAATCATCAACAAAAATGGCGACAATTTTTCTGTTGATCTACTGGTTTATGAAACAATTGATTTTTTCAGCTCTGAAATGAAGCTTTTTTAAAATCAATTTTGTTCCTCGGTGAGTTTTGATTTTGGATACCAATGAACAAGATTATGCTTGCTTCAAAATTCCTGCTTCCTTGGTTACAAATCGTTTTTTTGTTGTTTTTTTTTTTTGAGAATCAGAAAAAACATTAATAGATAGAAAGTTCAAAAAGAAGTTTTGTTTTCAGTTAGACAGTCTTTCTCAGTTCCTGTCTGAAAAATCAATACGGCACAAAAATCAGCTGAGAAGCAGCTTGTCATAACTTTGGGCACCAGCTCCATCTTATGGCTTCCTCTTATGACTCCGTTTAGCATTGTCATTTGGGAGTTTTGAGGTATGGCACCATTTTTTCTGCCTACCGCCCCCCACGTTGCCTCTCGTTCACTAGAAAGTGAAAGAGAGTGATGTCCGGATGTAATATTACCACATAGGCCAGCATGTTCTCATCAGTGGGATCACTTGCAGCCTTCTAAGTCATCATTGTACTTGGGCAAATTGTGCAGAGAGAATTCTTTAAAAAGAGAATAGTGTATTATGATAAGTAGTATCACACTTCAAGCCAAAATGTTTCATACATTTTTCTTCAGGGATGGATGTAATTGAATGGAAAGCTTGCCCACATCTTCCCGTAGTAAATTTACCATCTTCATGACACTGAAGGACAATGTGATTAGAGTTGAGCCACAATCTGATTTTCTTTGCATTGGCTAATATTATAATTAATGATCCCTCTATTAGGGAACCATCACATAAATGTGAAATAAACATGTAATTATGTTAATCTCCTTTTCACATCCATCCATATGCAAGTGAAGGGGTGAGTAAAACCATTTTTTTGTACTGGCAAAGCGTTTTGGTTTCAGGGGGTTCAGCTTTGGTGAAATTTGTCCTGCCCCAACCCAGAGAAACAGAGTGAGTGTGAGTGACACCTGAAATGAATTGCAACCCGATTTTGATGTTTGTTTCGTTTAGCACAGGGATAACGTGGTCATTTGCTTTTGTGTTTAGGCCTCTTCTCAGTTCTGTGTGAGCATGTACAAACAAAAAGTTAGACTCATCCTGACTTTGAAGCCTATTCAGCCAGAAATATTGAACACTTTTCTGGTTTTGCTGTGCACAGTTTATCAGAATTTGGTTATTGTCACTAAGCAAAAGTGTATTGAACACCATTCGTAATTACAACATTAATATAAAGTTCGGCTGTGAAATGGACAAATCTTTTTAACTTTATGAAGGGAAGGACTAATAATAATGTGAAATGGCTACCAACCCCATTGAGAATTAATGGCCTACTTCACAGTCCTGGGCAGATTTCTATGACTGACCAAAAAAAAACAGTAAATACTGGATAGCAGGTCTTGGTCCACTAGATTACACATACACATAGATTAGAGTATGAGTTGTGCACCTCAAAAAGATACTGGAGAAGATATCACAGGCGAAACCACTGGAGTCCTACTTTTGGCTGGCTGTTAAACTTCAAGTCCAATGGTCGCTGGTGATTCAGCCCTAGTTTAGTCTGCCAGCTCTTGAGAGAAAATGCTGGAGAACATGGGCCTGGTTAATGTTTGACTTTCTTTGCCAGTCACATGGCCCCCTTGCTTTTAAAAGCATGAAACAAACACCTGTGCTGTGCAGCCCACAGTTTAACAGGAAGTAGCATTGTTTGCAACCAGAACACCATGCTGAAAACTGCAAGGAGCTGCAGAATGGGGTTGATTCACATTTGGGTTGTCTGCAACAATTGTTACTGACTGATGTATCCGTATACCCTGATGTAGTTTCGTTTCAGCACTGAAGCTAGGCCTTAGCTAGGGAACAATTGAAAGTATATGTCATGAGAAGATATTTTTCTGCTTTTAAACATAACACCTCCTTATAGCAAGAACAATACCAATAATGTACCAAAAAATCCTAATGCACATTCTCATTTTAAGCAACAGTATCCTTAATTATCAATCTTAAACATTCAGTGTTCTGAGTACAGCATAGCCTTCAGGCCTCTGTAAACCATTGACTAATGTAAAGCTGCTGTACTTGCAGGTTCGTAGCTTTTCGGTGACAAAGGATATGGGTGAATTTGTGGTGTGGAATGTAGTAGTTGGCTTTACCTGAAGGCAAGGTTGTGTGGTCAGCTGCTATCTTTGTGGACTACAACAAAAGCCAAATCTGCTGTTTCTGGACATTGTCATGTTGTTTATTTCACAAACATATTTGCAACATTATGTGAAGGTAATATCCTGCAAAGATTGGCACAGACACAAGGGCAATCACGTGTCAAACTATAATTCAATACATCCATTTAGTTATGAACTGGTACTTAGTTTCCGTTTTTTAAGACGCAACTGCAGAAAAAATATAATTGAATCTTAAGATTTGTTCGTTTGATTTCCATCAAAGCAAAGAATCTGTTATTGTATTGATTCATTGCTATTTAAAAGATGACATCCTTTGCATGAATGTGCACGATATCTATTTGATGTTGAGTTGTTGCTCACTTCTTCATTTGATCATACTGATGTTGATCCTCCTCTGAGATAGGCTGTCATGGGTAAAATTAATTGTTCCAAACTGCGTCTTCCTTGTGCTTCTTTAAATAGTCTTCTTAGTACCTTTTCTATATCCCACCTCAGGGAAGAATTATGCAAAGAAGTCCTGCTCTGTAATTCATAATGTACCAGGTTTTAAAATCTTGAAATGGATTTTTACCAGCTCCACTGTTGGTCGCAGCAGATGTAGGCTGTATTCTCCTAACTCAGAACTAAGAATGGCTGCAGTTATTTAGTCCAATAATATATAAACCCTCTCTATTTTTGCCATTTTTAAAACCTTAAAACCACATTGTCCCACTTTTACCTATTAGTGTCTAGCCCTGCAGCTACTTTGATTGTATGTGCCACTTTTTGTAATTTGGAAGAACCATTTAATGGTTTAACACTGCAACAATTTTCCTGTTAACTCCTCCATGAAAAGAACAGTGGGAAAGCAAAGTTAAAAGTAGAAGTTGTGACAGTTAAGAAGGTGTCCTTTCAAACCAGTAATCACTGTGATAATATGGGAGTTATGACCTTGCTGATCGAGATGGCCGTTCCCTTCAAATGTGTATACGAGTTTCAAAGGAATGCACAAACACACAAGCTATCCCTTCAGTTGCACACAATAACACAAGCTGCAGGGAGTGTGAGGGCCATCCTTGTCCTCTCTCCAGGCACGCTTTGCCCTCTGTGGCCGTAACAAAGAGCCCTCTAATCTGACACATGAATGAAACACTAGCTGCTTCACTAAGTTATCTGTCGCATCAGCCCAATTCCATGGTCACACTTTTTCCCTCTTTCTCTACTGTTACTGAAAGCAGGTTGAAGCCCTTGAGGGCTGCACTAAATGACCAAGCGATTTGTTTTATTTTCAACTTTACTGTCAACGCTCATGTCCACAAGTGACTTTCTCATTTAGAAAAAAAAAGGCTTCTTCTGAGGCCTTTGCCCCATTTAGCTGTTGCATCCAACTGACAGTTATCACAGTGTCATTGCACTGACCTGACTGAGCACACTGGTTGACTAGTCTGTATGCTGCTGACTGTAAACGGCCATGACAGAGATGACTGTTTACTGCTTACTCACGTGAGAAACAGAAAATAAACCCCCATTAATGCTGTGTCAATATGTAAACCCCAGGCAGATCAGATAGTGTACCCATCATACTTTAACACTTGCTGTGTGCTGAAAGCATACATGGCCTCAGGATTCAACAGTGTTGAAATGTATAGCATTTTAGGAGATAGGCAGCACATATTTTGAGGTGTTTGTTAGGATATAGTATTTTGTGTCAATGAAGTAGTCCTAAATGTGTCTTCGATTGTATTTTATATTCATTAAATCATTGGAAATTAGATCTGAATATTGCTGTGAACAGCCCAGGATAGTATGCTTGTTGGCAGTTTTTACTTTTTTCCCTTTTTTTTTCATTGCAACAGGATATAATGTACAGCATAACAGCTCAGGTGTTTTTAGGATAAGGGTTGATTTGTGTTGGGTATGGTGATACTGAATTATTGATGCAGGTACAGAATAATAAAGTAGCTTAATTTCTTTATTTTTCTCCCAGTGAGCATTATTCTAAGTACTTGCCTGAATTTGGTGCTGATATTACTAGACTACTTTGTTTGGAAGTAATTTTGTACTCAATACTTTTAAATTCTTCAGTAGGATTTTTAGTGAAGAGAAAAAACTAATAGAATAGTTTGATTTTTATGTATTGTTGCAATTAGGGAGCACAGTTATTCGCAAAATCACAATATGGGTGAAAGAGAGCAATATCCAAATTGAATAAGAACCAAGAATAGTAAATCCTTCCATTAACGAAGTTGGAACCAGCAAATGTTTGTCATTTTAGCTTAAGAGTAACTTTTGTAAACCAATTGTAGACTACTGTTGATGTGTGTTGTCTAGGGATGACATTGGTTTTAAAACACATTTCTGCCTTTTTGTAGAGTTGATGAGAATTAAGCAGTATTTGTTTGGTATTGGAAGTTCCAGAAATGCTTGATGAAGAAAGAAACTTCACCTGACTTTCAATTGGCAGCGGGGTTAATAGACTCACAGAATTCTTTTTTTTTTTTTGTTTTGTTTTGTTTTGTTTTGTTGTAGTATTCTTTTATGTGAAGGGTCAACCACTTGGAAGTCAAATAGTCTCTATCTGCATTTGCTGCAGTGACGTCACTTCTCAGGAAACGGGCCTATAGTGCAGTTTTACTTCTTGGCCTACATCGCTCCTCTTTTTGTTTCTTCTATAAACAGTGCCAGCTCACAAACACATTTTCAGTTAACAGTGTCGCATGTTGGAGGAAGCTGGGAACTGGAACTGTTGTACACTCACATACCAAAAGGCTTTGAATTAAACTGCTCCCCAAAAACGGCCACAGGGACAATTCTTGTCGTTTACTTATACTGCACCATTCAAACTGAAGGTTTAGTTCACTAAAGACTAAATGGTCCTATAAAACTGTTGACAGATGTGTACATTATCTTTCAAAACTGGAAAATTGATGCTCAAAGTACATTTTTATTACGAGGAAGATGCCCTAACAGAACTTACAATGTGGTCAAACAAAACGGCCATATCTAGATACCATTAAGGTACAACCCTCTGTGCATGTGCCAAGTTAAGGTCAGAGTTAGTTGAAAATTATGGATTCTCATTTATAGACATTGAATTGATGAAATCTACATCAATTATACTTTTTAGGTTGATGTTTCATATAATTAAGAAAAAAATCCTGTGCTTATGACTGTCAGTGCAGGAGGTGAAAAAGTCTTTTTGAGGTTTTTGGAACCATGTTTGGTTAGTAGAGCATTGTTTTGAAATAATAAAATTTGTCATGGTTAATGACCAATTAGCCCCTTTGTTTTGTTTATACAGCAGATTCCCCACTGCAGCTTTTGCCTTTGGTGCTTGCTTAGACACACAACTGTTACAGGTTACACAAGTTACACCTTACTAGACGTTTGCATGATCCCTCCCTTCACTTACACATTAATTTTCTGGCTGGATATCACAAGTTAAATCAGTAGAACAAGGATGTAACTTAATTACTCCATCCAGAACTTTCCACAACCTGTGAAGAGTTGTTATGTATTGTCCAGTGTCTTTGCTCTTTAAATACACAGAGGTTTGGGGAACATCCCTACCAGTGGCGATAACTGCCTAAATATTTGAGTCTTTCACCATAAAAGCTTGGGCTTTGATTCAGTAATATCAACAACAAATCTCTGGAACACGCGTGAGTAAATATTTTTTTTTTTTTCTAAATAAATTCATATACTGTATCTGCTACACTAATTTCTAGTATTGCTAAGATGCTGGCCATGCCACTGTGCAATCCAATGTAGACGTCTTTGACTTACAAGGTTTTTCCTAACTATTTTAAAGCATTGTTGCCAAAAGTCAAAGTTTTAGATTTAGGATGCAGAGTTTTTTCACAGGGCGTGTCGACTGTCAACTTACACCTAACAGCTCAGTACAAACACACTATAACTGGATTCTTTAACATATTTGCACGTGCTCACAAGGCTCACTGTATTTTGGAAATAAAGAGTCGGATACTAAGAGTTTATAATTGTTAGAAAGTCCCACTAACTGATAGTATTTACTGGATGTAAACATACTGCCAACAGTGTGCTAACTTTGTGGTTAAATTAACATGCTGGAACACTAGAGCAGAGCTTTGGTTAAAAAGGAAGCAGTATTAACCTGCTGGCATTTTATTGTCTCTTCACAATAGGGGCTGTAATGATCAGTCTTATAGCCAAGTTTCCTGTTAAATACTAGAAATTGTGCAAATATTATAATATCACATGAAGTCCCACTCCTTTTGTAAGAACAACCTTAAGAAGTTGGCTCAACTTATGCCCTATAGGGGAGATTTCTCAAAAGAAAATACAATGTTATTTTAAGTAAAATCATTGAAGCCTCTAACAGGTTTAATGCAGAATGCCATTTTTTTTTTCCTCTCCAAATGTTTTAGCACTGTCTTTCATCTTTATAAGACAGATTGAATAGTAGTGTATGCGTTAAATATTATGATTACATGCAACTTTATATATTAAAAGTTGTGTATACATTTGCTTTGACTGGAGGTCTTTTGTGATGATGATTTTTTTTTTTTACTGCTGTATTTTTGTGTTTTCCTCGAATTGTTACAAGAGATTTATTCTCTACATTCTTTGTGTATGTAGGGCTCAATGCCAGACTCCTGTGCCCGTTGCTCAAATTAAATATCTGGTTGAATTTAGTTTTCCCATGTCGCCCAGTTATACTTATGTTTAAGAACTGAGAGATTATATATTTTTTGCTTGTTTGTCCTGATTACTTACACTCTTGTTTATAAGTCTAGACATATTGCAGGACAACTGCTGGGATCTGATGTTGCAGTGAAGCTGTGGCTTGAATGTCAAAGAGTTATAACTTCTTTTTCTTCTTCATGTCTTGTGTAAACAGCAAAACTTTGCTCACATAATTCCATTTAGTGTCAGTCTAAAGTTATAGGTCACATTAGTTTTTGTATGACTTTATAAACATCTTCAAAAAAACCAATGAAAAAGGTGAGTGTATTTATTTACAGAAAATAAGTATTTTTTTTATCGCTTTTAATGTTTTATCTCTTGGTTTGGTTTAATTTTTTTGAGGTTCCATGCTCTGCTTTAGGAGGAAAAGGAGGAGGATGAGGAGAGGTTGTGAAAGGTGTAGGAGTGTGCCCAGCCTAAATTAATGAACTTGTTTTGGTGAGGGTGAGCTGAAGGCCATACAATCCACACTCAGATATTTGATCATCCGCCAGAATCACAGAATAGGCATCCCTCTGTCTGTAATGTGGAGGAAGAAAAATGAACATGCAGTTTCTTCGAAAAGTGAGAAAATAAGTTTAAGTAATTCAGAAAATATATAGAATTATCCTTCCATCAGTACTGAGCTTTTTCTGTTATTTCAAAGGCATTAAGCTCTACAGAGCAAATAATACAGCTAAAGATGAAGTGAACTGTCTCTTCACCTTTACCTGTTAAACAGAGGCAGTGCTTTTCTCCTGTCACTGTAAAGTTTTTGGGGATGGATGAACATGACATGTTCTTATGCTTTATAGAACTAATGTACAGTGCACTCTTTATCAATTTAAAAATTCAGTGGATACTGAATTAAAATATGAAACATGTACTAAAGCACCTATTAAACCCCTTTGACTATGTATCATGTATCCCGTTTTTCAGGGTGAGAAATTTAGTAACACCTCCTCCTACAGACACTAAGCAGAGATTAGTTAATTAGCTGTAAGTTCTATGAGAAACGTGTAGTGAAGGGAGAAGTTTGTTGATTTTATCGCTCATTAAAGCCTCAGATCTTTTTCCCAGATGAAACTTCCCGAGACATTTGCATTTAGCTAATTTAATAACATCTGTTTGTTCAACTTTCAGCTGTTTTTGAAGTTGATAAACAACCATGCAGGTATTTGAGACAAATACAGTTGGGTCCGGATGTATTTGATCAATAACAAAGCTTTTATCTTTTTGCCTCTATACACCACCACAGTGGATCTGAAATAAAAGAATCAAGATGTGATCGAAATGCAGCATTTCAGCTTTAATTTAAGAGGTTTCACAGAAATATTCCATTTACTGTTTAGGACTTACAGCCATTTTATGCAGAGTACTTCCATTTTCAGGGGCTCAAAAGTATTTGGACAACTGACTGACAAGCAGTTTAATGGCCAGGTGGGGTCTGTTTCCCTCGTTACTTCAAAACAAATGAAGCAGATAAAATGTCTGGAGTTTATTTCAGGTGTTGAATTGGCATTTGGCAGCTGTTTGACTGGAGCTATCCATATGAAGTCCCAAAGGAGGTCATCAATAGGCTGAAAAAACAAAAATGAATGTATCATAGATGTAGCAAAAACTTTAGGAGTGGTCAAATTAACAAGTCAGTCCATTTTTAAAAAGAGCGAATGCACTGGTGAGTTCAACAACATCATAAGGCCTGGAAGACCATGGAAGACAACTGAAGTGGATGACAGAAGAATCCTTTCCCTGGGGAAGAAAAACTTTAGTTCATGGAACAGTTCATGATCCAAAGTAGACCAAATCATGTGTCTAACATGGTGGAGCCAGTGTTATGGCATGGCCATGTATGGCTGCCAGTGGAACAGGCTTACTGGTGTTCATTGATGATGTGACTGCTGACAGAAGTATCAGGGTGAATTCTGAGGTGTATAGGACTATACTCTGCTCACATTCAGCCAAATGCTACAAAACTGACAGGACAGGGCTTCACACTGCAGATGACAATGACCCTAAACATTCTGTGAAAGCAACTCAAGAGTCTTCAGGAAGTCTTTGACTGCAAAGGATTTTCATCCAAGTATTAAAAATCACAGTTGTATTTACAATTATATTAGTTTGTTCAAATACTTTTTAGCCCCTGAAAATGGAGGTACTCTGCATAAATTGGCTGCAATTCCTAAACAGTTAATGTTATGTATTTGTGAAACCTCTTAAATTAAAGTTGAAAGTCTGCACTTTGATCACATCTTGATGATTTCATTTCAAATCCATTGTAGTGGTGTATAGAGGCAAAAAGATAAAAACTGTGTCATTGTCCAAATACTTTGCAACCTAACTGTATTCAGACTCCTCCCTCTGTTTTATAGTCACTTATATATAGGAATATTAAAACAAATTGATTTAATTGAATTGATTGACAGGTTCACTGTGCACAAGTTACCACAGACAATGTTTTAGGCAGTGTTATTGTGTCACAACTTGATTAAATAACAACCAACATTGCATCCTGTTACTCAGACTATACCTCTTCCTGCCATAATCCAAGTCAAACATTCAGGAGACTTTAAAGATATCAAAAGAATGATGCAGTAACCCGCAAACGTTACCCATCATGACATAGGCAATGCTACCATACATTTACAGGACCATGAGTCATGCAGCACCTGGTTACAAACCATTGAAAGTAAATGTTGAAAGGTCGTGTGGGTTCATGCCACAACATCAATGGGGTTATCGATTCGGCATCTTACATCACGGATGTTTCATCAAATTACACCCAAGTCATGAAGGGGCAGAAAGATGTGTACCAGAGGAAAACTTTTTCTATATATACACGATCCAAAACATGACTTTTTTTTTTTTTTTTTTTTTTCCTTACAAGTAAGATATACCTTACTAGTGCTAATTCTTATATAAAGATTTGTAAATGACTGTATACTTTTCTACTGTGCAATGGCTTGTCTTGCCAGATCATACTTCTGTGATTAAGATGATTCATTGTCAGGTATTTAAATACAATTTGCACCTGATGTTCTATTCAACATAGCTTTTATGGAAAACCTTTGGTGATTAGAGTTGATGGAAAGACTGAGGGGGTGTGGAACACCTGTTTAAACATGGTGCAGACATTGTCACAGTTCCCCATTCAGGGTTTTCCTTAGCTAACTTTTACGCTGAGCTACGAAACTCTGTAGATCTTGACACATTATTTCATGATCCATTTTTATAGTAGATAAAGTTGTAAACACTAGCTGAATTAAAAACATGGAAGCAATTCTGCTCCTTTTTTCTCTTACAGTTATTGTTTTATATTTTCAAAGTGTATTAATTTTTCGTTATGTTTGTGGTTTAGATGGAAAGGCTCACCTAAACAATCAAATGGTGTAACGAAACCTGCCATTTATTCATTTATTTTTTTTACTAATCGCATTTTATATTTTAGACTTTTTTTAGACACCCATTGGCTTGTTATTATAGGCAGACAAATGATTTGAGGTTATTTGCCTTGACATGTTTTGACACAGCACTTGAAACGTGCCAAGGTAAATAATCTTAAATGACATGTCTGGCAATAAGAACAGTATCAATAACTTTAAACAGAGACATTATGAACCGTTTTGGACTACACTGGCTTGGTAATTGGTCTTTAAGACAAATCCCCTGTTTTTGTGTTCCTCCATGCAAGATGGATCTCCTTACCTAATCTATGTCCTTGTTCACCTTCTTGATCCATCTGTTATTTTTAACATTTGCACTTGAGCCAACTTCCTTCTTTTCTGGCATTATAGGCAATCTTTGAATGTAGGCTATGTCACACAACAAAACTCTCTTTACCTGATGATCAAAATGCCTCTTTCAGTCTTTTTTATCTGCTTGTCAACTCTTTCTGACAGAGCAAATCCATTCTTCAACACGACTCTTCTTAATACATGGCATCTTATTCCAGACAGAGACCACATAGAGATTTTCTAAAGTAAAATGCAGTCAATAGATCACATTCCAGTATAATTTTCATTTTGAACATCTCATTCCAGAGGCAGATTACTGAAGTCGGTCAATGTTGTTCTGAAAAACTGAAAGATTGCCCAAAGGCCCAGACTCTGGTGTCTAATGAGGACCATTTCCTGACAAGCCTTTTCCTTTTGTTGACAGCAGCAGCCGCCCTGTAACATAGGTTACTTTGTCGGGCAAGTCTCAAAACAGTACAGCTCATTATTAACTTTTTTTCTCTAGTACTTTCTTTGCTTAATGTTGAAAATGGTTAAAATAAACCTTCATACAATAGATCTTTTGTTCATAAAGTCATTCAAGTGCATGTGTGTGTATTCGCTACAGCATTTGTAAGCCCTGGGCATTGTCTGAAATTCATTTTTCATGGGTCAACAGAACCGGTAAATAAACGAAATCCACCACCAAGAATATTTTTTACCAGCCACAATAATAAATTGCTTTTTTGTCTCAAGTATAGATTTTTTTTTGTACATCTCATAATTATAAGAAGGTACAATGTTGAATACAAACTTAACAGAGCAAAATTTAATCAAAAATATTGTAATCTAATAAATTATTAATCAGTTCAAGCAAGAATACAAATTTTAACTTGTAAATTTAAATCCTTATTACAAAGCTGTTTCCCCTTTTTCTTGTTTATTGTCTTTGTTTATTCCATCACACCATGCACATGGCATAATACAATATAAGTAATATGCATTTGCAAGAAATAATTTTATTTAATTTAATCCACCATCATCGATTATACTGAGCAACTGTATCCATGCCATCTACTGCATTATGTACCAAGCTTGTGCTCATGTGGTCGGCAAAATGAGGATATGATGTGTTAATCAGGGGACTGCTGAGGCATTATCACATTAAATGCGCTGTAAAAATGACTACCTGTCTTTGTTTAAAGCAAAAGCTTGGCAGGTTGCCCTTCTGAAGATATTCTTGGAAATCCAGCTATTAAAATATCTCCCTCCGCCTACTGTACTCGTTGTCCTACTCCCACTATTTGTCATACATTTTTTTCTTGGTGTAAAAAAGGCAACCTTCAGGCTGCTGAGAGAAAAGTCACCCAAAAATGCCTGATGATCAGTTTTCAAATTTAAAATCACCGATAAACGAGTAAATCCCCCAAACAGTGTTGCAATTAGTTTGAATAATCATCAATTGTTCATTAATCTCATTGTTAGCCGCCAACACAAGAAGAATATTTGGTGCCAAATTTGGGAGAGGGTGTTGGACTGGACAGCATTTAACTTAGAGTGTTTTTTTTTTTTCAAATTTTTTGTTCACCTGGTTTTTGCATACATGAAGGACACCATATTAAAAAAGATGAACAACTTTTGATTTTAATGCGCTCTATTACAACATCACTAACTATGCCCTCGATAATAAATATAAAGTAGCAATATTACCTTTCTGACAATGTCAACAATTGTTGTAAGCTTTGTGTAAAGTAGAATTTATAGTAGAGCTGTTTTATATAATTGGATCACATCAGGTTGCACAAGTGATTGAAGTGGCTGGTGAGTGTGTCAGGTGAAAAACAAAACAATGTTTTCCATGGTCAATGCATGCATACATGGCCCCACTTTATTTTCTCTCCCTGCTTTTATAAATGTTGAGTGGCAGGCTCATTGCTGTGCTACAGCAACAAGACATATTACAAGACAATAAAGATGTGACTAAATCATAACAGCCTAAACCTAACCTAACCTTCTCCAATTCTGGCTTTGGTTCCTTTCTGGAGTCTCAGAACCATGATGCTTTCTGGTGAACCAGTCCATGTTCATACCAGTTTAAATGGAACCTCCTTAGAACATGACACACCTACTGATAACATCATGGTTTGCAAGGACACAACATCCTTTTTTTGGTTCTAGTTAAGAAACAACTTTTTAGGTTGCAATGATTTATTGATTTATTGTTGGTCTGGACGTTCCAACTGTTTCAAAATTCGGTTCTGTAACCAGAATTGGAACTTGCACAGAGTCTTGCCGGTCTGAAAGGCCTTTAATAGCTGCAGAATATCTGGACAGCAAGGCTGGGCAATATTGCAGAAAAATATTAAAAATTAATGTCATGTGAAAATATTTTATCATGATGCATATATATTAAAAATACATAAGCAGGGTAAACTTTAGGATTTAGGGCAAAAAAACAAATAAGTGAGTCCTTCTGTTTAACTCTACTGGTTGGTGTTAAAGTTTATATAAATCTATATTTAACATGTATGGGATGGTTTCAAGACTTGTTAGGAGCATCATCTGATCACAAACCAGCTGCTACTCTGCTGTTTGTATTTGTTTTCTTTGGCAGTCGTTAGCATTGTATTTTTTCTGTGCACTTGAACTCGTGTTTTTTATTTAAAAGTGTATTCTTACATAACCCACTGCTCATAAAAACAATTCCTTTTATAATTTGTCCAAACAATGACCTTTTCTCACATTTACAGAACTTTAAATCATGAACATTACCTTAACTTAAAAACACTTTTGTAATGATGCTTTCAGGTGGTATATTGTTTGAAATTTATTTGCATTATATAATTCATGTGTTGTTCCTCACTGTTTCCCCTAATCTCCTCCACCAGAAGCTCATTTCCTCCTCAACTTAAGCACTAGAGTGATCTGAGTATGACAGATATTTGGTTCACCTCCTTTCTGCCTTAGCCACTGCAGCGTCTCACGTCAGCACTGAAAATAGTGCAGTGTCATAAGATGTTGTCATATAACGAATCATGGTTTGGGTCACTGAGATAGAAGGTACAGTTTGGATGCTGTGGATGAGGCTCTCATAGAAGAATAAGCCAAAGGGCCATTGGTTTGACAAGATGGCTCATTAAGAGATCCAGCAGAAGATCTTTTGATCTTTTTTATTTTAAAATTGACTGACAACGAAAGTCAAGTAGACATAGCAAGTTTGCATTTATTGTGCTCTTGTAAATGGATGATTTTAAAATGTAAAAATTACATTTACATATTACTGTTTGCTTTTTATGACACCAAGGTGTCATAAAAAGCACTTAATGCCAGTAGTTTAATAAGTCAATGAATCATTTGACCATTCATATCTTCCCATTAGACTTATCTTCCTGTCTAACATTTGTTCATACTGCTGGCTAATATAGCGATAGATGTCCTGGAATCTGATTGGAGCAATTCAGAGCCATCTAACACATTGGAGACAAGATAGTCACGTGTACAGATTTATCATGGTGATTATTCTGTTGTTCATATCTGCTGTTGTCTCCTGCAGGCAAATTACTTCATATTCAAATAGTTTCATCCACAGAATTTGCAGTTTAATTAGGAAGAGAACAAGAGAGACAAACATCAACATGGACACACACACACACACACATATATATACTGTGCACAACAGCATAAAAGTCCTATCTCCCTCAAACTGTGGCAGCTTTGCACTGTTACTTCTAGCTGGGTAATTTCTTCCCCTTTGGTACAAAATGGCCATCATTTGTTTCCTTTTCTCATCTAAAGTATCCCATGGCTATGTGTGATGATTTTAGAACTGTTTTTTTTTTTCTGTATAAGCTTAAACCTTTATAATTTGTTTTATTGACAGCCTCAATTTGTTGCTCATGTGTGGTTATCTATACTGTCTATTAAGAGTGAAAATAATTAAGATTGCATTATAGTTTTTGTATAAATACATGCACTTTTTCCATTAAAATGATGCCCAATTTTTCAGCAAATTTTGACTAAATGAGAGTACACTTGTATAAGATTCTATGATTAATCAGCACCACAAACTGTAATCTTTCTGGCAGCAGTCTTCCTGTGGTTTTACACTCGGCAGTAAGGGAAAATGAGAGGGGGTGACATGGATTCAGGTTCCCTGTATTGACTCAAAACATGGACGATTACTCCTTCAGTGCTTCCTGTCTTTATACTATCTTCAAGAAGGGGCACATACAGCAACAGTCTTTATGTAAAAAACTATCTCTTTACTGTATTTTCTTTCTTCCCTTTTTGTCCAGCTAAAAACATTTTTAGCATTTTTCCCCTTTTTATTCCTTACCTCATTTCTCTGAATTCCAAATTGAATCTAACCATAACATAACCCCAACCCTGTTGCATCAAAGTTCAGTGATACCTATTGCAACAAAAGCAATTTTAGTTCAAAACCTTAAGAACGAGTACTCGCAAAATCTAATGATTATAGTTTTTTTTAAATGTAAAAGATACTTAATAGATACTAAATAGATAGACCACTGTAGCCCACCATATAGGGGCTATGGGGCTGTCAGAGAATATTAGAATATAACACTTTCATTTCTGAAAATAAATAGTCAACAATAGGACGCGGGTGCAGTTTCAAACGTACTCAGGCACACATCTTCGCCAACATGCCCAACTCCTCTGCAGCTGCTTTATGGAAGTAAGGTTTGTATTAACAACCACCCCGTCAACACGTTACTAATCAACCTTGAATTCAGCCCTACTGTCCTAGTACATCTCTCAGCTCTGGTTGCTTGTACCAGCAGCCAACCATCTGCTTCTCCTTCCATAAAACTTAATGGGAGCACATCTCCAGTCCCTATTTTCATTATTACACTCTCTTATCATCACAGCAGCGTATGCTAACAGAGATAGCTGATGAGGCCAGACTGTGTGCTATTTGTCTCCGCTGGTTACTTGTTGTGCTTGAAGTGCATGTGGTTAAACATAGAATCAGTATTTCTATAAGTTTAATCCCACAAAATTTGTTTTGGTGAAAATTCATTTTTCCTGCTCACGGCTGCCATAGTGCATGCTACTGTTCTAGCCAAAAAAAACTCATCACAGGTACACAAATAGTAAAACTCTACTAGAACAGTTCTATCGCCGGTGAGTACTCAAACACTCGTACCCATCGCGACTTCATAAAGCCCTTTATTAGGACTTAAAATTTATGTTCTATTTAAATATGAATATGGAGTTGGGATAACTCTCATGTCAAACAAAACCCCTGTTGACACTGGATTTCAAATTTTGAGAAACCTAATGCCACCATTGGTGTGGCTGTCAGGTTACCTTAAATACAAGTTTGGCACAGGCAGTATAAATTCTGGCTGTGGCGTTATCCTTTAACCCTGCCGTCCTTCAGTGTTGTTGTCCATGGAGCCCATAGAAACCTGTTTGTGCTTTGTGTTACGGCCCAGTGGCTGCTTGGCTGCTCAGCCATGATTAATTCAGGCAGGCCTCAGGGGAGAACAGCCAGGCTGGGTTACTCAGCCAGAGATCTGGTGTCGAGCTGCCATAAAGACACTGGCTT
>KV751317.1:15126643-15140741 GCA_001698575.1 Mola mola
GGCAGCCTCAGCTGCAGAGCTCTGCTTGGCTGGAGCTGAGACTAGAGCTGGCAACCTTTCACACCTGTTCCTGAAATTGAGCAATTTAAGAAATTAAAATATTGTAAACCTCTTTGCCGTGCTGATGCACTAGATTTCCCCAATCATCTATATAATATCAGTGTTTTAATTTCCATCATGTTCAACACATAGCAGTTGATTGATAATGACTTGATGGTAAGTCTGTATTTGCATATTTTGACAATATTTTTTTCTGCCTGGGCAAAGACATAAATCTAAACAACAAATTCTAAACAGCCTATTCAAACATATTATTGAGAAACATATTTAGATCAATCTTGTGAATTGAGGTCCTCGATGTGTAATAACCAATAATGCAGATTACAGCCATAAGTATACGATTATCTGAGAATTTCCCACCATAAAATCAACTTGGAAATGATAGATATTGGTCTTTCATTACTTCCTTTCATTATCAATCTGGCAATTAAGTTAACTAAGATTTTGAAGTGCTGATTTCTGTTTGGTTGCTTATTTTGCTGCTATTAGCTCATGGCTGTCAACACTATCTCATAATTTTTGCTTTAATAGAAATTTTGATGTCCACAGTTTATGATGGTAGTCGACTCTGTTGTGGATGGTGGCCCCACAATATGAAATAATTTGGCAAAGTAATTTTTCTCGAACCATGTTGGTTGTTTAGCGACAGGTCTGGTTCAAAATCAGTGTTATTATCCTTGAAGGTGAGCCAGAGGTACCTCACTGTACAGCACTCCTTCCCCCTGTATATTGTCCATCCCATCAATCAACTGACTGTGAGGGATTGGTGACTCACACAACATGTCATGCTCATAAATCAACTAATGCTATGGCAAAATGGCATCTGACATCCATTAATAGCAGATCTGACTGCATGCAGAAGCATCTGCCCCCCAAGTTAGTGCGCGTTATGTTAGAGTGAGCTTTGTGATTCATCAGTGACTTGCTAAGAGACAGAAAGGGAAGAGGATTGGTTCCCATTGGACATTAATTACAACACATGTTGTTGTTTCACTTAACGCTTTAGATTGAAATTATATATTTTTCCACTTAAAGATAGCTTGATTATTATTTGAAGGGTTATGTTGAACTCTTGCTCATCATATGTAATGCATTATCATGTGGTGCTGCATTTTTTTTAGTCTTTGCAAAACTCTGACTTTATTAAACAAATAGTTAACCCCCAAATGAAAATTATATATGTTTTTTATATATATATATATTTAACATTCAAAATGTAAAAAAACCAACAGCTTCAAAATGAATTTTAAGCAGAGGATTGCCTGGTAATAGTGCTAAACAGTTGGGCAATCAAAAGAAAATTGAGAAAAATTTAAAAAATCAAATGATCCTGCTTCAGTAGATCTTTGTTCTGAGTGTATATGTCTTTTTATATTGTTTAAAAAGTCTAAATTTGTTTGTGAAAGAAAAATTACAACTATTGGATGGTTGAGTAAATCAAACATCACACTGAAACCCTGGAACTTGGCCTGCATGTTTTTTTTTTAATTTTGTTGAACTAACCGCTCAGTTACAAACTAAGGATTGGCTAGTTTGTTGTCAGGCATAAAAAAAGCTTAAATTTAGGCTTATACAATATATCAACAGTCATATCAGTATTGTTCTCGATGAGAATAACCCGTTCGATGTGGCTGCTTTTGTTTGTATATGATCCCCTCTCTGTTTCAGAAGTTGGTGGTAGTGCACTAGTTTCCAACAGTTTGGCAACCACCAGATAAAGAATTAAAAAACAAGAATTGCGTGTAGGTGTGTTTGTTTTTGGCCAGACAACGTTTGTGTGGGCAGAAGTAACATGTACTTTACTTTTGAACGAGACAATGTCCGCTGCCTGGGCATTAGTTATCATGTCATTGATTACATGTGTTTCAGTGTTTATAAAAGTTGATTATCTTAGAAACGTATTTTTATACAGATCATATCAAAATCATTCAATATTGGCCACAATAGCAATTTTAATATCGGTTAGTGGGATCGACTTAACTGGTCATTTAGTGCTTAAAATTATTTCTATTCCGTTAGTTGTCTGTGTTATAACTTCGTACGCTGTCTTTAAGGATGTCACAGCAGCATTACTCAGTTGCTCCGCCTTTCCTATCTCCCACTCAACACAAACAGGCACACACAGACATGGACACACAGTTAATCCAAACTCACTCATTTTAATGGGACAGTTTTCATCCCCTGCATCAAATCATATTGTTGTCACCTCTACCATGTCTTAATGGCCGAGTACGACTATCACATGTTCATTTTTTTTTTTTTTTCACATCCCCTAATGTTCAAGCAAGACAGCTTTATTCATGATATTAATTTGACATCAACATTGTTATTTTCCTTATCTTTTCTATTAGGCAGGGTTCAATAATAAAAATGTCATCACATCTATTAAGAAAAGACAAATTATGACATTTATAGCTCGTACAATTTATTTCCTCGCACTGTGCCGTAAGACATGTAAGCATTCTGCCTCACCAGTTGCCGGACAAACCCTGGCTGCAGATCACTGCAGAGGCTGACTAACATGGTGGGGTGCATGTATTTTTTCTTTTTTTTTTTCGCTGCCAAGAATAAAATGATTCAAAACACTGGCTGTTGTAATTGGCTATGAGATATTGTGTGTTTATCCCTCCACAATTAATGAAACACATTTCTGTGAAAGATCTAATAAATCTGTGCTCTTACGTGTGTATTATTTTATGTCATGAATAAGAAATAACTTTAATCCAGTTCTGAGTCTGTCAGGTTGTGTTAGATGCTGTGTCAGCCTCTTGCAGAATAAAAAGGCATCCAAATAGACTTTTCACTGTTCTAGATATCCTATTATTGTTAGATCATACTGTTTGTAGCCTTGCTGTAAATACATGAATGTGTTGTCAGACAAACTGACAGAGGCCCGTGTTTCTCACCTGACCTTTAATCCTCTTGGCCAGCAGCATCTCTAATGCATGATTAATGATCTGTTTAGCGATGTGCGGCCTGCTTAATAATGAGAACACAGATTAAGGCCTTTTAGTTTTCTTGGTTATTATATGATGATTGTAATGGAGGAATTTGCAGTTTTATTTTGTTGATGTTGTATTCTCACTGACTAAATGAGCACCCTTCCCATTATCTCCCTTTGTGACTCAGCTGGTCGGTGGCCACTTTGACCTGGAGATGAACTTCATCATCCAGGAACCTGAGAGCATTGTGTGCATGGTGGAGCTTTTGGACAAGTGTGAGCCTACCTGTCAGGCTGAGGTCTGGAGCATCTTCACCGCCATCCTCAAGAAGAGTGTCCGCAACCTTCAAGTATGCACTGAGGTGGGGCTCATCCAGCAGGTGCTCCAGCGGATATCCACCACTGAAAGCATGATTGCAGGTACTGAAAACAGCGTCTCGTGGCAAACGTTATTTTTAAAGCTTATTTTACATGGAACAAATCATTTTCTGTTCGATTACCACAACGTTAATCAGTCTGATATCAAGCTCAAACTTAAACACAGCTAACTTGTGTGACATAATAATTATCTAGCTTTAAAGCTGTAAAGTCTCCCTTGCATCTGAGTCTAGTCTGTCGCTCATCTGCAAATTAGTTTGAATTAATCCTACAGTGTTCGGCTCAGTGAACTTTTGCCAGTCAGAACAGTGCTGGCCTGGAGGGTTTGTGCAGTCAACCAACAGTGATATCACCCAGTGGTAACTAAGCAGTAAAAGTGATGGTAATATTCAATACAGTAAAAATCCTTGCTTTCTTATCTTGTTTATAGTTTTCTGAAAAGTAATATCATATAACCAATTTATCTTTTTTTTATTGATTGACATTTACAGATTGAAATTCTCTAATTATCTATTAAGCTCTTTACATGTTGTAAGCTTAAGAAATTCATTCTGGTCCTTGCACTTTTCAAATTTTAGATTTTCAACAGTGTCCTCTCCTCATGAAATGAGTGATGGTGTCAATCTCGAACAAATAGCTACCCTTTAATACTTAAGTGGAAGAAAGACCGGCCACATGTAGCCACTCAGCCTTAAATTTGTAGGATTAATCCGAATTTAGTGTGTTTGCATACTCATAAATTGTTACAGATCTGTCATACTATGGGGCGTCATAATTAGTCTGTAACAAATAATGAAATAGGCTGTATAGTAGCTGAGCCTCTGAGTGTCATCTCTATTTTAAATCTGTTTTTAATTGTTTTCTTAAAACTTGCATTTTGCTCACCCTACTTTTAAATTTGTCTTAGATGTCTTCCTTTCACTAGCTGTGGAATCACTGTGACATTTAGATAATCAAAATGCCAATAGAAATTGGAATAATGGTGACTTGGATCTTTCTAAAGTGGGAAAACTAGTAAAATTTAGTAAAATCAGAGACTACCTTATGAATTATTGAACCTTTTTTTTTTAATTTTAGCAAACCATAGCCACTTAGAACTTCCTTTCCCCTTAAATAGTGTGCTATCATATTTTGTCAATCCTTGTGTGTTTCTACTGTATGCTAACCCCCTGTTTTTGTGTATGCATGTCTTACAGACCTACTGGTAGACATGTTGGGTGTGCTCGCCAGCTATAGCATCACAGTCAAAGAGCTGAAGCTTTACTTCAGCAAACTGCAAGGGGAGAAAGGCCAGTGGGTGAGTCAGAATCATGCCACGGTGATCCGTCTTGGTTGTCTGGGAACAGGAATGTGCTCGCAACACTTAAACTGCTGCTGTCCTGCAGGTCAATGACAAGATAAATTATGTGAAACTAGGCCGATGCTCCACAGTAGTCCTGGATCCGGAGCTGCTCTGCATTTGATATTTGGTGATTCATGAGAACCATCTTTGTATAAAGGAATAGCCACCGTGCGGATGTATAATGCATGCAGACAAGACATTTTACTACATCTTGGCAGAACCAGTGGCACACAGGGACACCGATGAAACAAGTTAGGGAAGCAGTGACACCCATTGATCACTGACACTAATCAAGTTGTCAAAGAAATAGGGCAAGTTGCTTTCATCCATCTAAATTTCACCTCACTCCCCCTTCCCCAAGGAACTTTCACCACTGCTCCTCTCTTCATTATTTTTTTGTGAATTATCTGGGGAGACAGAATGGATGCTATTAGTTCACAGCTTTTAACTATCAAGTGTTCTAGTTCTGAACATTATGACACAAAACCAAACTGCAACCCAAATCATGACAATCTATGTAATTTTTTTTCAAATTAGTGACAATATCCTCTGTATGATACACAATGATCAATCAGTATATAATGCAAATGAAGAGAGAATTCTCAGTGTGCTACTAAATCTTTGGATGTCAGCATCTGATCAGTCTGAGAGATAAATTTAGAACAAATAGAACCAAAGCTGCACCTTGCTTTTAGTTATTTGTGGCTCCATGCCTGAATTAGAAGTTTGCAACAGGTCTTCATATGAATGCGTTTGACTTTTGAAATCAACATTGTCAGCAAAATGATCCTTGTGTGTGTTTTTGTGTTCTTTCCTAAGCCTTGTCATGCAGTGAAGCTCTTGTCAGTCCTGAGATACATGGCCCACAAGTCTGGCCCGGACTCCTTTTTCAGCTTCCCGGGTAAAAATGCAGCTGTAAGTATACATAATGTCCACCATTGCACCACAGCATGGAAACAAACATCCTCTTGAGTGTGTTTACACATAGATGTTGAGCTGACTGGTATTAATTTTAGAGGTTGTCGGATTGCTGTTTCAGCACATGAGCAGATTTCCCACTAGATAGTATTGCAAAAATAGTGAGAAACCAGAATGTTGAACTCCACCATAACTGACCCCCAGAATTTGAAGTATTTTCTTTCAAATATTACATGATGATTTATCCTGAATCATTTAACTGTAAGTGCTTCTTTAACTGATTTGCAGTGAGCCAGCCATTCACTGACCCATGTCTTTTCTTCTGTAATTAAGAATATTGGAGCTCTGCGCTTGAATCTTTCTCAAGCCTTGGAAGCTGTGATTCTTGCTGAAAAGTTATAAATTATCCAGACATGGTGCTGTGCCTTAAAGAATGTTTGAGTGAGCCCTATTTTTCTACACAGTTGATGCATGTCTGACTAAATTGCTTTACAGTTTTGAAGTCTTCACATTATGCTTGCAGTATTTTGTTATACCTGTCATGCAGGTTACTTTATTCAAAAGCTCTGCCACCTTAATCTTCATATGTATCAAGCTGCAACTCATGTCCTTTCTGGCCTTACCTCTGCTGGTAGAGTGGCCGTTCATTGTTTGAATGGTTGGTTGTTTGGTCCCCAACCCCTGCAGCCTGCATGTCAAAGTGTCCTTCGGAAAGATACTGAACCCCAGAGCACAGTTGTGTACAAATGTACGTGTGTTTTTACAAAACTATTGTTGTGCTCATGACCGAATCATTTAGAACGTTTGACTGAAAGCTACGCTGTTTTCCTGTTGCTGCTGCAGAGCGTGGTGTGGCATGGCACCATTTTAATTTCTAGGGTAACTTTTTCATACCTATGTACATCAGTGACTGTTTGATTATTCATTAGTTACATTATTCATTGTATATGATTATACATTAATTACAGTTTATAATCCATTTATAAATAGTTCATAACACTTCATAACCAGTTGGCTCAGGATTTATATGTCCATAGAAGTCAAGGACAAATGAACAATATCATGAAGATGAATACAAACTTTTAATTACATGGATTTTGGCTCTTAAGGATGTCCCTGCTTATATATAAAATGTTGCATTAGTCTAGTATGTGTTGTGCTCATTAGGTTGCCAGCTTCTGCGTGCAAACCTTTATTGTCACGTTGATGGTTCTTTTATGGGTCTTTGTGTGTTTGGGTCTAATTTGGGTGATCTAAACACTCTTATTATCAGTTTATGTTCACCAACAATATCTTAAAAGGTGTTTTTCCCCAATAATGAGACCTGAAGGCCTACTAGGAGATGTGCAGAAAAGTAAGTTAGACCAGTGGCTTTCTTGCTTTTGATTGGAAGCAGCTTGTTTGCTTTGATATTTCTTTGTCCAAACACTTTTTGGATCTCTTTCAGAAAGACTTATTTTTGTTTTTTGTTTCGGCATTAACTTGAGTTGGGGTTTTAATTATTACGTGGTGAAAAACCCACTCAAATTTGTAGGACTCAACCACTACACTACCTCATGTTCTTTTTTCTCTCCCGATAGGCTATAGCTCTGCCTCCTATAGCAAAATGGCCATACCAGAATGGGTTTACATTCCATACGTGGCTCCGCATGGATCCTCTCAACAATATCAATGTAGACAAGGACAAGCCTTACCTCTACTGGTAGGTAGATCTTTAACCTTTGTTTGACATTTAAATGTTTAATTGCACTTGTACATAGTATAGAATGTAGAAATATAACCAAGATCATAAATGCATTTGAATCCCAATTGAATGCTTCCATTGCCATCCTTCCTGTCTCATTCTTTGCTGCCTCGCCGGATTACAGTTGGATTACAGTTAGCATGAAAATGTTTAGCTGCACTCAAAAACTAAAACTGTGTGTTTATGTCTCCCTTCATTTCTTTCCAGTTTCCGCACTAATAAGGGCCTAGGTTACTCTGCACACTTTGTGGGAGGCTGTTTGATAGTGACCTCATTAAAATCCAAGGGTAAAGGATTCCAGCACTGCGTGAAGTACGACTTCAAACCACAGAAGGTATGAAAGGAACAAAAACTTATTTGGTAACTCTGGTAAACTAAATATTCCTGCACGAATCCTGTAAATGTCTCTGCAAAAACATGACAGAAATCAGCACATCCATAACAAATGGCATGCATGCACAAAAACACATGTGCTTGCATGATAAATCTAGACTGCGAGTATCACGTCTTACCTGACTCTGGGGAGAGGCAGAACTAGATGGAGGAGGAATGAGGACGATGGGAGAGAAGGATTATCCAATATAGCTGGTGCCTTTCAGGCGTAAGATGAGCAGCAGACCTCTGCTGTCAGAGATGTGCTGTTTTGTCTCTGGACAATTTGAGACATCCTCCTCCTTACCATTACCACATTACAACAACAAATCTCATGGGCATTTTTGTTGATGTTTAACTCTTCTTTATCTCTGGAGTAAACCATAATACCCTATTTCCACTGTGATAACATTGTAAGTGTAATTCAATGGTTATAAGGAGGTGGAGAAAATCAGAAACTTAAGTAGGTGGAATTTTAGCTTAAGGGGACTGAGTCATGAAACATGATGGATCTAAATGAGTAGGCAAGAAGATTCTTATTAATGCTGACTTAGTGATATGTTGTTTTGTGTGCGATTGACACTCCACCTATACCATAATAGATTTTGTTAGTGAGGTTCAGCCCCTTTTTGTCGTTGCAGTGGTACATGGTGACTCTTGTTCACATCTACAACCGCTGGAAAAACAGTGAAATTACCTGCTTCGTGAATGGGGAACTGGCCTCCTTTGGGGAAATCGCCTGGTTTGTCAACACCAGTGACGTAAGTAGCGACAATTTTTAACCATTATTTATAATTAATAATCCCCCTGTAAGTGGACCAACAAGGACCACATTCATAACTGAGTATTTGAACAGATTCTCATGGATAACTGATTAAAAGAATATATAAACATTTTGGAAATTTTATTGGATTTTATTTCCTTATTCTGCATAGTTTGTTTAAAACATTGATAACCCTTTAATTTCTCTGCCTTAATTAATAAGATAAAGATAAGATTGGAGAATACCAACGGGGGCAAACCACAGAGCCCAGCCAAAATATAATCCCTCTTCAAACTATAATCTCACGCACAAAATTATTACCCTTCTTGTTTTACTTCTTGAAACCTCTGAAAAATATCAAGTATCTCGGTGTCTTGTTCATGAGTAAGGGGAAAATGGAGCGGGAGACTG
The DNA here is from genome assembly GCA_001698575.1 of Mola mola. NCBI lineage: Eukaryota > Metazoa > Chordata > Actinopteri > Tetraodontiformes > Molidae > Mola > Mola mola. The sequence goes on from KV751317.1 coordinate 15,135,573, forward strand.
ACAGACGGATTGGGGCAGCGTTGGCAGTGATGCGGACGCTAAAGCGGTCTGTTGTGGTAAAGAGAGAGCTGAGCCAGAAGGAAAGAAAGCTTTCAATTTACAGGTCAATCTATGTCCCAACTCTCACGTATGGTCATGAGCTCTGTCTGGGTAGTGACCGAAAGAATGAGATCGCGAATACAAGCGGCCAAAATGAGTTTCCTTCGCAGGGTGGCTGGGCTCAGCCTTAGAGGTAGGGTGAGGAGCTCGGACATCCGGGAGGAGCTCAGAATAGAGCCGCTGCTCCTCCGCGTTGAGAGGAGCCAGTTGAGGTGGTTCGGGCATCTGGTCAGGATGCCTCCTGGACGTCTCCCTGGGATGTGTTTCGGGCGTGCCCATCCGGGAGGAGACCCCGGGGCAGACCAAGGACACGCTGGAGCGATTATATCTCTCGGCTGGCTTGGGAACGTCTTGGTATCCCCCCGGAGGAGTTGGTGGAAGTGGCCTGGGAGAGGAATGTCTGGATAACCCTGCTCAAACTGTTGCCCCCGCGAACCGGACCCGGATAAGCGGCGTAAAACGAAACGAAATTAAACCTCTGAAAAATGCTGTATATGTAAAATTCCACTTGTTTTTTTTTAAAAAAAACATTTGTTCATAGAATTTTCTAATATAATTGTCTGCTTGCAGAGGACAGCGGGTGAAACCTCCATCCATCTTTTAAGCATGCATATGAAAGTGGAAAATGACTACTTGTACAGCCACAACCCCTGCATTTCTCACACATCACTGTATGAACTATGTCAAAGTCAATACAATTGATTTCTGACATGCTGAGATATGAGATTCTTTAAATCAGACTTGGTTAGGACTCAAAATGCTTCCACAGTGTAGTAATAATCCCCTCAATGTGTCAGAAACCAAATTAGCAACTTAAATGAGAGGTTGCCTCGTCATTGTCAACATTCTGCTTATGCCTCACTGACCGTGACCAAGGGAAGATAAGGCATTATCATGTTAGCCAATATGCTTATAGTTTGAAGCTGTGTGTCGCCATTTATATCTAGCATTAACTTGCCTTTTGTCTCTGTCTTGCTATTTTTGGCTTGGGTTTTCTTTCTTCCTGTCTTACATTCTTATTTCCTTACTTTGACCCTAAATCACCTTTTTTTGTGGCTGTTCCTTTTTTTTTTTTTTCCCCTTTCATTGTGACCTGAAACCCCCTCCGCCTGCTGCAGACGTTTGACAAGTGTTTCCTGGGATCGTCTGAGACGGCGGATGTCAACCGTGTGTTCTGTGGACAGATGGGAGCAGTTTACCTGTTTGGAGAGGCTCTCAGTGCTGCTCAGATCCTGGCGATCTATCAGCTGGGTCCGGGTTACCAGGTTGGACGGCATAAAGCCTGACATGTCTCTTACAGTTTTATTTAAAGACATGTAGAAAGTTACACTGGCAAATGATGTACTATTATTATTAAAGCACTTCCATCAATCTGAGATCCCTAGTTTTCAAATTTTCTTACCATGTTCATAATATATGATGGAGCCAAAAAAGGAAATTTTAATATGGTTGGATTGTCATGTGGTCATTTTATTGAGCAGATGACTTGGTTTGCTGCAATAGACATCATCTTACTATCTGAACCTTTCACTATCTTTAAATTTAGACACTCATTTGATATTAGTTTGGTTGTCTCTTTAATTTTTTATGAGTGTTTTATGCTTTTTTTTTCCCTCTCAATATCCCACGCCTCTCCTCAGGGTACTTTCAAGTACAAGGCTGAGAGTGATTTGCTGTTTGCAGAGCATCACAAGACCTTACTTTATGATGGCAAGCTGTCCTCTAGTATTGCCTTCACATACAACCCTCGCGCCACAGATGCCCAGCTCTGCCTTGAGTCCTCTCCCAAGGACAACGCTTCCATTTTTGTCCATTCACCCCATGCGCTTATGCTTCAGGTAATTGTTCCTTTGATGTAACAGTTTGCTCGTAGAGCACATAATAGGATATCCCTGTGGAGTTGAAGAAGCATTGCTACTATTTTCATTCTTTAAATTGAATCTGTAGTCACCATACTACACTGCTGTTACATCAATGTTGTTATAAATGTATTTACCAGCTGGTTCCCTGTTCCTTTCCCTAGCACAGTTCCATATGTACCTCTCTTCGCTCTTTGTTCTTCCTCTGCGATGATGGAAGCAGCCCAGTTGGTGTCTTCATTTTAATAGCCTCATTAGGTCAGAGGTGAAAATGTGTTAGGCTAGCCAGACTACTGCAGCTGCTGAAAAACACAACCTGGTGCTCTAATTATGCAATCAGCCTTCTCTGGGATATTTAATTTGGAACTAGATTCAAGTATTTATGCATTTTTCTATTGCATATGCCGCTGCATTCTGCAAATCTGATTCTTATTCTGATACAAATACATACAAACACACAATACCTTTACTTAACTTGTGTTGAGTTTTCCTTTCTCGAGCACTAATTGAGTTTTCTCTCATGCCCTCTCATCAAAGAAAATCCTTTGTTTCCATTGTGAGGGAGGCTTTTGCTACCACATAAATCCCATCCCTCCACCACACACACACACACAGTGTGAAATATGAATGAATACATGACCTATATTATCTGTTTTGCTTTGCCATGCTGAAATACTCCAATCCTATAGAGTGAAAAGTTTTGCTAAGCCACTGTTTATGTTGCAACATACAACAATACAGACATCAGCTCATTCATTAAAATTTCAAACAAAATGGGATCAATTTAGTATTGAAATGTTTAATATTGAGATTGGACTATTTACGCACTCAAATATTAAGGATTTCTGCAAACTAGATATGTAAACTAGATATGTAAAAAAGGGTTTGAATGATACTCAAACAAGCTGATATTGCATCGTTTCTTCTACAAAATATATTGAAAACATTTTTAGCATTTTGGGTATTTTAAAGTCAGAACTATAAAAAATTATAACAACCCTCACCACCAATGTCTACCCCAGACTGTTCTTAGGGTGTCAAAAATGTGGTGTCATTTTGCATTAAGCAACGCAGCAAATACTGGAAACTATGTCAACCCGTGGATCTTATTTATTTAGCCTCAGAACAAATGTGTCTGTGTGACCCATATGCAAATGTTTGCCTTGTTGAATATAGACAGTTCTGTTTTCAATTTATTTTATTTTCCCCTTAATAGGATGTGAAGGCTGTGGTGACGCACTCAGTCCAGAGTGGCATACACTCCATCGGAGGCGTGCAGGTCCTCTTTCCACTGTTTGCACAGCTGGATTATCGCCAGCCCTCCAGCCACGAGCTGGACACCTCTGTCTGGTATTCTTGTTAAAACTTTAATTATGTCCATAGACTTTATGAGGGTGCAATAATAAATCACTTGAGGTATACCTTTTAAATATGCCTCTTAAGAAATAAAATGCTGATATGCGATATTTGGATAATTATTAAACATGTTTTTAGGTCATATTGGTAATCCAATTACTCTGATTATGTCCTAGTTGTGATTGTATTATGGTAGTTTTGTTTGTATGCACAGATTAATGACCACTGATCTAAAGGCAGCATTTTGTGACGTTTCAGTGTATTTCCGCTGGCACTATTACTACGCTGTTTTCAACAATTGTTAACATTTAGCAATACCGCTGTAAAACAGCGACCTGCAGTTTGTTTTTCCAACTTTGCTGAGCTTGAAGTCTGAGAAGCCATCTTGCATTTTTTATCGCAACACTGTTCAATCTGCTGCCCTCAAGGTGATCCTGAGTGGAGTCCTAACACAATGGGGGCACCCTCATTCAATCACAATTCATGTAGGATATGCCCCTCACAGTTAGGGCTTTGTCAGCCGCTTACATAGATTATTGTCACTGTCTAACTCATGTCTCTCTCTATCCCCTCCATTTGCTGTCTCTGTGTTTATTAGCTGCACTTTGCTATCCTTTGTGATGGAGCTCTTGAAGAACTCAGTGGCTATGCAAGAGCAGGTCCTGGCCTGCAAAGGCTTTCTCGTCATTGGCTACACTTTGGAGAAGGTGAGATAAATACATAGGGCTCAGCTGGCAAATACACGAGAGAGCCATCTTCCTGTGCTAGTACCTTCACCTAATGAACACAGCACAGTAAAAAGGCTGATCTCGATTCCCTTTACATCGTAAACACACCAAGACAGGCACACACCAGCACTTCATCTATTTTGGAGGTCCCAGCTAGCTCGAGTTCTTGTTAGGCAGAAGATGAGCTCTTCCTCATCTCTCTAAAAATGTTCCCTTCTCATTTTCTGTGTGTACCCCGTTCATCCCTTTCTGCTTTGCCTGTCTTGACCCTATACACTGGCACATCATCCCATCTTTTGTGTCTCACCTCCTGTTGGTGCACTTTGTCTCCCTGTCTGCATTGCAGTCTTCCAAGGTGCACATGACGCGGCCCGTTCTGGACATTGTGCTGGCCTTTTCCAGATACCTTAGCAACTTGCAGAATGGCATCATGCTGCTCAAGCAGCTGTGCGACCACATTCTGTTCAACCCTGCCATCTGGATCCATGCCCCTGCCAAGGTAATATGAATGCACACTTAGACACATTCTTTTGCATTTGGTTTCCTTTGTAAAGATTAACATGTATGTAGAACACACATAATGCTTCCAAAAGACAGAAATGCCCCGTCATCATCATCCTCTCTTGCTCTCTTTAGTTTTTTGATATTTTTTGTTTTCACTGTTTGGTAGATCAGCTCAAATTCGAGGCTGTCCCCCAACCTATGACTCAGTGGCGGCCACTTAAATAGGCATGACTTGCCTACAACCCTGAGGGCCATAGATGCCTCGGCTAGCTGCTTATTCCACTCAACATGTAAAGTGAATGTGTGATATGTGTTCACATGTTCTTTATCTTTTTCAGGTGCAACTGACACTGTACACATACCTGGCGACAGAGTTCATCAGCACAGTGACCATCTACAACACCATTCGCAGGGTGGGCACTGTTCTTCAGGTCATGCACACGCTGAAATACTACTATTGGGTTATCAACCCCCAGGACCGCAGTGGAGTCATACCCAAAGGAATAGGTAAGAGTTCACACGTAATGCACAAATATACATAACGTAGTACAGTAATGTTGTTACAAGTTCGTCAAGTGATACATCAGATTAGAGACATTATTATTACTATTATTATTATTATT
>KV751317.1:15144144-15165172 GCA_001698575.1 Mola mola
TGGAGGGTCATTTTTTATATGTGGCAACATAATGAGCTGACGGCAGGCTTTGATCAGTGTTCCCTATTTCACATTGGCTTACAAAATCTTTTCATATGTTGAAATTTTAAGTGTTCATTACAGTAAAGAAAACATCCTTATTTCTTTCATACTGATGCTTCCACATGTGTGTGCGCACACTTACAAAACAGCTTTAATCAATTTGAAACCCAAGCACATTTGGTATAATCACAACCAAGTTTTACTTCCAACCAGCCTTAATCTGACAAGGTCCTGCTGTAGTCACGCATTGATTATCTAAAGTCTTTATTGTGTTAAAAACTCTCCTACGCAACCATGCTGGACAGACGATATACATCACAAAAACTTTGTATTGGTTTTATACATGTGAGCACATTCTATGGAACATGAAACAGCCCTCTGTTTCTCCTTTGCTGTACATTCTCTTGATTTAATCTGTGACAAACTCCCAAAATGGCCCCCTGATTGCAGTCTTTAGTAACGTCAGAGCCAATCAAACAAACCGAGGAAGTACCGTTTCCCTCGAATTAGCTCAAGGGAAAGGAACCAAGATAAAATGGAAAAAAAGAAGGGGATACGCCATCCCTCCCGCCTCCATGCTGGGGTAATTTTCTGGCGGTAAAGGTTCAGTGACTCATAATTTGAGTGACTTAGGCGTAGAAACAACATGACCGTCTGCTGGGGCAATGGGGCATCGGTTAGCGCCAAGGTCTGAAGAGACAAGTGAAATCCAAGCCCTACTGTCTCTACACTCGAAACAAATGGACACTGACATTGTCTAGATAATTTATCTAAACAGTCAGTCTCTTTGCTATAACTGAAGCCAAGCTCTCTAGAAAGGCCTTCGACTCTGGCTTTCTCATTTGAAACAATAGCAAAACCATTACAGTGTGATAGATATCAGTGGCCTGGACATTTTCCCCCCCTGTTTTTCTTAGTACTGGCAGGGATTTTCAGGTGTGTACAGCCAACAGTTTGTGACAGTGATTTGCATATATTGAGACCAGTATATGATTTAGTTGTTGATTTGTGCAGATTGTCCCTCTGTGCTACAAAGTAGACAGCTGAATGTTTATAAATCCCAGCATTAGAAAAAATAAATCTTAAAAATGCAACTTGCTACAGTATCAAATATTACATTACGAAAGCACAGAGGTCAATGCCGAACAGACAAAAAGTGTTTTTATATTTTTCAGTGCATCCACTTCTGCACAACTGTTACCATTTTTTTTTTTTTTTTTTTTTTTGCCTCAATCCTTAAACAGAAATTCTGAAGGTAATAGCTGCTCTGCTGAAGAACTGTCCTCCATCCCCTGAGAGCATGGAAGTACGGAGGGTCTTCCTGTCAGACATGATCAAACTGTTCAATAACAGCCGAGAGAACCGCAGGTAAAAAATTCAACCGGTCCACAGGATTAAGATCTCATGCTTATCCACGAGGTGCTTACAAGCCTGCGGGATTCACATTCAGCCGTGCAACCCCGTGTGCTTCTCTTTGTTTTGCCTCAGGAGTTTGCTGCAGTGCTCCGTGTGGCAGGAGTGGATGCTCTCTCTGTGCTTCATCAACCCGCGGAACAACGAGGAGCAGAAAATCACGGAGATGGTGTACGCCATCTTCCGCATTCTGCTTTATCACGCCATCAAATATGAGTGGGGCGGCTGGCGCGTCTGGGTGGACACCCTGTCCATCACCCACTCCAAGGTCAGGACACTCATTATGTACACACACACACACACACACACACACACACACTCAAAGGTTTGACACAGCCTTGTTTTTCTTCTTCTGTGGACTGTCTTCTGTCTCCTCGTCTGTTATATTTTTTTAATTATTTTTGTTTATTTTTTTGTGTTGCATTGTTTCTCTTTTCCTTCACTCAACACTCTCTCTCTCTATTGTAAACAGAAGAAGATGCACATGCAGCCTCAGTTTTGACAGCCTAAGCATTCATCCCTTGATTGTAACCATAGCTGCCATCCTCAGATTCCAGCCAAACGGATAGTAATGTTCAGTCAAAGCTGTCTGCTTTGTCACCCATATGTTGATTTGGAGTCTTACACAATGCATTTTGTCAAATGAGAAATTAGGGCGCATTATCATTTGACCCTCTAACTCGCAGCATAGGCTTGCAGGGTAATTGAATCTTGCCTCACAGTGCCCATCAGATTGAGCTTGGGAAGACATATAGTGATTACAATTTAAAAGCTACTTGCGGTATAAACCGATGGAAATGAGTCCACGAGCTCTTCGTTCGCGTTACGCAGATAAAAAATAAACTTCTGGCACTTCTTATTTCCAAAGGCTGAAATTCACTGTTTATATCACATTACACTGCTCTGCTCCATCACAGTGAAGTAATTGAGGTTGGTGTCAGATTGTGGTCTGGGGGCTTTTTAAGTCTGGCAGATTGAAGGTTGAGTTAAAGAAGTGCTTGTGATATGAGACGCTGCACTGTAGCGTGGGGATGCTGTGAGTGCTGGAGTCCAGTAGGGGGCACAGATAGACTGCCTGGCGGCTGATCAGCATGAAGGCGGCTGTTAGCCGGATGATAGTGAGTATGTTGTATGCATGACACTCCGAAAATTGTAGAAATAACCTGCAGTGAAAACGAAACATGCACAAACAATGGCTTAAGGAAATAAAATGCAGTGAAGGGACAATATTTGATGTAAGATGAGGACACATTGTGGTACTGTGAATCCATGACAGTGACAAAATAACACATGCATATACGGGATATCAGGGCAGGTCTGCATAGCTTACTGTATTGTCCTGTCCTGTCCTGCTATTCCACTTTTTAATACATATGATACTCACAATAAAATCATTTTCCATTTTGCCAAATATAGTATTATTCAGACATTATCATTTATATTTTATTCATATTTTCATGCAAAATCATTATGTTGCTATCTTACCTTGTAGTGTAGCATAATGTCTAGTTTGCTGTTTACTGTTTGTACACGACAGGCTATGATTACCTTTTTTTTTTTTTTTCCTGTAAAAAGCTAAAGAAACTCAATTGCAATTTTATTGTCCTGTTTGATAGATTTCCTGCCACCTTTGTAGCAGCAAAGCTGTTTGTCACTGTTGCTCTCTCCTCCCGCTGCTGCAGGGCTGCCCGTGAGTGCACGATTGTGTGTGTGCGCAGATATGTGCGTCTGTGTTCGTGTGAATGTGAGTTACCAGGCACATTTTTACTTTGCCATCTCTTCTCTTGGGCTCTAGGAAGCCATTTTCTCTGAGCCCATTGAATATTCATTGAAACCGTGCGAGAACAATCAGAGAAACAAGGCCTCATAAATACAACCAGCCCACTGGGAGCCTCTTGATAAGAGCATATATGCATTCACAAATACATATTTGTACTTTTCCCCTCTACATTTACTTCATGATTTAGTTTGCCTCATGTCATCCATAGTACAAATATGTCAGCTGTCATTGCGACATGTATAAATTTATATGCCTGTTAAATGTTTGATTTATATTTCTTAGTTAAGTCGTTAGTTACATCTTATTTCATGTTTTATTTTTTATTTTTTTTCCCATAATTTAGGGTATTTTTTAACAGGTTTTTGGGAAGTCCTTTGGGAAGAAAAATTAAGTTAGTGATTACAAGAGTTTAATTCTCCTTTTCCTATTTCTGTCCAGAGTTCTGGTCCTTTGCCTTTATATATTATTAATTCATAAAACTGGATTCTCACAATTGCAAGAAACTGAGCAAACAAAATATTCCTGACTTATTCAAGTTCAAGTTTTGTTTTATTTTGGTGTGATTGTAGAAAATTGATTTTTTTTTTTTTTTTTGGGATCATCAGCTTAAACACATGTTGTTCACATACATTGACATAGATTTACAGACCATCAAGAGTAAATTTTAAATTATATTTTATTGTCTCCTGGTATAGCAGACACTAGCAAAAGGTGCCAAGAGCCTGGTTAAGAATTTATCTTTGTGTGTGTCTCTGCATGTATATCCCTCTGTCCGTCATTTTTTGAAGTTTATCTGCCTGTGCATCTCTGTGCATAGACAGATGTTACTGCAGGTGGGCATGCTGACACTACAGCCCTCCCACCCCGAGCCCACGCACCTGCCCAAGGTGCCCCTCGTCCATCTCTGCACACAAATCAGTTGAGGAGTAGATTGCCAAAAGAAAAAGACTGAAGCATGAAGGACCCCGTGTCCTTCAGACTCCCACTGTCAGTAAACTTCATTATACCTGTCAGGTGTTTTACCATTAAACTTAATATGAGAACAAATGAGCCAGCAGCTCTCTGATGTGCAGATGTACACTTGAAAAAAATTATTTGTGGCTAATTGTCCCTTTTTTAAGCTAATGTGGAAATGTGCAATACAAGCACAATGTAGTTTTTTTTTTTCCACTTAGGGTAATTGAGACACACGTAGCAGTCAAGCTGTGGTTATTAGCAAAGAGTGTCTCATGGATGCATTGACAAGTGGACAAAAGAAGGGGAAAGAAAAGAAAAGTCAATGTTACATAATAACCATGCATCAGGTGTTGTCTATACTGTTTAATAGAAAGCCGATCACCAGTTATAGCATCTGTGTGTTTAATCTTTTTACATTGTAATTATAAATATGTGAATTTAAAATACTAAAACCCTCAATATGAAATGTAGAAGAATCAGCTGATGGAAACCACAAAAATGTAAGTGGGTAGTAATATACCATTTCTATGTACAGTAGTCTAAGGGATCCCTGCACGAGCTTGTTCTCCTATGGTTTTGATAGAAATTACAGATAAAGACTGTTTGCATATTATTGGATCAGATGGGCAGGAGAGACCTACGCTGTAAAATATTTTCACAAGGAGTGAGAAAGGAAGACATTGTGAACAAGAGTGAAACCACACAGCACAGCAGTAGCAGATGACATTGATTTTGGAGGAGGAATTGCATTTAGCTAATCGAATTAGAGCCATGCTGCCCTCTCCATTTCCCCTTTGTTTTGTAGTTGGTCTCTATCTGTTTATCTAAATGGGGACTCCCAGGCTCCCACTGTGTGGCTCTCCCTATATCAGCGTGTTGCCACCCTGACCCTCACCTTACAGTTTATGATGTGGGGCTGCTTCTTTTTCCAAATCAGTTTTACAGCACAGATATGGAAATAGTGCAAGTTATAGGTTCTCTATAGAATATTTTTTATTATCGTAATTTTTTTATACAATTTTTTTTTGCCTGTAATATGTTTCATTTTTCAAAACTATCCTGGGTACCGAAACTCTAGAAAATTACCGTAGTGCAATATCTTTTTGTTTACGTTAGTGTGTTCCCTTCAAGATGACTTTTGTATGATCTACGCGTGGTGCGTTCAGTTAATACCATGTTACCTGTCACATTAGAAAAGCCCACCATGTTTTTGTACATTACCATAACATTTTTCCATACCCCACTGAGGCCGGGCCGAGTCATGGAGTAGAATGAAATTAGATTAGATCAGCACTGATGGCTTAGCCACCCAGGGCAGTTTCTATATGTTGTAGCAAGGCTAAATGCTCTCTTAAAAACCACAGAGACATATACTACCTCTGTCTAATGGTAACTGGATCTGTTGCAGAGTCCTATTTAAGGCCAACATATATCATCTTAATGTACAGACTGCATCCTGAATCTATGACGTTATGTTCTGTGCTGCTCTCCCACATAATTTCCATAGCAGTGCACTCTGAATGCGGCCTTTTAATTGCTAAAAATGCTAAATGTCACATTAAGCTCAAACTAATGGGCTAGAAGGTCTTGTGGTGTGATCACTGAGAAAAAAGGAGGACGGGAGAAAGAGATGGACTACTGGTGCATTTAGAACAGGCTGTGCTCTCAGGAAACAGCTATGGATTACCAATCACTGCTCCCCACTACAGAAGATAAATGAACACCCGTGTAGTAGGCTAATTTAGAACAATAACGTCTAATTAATTACAAATAATCAGCTTTTCTCTCTCCCTTTCCTTTCTTCTATTCTCAGTGACTCACTTTCGTCCCCTTTCGCCTTTGCAATTTCTTACAATATTTTCTTCCTCTTGATCTTTGGCTGTTCCCATGTTTGTTACTTCTCTCTTTCTCTTCTGTCCAAATAGCCTCAGGTCAAAAAGCAGAAACGTGGGCCTCGTTGCATGCCCCTCCACCTCCAACCCATCTTTGACTTTCCGTCCTCCAAGTTCAGTGATTAATGCAACGTCTTAAATTAGGCGTGGGAGGATTGCCAATGCTGGACACGCACTCCCCGCAGCTAGCAGACTCACACTAATAGTATCTACTGCTAATCTGTGACTGGTTACATGGATGGGCTCTTCCTCCTTTGCCACTGCAGACCGTCGTTGCTATAGACTAGTAGTCTGGTCTACCCTTATCAGATGTAAGAAGACTGATAGAGGGTAATAGGCTTTGGGCAGCTGCACCTAAGAGAAAGGGAAAGTTGTAAATATGGCACAGTTAGCCACAAACATTCTTTTGTTGTGAGCAATAAGCTCACAACAAAAGAATATTTTGCTTCCACAAGGTAATGTCTAAAGATCAAACAGGATATGTGGTCCTAGATGTGGCACACAGAGAGATGATTCAAAGGCTGAAATGTAAGCCAGATATTATATTTAGAGAGATGAGGCTTTATTTGATGACATGGGAAAGCATGGTGGCATTGGTTGCAATTTTAAAAAGAAAAAAAAATGACTACCAAAAGGCATACGTGATTAATTACTTACACATAATTGTGACATGTGTCATTTATGCCTTTTTGTGTTCTCAAGCAAATCATGGTCATAGTCTTGTAGTCACACATTATTTGATAATTACCAAAAAACACAGTTGTTAAAACTTAAGGAGGTCCTTTCTTGCCATGTTGGAAAAAACATCTTTGTGTTGTCTAGTCTCTTTCTTTGGTAAATAAAATGTCTTTACAATTACTAGAAAAATAAGACCTAAGTTGTAAGACTTTGAGTCTTCCAATTTGTTGGAATGATGGTGCCATTATTAGTGTGTCATACATTTGAACATGTACTCTTCTGTCTTTGCAGGTGACCTTTGAACAACACAAAGAGAATCTGTCCCGTATGTTCTGTCAGTATCAGCGCCAGGGGTCTGCAGGCTCTCTGAGCACCATCCGAACCATCTCTGGTGCCAGCCAAAACTCAGAGACCATGGAAAATGTAAACGGCACGCCTGTAGAGGAGCAGGCCCCTTCTACCGTCATTGAGCTCAACGTGGACTCACAAAGTTCAGCCGTGCCTTCCGACCCACCCGAGGCTGCTGATGGAAGGGGGCTTGCATCTATTACTGTGTCCAACATCCTGGCCCAGGCCGAAGAAGAGGAGGAATTGGTTCAGGAGTCTTCCAAAGATGACTCAGGTGATGGAAGAGAGCCTGAGGCTACTGTGACCGATGAAAACAATGAAGAGGAGCAGAGCCAAGACACAAGAAAACACCAACTGGAGACTTCTGCTGACGAGACTACATGTAATCCACAAACATCTGTTAGTGACCAGGCTGCAACAGATAACAGGAATGCAGTGGATGTGGTTGGAGACTCAGCCAAAACGTCAGTGAGTGATACAGCAAAAATGCCTGTCGCAGATGATGACGAGTCTGAGAGTGAACCTAGCAATGCTGAATCATCACACTCTATGAAAGAAGACACTTTGAATGAAACTGATACAGAAGTGCCAGTGGTTTCAGAAAAAGAAGCTAAAACTGACCAAATGTCCCCCGAGGCTGTGGCCTGTCTGGAAAACAGTATAATGGGTGGGGCCACTGTCTTCAACGAAGACTTGGTTGATGTGTCATCTGTTAGTGACCAGATCCAGACAAGTGATGCTGATGATAGTCACGAGGAGCCCTCTCATGTTGCTGCTCCTGTCAGTGAAGATGGGGAGGTAGCGATAAAGGAGGAGGATAAACGTGAAGATGTTGAAGAAAAGAAAAATGAAAGACAAGAGATGAAAGGAGACCAAGAAAAGGGTGAGACACAGGAAGTTAGTATGACAGAAAAAACTAGAGAGAGTGAAGCTAAAGAGGAACAGGTGTCTGATTCAGTGAATCTGACTCTTTCGGCTAAAAAACCTGAACCTTGTGTGACAGAACCACGCGAATGCGAGCAGTCTTCGTCCATATCTGAAACCACATCCGCAGACCAGCAGCCCTCAGATACCACACCGCCCTCTACAGCCCAAGAGGTAGCATCAGCGTCCACGTCACACATCCAGCTTTCAGACACCACCGACACCACTGAAGAAGAAACTCCATCCAATCCTGCAGAGAGTAGCTCTGCCGCTTCCAGCTCTTACACTCAGAAAAGTGCTGATTCTGCCAGCAAGGCCAAAGAGATCAAAATAGCGAGACTGGACGTGTCCAATGTGGCCTTAGATACAGAGAGACTTGAATTGAAGGAGACATCTGCAGCAGTATGCACCTTTTTAATTTTTCTAGTATCTCTGCTGTTGGTCTTTTACAGAATGATGATGTAGCTAATTGTGTGTTACTGCTGTCACTGTGTAGGAAACAAGCCAGCAGGCAGCAGCAACAGGAGGCTCTTCAGGTCCGCAGAGAGAAGGCAGCATGTCGGCCCCTCGTTCCACCATGTTTCGTATCCCAGAGTTCCGCTGGTCCCACATGCACCAGCGCCTCCTCACTGACCTGCTCTTCTCTATTGAAACAGATATCCAGATGTGGAGGAGGTGGGGTAACAATCTGCTGGCTTTGCTTTTACTAAAGCTTTAACTCGCCATTATTTTGTTAATTGATTAATGGAATAGAGATTTATTGACTTGTCATTTGTCTGTGAGGCAGACAGAAGGGACCATCAAGGGTTCCTTGTAACTTAAAGAGTTCATCGCAAATCTTTGTTCTGTTAATGGGATGGTTTTGTTTATCACTTTAACTTATAAATGTGATGATTTCACTGTATACACATTTCAAAAGGAGCAATTTGTCATTGCATATTTTCTCATTTAAGTCAAAAAAAGGTATTTGAGATATTGGTAGCAATCACAATGTAGCATTAGATTGATATGAGATTACATTGTTTTTAAGGGCTTCTAAATTAAATGTGCATTTTGTTAACATTTTTCCATTTGTTTGTTTTCTGCCTTCTTAGTCACTCCACAAAAACAATTTTGGACTTCGTGAACAGCAGTGAGAATGTCGTATTTGTCCACAATAGTATACACCTCATCTCCCAGGTGGTGGACAACCTCATCATGGCTTGCGGAGGCATTTTACCTCTGCTCTCTGCTGCTACCTCTTCCTCTGTGAGTGTCCTCGTGTGTGTGTGTGTGTGTGTGTGTGTGTGTGTGTGAGACATTTTTTTATGTGTATACTAAACTGGCTGTGTATAGTTGATGGCTCCAGTGGCAGGAAGTTATTCATCCACATTGACCTTTCTCAATCACATTAGATTACATTTAGCTGCTTCCTAACGTTGTTAGTTTGCTTGTGTGTCTGCCTGTCTCTTACATAATTTTTTGCTTCTGTCACTATACAGGCCTGTCTGAGAACCAAGTTGGTGTTCAATAACATTATGATTTGTGGTCTGCAACCAAATTTTAAATTGGGTTTAACATTATGACCTCTCAAAGTATTGCTGTGATACTGTACATATGCATCTTGTAGGTAATTTGTAAGTTTTTTGAGTAATTGTTCAGGAAATATATTGTCAACATTCTCGATGATTTGTTTGCTTAAGCTCTCCTCTGAAGTGGTTTTTCTCTTGTGTACTGTCTGTTTGTTAAAGAAGAAAAACTTCATAGATCTAATGGATCTTTAAAAAAGAATAATATTTTGGATTTTTTTTTTTTTTGTTGCAATTTAATTCAAAAAGTTAATCTTCATATTCTATATTCATTACATGTAACAAGATATATTTCAAGCCTTTTTATTTTTACTTGCTGTGAATTGTAGCTTATTCAATTACAGAGAAATATTTGAATATTTTAACATTAATCAAAATTGATCAAAATTAAAAAGATGAATGGCTTAAGGCATTTTAGCTTACATGTAATGAGTCTGGAAATATTAACTATTTCCAGATGAAAAATCACAAAATTGTAATTTTTGAGATGCACCAGCATGTATTTCCAAATAAAGAAATTAATGTACTTCCCCCTCTCTACTACTAGCATGAAATGGAGAAGATTGAACCATCCCAAGGCTTGGCAGTGGAGGCTTCTGTCACCTTCTTACAGCGCCTCATCAACCTTATGGATGTTCTCATGTTTGGCAGCTCCCTCAACTTCACAGAAATAGAAGCTGAGAAAAACATGTCATCAGGAGGCATCCTTCGACAGTGCCTTCGCCTCGGTACTTTTCCCAGTCATTTTTATTGAAAAGCTTGGTATTCCTAAAACCATTCTCATCCAATCTTTCCTTCACCCTTTCTTATTTTTTAACCTTTTTTTTTTTTTTACTTTACCATATTTCTAGTCACTTGCATCTCCTCTCTGAATTTGCATCTTTTGTTCTTCCTTTTATCAAGGTCTATGTTCTCCTCTGTTGATTGATCTACTTCATATCAGCCAACAGTAGCCCCATGTATTAGCCTCAGTCATGGCTCCTTGTAGTCTTTTTGATCTTCCCTTCATTTTTCTTTTTTTTTTTGCCGTCTTCTCACCCATCTCCAGCTGCGGCTCTCATTCCCTTGCCTCTTTCACTCTACTCATATCAGCTCTCTCTTATCTTATTATTATAACCCCAGTGCATGGCAACACTCTAAAAATGGCTGCTATCATGATATAGCGAGTTCTCCATAATGGCCTTGGCTGTAAATGTACTGCAGCATAGCCCGAGGCCTTTTTCTACCTTCTGTTTCTTGTTATTACAGTTTCCCCTGGCAGCATCAAAAGCCAAGCCACGCTCTAGCTGAATAAAATATATTGAAATTTGTACATTATTCATTTGATGTTTCACACCTTTCAGCAAACACAGATCAACACAGTATACACACTTAGGCAAGTGGTGCAATGCTTTCTACATTGATTTAAATAATTTCTTCCTTCTTTAATTGCTTTCTTCCATATATGTAATAGTGCATGAGTGGGTATCACTTTTGGCTTTTAGATGCTTATTACAATCTAAGCTACATACAAAAAGGCTTTCAAAATGCAAACTTGTTACACAAAGAGCAACTCTCTTCCTGGCTCTTATCCAACTACCCTTACTGCCGGTGGGGTTTTGCAGGAAAGCGATGCCACCATACTACAGGTATCGTTTTAGAAAGCAGCCGTTATGAAATGAATATTTGATGAGGTATGCGCTCCCCATTGCTAGCACCTAATCTGATTTTATAAGACTGTAACAAGGTTTTAGCATCTCCACCCCTCCCTCCCCACTCTTTTTATAAATGGTCGTATGAAAGAGTAGTCCTAATGGAAAA
The DNA here is from genome assembly GCA_001698575.1 of Mola mola. Lineage (NCBI taxonomy): Eukaryota > Metazoa > Chordata > Actinopteri > Tetraodontiformes > Molidae > Mola > Mola mola. Next base: position 15,155,547 of record KV751317.1, read on the forward strand.
AGCGATCCCATTTCCAGATGGAATAATTCCCTCCTTCGTAATCTAAATGGTTCAGAGTTAACATTTGTCAGTTGTCAAGTGCAAACCATTGGGGGTTGGGAGGGTCTCCAACAGAAAAGCTGCACGTTATGTTAAAAAATGTGTCAATTTCGAATCTGGCTAAAGTTGTTGGACCACTTTTTTTTTTTTTTTTTGCGACAAAAGGCCTTATCTTTCTGCCTGCTCAGCACCTGCACACCCTATGAGTGTAATTTGTTATGGGAGCTGCACAGTGGATTTGATTCAAGAGCACACCCTTGCACTGTGACCTTGGGAGGAGAGGTGGAGCAGGGAAGAGTGAACGATGCTGCCAGAGTTAGCCAGAGCACTGACCTTGTCATTGCCCCACTTTTTCTCCTTTGTTTTTGTCTCTTTCAACTGTTCATGTTAAGGTTTTCTTAGTTTATGAGGCATGTTTTATAGACACTTTTTTTAAAAAATGTTTTCAGTTTCCTTTGACTGCCAACAGCTTTAACATTACACTTCCACATTTGACTGAAAATGACTTTATTTACATGATTTCATGCAATCATTTTCTCCATATCTACCCAGTTTGTGCTATGGCAGTGAGAAACTGTCTGGAGTGTCAACAAGCCCATTTTAAACATGCCACAGAAGGAACAGCACACAGCTATTCAGCTATGCCCAGCACTTCCAAGTCTGCATTTGCACAGGCAAGTAAACCAAATCAAACCCCCGTCATCCTAAACATTCTCTTCTCTTCTACTGCTGTGTTAATTATTAACACAAAATTGTGAATCTCAGTAATCCCTTTGTTCTTGTACCACTTTGGAAAAATAAATCTTTGCTTGCCCTTTTCCCACACTCAATTATAAACGAGAAGAAGCTTTGTCCTTTGTCTTGCTCACCAATGACACCAAGTATTATTGCATTAACTCATATCTTGTTATATTACCACACTGGTTGCTATTTGTGACACCAGACCAGACCTTTTGTCATTGTCCCTTTGATTTGATATGGTCGCTTCCAGTAAAGTCATGTTTTTCTTCCGTGAACTGGGTGTTAAAGCTCATTTATAATGCAGTGGCTCCATCGAAAAGCCATTATGTCAAGGACAAGATCCCAGGAGGGGTAGCTTTCCTTAGCTGTGAAACCTTAGCCTGTTCCACATGTGCATGGATTAATAATAAACATCCTGATGCTGCTTGGCCTTCACTAAAGAAAGGACAGTAATATATTTCATTTGGTAATGGTTTGTTTTTTCACACATGCATGTAGAGTCCGGTTGACGCAGTGACAGGAGGAATGTCTCCAGTCAGTGATCTGGACAGGCTTCTTCAGGACATGGACATCAACCGCCTCAGAGCAGTTGTCTTCAGAGATATTGTGAGTTGAACAGGAAATGCATCCATGCACATATAACAGAACAGGCGTAAGACCCAGGAAATGCCTTTACTATCACTGCTTTAAGAAAGGAACATGTGCATATACAGATTGTTTAGTGTCTGTTGTTTGTTTCAGGAGGACAGTAAGCAGGCTCAGTTTCTGGCTCTTGCTGTTGTTTACTTCATCTCAGTCCTCATGGTGTCCAAGTACCGCGACATCCTGGAGCCCCACAAAGACAACAAGTACCCTCAAAGGTCACATTCTGCCAGGAGTACAGGTAAATTAAAAAAATCCTCTAAATTGGGCATCTGCATAGGAAGTTGTATTGTTATGTACTAGCTCTCAGTGTTTTTCTGTTTTTGTTTGAACCCCAGATATAAATCCCTTGTAGTACAACCTTTTGCTTTTATGTGACTTCATGTCATGACTTCATGTTTATTCTTTTCACACATTTCTGATACACCAACTTTAAGGTTTAATTCTTGTCATATGGCATGGCTTTTATATTTTTTTTTATTTGTGTCTCCTCAGATAGCAGTACCATTTCAGGCACAGTAGAGATAGAAAATGGTGTCTCTCTCCGGCGGTATGATTCTGGCATCAGTGAGGACCAAACCTCAGCCGCTGCAAGTGAGGGCGACCTGCCATCTACTGGTGTGACTCACGGTCCAGATGCGATCTCAGAGGCCTTGTCGACACTGTCCTCTGAGGTCAGACCTTCTCTACCTGCTGATTCAAAAGGGAAGAATGTGAAGGATATCCTTCGCAGCCTGGTGAGCACTCCATCTGATGATGTCGTGGTGGATCCAAGTCTGCTGCCACCATCTTTTCTCGGAGGCATGGGTGATATGAGCAGAGAATCATTCAGCTCGTTTGATAGGTGAGGATGTTTAAACATAACTTGACAGTACGCACGTACTATTTGTAGAATATCATTTGTTTTTTGCTCTGTACATTGCTGTTGGTGGGAAAAAAAATCTGGACCAAAATGCATCCAGTGTATCCATGGGTGTAGACTCGACAGCTTCATCAGTGTCTCAAGAGCCCATATGGTGTATATATGCTTGTGATTCTCAAGCTTCATAGTTGACAGTTTCATGCAATTTATCCCAGCCTAACTGCAGGGGACTTTTCAAAGTCAGACTTTGAAGACATCCTCTTGGCATCTTCAGAGGAGGCTTTGGTGAATCTTGAAAAACCCTCTTTAAAAGAAACCCCTTTGAACCAGGGAATCTTTGACTCTTTTCTCCATTTTCTGTGTAGGTCCTCATCCCAAGCTAACCGCCTTACAAAAAACTTGTCTCAAGAAAAAACATGAGTCTTGACAAAGTTGACAGAAAGCTGTTTCTTTTCACCGTCTCACAGATATTTAACGACTTTCTTTTTCATCTGTCCTGCTACTTGCCTGGCTTGTCTAACATTCAAACAAGTGCCCCTTCCCCCTGCCTATTTTTTTTTTTTTCTGGAATAAAATCTGCCTTACCTCCAGAGGTGCTGGGGTGAACAGTCAGGAGTAAGGCTTCAAAAGCAGAGCCGTGTACTCAGGCCACAGACGGGCCCAGGTGAGAGAGGATGATCACCGGTCTGGTTTGCATTTGGAGCGTTCATTCTCAGACGTTCGCAAACAGCAGAGGGGGGGCACGGGTGGTAGAGATTGAGAGAGAGTGATGGGACATGGGGTTAAATAAGTCTCCAAGGGGGTGATGTCAAGTCGAGGTTTTCATGTACTGTAAAAAACATTTCTCTGTTTCTCTGTCTCACTAACACACTCAGTCTGCCTACCCCCGACTGTGGGAATTCCACGGCAACTCTGATCGCGTGTCTTTATCTGAGGAATGCTTTGTCAGGTCTCAGGGCGCTCCTCATATCAGGGGGATTAGACTGGCTCCTGTCCGCTGAGCGTACTCGGTAGGAAGAGAGGACGTCAGGAGAGCTGGAGAACATAGACTAACAGCTTGCTCGCAGCAGCATGGGAGCCTGGCGCAGATGGCAAACTTTAACCTAGCCCAGTTCTAAGAGGAAATAAAAAACACTTTGAGGGTGTTCACACTTTAACACATTGTAGGGCTGTAACCATTAGTTACTTCAGTTAAGCATAAAGCTGACAATATTCTTGTTATCATTGTTAACATATCTGATGACAAAATATCAAAGCCAACAGTGGATAATTTTTAAAATAATTTCTGACTTCCCAACCCTGTCCGTGACTCTCAGCCCTGCTTTGGATGTAAATATTAAAAAAGCAGTCACAAATAAAAACTCAGATTTTTTTCTTACTAAAAGCCTAAATAATTTACTACAACAGCTAGGTTTTTAGCAGAAACCACTCAATTAATAGCAAATCTAGAATTTCTATGTAATATTGTCTCTAAATGACCATATCTTTGGTGTTGTATGTACAACATTAGGAGTGTGGCTGTGGAATTAACTCAAAATAAACTTCTCCGCACATGCGCATGTTTGAAGGAACACAGTATAAAGTATTGATGATTGATTGACACAAATATATTTAGGGTATATACAAGGTTATATATCTACAACAGGCTTTTTATAAACACAGACACCATTTATTACTTAATTAATTCATTGTTGTTGTTGCTTTCACAGGATTTGTTGACAATGCAGTATAGAGTATCACCTGCCTTAAATAATCTGGCATTATTTTAAATTTAAATTTCTTGAGTGAAATAAAGTTGAAATGAAGTTTGCTTCTTACTGGACCAACAGTCCAAAACCCAAAGATGACAGCATTACATCAATATAAAACAAAGAAAGGCAGCTCATCTTCACAACTGAGATTGTCAAAACACATGCACATACATATGCATATTTGAAGGACTTAATTTTACCCAGATAACTGGTGTTCCTCTATTATGAAACCTCACTACCATTGTGCCAAATTACTGAAATGTCTTGTGGTTAAAGCTACCGTTCTCTTCTCCTCAGTTCACTATTCTGTGTCAGTCAATCTCTAATCCTGAGCCTTACCGGTTCTACCTGCCGTTCATGCAGGCATGTTCTATGTTTATTATCTTGTTGTTATTACACTATCACTGTGCAGCATCTCCCACAAACCAGTAAGCCCCCCAGTGACACCAGTTCGAGTTAGAGCTGACATTCTACACTGACATCTCCTGCCAAAACATGGCCACCTTCCACTTACCTAGGGGGTTGGATTTATGAGACCAATGTATGAACAAAGCTGGGATCTCCCAGATAAAAATGCGAGTTGGTCAGGGGGGTGAAGTATCACTGCTGATTTATTTACTAGTAGAGACCTGCTGGATTTCTCCCATCCATTTCTCAGCCATGCCCCTGTTATGACAGCCAGTCTGCAAATATTTGCTGACACTAACCAGAGCTAAACAGTGTCATTGTACAAGTCTGTGATTTAGTCTGCATGTTTCAGTAGAATGTGCGTGTGTTATACACTTGAATATACATAGTGCAGTTGTTTGCATTCCTGGCATTAGAGTCTGCATGCATGTGAGAGTTTATGTACAGATGAGTCTGTTGATGTTGAAGTGTTGTTAATATACTTCTTTGGAAGAGGGTAAGCATTTCGGACACAAACACAGCTGAGAGGTTGAACGCCATTATCCTCTCTTTTCAATTCGTACAACTTACTACATACTACAAAAAAAGTGAGGCTCTGTGAGTGCGAACAGAGATTCACACAAGTTTACCTTTAGTGGTACAATAGAAGAAAGCATAGTAGTAATACTGAAACAAGTTTGCAGACCACTCAGCTCTTTTGTAACTTGCTATGGGTTACTATAAAAATTAGTCATCGCCTGTGTCCTTTAGATTAATGTTACAAGCTGACAAAAGAGTTGATTTTAAGTCACTTTCATTGGAGTCTCCACAGCTTGAAGTATTAGAGCCAAAAAGATGTTATATTTTTGGCTTATACAGTTTGAAATATCAGTATTTGAAAATGGAAAATTAAATTGCTTCAGTATATGTCACCACAACTGCTAAAATCCCTCAAAAAACATTTTTCACAAATATTGGCAGGACATTAAACATTTTAAACATAGCAGTAAATATTATAAAGATGACAATAAACATTCAACTGTAAACCAAATCAATAAAGAACCAAACCATCTATAATAAGGTTGTTTGACTTCAAAGAAAGAAGTAGAAGGCTTAATGAAATTTTGAAACGTGGCCTATAAATCGATTGTGGTACTTTCCTACACTCACAATAAATATCAATGCACCATTGGCCCTGCTGATATAGTTGTGTCTTCTGTCTCACATCTATAGTTTTGAATTATTTTGGCATTGTCTGTAATGCATTTCCAAGCATATTATTTCTTTTAACTATTCCTTACTTGTATTACTATTAAACTACTATATGACATACACACAGAATTTATATAAACATAGATGACAATATACCTCCCAAGATACCGATGTAGATCCCTATTTTACAAAATGAAAACTCCACATATATTTCATTAAAAGTATAATTTAAAGGGGGAAAAAAATTCATCACTTGAAAATTTTCAGATTTCACGTCATTCTTTTGGTCTTAATAAATGAAAATCTTCCTGTGCATTTTTTAATTTACATGTACTTGGCCTTATACGCATGCATGTGTGGTACCATATCCTTGTTCATGCACACATGCAAACACACGAAAAGTACTGAGTTTCTGCTGGTCTCATACTTTGTAGTCCCTTAGGTTCCAGTTGCCTCGCTCATTAATCACTGATGTCTTCGAGGTAATGCCCCTCCCACACCAGCCCATCACTGTCCAATCACAGCTGCAGAAACTGTCAGCTGCCACAAACTTGATTAAAGTTGATTTGAAACTAATGTGCAAATACAAATGTGTCAGCATATATGGTGAACAAATAATGTTTTGATCATTCACATGCACACAGACCTGCATGAAAGGGTGAAAGGGGAGATCAAAGCTCTACTGGGGTGCACTCTCCCCTTCTTCACATGAACTGCCTCTGAGGTCAACACTTTTTTCACACACACGCACACACACCACTGACACTTACTTCCTCATTCATTCTCGCACTTGTTTTACCTAAAATAGCAGAGATTACTGGAATCATAGTGCTTACTGCATTTATCCATTGTAGGTTAAAGCCTTTAAATAATTCAGCTATAGCCCAGCTTACAGACACGCACACATGCACTCATAGCCGTGGGCCCCTGTTTGTAGGTTGAGTGGGGCCACTGACGGCTGATTAATCGACAGGGGCGGCCCACTCATGATAAGTGTGGCTAATGACCTGCTGAATAATTCACTGAGTCTTTGCTGTGGAACAGTTGGAAGGCCAAACACATACACGGACATGTTCACTGGCAGACTTACACACACTTATGCACTCATGCATTTATTTGTACCCTCAATATGCAAAAATTCAAGTATTTGTGGACACACATTCCATCCACCCTGTCCGTCCCACCTGCTGTTGACACCTCGCTTGCTTCACGTCAGCACCGCCCTTGTTGCCAGATACCACTACTGAGCCCTCTCACTATCAGGAAAAAAAAGTTACCAGAAACTCTTATCTCTTCTGTTCTTGGCCATCACCACTGATTTCATTCTTTTCGGTCAACTTCGTCTTCGTCTATGTATTATTCCAGGCCTTTTCAGTATGTGTTTGTATTTTAAACACAACTGTAAAGCAGGGGGGTATCCTTAACCAGCTTTATTCTCAAGTCATAGATCACTCGAAACAAAGCTCAGCTTTCAGGGTTTACTATTTGCAGTAAGTTTTAATAGATCTGATCAGCTGCCTTCAATCAGCTCAGACACCGCAGCCAGGTATCTGTCTGCACCATAGGGAGCCAGACACAACTTGTGTGTGTGTCTGTGTTGGTGTGTGTGTGTGTGTGTGTGTGTGTGTGTGTGTGTGTGTGTGTGTGTGTGTGCGTGCATGCATGAAAGCATGCGTTTACACTGATTCTGGGATCGTGCAGGAATGTTAGCTCTTTTGTCTGCATGCCTCTGTTCTTTTCTTTCCATATTCAAATGTCCTGCTTTTCCTGTATTCTTGCACGTCCTGGTAAGTCTGCAATGCTTTGTGTTTCTGAGAGGAACCAGTAGCCAGTGATTAGACCCTGCTTCCCCCGTGTCAGCACTGATATGCAAGGCCAGGCTTTCTTTGATATGGCCAGCGGTCTGTCAGAGCCCTAGTCTAGACTGACAGCTTATCTGCATGCTGCTCTCCTCCCATCTGCTGTTCACCGGATGGGAATTGAACTCCACCACATCAGTACGAGAAACACTTCCTGTTAGTTTCCAGGGGGCACTTCTAACGAAGCAGCATTATCATTGAATAGATAGCTGTGTTTAGAAATGTAAGCAAAAAAATAAGTCAAAAGTAAGTTAAAAGTAAGTCAAGTATCTAGGATCTGTTCTCAGATAAAAAAAAGTGGTAGTTTTACTTTGAGAGAACTAAAACTTAGGGTAGGCCTAGGCCTTGATTTAAAACATCTTTTGACTGCCTGCAGAAATGTGTGTTGAATTAAATAAGAATCCTCAGTACTGAAAGCTGGAATAATCAGTCATAGTATTTTCTCTCGTCTTTAATCTGATATTTTCTAATGTTAAATGAGACTGGATTAGACAGTGTTGTATTTAGGTAAAATTGTTGTACAAATGCATTTCTTTTATTTTGCTAGAAGAAAAATGTATTTTCTTTTCTATACTGTAGCTCAAGTCTATGTATTAACAAGTGAAATAAAATAAGAAAGTGGACATGTAATTACTCCTTGAAGGAAATGGATTGATGGATAGACATTTGTGTTGGTTTGTGTTATTCTGTAAGTCTTGCTGTGAAATGGCACTGTCATTTTTTGCAGTAGTTCTGTAAAGGTGATGATGAAATGAATGATGCATCTTGTCTCTTACAGAAGTGTCATTGTTGCACCCAAGAAAGCTGGCATGGCACCATCAATCGGCACTTTCGGTGCTGTCCCAGCAGCCACTGCTCCCTCTGTGTCTAGTGGGACGCCCATTAACAGCGTAGCCGTAGTATCTTCTGGCGATGCCTCTCAGCGCACTTCAGCAGACTCTGCAGGTAATGATTACACACACACAAGCATTCAAATATTAGCGAGGCAGATACAACGTGCCTGGACAAGCCCGCAACAAAAAGGTCAATATTTAGAGATTTTATGCTCCTGTGTGTGTCTGAATAATATATATTATAATATTGCTTTGTGCATAGTTTAATTGCCCAACATTTGCATTAGCAAACAATTGCACAACACAGCTATGTTTGCCATAATGTCACTGTAACATTTTCCAAATAAAACTTCACATCAAAAGTAAATAATTATCCAATTATCCAATGATGGCTGATGCAATTCTACATATTAAAAAAGTACTTTAAAACTCAAGCGATTTTTGATATGTTGATTAATTAAGATGAATGAATAAATAATGTATAATATCAAAGTCATACTGTTTTGAATGGAAACTGGGAGTTTGAATCATAATTTATTCATTTCATTTACTGTAAGTGAGGTGGGGGAGTATGAATTTTTTTGTGTAGTAGGGCTTTTGGAACAAATTTTGGGGTTCACATATAATTATAATAATACATTTTTTTGAAATAAAAAAGGACTTTGGGCTTGGCTCTCTCATCACTGGGGTCGAAGTCACTGGGGTTGTCAAACAACTCCGCAGAGGCAGCGCCCCGGTGGTCGATGAGATTCGTCCCAAGCTCCTCAAGGCTCTGGATGTTGTAGGGCTGTCCTGGTTGACACGCCTCTGCAACTTTGCGTGGACATCGGGGACTTTGCCTTTGGAGTGGCAGACAGGGGTGTTGGTTCCCCTTTTCAAGAAGGGGAACCAGAGGGTGTGTTCCAACTACCGGGGGATCACACTCCTCAGCCTCCCTGGGAAGGTCTACTCCAGGGTGCTGGAGAGGAGAGTCCGGCTGCTAGTTGAACCTCGGATTCAAGAGGAGCAATGTGGTTTTCATCCTGGCCGTGGAATACTGGACCAGCTCTATACCCTCGCGAGGGTACTGGAAGGGGCATGGGAGTTTGCCCAACCAGTCCACATGTATTTCGTAGATCTGGAGAAGGCTTATGACCGTGTCGCTCAAGGTGTCCTGTGGGGGGTGCTTCGGGAGTATGGGGTAGATGGCCTTTTGTTACAGGCCATTCGATCTCTGTATTGTCGGAGCCAGAGCTTGGTTCGCATTGCCGGCAGTAAGTCAGACCCGTTCCCAGTCAGGGTTGGCCTCCGCCAAGGCTGT
>KV751317.1:15173724-15186268 GCA_001698575.1 Mola mola
CTTTTAAATTTGACTCACAGATGTTTGTTTTTTTTGTTTTTTTTAATACCATGGGCTAGCTTCAACTTCAGGACTGGAGGGTCTCAAGTGCGATACATGGTTGGTTATTTATACACAATGTGTAATTGTGTTTCATGTAAAGGAATTCCCCTAATGGAGCCAGCTCCTCTTGACTGGAACTGCTTATATAGTGTTTTCTTAACCTGACAGGTCTCATGTTATCAGACCTTGGAATGTTTTCTCCTCCTGTCCTGCTGACAGCATCATGTCTTGACTTCTTCAATCAAATCTGAAGTTTTCCTTCATTTTTGAACTTTTTCTGCTGTTAAAAATAGAAATTAAATTCCTATCCATAGTTTGAAAAGGCTGTTAATGACATCAGAGGACACCAAGAACCTTACAGGTATTGATGCATTTTACACATTTGTCGGAAGCGGGTGATACTGACAGGCTTGGATCAGAACTCAGTGTGTCCATGAATAGTCTTTCAGGTGCATTCACACTGTCCACTTTTGACTGAGTCACTCAGGATGGGTGATAATACCAGGTCTGAATGGGACTTAAGAAAATAATGCAGCATACACACAAAACAACCCTGTTACTCAAATATAATTTGAAGAATTGAAACTAAATTTCTCATCTAAATGAAATGGTTTGAAATGTGCAGTAAATGGCAGTTTCATTCATTCATAACATTCAAATTAAGATAAATGACTTCCAATCCACTCCTGAGTTATGCTGTTGATTGAAGTGATAATTTTATTTCTCATTCAAAACTCAACATCTGTTCCATTTGTAATTGAAACAGCTGCAGTGTTTAAGTGCTCATATGCTTATATGTAATTAAAATCCACTGACATCAACTTGAATGAAGTAAATACCAGATAAGCTTGAAAAATGAACTGTTTTAAAAGGTATTTTTCTGATTTAAGTACATAAATGTACTATATGCCACTTAAAACATACTTTTCAGCCACGGCTGGAAGTGTTATAATATGTTTTCGGTTTGTCTGTTTGGTGTATGGGGACTTCATGTCCTGCTTTTTCACTCTGTTAGTTTAGCCGTTGAAGTGTGGGTCCATGAAGCTGTTGGAGACCCTGCAGTGTAAATATTTTGACATCAGTAAATATTCCCCCAGTGGTGAATTTGATCATGCAAACGCCAATACGAGTGTCTGTTTTTCCTTAAGCAGATACCATCAAAGCACACACACGCGGATTGTCGAGACAGTCGGAGTGTCGATGTCCTGGTGTTCAGATCATACACACATACCCGTTTTTCGGACACAAGGGCAGCATAAATAAGCAACAAAACTACTCAACTTCTGCATTAATCAGCGAAAAAGAAAATTATCAAAACATCAAAACAATTTTCGTTAAAAATGGTCGTGAAATCTTTTGTTACTCTTCTCACATGGGCCTCACATAAATATTTTGTTGACACAACTACAAAATCCTGTTTGTGTTGGGTTTTTTTTGTAGTCATCAGCACATAAGTTTTAACTAAAAACATCTGCTATTGATATGGCAGTTTGTGACACCTGTTGTTTTTTTTTGCATCAGTCCTACTTTTGTATTTGTGTAATCAACCTCCTATATGTAAAAAGAAAAAAAGGGAAAAGAAAAGAAAGAGCCTTTAATTTAGCTTTGGTTGCCCTGCCACTTTGACAAGAGGATTTATGCCTAAATCATCCCATCTAAAGTTTTTATTCCCATAGCCTTTCAAAACAACAAATACTTGTGATTATGAGTGATGCCACCGAAAAGCACAGCTGAAATATTTATTATTTCAGGAGAGTTGAGATGTTTTTTCTTCATTGGTGGAAACTGTTTTCTTTGCGTTGCGGGGAGTCTGAAGTTTTAGAGGCGATTTTGCTGAGGAGGTCTGTTTTTTCTCACTAGTGGTGGTGGTATATTTAGATGTTGATTATGGATAATCAGCTGTAATGACGGAAGTGCATGGCATGTGTGTTTAGACTCAATGCCATCATCATTGAGCACAGACCAAATAGAGCTGTCTTATTGCCTTCACATTGAAACACGCTTCTCCATAAATAGATTGAAACTTTCATTCATACACACCTCCCCACATGCAACAAAAGAAAGTACCCCTTTTACCTTTATCTAACAGTGGCAATTTTCCAATCAGGATCAAAGGGCCGCCCTCTCTTGCCCTCCTATCATCTGTTCAGAGGTCAGGTTAAAGTTGAAGGGTCACAAATGGCGGCTTGTATCTACTTATCAGGAGTGCGGTGGTCATGGCCCCTATTGCGGCCATAAAAACTGTGACACCGCTGACCAGGGCAGCCAAAATCCAATATTCTATCGCTGACCTGTCCCTGTTTCCTTTTTGTCACCAGAAGATGTCCTTCAGATCAGGGTCATTGCTTTTTTAATTCAAGTAGAAGACCCATTTCGTAGCCCATAATGACACCATTAGTCTTACTATCACCTTTGTCTGTGTCCACAAAATGCCAATTGGTCTATATGTCATGCGTCAAACCTAATTTGGAACCAAAGCTTTTCCGAGCTACAGTAATAACTTTGAAGTTGCAAATATTTTATAGAAAACGCACAAAGAAAATTTAATGTCACTGGTTTCCAGACTCTCCAGAGAGCACTACTCTATTTACGGTCTCACTTCCTGTCGTGTTTATTTGAAATCCAGCTAGCACAGTCTGGAGCGGTCTGGAATATCCCCATGGCCACAGGCTAACACTTATGTTTAATGTCCTTCAACTACAGTCTATGCTCAAACTAGAGGCCCTCAAGGCTACTCTCACACACTTCCTCCACAGCAAACCTGAGCTGCGAAACCCTCTGCCAATACTCAGCTCCAAAACTCTGTTTCTACTCCCAAGCAGACTTTTATTTCCTCTGTGCCCTCTTTATTTGGAATGTATTATAAACATGGTCAATGCCAATATGGGCCTTCAGGATAAAAAGCAGTTATGAAGTCAGGTTAAGTGTTGAGTTGTTGTCTGTGTGATGTGCAGTTGGTTACAGTGTAATGGTGGCAGGCATTTCAGAAGAATGGTTTCTCTTGGTATGTTTGGTTTTGATAGTTTTACATTTGTTCTGTTCAAAGGGGCATGATTTATGTGATGATTTAGAAAATCATCACATGTGCAATTATGTTTGAATGAATATTAGAGATTCTTGTAAAGTGATCTTTTCCTTCCTCAGTATAGCGCTGATATCCTCGTCCCTGTGGGCTTTCTAAGTTTACTAAAAGGTCAGTCTTTACATAAACAGACAGTTTCCGCTATCAGCTCAAAAGATGGTGACAGTGGTTTTACAAAAGTTTGAACATGTTACATGTCTTTTCCTTTACTGTGGTTTGCAAGTAAATTAAATCTCACTCAATTCAATTAAAATCTATAGTTGTCTGAACTGTAATGAAATGGCAATTTCTGTAAACTTGGTTATTTTCACCATAATTGGACTTACACATCAACAAATTGTAATAAAAGCTAAATAATGCACAACGTATTGTGTCTTCAGTCTGTGTGCATATTTCCTCATGTCCCCCTGAGAGGAAAGAGGGGATAAAATACTGCGAGGTTCAGACAGGCCCCATGACCTTGTTGCTTTGTTATTCTTTTGATGGTTGTGTTGAAGGTGTCGAAATATTGAACAGACTGGAAATGAGGGATGATGACCGCTGAGTTTCCCTTCTCTCGTTGTCCCTTCGAAGTTGAGGATTTAGAGTCGCACGCGGCTGTGGCTGGATTGTTTAGACTGACACCTTGAACCATAACGTTCGTCAAAGAGGAGGAAATTTGTGTGTTTACTCATGATAAATGCCCTCTCAACACAGCTCTTTCACTCGTCTCCACTAGTTTGCCCACAGATTATGTAGGCTTTGCTGATCAAAGCTGTCATGCCTTTTTAGATGAGGTTTCATGTGATACTAAGGGCCTGTAGTAGCAGAAAGCTTATAGACACAGTGTAAACAACTGAGTCACTAGAGTGTTCCCAAGAATAGCTTTTGCATGATACCTATGAATAGATTTGCAAAAAAATGAAGTGATTTGAAGATGACTGTTTCGGTTTTAAGATGCAGTGATTACGTTTTTCAGACTTTTCAACCATTTGTAAACCTAATGATTAATTATTTGACAAGAATGGATTATAGTAATTGCTATAAATGTTATTTGTTTTCAAATTTAAAATCATTGGACTCCTATGTTATTAAAGCTAGGTTAATTTGTTTTATTTTTTAGAGCCACTTTTGTTCGTGGCTCTTCTACAGCACCATGTGAAAAGTCTGCGAAAAGTGCTTTATAAATATTTTTTTTTTCTTTTTATTATTATTTAAATGTATTTTAGTCCTAGATTATCGTACTTGTTCTTTTCTGAGATTATTTATTACATATTTAAGGACTATATTGAGAAAGACTTTAACAGGGTCTTCTGCATCCATGTAGCATATTTATTTCCAAGCTTATGTAATGTAATGCATATGTAAGATTCACAGGACTTTTTGTGAAATTTGCTTTCTATACCTTTGTGAAGTTATTTGAGAACATTCATTCATATTCTGCGTGTTCACTTTCCAGGAATGGCAGAACTCCATCCAGAAAAATGCAGGTCTAGCCTTTATCGAGTTGGTCAACGAAGGCAGGTAGGTTACAATTACCTGCTAAATGATACTCTCTCCCTTCCCAGCTGCACTCATTCATTACTTTTCCAATCTCTCTACCCATCAGCCGCTTTCCAATTTAACCATTACTGCGTCACATCACAATCCCTCAGGCCAAAAAGATCCCCAAGGCCCACGTGATAGGGGCACTATTCAAGATTCTGGACACAAATCAATGACTGGGGGGGCTTGGGAGAGTCATGACTATCTTTGAGTTCAAGTCTCCATTCAATACCTGCCTGTCCCAGAGGGATTTGGGAAAAGGAGAGAGAGGTTAGGTAGAGGGTGACAGGACCTCTGATCACTGGTTCCTCTGTGACACTTAGGAAATCGCTCTTGATTTCCTGCTGTCCTTCTGTCAGTTTATGCCTCTCGGGTTGAGGCGTTATCTGCCTGTAATCATCTCTGCTGTCTGCTGTCTTTAGTTTTTTTCCTGTTCTTCAATTATCTCAACACATGGGCCTCCCCATCTCTGCCTAATACGATTCTCTCATTCCCAGTTTCAGCGAGTTTTAGAAATCATCAGTTTCAGACGTTAAAGGGTCACACTTTCATTGTGGATCAGCTTAAAAAACTTGCAGAGTCTAATCCACAATAATTCTAATAATAGTACATAATGTACATTTTCTGTGCACATTTTGAATTCACTTGGCTAAGATTGTGTGAGGCTGATCATACACACTCATAAGTCAAGTCAGGGATATTAATGAAAGTGAAAAGTGTACATATGTACCGTATGCAAATGTATGTGTCTGATTTGTCTCTTTAGGGGAATCCAATAATCATTTAAAGGTGCCATGTGTAAAAGTAAAGGCTAAGGCCTGCTTAGATGCTGCTAGCTATAGTGTGCTTAGCTAGACTTGCAGCTGGCCGTTCTGACAGCGAGCTTGGAGGACTGGAGATGATTTATAGCTGTTCTGAACAGGACAGTGATGAAGAAACACGTCGGGACTGGGTAGGTGTGAAGCAAGAGAGTTGTGGGTCTCTCTGTAGGATTCAGCTATTCTATCACTGTTATGAAACAGGCCTGACTACCTGGTTTATAGCTTAAGTAGGGATCTCTGCCATACAATACAAAGAAGTCTTCAATTTTCTTCACATTCTCTTGGTGGTTTTAAAGTAAAGTTCTTACATATTGAAGCTTTAAACATGATTCATTTGACATAAAGCCAACCTTAATGATCATTTGGGAAGTTTCATGTTAAAAGTGATTTATCATCCCTCCCGTTTTTTTCTTCAGTCCCTCATACTTACGCCAGTCATAGTCAGTCTTAAAACAGTCAGTCAGTCAGTCTTACAACAGATATTGAATAGAATTCCATATTCTGTTGATAAAAAAGTCTTTAAATGACTTAAACTTTTCCTATTATTAAAAATGTTTAAAAAATGGCATAAGTCTGTTTTTGTCCCTGTGTTGTCTTAAGAACGGAGCTCCACAAAGAAGCCTAGTGGCTCGGTTATTGATAGCGGGGCCTCGATAGGGCAATAGAGGCTGCAGAGGCCCCAGCACCTCCGCTCCCCTGCTGCCCTGTGCTGAAACAGCAGGCTTAGGTTACAGTCACCCCACCCCCCCATAGTCCCAGCCTGCTTCATCCCTCCTTTCTGGCCCTTAGTATGTTATTGTTCCACTTTGTACAGTCCTGACCTTCAGGGCAATAGAGAGGTTTATTTGCCCTACACACACACACACAACACACACACGTTTCTATCAACACTGATAAGAAGATGGAGGTAGACCACATATGTAGCAACATGGGGAGAGATCCTCCCACTGATGCATATCATTAACAAATCAATTAGCACAAGCATCCAAGTTAAATAATTTCTCTGGGTTAGTTTGGTTTTGATTTTCTGCTTATTTTGCACAGTGCTTTTTCATCACTTTATGGCTATTATATGGCTGTTGCTTCTCTAGGTTACTACTTGCCACTGTGTTGACCAGTTGTTTTAAAAACTCCAAAGCTCAAGATTTTTGCTCAAGATTGCTAAATATCTGTCTGACATCTTCCTGTCTATGGCTGAAGTGAAATGACATCCATGTAAATTTTATAACATTTCTAAATATTCAAGTGGGGTCCATATGCTTTTCCCCAGGCTGCTCAGTCACACCATGAAGGACCACCTGGTTCGTGTGGCTAATGAAGCTGAATTTATCCTGAGCCGACAGAGGGCTGAAGACATCCATAAACATGCAGAGTTTGAGGTACTGTAAGATGTTGCACAGTTATGACAGCATACGTACAAGAACAAAATGACCCTTGACACAATTGCTTATTCTTTTAGTAAAATAGCTTTAGGATAGCATTATAGTCTGTCCAAAATATAATGTTCAAGTGTTGCATTACAACCTGCTGTGGTGAATTTTATAATGAATGATGCAAACAAAAATGATTCCGCAAGTTGTGAAGTTGTTTAATACAGTCAAAGTGTGATTTTCAGATCAGGTAATGAGGTTGCATGAAATTTTTCTGAGTCAGCCAGACAAATATGATCATTTGTAGCTTTGGAAGAAAGAGCAAACATGATAAAACCAATCAAGAGAAGCATTCTAGTACCAATCATAATCTAATCTATTGGTGACATTTTCTCCTGTGATATCAGCAGTAACTTTGGACTGCTCTCTAGCTCTTGGCCCATCACACTAAGGCTCCTTTGATAGAACTGTTGAACGGTTTGATATTCTAGTCAATGAGAGCATGAAGCCGCTGATTCAATCACTGCTTAAAACTTGTCCATCAAAGTTTCAGTATCTGTCAGAGCAAACCTGGAGGATAAATGTTTGCTTTTCAAACATGACCCTTAAATAATGGTGAACATACACGCAAGAAACCGCAGATTTACATGCACACTGAAGTAGTTAGAAGCTGGAGACCATGCTTGGCAGGTATCACTAACCAAACATTTTGTAGTGTTAATCTATCCCCATGCTTCTGAAATATAGCTTCTCCCCCTCTCCCTCCTACCAGTTCTCAACACAAATGTTGCCATTCACGTGTAGCTGCCGGGCCAACTCAGCCCTGGCCCATGGGCACCCATCAATGCCCCATTCCTAGTCCTACTCAGCTAAAGTCCCCTCCCCTCTGCTTTTGTAGATCTCACCAAAATCGTTTCCCATCCTGCTAAGTTCCTGTCCACTATACCCCCACGAGGAGTGTATTTTGCAAGTGACAGGAATATGGCATTCTCCCCTCTCCTCCATCCCTCCTTCTCTTCCTCATTTCTCAGGAACCTGCCAGCACTAAAAGCGTCAGACAGACCTGAGAGGAGGTGGCCTGAAGGGCTGACAGTGTGTAAACCTACCACCTCCACCCGCTAGCTTTGACCCCCACTTTGCAGTAATAATGTGATGCTTTTTTAGGGTTCAAGGAATGGTTTCTTTTAGATTTGGGTAGAGAAAAATCCCTGTGGAGTGTTGAAAGTCAATCAGTGGTCAGTGCAAAACTTTTGCACATCAGTTTTGTCTGTAATCGCCATGTTTTGCTACTTTTTTTGACAGTTCCTTGTCTGTTGAAATGGCATCCTTCTCTTGTGTACTTTGATTACTCACATGGCTTTAAGTGTCAATCATTCACAAGGCATTATCTGGCATGATCTAGCCTTATCCTTATCAACACTAGCTGTTTGAGTGTGAGTTAGAGCTACTAGGTTCATCAGATACTTTGTTTTAATGATATTAAAAGATGTGCATGAAAAGGTGTACAGTATTTGTGCATGTACACTGTGTCTCGTTAGACAACTGTCTAACAAAGCAACACAAGTAAAAATGACTCATAGTATGTTGCCTGACTGACAGACTGATTTTGCGGGCGATCCACACAAAGCCTCAAATGATCCTGCTCTGCCTCAGCCTCTTGTTCTCTGAGAAATCGTATGGACGTTACGCATCACCACAAAGTCCTAAACTGGTATCCAATAACAAACATAACAGACTGCCTGTCCCAAGCTCTCTGTGCCCCAAGTCTTTTTTGGTTTTGCTTTGTTTTGTACGTAGTATTTCTGTGTTTTTGTCAATTTTTTGTCTGCATTACCATATTATTTCTTGCCAAATCATTAGTACAAATGTAACTAAAAGCAAAGGCTCTGTGCCATTAAAATGTGAACTTCACGTCGAGACAACAATAATTGTACATGACTATACAATCAAGTAACTGTAACAGGTATTTTATAGAATAAGAGACAAGTGCTTGTTGGTTAAACAGGTATAAATGGGGACCAAAGGCTCCCATAGTCTCGTATACTCTAATATTAGTCCAATATTGTGTACTCTAATATGGTAAGGCTTTCTAACATTTCCAAAGGAATCAGCACTATCAGATAAACTGTCACTGAATTGGCTACTAAAATACAACCGATGGAAAGCTATAACTTTCCATTTGTTGCATTTTCAAGTTGTTATTTGAAACTTCTGCCTTCAAAATCTTGCAGCCAGCCTTAATCAGATAACCATCATAGCTCGTCCCAAACTATGTTTCACAATTGAATTCCCCACTCAAATGCAGTTGCTCCTCAGTGACCTCTGAGAAGAAGTGAACCCCTGATAAGTCTTGCTCTGATATTGCTGTATTGATTTTTGCCTCCATACAAGCTCTGCTTGAGCCTGCTGGAGCCAACGGTTTCATTTTGTACTGCCACAATAAAAATAACAGGCCAATGAAACATCCCCCCTGAGGGCAGGGGTGCTGGGTTTTGAAATAATTTTCAGCTATGTCTCAGGTTTTTTAATGTGTGTGTTTATTTTTTTTTAGCATTGTTCCATTATGTTGCGTTGCTGTGACTCTATAGGTTAGGTTATTGTTTCATGGAAACTAAACAGGAGAATAGTGTCCAAAATGACTGTTAGGATGTGTTAGATCATGTTAGACTGGAAATGACGAGCTCTGCTCAGTCATACAGCACAAAATTCTAATATATACAGTAATACAGCCTTACTCACTAAATTTTGCATTTCTGTTATTTTCGTTAAACACAAGAGCATCAAAATAAAGTGTCTGACAGAGCATAACCAATAAAAACCCACTGCAAATAGTACAAGTGACAACAGATATGAATGTTTCTAGGGGACACTAAAAAGTGACGGACATCCGGGACACCAGAATTTTGCTAAAATGTTTTTCTCTTTATTTTGATATTGCAACGGCATCATTCAGACATTAGTCTATAGCAGATATTTGGTTTTTACTTTTCCTTTGCCTTTTGCTTATTGGCATTGCTTATTATTGGCCTGTGATTACAATTAATACCACAAAACACAGAATCATTGATAAAAACTTATCTTTTAGGTTATCTTTCCAACATTACGGACATTTCATTACATATAAGAGTCACAAATTGTAACAAAATAAGCATGTCCCATATTTCCATCACTTTTAAGTATCTCTTAGAATCCTCATTATTAGGTTTGATCTGTGCTTCTTGCAGTTTGTTTTCTTTTTGTTGTTGGGTTGAGACTATTTGCACTATCTGTGTTGTCAAACTGGTGAGGCTTATTTTGCCAGTGTTATGTCTGTTTGCATGCGCTTTTAACCAGAGCGTTGAGCTCTCATGGCCATCGTATCACATTCTGAAATAAAGATAATAATTCAGCACATAAAAACACATTTATGTTTGCTGCTTGTCAGAGTTTGCATCCTTGTGAGGGCAGTGATAGAAGGTTTAGATTCCCATTTGCCTCAGACACAACATATGCTTTCTCTCTCACTGTCTCTCTCTCTTTCTCAATCACACTCTCACTTGCTCTCTGTGGGACAGAATTGAGTTATCTCTGGCTCTGTGAGTAAATTATTACAGCAGGCTTAGGGTGAAACAGATGAAGACAAATAGGGGAAATCCAATTATCTTTTAGGGTTCTCTATCTAAAAGGATCCTTAATGTAAAGATCTGTAAATCAGATGCTGCTGCCCAGTGTGGCAAATGATAGACTCTGATATCTTCCAGAGGAGCACGGAAGATGGGTAGCCCAAGAGATAGAAAGGAGTACAGAGAAATCGATGTCCCTCTTTTTATGGGGTTGTTTATTAGGAATGGACTGTAGGGGGCTCAGGGGCACAAGGGCAGATAAGAGGAAGTGATAGGGAAGTGTGAGCAAAACCTGCTCATTTCTATTCTTCCCAACCCTTTCTGCTTTTTTTTTTTTTTTAATGCCCCGTTGATTCATCCTCCCCTGTTATATTGAGTAATTGAATTGACTGTGTGAGAGATCCAGTGAAAGCCAGACGATAGCAGCTAATTAGTACTTGGCATCATTGTCTTCCTTCTGCTGAGCTTGTAAAATGATCCGGTTCTTCTCTTTACGTTGATGACATCAACATTGAGCTGATGCTCATTATGTTCTCTAATCATAGCACTGGTCCATCGAAACTTGTGCATCACAGAGGCAAGGAGAGGATGCTCTGTAATAGTTCGGGTTAGGACAGCTCAGGACTTAACTTTGACTAACTATTAAACTACATTTCAATTTAAACATAACCAGCAGGCAGATGAGTTCACTGGCTTTTTTTTTACTCACTGTTATATTTGTTGTTAAATAAAAACTATCTGCTGAGCAAATGTTAGTGAGCCACTCACAAGAAAGCCAGAAAAACCACAACCCTTAAATTCTATTTACACTTCATCATTTGCAACCCACCAACTGTAGCTTTGTGTGATGTCATTGAATGTAAGCAGGGCTTGACGCCTGTATGCCTATTCATGGACAAAATACTTAATTTGTGATTGCAAAATTCTCATGTTGTTGGTGCTTTTTGGAAAAGGTGGTGAATAAAAATTTTCAGTCGATTTTACAATACATAATGCTTCTGTTGTCAAAATGTGTAGCATGAATTGTGTTGTTCAGGAGACCAGGAGATAGAGTGGGAGTAGTGTGGTACACAAGATGGTTGGGGAACAGTAGTTTCAGTCCCGCTGACATTTCTATGTAATGAAATCCCCAGGTACCTCCTCTGCAGCTGCCATCATTATGTGTGACCACCTAACCCTGAAACAGTCTCTGTATTCAGTGAAGGAATATCCCCTTTATTTTTTGTATCCTTTGAGTATCTGAAGTTAAGCTCACATTTCTGAATAAAAGTCCCCATGTTGCATTGATTTTGTAGTCCATGTGCACATTGTGACAATGACCTTTGAGTTATAAGGCTATTAAACCTTTTTTTTTTTTTTTTTTGGAGAAGATTTATGTTTTGTTGGTGCATATTGTTTCCAGGTTCAAATTGTAGCTTAGTGCCACTATCCTTTACTCCTGATTTTAGACAACATCCAATCCAGAGGACATTTATTTTTCATCTGCTCCCATCCTTCCTTCATTTAACTATTTTTCACCTCCAGATGACAATTTTACACATGATTTTTCACATGGCATGACCTTGAGGCTGGGCTGTAGTCATTGTGAAAGGATTGCCGCAAATGCAGACCTATGTGACAAGAGGAGGACACGTTTTGTTGCAGAGAAAAGATGTTTCTGGGTAGGAGAGATGAAGAAGCTGCCATCTGAGCATGGTGACCAGTCCATTAAAGATCAGCCACAGACAGTGTGAGGGGAGGAGGAGGAAGAGGAGTGGAGAGATGCTTTGATAAGTGTTGTGCCTGTGTTAACCACCAGGCCTACACTCGCTGTAGGCCTGGTGCCAGCAGCAGGGGTCTGTTTCGACTTGATCCTTTTTTTTTTTTTTTTCTGCTCTGCGCTCCAAAAGAAGAAGAAGAAAAAAAATCAATACTTGGACAGGAGCATCATTTCAGAATTGAAGTGGCTGTCAGGGATTGTCATTTGGTGACTTTTGTTCGCCATTGTACTTTTAAGCCCTCATTTTTCTCCCCCTTCCCTTCCCTTCCCCAGCCCATTGTCTGAATTCCCCTGGTGACATTTTATGTTGCAATTTGAAAACTCGAGGGCAAGAGATCAAGTGC
>KV751317.1:15186326-15219681 GCA_001698575.1 Mola mola
CTCCTTTTTCTTTTCCTCCTCTTGTCTCTCTAGACCTCCATTGTGTTCCATGTGGAATTTATTTGTAGTGTATTTGCATTCTTTGATACCAGACAAGGACAAGTCTGATGTCTCGCCTTCCTCTGGACAGTTTCTCTGCCCATTTGTAAATGAAATCCTCTGGGAGTGCTCGGTGACAGATGTTAGAAATTGGAGATTCTTGCAGAGCGATAGCCCAGCCTTGGCGAGTGGGAGGCCCTGATGTGCCACCAATGTCAAGATGTTGCAAATGAAGTGCTTTAATAGTATCTCTGCTCGTTTTGGTTCTTTCCCTGCTGCTCTGACAGAACCTTGAGACCCTGGGTTTGTCAGTAGGCACGTTGAAAGCTCAGTGTGGTGTGGCACCGCCACTGGACCACTCTCTTGTCACTGTAATTGATAAACACAGGGCTGATGTCTTGTAATGAGCCTCCATTCTCCAGCCAATTACTCTGGTTAACCCTCTCAACTCAGTGAGGGAGAGAAGGAAGGGAGCCAAGGCATCATCTTACAACGACTACAGCTATTATACAGCCAACACTGGGAAACTCTCCTTGGGTCCCCTGGTTATTATTTGTAGAATACGCATCTAGAACAACCAGAAAATTTTTAACAACAAATAGCTTTACTACATTTTGAAGAAACAATCAGTAATGTTAAAAAAGCATGCATTTCAGAAGTTCTTGTGAGAACATCCGTCTTGCCGTTTTGTGCCTGAGTGTGATTTTTAGAGATGATTATAGTCACTTCCTTCGGGGCCCATTTACTCCCCAAATTCTAACACACATCAGCAGTTATTTATTTGAGCTGTTGATGAATTGTGGGAGACATGACTCAGTGTAATTGAGTCGATTAATGCCAGCCATTATCATTTCATCTTCACCAAGCTGTCTCTTTTGGCAGAGCAGCCACTTGCACTGAGGCCGACCCTGTCAGCCACGCCATGTAATGGAAGGTGCAGCCAATGATTACAGTGTCGCCAATCATAGCAGTCTCGCTGCCAGCAAGTTGTGCCCTGCTGATTGTATGGGTAGAAAGCTAACTTCTAAGAGCATCGTGCCTTATCCACTGTCTTCAACTGCACTCTTTTAACCTAGTGAACGTTTTTTTTTTTCCTGTCTCATTATGTCCTTTTATGCTTATGGGCAGCTTAGGTCATTCTAAAAGTAGCACATTTCTAAGTATAAATGGAATTAGAAACTTAGGAGACTTATGCTTGTTCAACATTCCTTGAAAAATTCAGATTCTGTCTTTTATCTTGTCTGTGGATATGGATCAAAGAAAATACAGAATGGCGCCAATTGAGTGATTTATTTGTTTGATTTCACAATCTTAATAAACATGAGTCTTTCATAATACCCTGACATATATTGTCTGACTTCACATCAATGGAATGACCTCTTAACAGTGACTAGTCTTTTCCACCTACAAGCATACACACCTTTGGGTTTTAATAACACTACTTATGTGTTCAGCACTTTTGGTTGTTATTGTAGGGCTGAGTCTGTGAATTTGGACTTCTCTCCTCCAGTCAACCTTGGCTTGGGATATGAGTAAAGCCTATTACAAGATGAGGGGTTTGGGTGTTTGGGCAGGCTCAACATACAAGTGATGAAGTGTTTTGTTTATGGTTACAAGTTTGAACCCAGCACTGTTAACTGACTGACTTTACATGCTGACTTTACATCTCTCAGACAGAGGTAAATGGAAAAGGACTCTCTTATAGGCATGATACTTATAACTGTTTTTGGTTAGATGGATCGCTTCGATAATTATTAATTTATTTGTTTAGCACATTGTTTTCTGATTAATTAAAATTATGTTTAAAGTGACTAGCATGATAGCATTTTTTTTTAAATTTTTTTTTTTTTTTTTTTTTTTACACCATCTTCTCACTCTTTCTTTGGTCTTTCATTTCACTTTTTCAAAATCCTGCCACTGATAAAGATGAATGGATATGCAACCCACACACACAAGCAGACAAAGCAAAACATTCTGTGGTTGAAACACTTAGTCAGAAATTCTGCTGTTCCCCAAGTTGTCATGCTTTAAGGTCAAGGCCTTCTTTAATGCCACTCAAAGAGACATAGATTGATAATTAAGGCCCAGCACACTACAGAAAAGCCCCACTAATGTAATTTATACCTATAGATTTTCTGTCAAATATGAAATGTTGTCGTTGAAATTGAAGAGGAGGACCCTTTATAAAGCGTTTATTGGTAACTTTGGAAAAGCACGTTACATTTGTTCAGCCGTGCATCTGCGTTAATAAAGACTAGTATGAGTCTTGCAGCAATGGGTTAGTTTAAGGTTAATTTGATAAGGACAGTAATATAGTACTGAAAGAGTATTTATAATTGAATGAGCTTTTGGTCTCACTGCAGCCATTTGCTTCAGTCACTGTCCATGTAGATAAAAACTCAAATCCATTCCAAGCTTGACAATCCGTACAGCTCGCCATATTATATATAGCACCTTTCCCCACTTCCTTTCCATATTTTCACCTTTAATAAAAATATAACTTTCAAAAAGTTCTTTGAAAGTTTGCCATAAGTTTGCAATTGAATTGCTTCTGAAATTGCAGATTGCAAATCAAAACAGTGTTTTAAATGATGGCGTTATACTTTTAGCATCACTGCAGAGTTCAAAGGCCTGTTCCGATAACACATTCTGACAGAGAAATATGTGCCCCCTGTGCATTGTGGGTATCGTGTGATTTTGTGTGCCAGAGGGCATTAGTGAATATGTGTCCACTGTTATTAATCAACATGACATGAGGACAGAAATGACCCTATGTGTTTTTCATTTGGTACTTCTCGGAACAGAGATTTGTTAAGAAAAAACACTGCTAGTGTGTATATTGTTCTTAGCTATTGTATGGAGTTGTGTTTGGACATTTAAAGATGCAAACAATTTTCTGATTTTCATACTCTAAAGTGCATTTTCTTGGCCGATTTGTTTGAGTTTGTGCAAGCTTTATGTTGCAGAATAATTAACATGATTGTTTCTGTTTCCTTCACAGTCTAGCTGCGCTCAGTACGCAGCGGAGAAGCGAGATGAGGAGAAAATGTGTGACCACCTGATCCGAGCAGCCAAGTACCGAGACCACGTGACAGCCACACAGCTCGTCCAGAAGATAGTCAACATCCTGACTGACAAACATGGTGCCTGGGGAAGCTCTGCCATGAGGTAAAACAAAACATGTGTCTAAAAACAAGACAGAAGCAGACTGTATGATCCATTTAGATGTTGCCTTTTTGTTTTTCAAGTAAGACTGTTTCTTGTAAAATATGTAATATAATAACCTTTAATCTAGACAAGGCACCTGTTTTTTATTTGTTTTTTGTTTTTTTCCATAATGAGCAGTGTTCCTCGCCTGTAATTTTCTGAGCTTCAAATTATTCCAACTACTATAATGGTCTTATCATAATCTCTTCTCATCCCCCAGTACTCATGAATTTGATTAAATTAGATTTGCAAAGGTGAAAACGTCAGCTGTGGGTTGAATGATGCATTGACTCGGGAGAGAAATGAAAGCCATTTAAACACCTCCCACCTCACATTAAGAACAGAGGGAACCCTATCCTCTGTGTTTGTTTCGCCAAATAGGCAGCAGAATCCAATACAGCTATTCCCTAATGATGGCTGTTTGTGCAGGTAGTGTGTAATGGTGCGCTGGAGAGACGGCCGCTGGCTCATGCTTGTTAGGCTGAACCAAACCTCCAGAGACTCGTCTGGCCAGGGTTATTTTGCTGTTGGATTCGGAGTGTACCTCTGGCTGCCTTTGTTTTCCTATTCTCTTTTATCAGGATGCGGTGTGTTATTTGTCATATTTTTCTTTCCTTGATCCCAGCTCCCTTCATGTGTACTCATACAAGTCTTTGCTATTTGCAATGGAGATTGTTTTCTATGAGCACTAGACAGAAAAGTCCCCCATTACTGCCCCTTTATGCTGTTGAGCTATTGATGGTTTTCCTAATGGCTGCCGATGGGCGCAGGGAGCGATTGGCACTGGGCCCTGGAGTGCAGTGCTCTTTTAATAAATCACAATCAGTCCTGTGCCATTACATCGATATTTTTGGTCAATTACTGTGAAGGTCAGGTGGTGCAGCTTTGCACAGAAGCCTGTGGTATGTGGGCATAAGAGAAACATCTGGTGCGGCAAAGCACAGACAAAAAAAAAAAAAAAGGTGGACAAAGAAAAAAGTCACAAATACACCTGAATACCTGCAGGCGTTCTAATTTAAGATTCTAAAATTATTTCTAAAGTTTCTAAAATTTTTTACAGGCAGCAGTGTGTGCTGCCTATACGTACAAACGGGAGGGGATGTACAGATACACACAATGAAACCTGCAACCTTTTCCCATCTGCAAAAATGAAATCCAAGAACACGAAGACAATACACAGCCATGATTATGGCTTTTGTTGCTGTAAATTCCAATCCTGCCCGATCACGCCATAAAAATGTATTCCCCGAAGTTTCCATTCAATAAAGAGTCCTAAAATGAAAATATTATTTTCTCACAAGCTGATGGGGATTGTTGTTTCCTCATGGCAGGCATCTAATATCTTCTGACATAGTGTGACCTGTCTGAATGCAATTTGTGTCTTAATATCCAGCTTACAGCAGCTCTGTCCTCTAGAGAAAAGGGGTGTTAGGTGATTTTCCTTTTTCCATTTCATGGCCTTGTTTCATTCCTTTGTCTGTGGCTCTGTCTCCTCTTCGTTACAGCATACAGTTTCTTTTCCAGTATTCTTACCCTCCGTGTCCTTTAGTCTTTCTTTCCCGATCTGCTTCACTTGTATGACTGGGTGTCCAATGAGGATTCCTTGCAGGTGTCAGAGGCAGTATCAATTGTTTTTGTGCCCTTGTCTGTCATTTTGTGTCATGGCAAAGAAAAATCTGCAGTCAGACAAATAGGTCAACTACCTGTTCATCTGTACAATTCTGTCCCAGTGCTTTGAGACTCAGGTGTACTGAATGCCAGCCCGCTGTCTTTTTAAGAGAGGTAGACGGTAAATGAACGGCTAGCGAGATAGCACAAATGAAACTACTGGCAGATTCAATTTTTTTTCTTCTCCTCTTTTTTTTTCTTTTCTTTGAGCTTGGGTCCGCTGTGCATCCAGACTGCTGCAGTGTTTATTTGGGTCAGGAATCATCTTTCATGTATATGACACCCAGACCAAGTCGACGGACAGAGAGGAGAGATGAGCGTAGATGATGGAGAACGCCAACTTGGCCTCTGAGGATATGCACTCCTCTCTAATTTTTTCCCCTTTCATACCTTGTTGCATTCTAATGGGCTGACTAATGTACCATGGAAATTCACTTTGGATACAGGAAGTAGGAAAAGTAAAAGAAAGGTGGCATCATTTAAGAAATGGTCAAAGTTTGATGTAAAAGCATTATAAACAGTTTTTTTTTTTAAGTCCAGACTTCTTGTTGACAGTCGAGTGATGCAGCCTGTTTGAGACAAAATGAAACATTACTGAAGACTTTAGGTTTAGACCTTGGAATTGGCTGTTCCCCTACTTTGTTTTTCTGTTTGCTATTTGAAGCTGCATGAGCATCCATGAGCAGTTATTCTTGGTTAATACTCACAATCCTCTCTTACAGCTGGTCCCCACCCCCCAGAAACAGACACACACCTAGAGCACCAACTCGTCTCTCTCTGCTCCTCCTCCCTCATACAAGCAGCTCATTTTCTGCAGCACCACTGCTCTAATGGACGCCCTTAGGCTAGAGGCTTCCCAGCCAAGGGACATCCATCTTTTGGCATGTCACACTCCCGCCCAGCAAAAAATCTTTGTGATGTGCTCTCCAATTTTTCTTCAGTAAATCAAATCATCCTTCCTTCAGAAAGACAAATGCTTTAGGGTTGGAGTGTTATAGAGAAAATCAATGCCGGCAAAATTGAAACAGTATGCCCCCGTATTGATCAGCCTTGTGAGATCGAAAAAGAACAGCTTTGTAACTGTTCGACCGGACAGTTAGCTGACCTGTAATGGACAAACTATTGATATTAGTATTACTATTTTATCTTGTGCCATGTCATTTCACCCACAAACTGCTGAAGGAAAAAATCCAGAGCAGCACATCTACAGTTAATGATGCAAAGGATTATATGAAATGGTGTCTACACAATAGTGTATTTTTTGAAGGGTTTTTGCATCTCCTCCTTTTTTTGGGGGGGGGGACTTAATGTTTGTTTCAATATGTAGCCATATATAAATGAATATACAGCCATTATAAATAAATTATAAAACATGCAAGAGGCGTCCCAGACACAGGCATCTGACCAACTTCCTCTAACCAATGTGCAACCACCCAAGTGGTTAACCGGACACTTGATATTCCCTCTTAAGAAAGCTTCAAAGCTGCCGAGGGGAAAGTCAGATAATCTAATTACTATGTCACCGTACCATCATTATACCAGCACTTACAAGCAGTCACGTTCATAATTGTATACATTATCCCTTTACAATGTCGACAGTCTTTCCTTCATCAATTTCTGCAGCTGTAGTTTTACTGGTTCCTCATAACCATCAATCCTTAGATGAAGTTTGGCTGTTATGCTTTCCCTCAAGCAAACATTTTTAACCATTCCATAATGGGTTTTAGATTTTAGCACTGTAGCACTGTTGTCATCTTTGCAACACCTAAAGCAATTGTAACCGATTTTAACTACTACTTTGTCAATGTTGATTGAACAGACTTAGAAAAAAATAAGCAAACAACTCAACAATGCAATCATATTTTGTTATTCCTAAATTTTCATTGAATGTGCATAATATGCAAAATTGCCTTTTTAGCTGAACAAATTAAAATGACTAAGATTAGTATGGATGAAAAATTAAGTTTTTCAATTGAAATAACTGAGCCTGTGGAACAATTTATTTTTTATCAATTGCTTATTTTAGAAGTGGATTCAATGAGTTGTCTTTTTTATGAATTAATCAACTGTATAAGGGCAGCTGTACTGCTCATTGTCCTGTGGTTACCAACCCCTACTTCTTGTTCCCCTGCTTGAGCTTCCTCTCCTGGATTAAAACTGTGTCTATATCCCTAGAAGTCAATTAATTATGCACATACTGCCAAGTTGTGCTTACTACTGTGAGGACATTCATGTTCACGCAGGTTTTATTATTCTTATTCATTTTTTAATAATAAATAATTGCACGAGAAACTGCGGCAGCCATATTCATCTCCACTTGTATGCTTTCATTCTAAACCTAAATCACAATTATGATACATAATACTGAATGTAATGCATGTGTTAAAGCCAAGGTCTGCTCAGTGTCTTTGCTGCTTTGCGTGCATGTTTTATGGACACACTGTACATTATAGGTGCGCTGGTGTGCTGCACGCAGAGCTGAAAAAGGAAATGGGACTCCAGCACGTCAGTGGAGATTATAACCATAGGAAACAAGAACATAACTGTTTAGAGTACACTGACTCTCGGAAATGCACAAGTCGAGAGGGGCAGGAAGACAGAGAGAGAGGGTGATGGATGGAGCAGAGGATGATAGAGACATATTTGTTACTGAAGCATCAAAAGTTGAGATGGAGACAGAGACAAGACAGGGACATTTTTTTCCACATCCTCTCACTTTGCTACAGTATGTACTAAACCAAATGAGTTGCGATGAGTGATTGCACAAATATGTATGTAAAAGGTTGAGTGCTCTTATTTGCTGGTTGGAAAACTCTGCATTTGCTAACTTATCTGACCATCAGATTGCCTTTGTGGTATTTGGGACTAGAATAAACACAAGAGCGGGCTCTCCAAACCCTCTTGCTTCTTATTTATAAGCTGGATTTTCAATTAGAATCTCTTCAGCACTTTTCAATTGAAAATTTCAATTGAAATTCTTCCAGAATGGCTGTTTAAAAGCATCTGTAACAGATAATCTGTAATAAACGTTGCCATTTTTTACATTTAAAAACTCCATTGCACTGTACTTCACTGGTCATTTTTAGCACATAATGGCTTTTGGTTTGCTTATAAATGCTTGCTGTGTAAACACAATCCTGACCCTGTGTACTGTGCAGTGGCAGCTGTAGCAGTCTGCAGCTCCCGTCTCATCTGAGGCAGAGACAGCTGTTTCCTTTAGTTCAGGTTGCGACTACTTCAAAACCAATTAGCTGGGGATCGAGTCCTGGTCATGGATAAACATATAGCATAAACATACTGAATAAAGCAATGCAAGCATTCAGCTATGTTCATCTCCGTAAGCGAGACACACAGATTTCCAAAACCAAAGTCCTTCACAGGATTAACATGGAACCCTCCACCTCATTAATCATGCACGGTGACATGTGTCTGGGACAGCACAGAAAGGATGTTCTTTAAATCTCTGGGGAGACTGTTCGAGTTTGACAGACTTGCGTTCCATCAGTTACATAAAATAACGTGCCACGAAGGCCCTACCGTGCAGTCAGGCTCATGGATATGAATTAGAATATAGCCTTAATGATAACATTTACCTTGACTGTATATACAGCACAGTGGCTGGGGCTGTAAGGAATAATAACAAAGTGTCATGGCAGAACATATTAACAGCTGATGATGTCCATATGTTAGCATTGTTAAGTGTTGCAGTGTAGTCAGAGACTCAAAAAATTACAATCAAATGATCATTTAAAATGACAAAAAGGTAAATAAAAATATGGTACATTATCATTTTAATGATTAATTCATTAACTTTTTTTATTCATACAATTAAAATTGATGTTGATCCTTAATAATAATCATTGAAATAGTTCATGATCTATGGATATAGGTATTTAGGTTGATGCCACATGTTCATTTGAATTTATTTTTAATTAATTTATTATTTGTTTTTCTGGGAGAGTGCCTTTTATTGGGTGGAGAGAGGTGAAAAGGCAAGCAGGAAACAGAAGAGAGAGATGGCTATGACATGCAAAAAAACCCCACCATTTAGCTTCCAAGGCACTCCTTAAACTGGATTTTAAATATCACAATCGATCATTTAACTGTTTAACATACAGTTTCAATTCAAAAAAAAAAAAAAGATAAGTGTTTTTGAAGGTTTTTCTAGTGTTTTGAGGTCAAGTTTGCTTTAGAGGTGGTGGTGGATACTCTACCATTTATCTTACGTCATCAATCTTTTTTTTTTCTTTTTTTTTTACTTATGAGCATGCAATCAGTTTGCAATCATAGCTGATCATTTGTTTGTTGTGATATTTAATTTTAAACTTAAATTTAATTAATTTTTTGGTTTAATTTTAAAAATGACATGATCTGCTCTGAAACTCTTGGGCATGGTGTCTCAAACTTCTTTGTGTCAAAAACCCCACAATGAATACACATTAGACTGCAGACAGAAATCCTTCCTGTTTTTTTAGATTTTACATTTAAAGTTATTAAAGACCCTGGACAACAGTGTGAATATCTTTGTATTAAAATGGCCTTGGTTATTAATCACTTCATTAATGAACTGAATACAAACACTGCACACACAATAAATGGTTGCTTTATATCACTGAATATGGAGGACAACGTCAACAAGAGGTTTTTGGTTAAACCAATTTACGCTAATCCATTTACATCATCTAGATCCTCCTCTGCGTATGTGTGTCATCATTTTCTCTGTCCAACTCCTGGCAACTCTGAAATATAATAGAATGCTTGTTATGAAGCAGAGAGAATCTTGCCATCCCACAAAGACCAATTACACCTTCCTCCCATCGCTGCTCCCAGACCGGTGTGCTTCTGTAGCAGAAACTCTCAGATTTATGAGTTTCATATACCCTTAAGAAAGTATATGGCTACGGTGGGGCAAGGTCATGATAAAAGTGTGCTGATCAATATCTGAATGAAAAACCGTTTGGGAAGTTTTTAAGGCTTTTTCCCCTCCCTTCTCCCTGGATGCAATATCTGCACAGTATCGATTGTCCGGGGCCAGTAGTTAGTCAAAGGCTATCTCCTTTGACTAACCCCTTTGCAGTGTGTCAGCCCCCCCCCTCTTCCTTGTGATAGATTGGTATGCTTCCAGCCACTGTAATTACACCGTGGGACAAGCAGGTCATTTATTTTACTACTTTCACCATTTGCCAAAAAAAATCACCTTTATCTTTAGAATCCAGCACTTTTGCAACCAATGCAGGAAAAAGGCAACATAAAATACCAATGTCCTCGGTATAGAGACTGAAGGACTGACCATCATCCTTTACTCATAGATCTTCCACTTGTATTCTTGCTATAAATTTACCTTACAATGCCATCTCTGTGTTTTAGTACAAATTCAACACCCTTAAGTTCAACTTAAAGAACTGATATTGATAATAGATAGATGATCAGTTAGAAAGACTAATTTGTCTCACAGCAAATGGAAATTCATAGCAAATCATTGATGAACACACAAAATAATAAATCACTAAAGAAAATGTTTTACTTTAAGGTTGTATTCTGGAAAGAGATAACTACATCCCAATTATATTTGGTCCTGCCTTGAATAGCTGCACTAGAGATGGGTGCGCGCGCGCACAAACACACACGCACACACACACACACACACACACACACACACACACACACACACACACACACAATGTGTTATAAGAGCTGCATAATGAGCACAGCCGTATGATGGAGAAAGGGGAGGAGGTGCTCATAAATAGCAGAAAGCCTTACTAAATGAGATTGCCCAATGTTGTATTCCTGCTTCAACACTGAGCCCAGAAACACAACAGACTAATATAAAACAAACTCATTGGCAAGCAAGTTGAAATTTTTAACTTTTTTTTTCTTTTTTTTGTAATTTCAAAATCATAGTATCCTCAAAGTCAGACTCAGCTGACCTTAAGCTTCTTCTGCACTGTGTTTTTCTTTAAGGGTTTGCTAGAAACATGGGTATGAGCTCAGCTTTGTCATACTATTCAAGATCAGCTCTGAGTCCTGCCTTATAGCTGCACTAGAGATGGGTGCGCGCGCGCACAAACACACACGCACACACACACACACACACACACACACACACACACACACACACAATGTGTTATAAGAGCTGCATAATGAGCACAGCCGTATGATGGAGAAAGGGGAGGAGGTGCTCATAAATAGCAGAAAGCCTTACTAAATGAGATTGCCCAATGTTGTATTCCTGCTTCAACACTGAGCCCAGAAACACAACAGACTAATATAAAACAAACTCATTGGCAAGCAAGTTGAAATTTTTAACTTTTTTTTTCTTTTTTTTGTAATTTCAAAATCATAGTATCCTCAAAGTCAGACTCAGCTGACCTTAAGCTTCTTCTGCACTGTGTTTTTCTTTAAGGGTTTGCTAGAAACATGGGTATGAGCTCAGCTTTGTCATACTATTCAAGATCAGCTCTGAAAGCTAGAGGTCAGAAGATTATTACAATGGGCCAGTAATGGCAGAATTATGCAACTCGGTCCAGTGGATGCCCTCATTACCTCGCAGTAGTGGTGATTAATGGCCTTAAATGCATGTTGTCAAAATCACAGGAAAATATTTGACCCAAAAATACAGATGGTACCACTTCAGCGACATAGCAGAAGTCTGTATATACTATTTATTATGTAGTGGATGCTTAGATCATTTTAATAGGGCAAAACCATGAGGCTGTTTTTACATCAAGCAACACAAGTAGAAGCAACTCTTCTCACTGGATAGGAAAATCTTTTTCACAGCATTCCTTTCTTTGGTCAGCATTTACAACCTTCCCAGGCTCAACACTTTAACCATTACCTCCCATGAAATGTGATATGATTAGTGTGTAATTGTGTGGCCTTTTGTTTGTGAATTTACACTGAGTCTAATTGCAGCTAATTGGGAGCTGCACACTAAGCTGGCAGTAATTAGAACTTGATTTGCATTATTTCATTTGGCTGAACTGCACTGTGAGGAGTCTGAAGCCTTTTGCCTCCCACCCATGGGAGTACTTTGATCCTCTCAAGCCGGTGATGTTGCAGAGATGCAGTATCCTTTGCTTCTGCTTTCAGATCTGTTTTTGAAGGCTGTTGGATAAATTGGAGTTAATTGGAGGGAGTGGTAGATGCTTTTGTTGACTTGGTAATGAGTTTGTGCACTCTTGTGTGTCAGCCGCACATGCAGTGAAAAGGGAGTTAACAAGAGTGATAAAAAGAACAGATGTAAATGTACATGGATTGTGTTGCAGTGAGAATGAATTCCTTGGCTCATGTGTGAGCCAATGTTTAGATTTTTTTCTTTTCTGGCTATATTTTTAAACACTATTCATCACTGATATGATGCAGTGTTGGATCACTTATTGCATCATATTTGAATTAATATTAAAAAGACAAATTGGAAAGACTTGATTAATAATAAGGATGTGAAAATTTACATGTTGACTATAATTTAAGGGGATAAGATGGAGATGTTTCTGGGTCTGTGACCCTAATGTTACCTTTGGTAAATCTTGTAAACAACATTAGCTACGGTGAATTAACATACACACATGTAGATAGTCTCCTGTAAACCTCATTGGAGTGGGAAGGATGAGCATTAATGCAAATGTAGAAAATCACTCTGGCAAGACTTAATCAATTTCAGTGGGAAGGTGTTTGGTCCGTTTTCATTTTAATTTGAGTCTGGAGATACCATCAAAGCCATCGCTGCCACTATTTGACAAAGAGGCAGTGCTCAACCAGTCCTCAACATGACAAATCCTCAATCTATGCCTGCCCTCCCGTTTCTTCAAAACACATGGTTTATGCAAATCAAAGCAAAATGATCTTGTGGATAGCCGCGATGTTTGATCAATTTGAGGGCTGCCAATAGGAACTGATATTAATTTAAAATAGGCAAGCATAGAAATCTCCCATGCATATGCAGCTCTCATTGACTGTACCCAAATTAATTTAGTTGAAAGGTTAAGAATGACTGGGAGCCCCAAAGTGCAGTCGATTGTAGTGATATATGAAAGCATATTCACTCTACATGTCCTGCTTGCTTGGATGTCAGTCATGTTATTTACATACCGGATGCTTTGAACATGAACCCATTTGAAAAGAGAGTGATACTTGGTTTAGATCTCTCTGTCATACCAGGATGAATTTACCTTACAAAAAAAGCTGTGCTCAGATGGGATAAATAAAAGTTAAAGGTTTGATTAAAAAGTGGTTGAAAATGAAATTGAAAATTGATGCATTCAATGGTCAGCAATTGGTCGGCCTCTATGAATTTTAATCGCTTACAATCATTTGTCCTTGTCAGCAAATAAACAGTTGTCCCATAGAAAAAGTAACACTTTCAAACTTGCAGGGCCTGCAGAGAGAATGTATTTACATGTTTAAAATGGTCATTTGATAATGATAAGCAGTGGAGGCCCTCATATGCAACTTAGAAACCTACCTCCCCAATAATATGTGATGATTAATAGAGATGACCTATTAGTAGGATGTGATTGTTGATTTTAGGGTTTCTTAAAGCTACAGTAGTGTTATACTTAGGATAGGATTAAACCTTAGTGTCCCTCTGGGGAAATTGGATTGATGCTGCAGGAAACTGCAGTAGTCAATGCAACAAAGGAAAGTAAGATATATTTAGTGATAATATTAATGCATAAGAAAAAAAAAACAAAACACCTTTCTATTTTTTCATTCTGTTGAAAAAGCATTTTTTTAAAAAAAAACAAAAAAAAAAACATCAGTATTATATTGACCTGTGCTCTAAACTCAGTTATGTTCAAGTAAAGACTTCAGCTATTATTTTGTATTGCCATTTAATTATGTGCTAGTTCCCATGTTTTAGTGGGTAGACAGTTTACTGTAGAGGAATTAATGTCGTTCATCCAGCCCTCCACTTTTGTAAATGCTGATCCTTTCAAATAAGCATTTGTTAATCCTCAACCAGCTCTTCTACTGAACACTCCTCTCAATTAAACCATTTAGTTTACATGTCACCTAAACATACCAGATCTACTTGGGTGCTTACCCTGTTTTGATATAAATGGACAAATTAGCAGCGCAATTGAAATCTTAAAGTGGCTGCCAGTAGAATATCTTCTAGCAGTGTGTGAAAGGTTTTTTTCTTAACTGATTAGGGAGAAAGATCAGGACCACATAAAAGGAGAAACTTGAGCCATACCCCATTTGTCCTCCTACCTGGTAAACTTCCTCAAATTTAAAGCTCTATATTCAAAAGAATAAAAAAAGAAAGAAAAATAGGGTAATTATTTATTACCTCCCATAAAACGCTTCCAGACTGGTTCATCAGTAGCCAATATGGTCTACATTACAAAGGAAATAAATTCACCATAGTAGAGAAAACAAGTGCATGCAACCTTGTAGTGGTGAAGTTTTACTCAGGTTTAAAAGGACGCACTTTCCTGTCAGAATGTCTCTCCCCTATCATCAGACAACAGTTACTTCAGACTTAACGAGCCGGCCTTCCAGACACCTTTTATGACTGAACTAATTACTAATTACACAAGCGCTTTGCATGAGCTGTGGCACAATGCTGCTCCTTTGTTATTTTAATTGTTGTTATTTTGAGGAATGGTGCTTCAGTAAATTCTGCCAAGGGTCCCCGAGTAGGATGGATGAGCTCTGAATAATTTATTATCTATGTGGAAACATGCTCACTGTGTGGTATGGGGGATACCTTGCGCTTTACATTTCCGTTTTTGTTACGGTGGCGCTCTCATTGGGGATTGATGATGCGGTATGTTTTATGATGTATCCACCTCTTCCAACACCCCATCATTAGGACTTTCATTGTCACCAGTTCATGGTGCACTTGATGAATATGACTGGCGGAGGTGGTCCCTCCATGCCGTGACTAATTACTCCAGCCAATGGCTCCCCCTCGATGGATTAATGTGTATTGTGTGTGTTGAACAGACCGCCCTTTGCCATGAGATGAGGGACGAGCGCATCAAGATTTGAAGCTGTGCGGTATGCACGTCCTTGATAATTATTTTCCTAGATGAAAACCATTGCAGGCGCGATGATGAAGTGGCCATTTGCGTTCAGAGACTATCACATGCAAACACAGAGCAGGGTCTTTGTCATTGCAGAGAAATCTGGTCCTGCACAGACTTGTGTCCCCTTGTGCGGTTCCAGCTTCTACTCACACGTACACACCCTCTTTCTCGATGCACTAAGAAATGCGTCTTCCCATTTATGACATTTTCCAAATATCAAAAGCATCTCTTTGTCTCCTTCCAGACTGCAGGGCAGCCCCTCTCTATGTGCCATCCAGCCTTTTAAGACAGTTTTTTGCTCCTTAAATAAATCAAATAATCAGTGGTTTTCATTACCCATGATATGAAGGGTTATAAAAGACCCGCTTGGAAAATGTACTTATTTTCTTGCGTTTAGCCCTTTTCTTTTTTAGTAGCCCCTGTGTGATCACTGGTGTTCGACAAGATTTGTGATGAGCCCCAGACTAGAGCAACGTTCAGAAGTAGTCCCCATAAACTATGCTGGGTTTCTCCCATCGTAGTTTATGCCACAGAGACCATAAACAATTTCTTCCTACGTCTTCAAAGGATACACGGCCACGCTTAGGAACCTGTATTTTGTATTTGAGTGTCGTTTTTGAGACTCTTTCGTTTTTTTCCATGCAGCAATAAGTTAATCTGTAGAATAGAAAATCATTGTCCATGCACAGGTTTATAGGTAGCACATGTTGTTTTACTGTGTGTTTCATGAGAGCACAGATACCCATCTTATTTCCACTTTTCACACAGCTGAGCTGAGTTAATTTACAGTAATTCATTAATCATGGTAATTTGTT
Organism: Mola mola; assembly: GCA_001698575.1. Lineage (NCBI taxonomy): Eukaryota > Metazoa > Chordata > Actinopteri > Tetraodontiformes > Molidae > Mola > Mola mola. The sequence continues at coordinate 15,202,096 of KV751317.1, forward strand.
ATAGACCGGAATGTAAACACAGGACAATAATATCTCCAGGATAAGCCTAGACTAGAATGTTTTTGTTTTCTAAAAATAATTCTTAGTGGAACATTTAGTAAGTGACTTTGACACCCACATGCATATTTCTCCTCTCACCTGTAATGTTAATCATTAACACGTGAGCTGTTTTTACTTTTAAAATAGTGGAATTTCATGGTGCAGAACTGACACATGAACAGCTTTGTTATGTGTTTTAAATTGTAAAGGGGAAAACCTTGCTTATGTAATGAGGAAAGAAATATTTTCTTACACTTTGTTAACCTCCTTGCTTCAGGTAATGATTATTTTAGATTTGATTCAAATCACTTTTAAAAATAGACGTCACATTTCATCATTGACCGCCGTGTACATGCACACTGCTTTTTGGCATTGACTGCTCATTAAATATTAACACTTTCTTTTCTTTGAGAGCAAGATGATTTAGCCGCCCGCCCTGGTAAAGCGCAATGTAAATTGGAAAGTAAAATGGGTGCTGTAGACATTGATTAATATTGGTAATGCTATCCACCCCCTCCTCTGTGTTTGTAATGGCCTTTTCCTTATCCCGCTAGCCGTGAGTCCTGACAAGAAGTGTCCTGCTGGGCTTGAAATGAGCTGAATGGAAGCACGTACCACAAACGTGTATGGAAAATTATCAAGGTGTCATTTGCTCATTCCAATGTGATGTACTTGGTGCTCAGTTAGGCTTCTCAAAGTGAGAGAAATGGGGGAAAACAGCAAAAACAAAGGTTTCTCTCTGATTTTCTCTCAAGGGCAGGAGTATGATTATTTGGTGTCCAAGCTTGTGTCTGTATAATGTTTTTAAAGAGTCATTATGGGTGTTCAAAGAAATGCCAAAGACAATGCTGGCTTTATGTACTCTTACTTGGACCGAGTGCTATTTGCTGGGCTCTATACCATGCTGGCTGGTAATTGCTAACACATGTGCTACCTCTATCTCATTGCAGCCGGCCGAGGGAGTTCTGGCGCCTGGACTTTTGGGAGGACGATTTAAGGCGGCGACGCCGCTTCATCAGGAACCCCTTCGGATCCACTCACTCAGAGGCTTCACTCAAAGCCGCTGCTGAACACGGTCAGTCCCTTCTACCAAGTCCCTGCCTGTTGTTTTCCCTCCCGTTGCATCAAAAACATGCTAATAAAGATTAGTTTCCCCATTACAATAAAAGATTTATTGCACCACAACACACAGCAAAATAGCACCTTCATTTAAAATTCACGGAGTTAATTACAAACCCTTCCTCTCATTATTCAAATCTGCACTAATAAGCAATCTTGTACAGTAACCATAATAAGCATGATAGCATGTTTTGACCTCTGTTGTTATGAGTGAGTTGAATTGTGAAATTTTATTCATTCTTTCCTCTTTGCTGCATATAACAGTGGCTGATGTCAGTGGTAAGTAACATTACAGTACACTGCTTCCAAGTCTTTTTCCTTTTGAAGATTTTTTGCATTTGAATGAGGGGTCAGTTTGGTCTTAATATAATGCCTGTAACGCATTCCATTGCAGGATAATTAACCAGATCTGAGGAAAAAAAATCAATAAAATATGTACCTTTTGTAGTCAAAAATAAACATATTAACCGTGTAATAACTGCATCTTGTTGTTAGGCAGTAATATGTTTTAGTAGTCCTTCAGATTAAATATTTTGCGAGTGAAATAAAAATTGTAGCCGACCAAAGATGTTACGTACTGTAATTAAGATGGAAACATTTGATGTAGTTTTGCAAAAAAAATCATAAATACTTCCTGAAGTACAGAATTGTCATTTAATCTAGTAAGATTTATTTTTTTGTACTGGAACTGGTCAGATCAATATCTCATTGTATGTGTGCATAAAGACAGGTGTTGATTTTCCATTGTTTAACTTGTTACAACTACAATATCTGACTGACACAGAACGCCACACATTTTCCTCTTAGAGGTCGTGTAATCCCTGATTTCTGCATAGCATACACCAAGCTTTGCACTCATCGTCTTGCTGGGGCTCCATTTGCCAGCTCAATCGATGACTTTACAATAAATATGCAACTTCTGGACGGAAGATGTCACCTGCAAAGTCCCTTTTAAATGTGACATCATTTGCAGAGAGAAAAGGCAAGTGTGACAGAAGTCAATAAGAATGTGATCAAAAAGCAGTAAGTGTTGCGGATCCCGGGATGTTGGAAGTATTCTGGTGTGCAGTAATGCCTACAGTGTGTCGGCAACTGTAGACCGAGTCCAGCTGGTCGCTGTTTTTCTGCAGCGAGCCACTGATTTTTTACTTTCTTTGCATTTTAATTCCTATTTGTTTTCCCTTCACCTAGCTATTGACAGAGAGCAGACATCGCTTCTCTGTCCGACACTGACTTCTTTACGCTAATGAAAATATGTTGAAGTAGTTTGGTGAGGTGGTCATTCAGGTGTTATGTCTGGTATTTAGTTTTATTCATAAGCATCACAGCTGCATCTGTTAATTTCTGAGGGGGGGAAACATGAATTCCTGCCAACATTTGGTTTCAAAGTCAAGTCTGTGTAAAAATAGCCAGCAGCCATTTGTGGCGAGGGTATGCTACCTCAGGAGAGTACACTGCCTGGCTGAAGTATGGGAATATATCATTAAAATAACTCTTTGACATTGACGCCTGACGGCATCCATTTTCTGATGTAACCTTTCGTCTTGTTTTAGTCGACCCAACATTTGTTACGGAAGTGCGGCTCAAGATGAGAGTGCAGGGCTGAGTTTTCAGACCGGAGCACAAAGGTCATATCTGGCTGTAATTATATTCATCAGATGCAGGGGAGAAAATGCTGCCTTACTCCCTAAGAAAATATTTAGTATGAGATCAAGTCTGAGTTTGCTCTCATTTTCAAGCTACTTGTGTCAGCACTTTTTCAAACTCATGTTTGATCATAAAATTAGAAGCAGTGGAAAAAAAATACTTAGCATTTTTTACTGAGTGATCTACGGTGACAAGAATAATTTCATTAAGATGCCGTAAACTTTTCTTTTCACTTCTAAACATGGAGGAAAGACGTGTACTGGTGTTACTTTATTAATGATACGGACAGCCTCGTTCAGTCTGAGCCAAGATGATTTCCACAGGAGAGTTTGTGGCTGCCAGTGGACTTAGGGAGGCCGTTATGTATTTATGGCTGGAAAGAACCGTCTTTTCTAGGGATTGATTTGGTCTGGTCCAGGGCCCATGTACCAGAGGTGGCAGAGTAAATACCTGAAGACTAATGTCTCTGTTCTGGTAATCAATACTCGCCTCATGACCACACTCCTGGCTACGCTCCCGTTAGGAACAAATTTGTTAATTTTGACAATTTAATTGCTGCGACCATGCATGCCTCGCCTTGTATAAGCAGGTAGTTGAACGTCTCAGTTGGGAAATGGGTTCTAGGAAAAAGTATAACCTGTTAGGATTTATGCACGTTTCTCTCCCCGTGTGCTGAGTGATGAGGTTGAAGTGTAGATATTTTTTTTTTATGCATGTGGGCACGCCTGCTGTTTGCATAGGTTGTTTATCATCTTTTTGAATTGTACCTTAATTTAAGTGACACCCAGAAATTAATAAAGTTAATGAATGTTGTGAGTTAACATCTACTTTTTTTTTTAAATCTGCTTTTTGTTGTCGTTGCTATTTGTAGTTTGTAAAATATATTCTCACACAGACACACACCTTAAATCCAATTTATACAGGTTAATACTTTTTAAGTTGTACCCCCCTCATACACACACATGCACGCTTACACAAACACACACACTCCCTACCCAAAACTTTAGAATTGTCAAATTAAACGCAGGAAAGAAAAATTACAGTGAGGTTAAGAAAGACAAAAAGTGAGAAATTGGCATTAAGCCTGTCATTTATTTTGCAACGTTTCTATTACTTAAGTGTCGTAGCCGGTCAAAATATATTTTCTCATTTGTTTTATACACTCATCCAAGCAGTATGCGGACTGCTCCTTGCTTAGTCGGCTTAACTGTGGAGAATATTACACTGAAGAACGTTTAGTAATTTCATCTTACTGTTTGAAAGAGCATTGTTTAAGATCAGCCCAGTCACAAGGTTTAGTTGATTTGGTATTTGTAGATTAGGTTGGAAATCGTTGCACATGTTCAGTGAAGTGCAAAAAAAGTTCAAATACGTGTTTTTCAAGCTCATGATCAGTCCCCGTGTCCACTTGCTTTGGTGTGAATACAATGGCATGTGGTACGTATTAGAGGAGCTGGTAGTAATTTCAGTGCTGCTAACTAAAGAATCCTCCAGGGAGGCTTAATTACAGGAAGGCATTCTAAATATCAGTGAGCTGCATATTTTCCATGACAAGAGATTTTTTATCCCAGCTCTTGTAGCAGTTTCAAAGTATATAGCCAGATGAGGTGGCTGTGCAGTTTTTTGGGTTTTTTTTTTTTTTTTTTTTTTTTTTTTTTTTTTTTTTTTTTAGAAAGTACAATTGATCTTCCCTCAGGTGATGATGAAAACAAATCCACTACATACGTCCTTGGTGTCCCACTGGAGTAAAACTGTGTTGCTCTCACCAAAATGCTGGATTTATAAAACGCACAGAGGCAGTGACAGCATTCACTATATTGCCAACTATGTTTTTGAAGAGAGAAGACTCGCCAGCCTGTCTTCGTGCTGCAGATTGTTGTCTGTGGATCTTTACTATGCACCACTGGGGAATGCGGGGCTCTGTAAATGTTTGCAGATTTTCATTTTTTTCTGAAATGATCCATTTGGAAGCTCATGCCATGTTGAGTTGTGATCAAATACGGCCCCATGCTACCCTTATTTTGTTTAACTGTATGTGAATAATGTTTTTGTGAAACGGTATCTGTTTAATGTGTGTATAAATGTCTTTAGGGTCAGAATAATGTCTTTTGTGTCACCGTTTGCTTGTTTCTTCGGGTTCTTCTGCCTGCATGTAACACTGCCAGACTGTCAAAGTGGCACAAGTCAGCATTGACCTTCACAGATTAATTCCGTGTTATTGGAGGATTATTCCACTTAATGATCTTGGCACTTCTTTTGGCAAACCAAAGTTTTGGTTTGCCAAAAGTTGAAAGCTGTTGAAAGCTGTCAAAAACGAGATAAAGATTTTTTAAAAATCAGTAACCTTGTGTGTGCTTTGTGAAATGAATGTATTTTGAGAAAAAAAAAAAATCTAAAATATACCCAAATGATTTTGTGTGAGGTTGTTATGAAAGTCACTGATGTGGAGCTTCAGGCCTCACTAGCTGACAGTGGGGAAAATTCTAATAGCTCATATAAGAGTGCAAAAACTTTTTATGAGCAAAAAAAAAAAAAAAAAAAAATCTTTCACTTTCATTTTTTATTTGAGTATATGTTTTCTTTTTTTTTTTAAGAAATTAAAACCATTCAAACATGTGGTCATAGAAACGATGAAAGCCTTCAAACTGTGCACTGAAATAAAGTTAAACTGGTTTCTTGTGTTAACCTACAATGCAATGGGAAATAAATTCCACTCATACATAATATGATATATGACTTTATGACTGTATTGTATTAAAGGTGAAATAAAAAGCCCCTTTTCCTCCCCCCAGCGTGCGAGGAGGACATTCTTAAAGGCAAGCAGACCATCAGGAGTCAGGTTCTGGGAAATCAAAACTCTGAGAGTGACACATTACTTGATGGAGACGATGACACTCTGTCATCTTTAGACGAAAAGGACCTGGAGAATCTAACAGGTAAAGAAACAGCTCACCCTCTTCAGCTCACCCATCCCAGCCCTGCTCTTTGTCCAGACAAAATAAAGAAATGATTTAACTGCAATTTTTCATAAAGTTACATATGAGTTTAAATTGTGTATTAATGAATTAGATAATGCTTTGTCTCGTGCAGCTATTTGATAGATATCAGCTGTATCTATCAAAGCATTTCACTAGAACACTTTTTTTTTTTTTTTTTTTTTTTTTTTTTTTTTTTTAAACATTGCTTGAAAGTGCAGAATCCTTCCAAAACAGGCCTTTAAAGACAGTTTTACCCAGCATTCTGTCACAGGAAAACTTCCAATATCGCAGCAGTGTCCTCAGAGAGTCCTGCATGCAAAGACTACAGTCTGCAGTTTTCTGTCTGCCACTGGAGGTCTTGCTTCACAAACACACACTGGCCTGAGTAGCAGCTCTCTAAACATTTTTTTTTAAATCCAGCAGTAGCCATGTTTATCCCAGGACACTGCTCACCCTGAAATGATTCAAAAAAAGCAGTGATACCCATGTAGGCATGGCCTCATATTGATTCCAATGCAACTCAGTGTCGTCAGCCCTCCGTTGCATTTGATACATCTGACAATAATCTTAAACAAATATAATATAGTCCCTAATCGGATTGCAGTGTAATCCACGTTATTTTCTATGCAGTGACAGCGCTCACAAAACTAAACTGCATTAATGGGGCTCAGAGTGCTATTAAAATAACGCAAGGGCAGGACAATGGGATTAGAGCGCCGGCTCTTGTCTAATAAGGTGACGTATACACCGCGGGAACCGGCAGCTGGCTCTCCCCGGTCTAATTGAATGTCCCACTGAATGCAACAAAAGGAAAGAAATGGTGGGTTTTTTTCTGCCCACGGTTAGTACGGCAGTACTCGCAAGGTTCACCAGAAGAAGAGGAATTAATATATATGTGTTTATTCCTTCCGTCCGCATGTGCAGAGCGCCGTGGGAAATCAAGCCGGGGCTCCCAGCCTCGTTTCCCCGCAGCTCACAAAGCCTCGTATGCGCCGAGGCGGCCAGGGCTTCCACCCACAGCTCCCCTGAGCCGGGCTCTCATTGTCATACTGGCATAAATTAGGATTGATGACAGATTAAACTGAGCTCCGGCCACAATCAATAGGCTGTCGATTTTTGACGATTTGCGACTGCAAAGTTTGACACGTTTTTTGTTTTTTTTATCATTTCAGTGCGTATTTTTAGAGCGTTAAGTCTATGATGACTAATTTTTACAGTCTATAACGTCGCATGTTTGTTTATACCAATTAATTGCACATGATCAATTATAAGACGAAGCCCATTTAGGTGGCTGAAGCATTTGACCTCCTTATTTTAGTGTAAATAGATAAAAATGAAACTTAAATTCGGGATAAAGTGTCGACTTTTATAATCGATTCAAATGATCATTATCCCTCACGTTTATTTATCCGCAATTACTTATTAATAAACAATGTCCACGTGTGAAGGCCCACCGTGTGTGTGTGTGTGTGTGTGTGTGTGTCTTGGTGTTAGTCACCCTCAGTCAGGGAAAAGCCCTCGTTGAGTTTTATTAGTTTACTTTTACCGTCGGTGGCTGCTTTGGAAAGAGCTCCCCGTGGCGGAGGACGGCCGGCCGGCTTGTTTAGTAACCGGCTCGTGTCTGCCCCTGCAGGCCCCGTCAACCTGAGCACCAGCGCTCAGCTGGTGGCTCCGGCCGTGGTGCTGAAGGGGACCCTGTCCATCACCGCCTCCGAGCTCTTCTTCGAAGTGGACGAAGAAGAGCCCAGCTTCAGAGCCATCGATCCAAAGGTAAGAGAGTCGAGCTCAATTGATCCCCTCTCAAAATGTCACTGCAGACTTAACTGTGAAGGGGACCTCTGGCGAGTAGTCTGACTCAGTTCTGCAAGTGTGTCATTTTAAATATGCAATAAAATTAATGTCACTGTAAGTTCCCATCGAATGTTTACACTACAAAATCCACGTCTTGGTTCTTAAGTTTTATTTCAATTTGAATGGGAAATTTAATTCACACCATTCTGTCTATATTATTTTTTATTTATTTATGCTTTACAGTATTGGGATTGAATTTAAAACGGTTCTGTTTTTTTTTTTTTAAATCTGAATTTAAGACCATGACAAAGTTACATTTTTAGTGCTGCTTAGAAAATCAGCGTTTCCTATAATTAATATATTATCAAACAATGTTAATGGGTAAAACATAACAGCTCGTGGGTGAGACCTAGTCTATGATTTACTTTTTTTTAGGTTTTATTTTACGCAGAATCTTAAAATAAAAATTGCATGCAAATATATGTTGCTCCCTATAAAGAAAAGCTGTACGTTTTGGGTTAATTTCACAACTAATTCTGTAGGATGTAGCCCATTATTAGCGCTAGATACATATAAAGCACTCAAGCACGCTGACCTACAGGTGGTTCAGTTTGTACAGTTGACAAGGCTCTATTCAATTATTTGTTTTTAAATGAGTATTTTAGTCATAATGCCCCGACGTATTTATTTATATTGTTTAAAATCAGAATGTCTTAAAATAAACTGGCCAGTATTGGTTTCATACACACTTCTGCTGTTATAGAGCAGGGATGCTCCCAGGCTTCCATGTCCCCGTGAGGCCGCTCATTTACATTCACTCCAACATCCTCCTGAGCCCTGCACGCAGTGTCAAAATAACTTGGGGCCAAAATTCGGACGTGCACTTTCCGTCTTTAAATTTTGCATAAACTGTTTTTTCCTTTGTGTGTGTGTTTTTTTTTTTAAATTTATTTTATTTTTTAGACTTCAGCACAGTTCGTGAAAATTTGCCATAAAAGTTTTACTTTCATCAAAAAAAATCAAATGCAACAGAGTCGCTGGTTATTTCAGCTGTCAGAACACGTCAAGACATGAGGCCAAGTTGTAATTTAATTTGCAACATTTTTATTAACACTTCTTTTTAAGTCACATGATGAAAAAACTCGGAACTTGGCACGCTACATTATTCTTTCACTTGACGATTTTGTGCATATATTTAAATAAAGATTTCACTTTGTGAAAACATTTAAAGAAGACAACTAAAAGTTATTACATTGATTTGAAAATGTACCTTTGCTCTCCCTCTCTCTCTCTGGCAGTGGCCCAATTGCTGCATTTTTAAAAGGGGTTTGGTGGTTTGCTCGATGCATTATTTTCTTACTGTTTGGTTTTTTTTGGGGGTTTTTTTCACATTGCTTGGAGAATCAGTTACAGGACCCTTTTTGTCCTCTTAAATTTTATCCCAAAATGCCCCCTCGGCTCTGTGTCGACAGTCACTTTATAGTTTGTCCAAACTTTTAGCATTGGTGAGGATTTCCCTCGCTAGTCTCCATGTCTGCTTAGCAGCAGCCTCCAGGGCTGAATGAGGCTTTCCCTGAAACAAGTCCAAGTTTGGCAAGAAGTAGTGGGGACATCTGCGGCACTGCAGGCAGGATATGAGCTGCAGCAGGATGCCGTTCAGTCGGTCTCCGAGGCAAGACTCGTCCCAGTCGGTCTCTCTCGGGTGCTTCTCGCACTCGTACAGCAGCAGGGTCTTCATGTGGTAGTTGTTGAGCGGCTGTCCCGGTAGCTCCAGGTGCCGGTCCCTCAGCGTCTTCAGCACGGACAGACACTTCTTCCTGCAGCCGGCCATCAGCAGCCTGTTCTCAGCCTCGCTAAACTGCAGGACCCAGGCGTCGCTCTCTGCCGAGCTCTGCTTCCCCGTTAACGAGTAGCACTCCTTGGAGAGGAGGTTAAAACCCTCAGCTTTGACTTCTGCCACCCGGTTCGGACCGGGCCAGGGGATGTGGGGCATGGGCCACTGGGCAGCGCTTCTGGGCCAAATCCCAGTGCACTTAAACGCCGGGGTGATCTGCACAACGTACCTCTCTCTGATCCGCAGCTTGACCTCGCTGGTGTCCGCCACCATCTTTACCACGTCGCGGTAGCTGCATTTATCCACGGCCTGCGCCACCAGAGTCTGAAACCTGGAGCGGATTTTCCTGGCTGACAGGTAGCCCGAGGCGGTGATGAACTCGACCCACAGCGACATGCTCCTTTTACGGCCGTCACTCAGCTTCAGCACCGCACATCCGGGCAAGGAGCCGTCATCCACGAAGTTGAACACCCCCATTTGGTTGAGGTACAGCACGACCTCGAACTCGTTGGGGGAGATGACCTCCATCCCCTCGTAGCGCGCGTCTATCTCGCTGAGGGAGCTGATGAACCGGGGCTCTTGCACTTCAACCTCCTTCAGGACATCCGACACCACTTTGCAAACCTCCCTTATAGTCTTCGCAATGGCCGCCTTGCGAGCTTGGCATCTCTCGTTGTAATATTTGTTCAGCTGGTAGACCAGCTTTGCCTGCGTCGCAATCATGTTCGGGCAGAGGTCCGGGCTGTACACCGGAGAGTCGCAGTAAGTTGACGGATCCAATGCTTACCGGTAAAGCCAGAGGCAGACGCTTCCCCGCGCAGGAAAAGTGTGTAATCAAAGTTTTGTTTTTTCTTTTTTTTTTTTTTTTTTTCTTTTTTCTTTTTTGCTTTTGCAGCGGATGGACGTCAGTGTGAGAAGGAGGAAACGGATAGAGATGCAACGTAATAGCCTGCTAAATATCAGTCCAAGTCGTGCGCTCTTCCAACACGGCAAGGTAGATTCATATTCAGCTTGTGAGTCACCATCCGTGTCCCGAAGCGCAGATGCCTAAAGGCTCAAACATCGCCTGTGACCACTCATCTCCTCCTGCCTGCTAGTCTCTCCTCTGCGCCCCCGCACACTTTTCGTCCACACTCAGCTGTGAGCTGGACTTGTGTACTTTATGAATGGTTCCTTTAGGAAGAGTGAAAGGGGGTCGGGCTTCTCCTCCTGCAATCATGTGCGGAGCTGTCAGTGCACACAGCCAATCCGCGCCGGGGAGCGCCAGTCCGCCTCGGCGGCATGTGGACGCACCGAGGGAGCTGTCCGCCTCGCGGTGCACGAAGTCACAAGCCGCTCGCTTTATGCGGCCGAATCCAAGTGTACGTTCTCTAAGTCTGCAGTAAAACATTTTTTTCTCTTGGAAAGTGTTGCTCTTTGCGCGTAATTTCGCTCGCTGCTTTCTAAGGATTAACAGTGTAGACAGCGTGAGTGACAGCTTCTAAATTTAGACCTGCAGATAAGTCTCCCTATTTCTCCTACATTTTTGCGATTTTTTTTTTTTCTCTACTTGGAAAGACTCAGTAGCCGAACAGAAGCTATTTTAAAATGTGACACAGCCTATTCTTTATTTATGACCACCGACTTGCACCGCATGTCCTACTTCTATCACAAACTGTGGTTGGCGCTATCTGGAACATTTAATCTGTTTGACAGATTTAAGTGTGATTTTCGCCCCCCCCCCCCCATTTTGGTATCTCACTGGGGCCATCGTCAGGTGGTCACAATATATGTAAAATCCCCAAATTAAATTGAAAACTAAAAAAACATGAAACATCAAAATAATCTCTGGGACAAATCCTCTAGATGTTGTGGTTTTATTTCATTTATGTAAAATGGTATGTTTTTATAAACGATGTTTAATGCCGTGGAACACTGCTCAGTCGTTGTCATTTTGTGAATGCATATTTAACGCGTGGAGTGCACCTGCAGTTTGGGCTCAGCAAAGCTGGAAAATAGTGACCTAAGCTCTAAACACAAAAGATCAGATCCACCTGATAAGGGGTTTAATTAATCAATTGAACATTTAGCCCAGTGCCTATTTGCCTAGTCGATATCCTGGAGTCAAGTAACAGACACACACACACACACACACGCTCACACACGCGCATGTGTTAATTTTCCCATGCGTTTACTGCCATGAAACTTGTCCCTACTAAATAATTTAGCCGGGGATCTCTGAGGTTGTTACTGAAGCCCGTTTTCCACGCATACTTACTGCTCAGGCAGTCAACTCAGAATATGCTGCGTTGTGACACACATTTATTTAGTTTGATAACTTTTCAAAATAAATAAAGAAAAAATATGCAGTGGAAGATATATACATGACCCATAGCCGAGCACGTGTCCACGTTTTCAACGCTTTCTAAACAACGTTGTGGTTAGTGTGAAAAAATCATGGTATTAATTTGACATTTTCATCCGCCTTATTTGCAGGACTATTAAATAAGTATCTTAAGTTAACTTAGTTAATTGTATGACTCAAACGCGTTACATCCTCACTACAATGGCGGCACAAGCTCAGTTGCAAAGTCCGAACTTTGATATCGTTTCTGAAAATAAATGAGGCGTAATGAAAAAGTCAGACCATAATCCAGCTGTCACATCGTGAGTGGCTTCCTTCAAGTATAAATCAGAGGCAGTGAAGCTGATAGAGTTGCCTGCAGCTACGATAAAATGTCATACGATAAACCTATTTTCTTTGCATCCTGCAGTAAGCTGCCTATTCCTGTTACCCAAATTTAATCAAAGGGCATAATAAGCAAACCTGTGCTCATATTAGATGTTACAACTTTTTGGGTTACTTTAAGAATTATTTTGCTTATCGACAGTGATTTCCAGTTACCTGATTACTGATATGAAGAAGCCAACTATGCAGGGATTTTGAAATATGCCCCAAACAGTTCAGAAAAGGCAAGGATTGATGAGCTCCCCGTCATAGTTGCCACATCCTCTGGATTTCATCAAATTGATTTTTGGAAGAGCTGATGATGCTTTAAGGAGGATAAAGTGCCCGAGCCTATGATTAACTTTCTTGAAATAAATAAATTCTAAGATCTTCTGAATATTTGAGCAATGTGACAACTAATTTTCCATACTTAAAATGCAGAAGTTACAAGTTACCATGCATCGGTTTGGATGGGATCATATTTGTTTTACATAGGTCAAAGGCAGTACATTGTCAAACAAACTGTAGCCTACACTGTTGGTTACAGATTCTGTACGGTACTCGGGTTTGACTTAGTCTGGCTTGTCTTCTCACATAGAATACGTGAATCAATTTTGGGCTCAGTGGAAATATTTACTTTCAAATTCACCCGCTCCCACCAAGAAAAAACATTCACAGGGAAATGTTACTGAGAAGCGTTATGCTGGTGTCTTTACATTTGTATTTAATGAACAAGTGGCTAAACAAACAAACATCTACTGGGATATTTCTTCCTATGAGAGTGTCTATGGGGAAATGGCAAGTTGAATAGCATTTGACCTGGCAGCCTTGATTTATCGTGAAATCTTTAAGAAATTCCAAACTGAGATTTGACATTCCTCCCCTCAGCATCATACCATAGTAATGCAAAAGTTATCCAAATGTTTGGAATTAAGAAAAAGATAAAAACAGGCAGAAATATATGAGGAAGAAAATATCTGTCCGTTTGATTTCAGGATGACGGTTTATTATCAAGCGCATAGCTCTGAGGAGATTAATCGACACCACTTGAAGACCAAGTTTCCAAATATTATGAAAGACATGCTAACTGTAGCTGAATAAGATATATGGCATCAGTGGCTTTTATGTATAAAGACATTTAGACTCCATTCTGGCCCTCTTACCAAGCCAGATGTTTCTCAGCAACTGTACTTATTTTTTTTACTACAATCTAGTATACAGGGGATTGGATTTTTTTATTTTGTTATTTATTTATTTTTTTTCCATTTTACCATTTTCATCGCGTGTGTGTGTATATAAATGCACTTACATACACTAAGTATATTAAATATATGGCTCCTGATGGTCACGCATTTATTCCTCCTTTCTTGCAACTCTTGAGTTCCTGTTATCTTCTGAAAACGTTCAGAATTATCTGTGGTTACTGAAGAGTTCCCCCCTGGTTTATATTGACTGGTGAAAAGATCTGGGGCCTGTCAGAAAGTTCTTTGATCTGGGTCTATGTGATGACTTCACAGTGATCCCCTTATGAGCACAAAACAATGTCCATGCCTGTGCAAATCTCTGCCAGCTGATGGGTAACCTCACTGCTTCTCTTTTCCTCTCTTCTTCTGTACTTCGTTTGCCTTTCCTACTGTCTCAACTTTGTTCTCTCCTAAGTGACTACACAGGGTAACCCCAGTTGGCTCAGTACTGTGTGTATGGAACTGTTTTCATAACCTAGTTTACAGGAAAGAGAACAGCCTTCAAGGCATGATTTGTTTTTAAATATATTTGAAGCGGATTTGGTTCCCTATTAGAGGGTTGTGTTTTTTAAATGTCATAAATTGTTTGATGGAAATTTAATTTCAGTAGTTTTTGTTCAGTTTGCTTTATGTATTTGTTGAATGTCTTGCCTGAATTGCGAGTATACTAGTACACTGTACTTGCAACAAATACAGAGTAAATGTACAGACAAGTACACCCTCAGATACTAGCTTAGTTGGTGTATATTGTAATTCTAAGTGATAATGGAGTCAGAGGTCAAAGTATGGAAATTAAATTTTTTCCTTTGTCTTTTTCTGTTAACATAAGTGTATTAAAAATGACCTACTGCATACCAACATACGCGGACACACATGCACTTGTGCATACATGAATTGAGCAAAAACATTTTTGTACACTCTTGTTCACACATTTTGTCGCTGTCGTCTGAACCCGGATGGACCCAGCTGTTCCCTTTCATAGAAGGCTCAAAGAAAATCATCGCAGGCAGCTAATTGCCTGGCAGGCCTCTGCATCTGCTCAGCAGAGAGCAGAGCTTATGAAGTCACGAAGCAGATGTGTGTTTGCCTCTCTGTGTGTGTGTGTGTGTGTGTGTGTGTGTGTGTGTGTGTGTGTGCATGGTTAGAAGCACCGTCCCTGTGTTTAGACACAAGCCATCAATACTGAATGTGGAGTGACTGTTGTAGAGCCTCTCCTGGAGACTGATAAAATTGCATGAAGAAGTCAAATTTACTCGACTTCCATTTCATTGGCCAGGAAAAACTAACAAAAATCCTGATTGGAGGAACCTTCCCTTAGATCCTGATTGCAGTCTGAGTGTATTACAGACTGTTACTGTGTTCTGATGGCAAACTTTTTCCTCATTCAAACTTTGGTGCGAGTATGTAGAATGTTCAAAATAATTGTATAATAAAAATGCTGGAATGCACATTAAAATTAAATGGAATGGAAATACTGAAGAATGCCTTCTCATTGAAAATCTGAATTTTAAAGCCACATTTTAACTTGGATACGCATGTCAGTACAAAAAGACATTAGATATATGTCATGCATATTATGCATGTAGTTGGAGCAACTGCTAAAGTATGACGTTGTGAACAAAAACACATTGTATATACTTTAAACTTTATTAGTGATTATACTTTTGGTATCAATTTTGTTGTTATACCGAAATGCAGTGTCCATTTCTTGAGCATTTGTAATTGTTGAAAGAGAAGAGAATGAAGTTATCAATCACTGGGCCACACATCAATGAGAATATCAATGACAGCTACCTCAAATTATAGAGGGAAATTTCTTTATTTGCTAAAATGATATTCTTAACATTTTTTGAGGGGACCAGCAAAGCTAATCTAAATATAGAAAGTAATAATTTCATGTACTAAAAGCAAGGAACAGTAATATACATACTAATTTACACAATAGTATAACCTGATCATAAACAATTAATATACACTATTACAAATCAGAGACACTGACAATGATCATTTGCAGAGAATGAATCTCTGCAAATGATCATTGTACAAAACATGTATTGCCTATATTTAGTTTTTGTGACAAAGATAAAAGTTGAATTTGTGCTTTTTCCCATTCTTGTTCACATCCACTTCATCTTTCCAGGTTCTAGACAGCAGCAGGGTGGAAAATTATTTTGGAAAGAATTCCACCAAATTTTTCCTAAAGGTCAGCATACAACCTTGCACTATGCAATGGTAAAACCCCCATTGAGAAGACATTGGTAACTCTAATTAGTGGGGTGGTGACGGCTCCTTGGGGTTAACTGAAGTGGCTGAATGGATGGTCACTCAGTCAAGGAAAACCATCCTGGTGTTATGTAGCGACCAGTCCCATATCGCTAAGCTCTCTCTAAAGTATCCAGCTGCTGGGACTGAGCCCCTCCCCCTTCTTCCTGGCTCGCTCCGTCAACTCTCATGGTCACCAGGGACGACCTTCGACTGCAGCTGCCAATCATGAAGAGCCATGGCAGCAAGGGGTCTCTAAGAAAGGAGCCTATTGATTTTCCAGTTAGACCCTAAGCACTGTGTGCTATAGGACTAACGGACAGTTCAAGCAGGTATGTCATTATCAATGAGCCCAAAGAAACGGATCCCCTCACTCGCAGTCATTCATATTGGCCTGCTTTGTTCCCTCCCTCTGCCTCGTTCCTTCTGTTCCACTCTCTCGTCTGCTCTGACGGATCACATCCCGAGATGGTCAATAAATCGCTCAACCACACCACAGCTACAACTGGTGGAGTGATGTGTTGGGATGACCTTTCTTTCTCTTCTTTCCCCATTTCCCTCACTCTTATGTCCTCCTATCTCTACATTCCTTGTAAAGTAATTATTGTACCTGAAAGACAAGCTTCCTAACATGACAGCGACTTGTTGGCATCGCTGCCGTCATGTATTCTTCACATATTTCTCAACTTCTAGGGTTAGTTTCATCCTAAACATCATCCCCTTCCAACTCACTTTGGGTCCTCTTCTTTCACCTCACTGCTTATGTCCACAGTCCAACATTAAGACCTGAGCCAGTAATTGTTAATTATATTGGCAAATTAAGCAAGATAAAGCCAAGTAAGTGTTTAAAGCTCTTTGAAGTTTGTTTTTCTTCTTCCCCAATAGAGCAGCAAGTCATCTTTACTGTCCTTTATCTTTGTCTCCTCTAAACAAAATGCATATGGACTTCACCTCTACTTTCTCACCCTTTCGAGGCTGAAACATAGAAGGTTGTGATATAGTCTCTCATATTTCATTCCAGTTATTTGACTGAGGTTATATATCAACAATGATGAACTCATTCTGTTGAGATGAGGTCAGTTCTTCCCTGGCCAGACGTGGTCTGTTTAAGAATGATGGAGAAAGACTTGTTAATGATGAGCTTCAAAGCTGTGGCAAACCCAAGATACTGGCTCCTGCTTTAGCTTTTGGACTATATCTTTTGGCACTTTACCATACAATGAGATCAAGGGAAATACATAAGCTGAATTTAAGATCATTCCTTCTGTTATTACCATGTTACCAGTGTAGCACTAGGAAAGCTAATGTCAGCCAGCTGGGAATCCATGTCTGTGGTTCAGATTGAAATATCTCAGTGGCTGTTTGATCCATTGCCATGAAATTTTGTGCAGGTGTGAATGAATCTTATTGGCCCATGGGATTCCATGGCTTTTCATGTGGCACTGCGAGGTTGAATCCTTTTACTTTTCCTAATTTTTTTGATGAAATGTCATCATAATTACAGTGTGTTATGGATTTCTGTGTACTATCCCTTTGTGATCCAGACTGGATGAATCCATTTGATTTTGATGATTCCCCTTAATATTGTTTCAGCCCACAAACAAGTTGAACGTAACCATTAAAAACTGCGAGCAAAGTCATTTGCACAAAATGTTTAAGACATTTATGGTTTCCAGATAAATCCCAATTAACCTCAGTGCTTCCCCAGCTAAGAATGTTACCATAAGAAATATCTTGATTTTTAAATATCTTGAAATTCTTGATATCATGATCCATTTGGCTGGATCATGAAATTTTGTAAATCAATGTACTTTGTAGGCATGATAATAGTAAAGTTAGTGATCTGTTTGATTTATATGAGACATTGTCATCATGTGAAAATTTAATAAATAAAATATATACAATATTGCTGTATTTCAGCCTGACCTGTATTTTGTGTTCAGGTCCAATGACCAGAAATTAGTG
>KV751317.1:15219936-15251879 GCA_001698575.1 Mola mola
TCAACACAAAGCACCACAGTGTCTAAGTACAGACTCACTTATTAGCGGCAATACCTTAGACTCTTGGTCTTGTTGTCATCACTCAGCCGAATATTTTTTTCCATAAAATTTGGTTCTTTCATTTATTCCTATGACACAGTCCAGCATTTTTTTTTTGTATTTTAGTTTCCGGAAATTGTTACCGACTGGTTGTAAACCTCAACTCTTGTACAAAGTAGAGTGATGAATCTCTACAGTGAGTGGTAACCAGGTAGGACAGGTTGAGAAAAGACAATTGCCACATTGGCAATCACATAAAGAATCATTAGACACGGTGACATCTTGCCACCTAATGATGATTAATGTTTCCTTTCCAATTGCTCTCTCCTCACACAAAAGAACAAAAACAATTGCTCCTTGTCTTTTCACTCATAAACATGCTTGGCCCCTCCCTGTTCTTCTGTTTATGACCTGGCTTTGGACCTTAAAAAAACCACAAACCACTTTGGCTGAGACTCGTACTTAACCAAGCACCGGCAGACAAAGAACAACCACCCCTATTTTGCGCCTGTGCCTGGTCCTTCCATCATGTTCCATCTCTGGGCTTGACTGGACCAGTCAGGGGGCAGGTGCCCCCTCTCCCTTCCTTTGATTGATCCCCTCTCTCCATCATTTATTCCCTGTGCTTGCATCTGACACATGTGTCAAAGGCAACACAGTAGCCTGATGGATAGGCCTGTTTATGGATGCCAGTCTGCCTGGTAGGCTACTGATATTACAATCAGCACCTGTGTACCTGCTGTTCACACAAGCCTCTGTCATTCAGCTAAGGTCAGAAAGACACCTGACTCCAATTGAAAGATCGATGTCCGGCCCAGCTTATTGGAAATTGGAATTGTAAATGCGTTCTTGTTTTGTCAGCAACATCTGTGCTGCATTTCAGATAAAAATGGTTGTAAAATTTAAGTTAATGTGGATGTTGTTGATCATAATTTTTATACATTTCTAATCATAGTTTTCCTTATCAATAGAAGGGCAACATGACTGCAATAAGATATTATATTCATTACAGTTGTAAATTCCTAAAGGAAATCAAGACTAAATATAAACAAATGTACCTGTTTTGATAAGGAATGCTTATAGCATTGATATGTGCTCTATGTAAAGACATCTCGTGTGCTGGATAGCTGAATGCTACATTGCTGAATCTAGTGCCTCCATTGCCATTATGGTTAATGACCCATACAGTCTGGTTGAAATGGCACATCCACTGGGACATTCTGCAGATTACTTACTCATCCACCAATCCTTTCTAGCAGACATCAGCACAATAGATTTTTACTTTTGCTCTGTTGAAGCCAAGAATGTAGAATAAAAGTAGAAATAAAATGTTTGTACTACACAGATGACCTGTGTTGCAGTGACTTTTTCAACCACCAGTTATCCATGTTTTTAACAAAGATTCTCTATAAGAAATGACATACATAAAATTAGTTTTACACCAGTAATCAGTCATATAAAATGCATATCATAAAATGAAACGCTGAGTCCAAGTAAAAATTTGATAGTCACTATATACATATATTTCAACTGTATGGAGTGCTTAAACTTCTTGGTTTGCTTTTATAAATTGCAATATTACATTGTACATTGTTTTGTTTTACACTCACCACTTTTATCCATGGCAGACAGCCAGCAGGAACAGGAGACACATTTTAAGATACTGTATGCATGCCTTTAATATTTAGCAGCTTTACCAAATAGTCCTTGTAGCATTTCAAAAGACCAAAAATGAGATACAAGGAAACTGAATGTGTAACTTCTGTCCATCCAGTGGTACATCAAATGAATGTTACTCTGTTTTCTGGATGTGAAAATAACATGTTTGTTTCACAATTTAATAAGATCATATGTTTAAGTTGGTTTTGCTACACCAATAGAAATCAATCAATTATGCCTTAAGTCATGCCAAGTGAGATTTATTTCTATTCTAAAAGCCCTTTAAAATCAAGATAAGCTGTAGGTATTAAGTAGAAACCCATGTATATGTACATATATTTGAATCTTGTTAAGTAATTTTTTCACTTTTATTCTCTCTCCAGAGAATTGAAGGTTTTCATAATAAACTTCACTCCTTTACATTTTAAACTCACAATAAACCTGTAGCTTCAATTGAGTCACCTTCAGAGTCTCACAAGTCTCCTCAACCATCCCATTCTCCCATTCTCTTCCTCATCTTTTGCTTTGGACAACCAGCCCCAAATTCCCTAAGAAGGGTGTACTTTTCACCCCACACCCACTTAAGCTGGTGACAATAGCTGGATTAGAAAAGAATTTACTTCAGCGAAGCCTCACACCAACCCCAAAAAAGCCTATCCATCACCAAATGGAAAAATGAAAGATTGAAGGAAAGCGGGGAGAATGCGATAGGAGCCGGTCAGCGATCTTAACCTGTCTGATGTCTGCCATAGCAGCTTAGAGAGGAATTGGGGGCCAACAGCATTGAATCTAAAACAGCTCCGGTGCCTCAGTGGTGGTTCTTGAGTGTCTCCTTGATTTACTGAATGTCTGTGAAAAGCATATACGTCCTTTTTCTTCTTTCCCTGATGTGCAAGTGATTACTGATGAGCTTGACAAATCAAGGAATGCATTTAGAGCTTTTCAGTGCAAGCTCAACAGGTGGCCTGCAATGCTATTAAGCTTGTGTATGTTGCTGCAGGCATTTTAGTTGTGCATTCTAAATTCACTATATCCTGGCATACAGCTCAACTTAATTTTTACAGCTAATTACTGTGGCTGTGGTTTTTATTTTAGTTCTATCCACATTTTGTAAATCCAAACTATAACCTAAATTTATTGCAATGTGCAAAGGCAAGTTAGATTCAAGATGGAATAAACTTTAACAAATAGGGTTTTTAAAAGTGCATCTTGATAATGCGGAGACAACAACGCAGATCTTGTCATTTTGTGGAAGTGTGCTGAATTTTACGCCTCCTATCCCTTTACTAATGTAGCCTTATCCATCATTTGTTTCCAACCACCCTTTAATCCAACTAACCCTACCCTTTGTGCTCCATAGTCTAAACTCTGAAAGGAAACAAAATCTTGAGAATTTAAAACCAGTAATTCTGTCTTTATGTGAGTTAACAAAAATATCTGACACATTAGTATTAATAGATATATAATATTTCACATATTCTTATTTACTTGTGTTGTCATATTTCCAATTTCATATTTACCCCCATTACTGGTTGGTATTGCTGCTATTATTATGTTTCAGGCCCTTATAGGCTTTCATTTTTACAGCTTATGCCCAAAAGCTGAATGTTTAATGAGTTGTATCGCACTGAAGTCTTCACTTCTGTACCAATTAACCCCAAGACATCTGCCGCATTTCCTTAAATCCACACAAGACCTTTTTTGTTCCCACCTTAAAAAGGCTGAGCAACCAAGAAAAGGAAAGGAGAAAAGGCTAACCTGTTAGCAAACAGTAAAAAGGGCCAAGAAGGGGTTTAATCCTTATTAGGCTTAATTCAGAATAAGTGGGCCCCAAAGGTCCTTTCAAAGGGGACCTTATTCAGGGAGTGCAAACTCTCACTGGGTGACGTTTCGGTCTGAATGCTTTGAGCCTTTAGGCTTCATAACCTTACACTTGCTGCAAGCTGGGCTTGTTTATTTTGCTTTA
This sequence comes from Mola mola, assembly GCA_001698575.1. Classification (NCBI taxonomy): domain Eukaryota; kingdom Metazoa; phylum Chordata; class Actinopteri; order Tetraodontiformes; family Molidae; genus Mola; species Mola mola. The sequence goes on from KV751317.1 coordinate 15,223,601, forward strand.
ATTCTCTCGCACTCCAGCGCAGCTTCTTAGTTGTGTTTATTTTTTTGGGCCTCGTAGTTTGTTTTACTTCCCTCAAGGCAAATAGACTTTTATGTGTGACCAGTGATTACATGTTGAATTAGTTACATGGTGGTAGAACAGTTGTATCTTATAAGCTCCTACAATAAAATGAAACTGATAATGCATCCAATATTCTATCAGTGTCTCTTTGCTCTTACACACAAACGCATGGATGTAATGGACATGGTTTGGCTGCTTATTAATGGATTTTTGTAGTTCTGTGTTAGAGATCAAACAACTATATAAATTCAGCACGTCTGTCTTTGCTCTCATTTTTCATCAGCCGAAATAAATGTAGGATTTTTTTTATGTACAGAAAATGTTTTTGATTGTGCATACATGTTTGTTAAAATCTATAGAGAGCCATTAAACTTTGCAAAGATAATCCATCTACGTGACAGGTGTGAATAATGGGAGCAAAAAGACAAGTGTTAAATTTTTTTTTTTTTTGAGTGTAGTTTTACATTTTTAGAAATGCTCTTATTTGCTTTCTTGCCAATAGTTAAACAAGAAGATTGATAGTAAGGTCATATCAGTCTGTTAAAACTGAAGCTATAGCCAACAGCTTTTTGGCTTATTTTAGCATTAGGACTGAAAATCAGGTGAAACACTATTCTGGCTTTGTTCAAAGTGACATAGTACACTAAACTACCATTTTATTGTCCATATAAAAACTGAGGTATGAAAACAATAATTAGTGATTGGGCACAGGATTTTTTCACCCCTGTATTTTACCATGAAACTCAATTAAATAATGAGATATGCACGGTAACTAGCTACTTACTGTATTTGCAAGAACATGAATAAGTGTACTTCCTGAAAGGATGAACATAGTTCCTTTTGTTCTTTGGTAAGCTGACATGCTGGTCACCTGTCAAGTATATTACTTATATACCTTAAATATTTTCACCACTTTCCCATCTTCGTCACTCTCATTGTTCATCGCTCATGGAGCACATGGCTACAGAGATGGAGTCATTCCCAGTTGGTAAATCATATTCTTGCTGAGACACAAAGGGTACACAGGATAACTGTTGGAGTGTGAAAGTAGAGTCATGTGGCTGTACTGTTCTGAGGTCATATGATTCCAGGTTCTTTTGGTGAGGGGACATTTTTTTCATCTTTAATGACTTGCCTATTTTACCGTGAGCCCAGCTTCTAAATAACTGCTCATCAACTTTATATCTTCTACCTGCAATAAACTGCGTGAAACACACAAATCTTTCCAGTGGAGATATGTCATCTGTCTGTTTGTGTTTCCAGTACAATATGCTGTCGTCCACTCCTTTCTCCCTCCTCCTACATTTTTTTCTGGATATCACTCAATCTCAAAAGCAAAATCTGTCTTAATTGGCTCCAGAGGGCTCGGGGAGGCTTTGTGTCAACGGTGATGAGGGTCCTGATTGGTCCAGTGGCAGAGGCAGAGGCAGCCAACAGACCCTTGTTAGTCTGTCAGGGCCTTTGCTTGCTCGTTAGTCCGATTAACTCATTTACTGATGGGGGGTGACAAGGCCTCGTTTACTAGTGTGGAACAGAGGATGGTGGAGGGGAGTCGAGGCTTGGGGGAGGAGTTGAAAAAGAAGTACATTCAAAGGAATAGTGATAGTAGAAATATAAGAGTTGTTATGTTTTTGTTGATGTGCCGAATGACTGTGTCAAAGAGCCCTTAAATGTCATCTCAGATTTGTTTGTGCCCTCGTTCTCATTTGCTGCTGCAGTGAAAACAATGTCAGCGTCTTGGCCATTGAAAATCTGGCCACTATAGATGGCTTGATTTTGTGGTCAGCCAAGTGAGTCACATTCTCCATGGCTCTGATTGTTCTTATGCAGCGGTTTGCTATATATTTGTAACTTTTGAATAAAATAAAGGGGGGAGTCTTTTTTTTTATAGTATGTCTTTTAGATATGCAGTTTTAGTTTGTGATGCATTGATAAGTGTGAAATAATGGATGTCAAGGGATGGGAGGTAGACGGCTTCCGGGAAATGAAAATCAACTGCATGCTGATAAGTCCAGTTTTTTGTTTTTTTTTTAATACGAATACTATCAAGTTCTTCCAATACCGCTTGTCCCTAGTCTCCATTTTGATGTTGATGGATCACCTCTCTTCCGCCCGCTCATTAATTTCATCACCTTATCTCCCACACCACTTCATTTGACCAAAAGGTAATAATAAATCCCTCATCCATTATCCTTTAACTGAGGCAGCCATGCGGAAATACTTAATAACAGGCAACAAATTGAACTTCAATCACTGCTTTTTCCTTCAACGATGCTCAGCACATTAAACTCAACGAGCAAATATGCATATACCTCTTATCAAATGCTGTTTATGTGCAATTTCATTCCTTTTACAAAAACAATAGTATTGGTGTTGCATTTTATATTTTGTTTTTTGACAAATTAGGGTTTACTTTATTAGAAATGGCACTGGCTTCTGTCCTCTTCAACTCAAGAGTCTTATCAGCCCAAAAACACACACGCACATGCCCAGCCTGGCAACAGGGAAAGCAGTTGATAGCCTCATCTATCTTGAGCCACACTGCTGATATTGGTCTGTTGTTTACCTTACCAAATCAGTGCAGTTTCAGTTAAATTTCCTGTGTCACCATGTTCCTCCACCTAATGTTACCAATGTTTCTGAAGAGGCAGTGGTGAGTAAAAGGAAACTGAGGTTTACCAAGGAGGGGGGGTATGGAGAGGATTCATTAGTAAGGACTGTCTGCAAGATTCAGCAGTGACCGTATGCAGTGTGTGTGCAGTTACACACCATCGCCACAGTCACCAAGCCCCTCTTCATGTGTCCCTCTTCATTTTGCAGTCTTCTGGGCATCTGACAAAGACAAACGACAATGCTTGAGAAATGAGCATCAGGCCAGTATACAAACAGGTTGAAGGAGGAGGAGGGAGAGAAGGGGAGGGAGAGCATTCTAGTCATCGAGTTCTTTTGTTTCTTGTTTGGCTATGTCCTACTGTTTGATGCTTTGAAATGGATCTGAGGACAAAGCAGACCTGAATCCTTTGGTAATTTTAATTATTCATGAAATGAAACACCGATAAAATTGTTTAACTATTCATGTTAACGGTGTAAGCTCCAAATTCTTGTAATGTTTTATTTATGGAATTTACTTTTCCGTCCATAACCTAACTCATTTGTATTTTGGCATTTTTAGACTGAAAAACCCTTTTTTCTTGTTCAGATAGTTAAATGTAAATGTAACGGAAGACCTAGCATGGTCTGGTTTTGCTGGATTTTTTTTTTTAATTCCTCCTTTGGTTCTGTAGCATAATCATCTCTTTGAGTGTGACTGATTCAGTTCCTCCATTATTATTTATCATGGAGGAAGCAAGTACAGATGTGATTCCAGCTTGGACAATAACCTCCACACCATTGTAATTTGTCCAAATGTGGTTAGAACAGCTAGAGCATTACAGCACGGATAGTTTGTCACACGCCTTGTCACCCACTCGCCTTTTTCATCTGCCAGGAAAAGGCCGCTGCCGGCATGGAGTGCTATTTTCCGCGTCTTCTAGGAGATTCATCCGTCCAGGAAGAAATGATTTCTAGCCGCTTCAGCAACTGTCATATCCATCTGTAGAATCAGACATTTCAACTTTATCACATCAGGACATCTTCTTGACACCCTTTGGGACACCTACGAGTACTCTTGGGGATGAAATGAGTCAATATCTGCCTTTTGGAGGTGAAAGGTTACTCCCCAAGTATTCGCTCATGGCACACCTCATCACAGAATTTCTTTTTTGATCAGAAATAGAAAAGCTTTTTTTTTTCCCATAGAATTAAAATAGAACTACCCCCCACCCACCTAAGACTTATTCCCAGTCTTTTAGACTATAACATTTCACAAAATACATCTCTTTATAAAATGACTCCATTATGGAGTGTGGTTGTACAATGTAATGGCACAAAGCAAGGCAAAATTCTAAAATATATAGCTTTTTCTCACAACTAACAATCCTGAAAATGTTATTGTCGTGCCTGTTAACATAGAGTATATACCTCCAGTGAAAAGCACAAGTGGTTTTGACTCAATACCTGTAAAAATAATAAAAAAATAATGTTTGTATAGACTGTTTATACCTTTCTCTACTTTGTATTGCTCATGGAGCTAATGGTCTTAGCAATTGAACCCCATACTGGAGTAATTTTCCCCCAAAACATTTATTTGTGAAATTTTAGTACCCAGAAGGCCAAAAAATAGGGATTAGGTTGAAAAATACCGGATTACTGACAAGCAACATTTCTTTCATTTTAGAAAACAAGTTAAGCTTCAGCCTGTTAGTAGACATTTCTTTCTTCCAATGTACCAGTCATACTTGAAGTTAAAATTAAGGTAAAGCAGATTATAATATGAAGTCTGTACTGCTGAACTTTTTTGCTACAGGCTAGTTGTGACTAGTATAGCTATCTTGAGCCCCTGTTATGGAAGATAGGAGGCTCTCGGTTTCAGCCACAGCAAGCTTCTTCAAGCCAATAATCCAAATTTGATTGAACTCCAGAGACTTTAAAGTGAGTCTGTGAGGCTGGCAGCAAATCTTATTCCTCATAGAAACAGTGCAGAGAGAGGCTGTCCTCAGCTGGTTGGCAAGGGCCTCAGCTGGTCCCCTCTGCTGTCCCCTACCTTAATGAGCCCCTTTAACTTTAACTCTAGGCCCAGCTAGCTGTCTCAGATTTGAATATTTTCTGATTAATAACACATCTACGAACCATGCTGTGACACCCTAAAGCACCCTCTTTACCTTTTTGCCATATCCCTGTACGCAGATCCAGTCAGTTCATCCTTTGGAACTAAATGCAGAGGTTGAAACAAAAGCCTAGTTAACAAAGCGGTGCTAAATAGGTTAGTAGCAAATCTAAATGCCACATTAGTAAGAGTGCGACTCAGAGGGGAAGCATATGGGTCTGACCGCCATCAGAGCAAGTTATTTTGACAGCTCTCACAATCTTCATGGGAACAGACTAAGCTCAGCCCATGAAAGCATTTTTAATTGTGGAGCTAGCCAATTTAAGATTTTAGAGACCTTGTGTCCGTTACCTCAATGGAAAATACTCTAAGCAGATTTTCAGCACAATAAAGGCTCTTAACTTGACTTAACCATGTTGCCTCAAACTAAATATTAAAGCACTTTATCTGTTTCCTATATACTTGTCTGGGATTCCTAGTCACCTGTTTGTACTATGGATTATGTTTTAGTGAACTAAACATTTCACCCACTTCTTCTTGCTGAATAGCGCCCATTCTCCCGCTGAAAGAATCACTTTTTCATTGAGGCTGATCAATATAAGACATTAATCCTGCTGTTCAGGCCTTCATGCCATCACAGTGTGAAAAATGAACGAACCTAGCCTTCTGCCTGTTCTTCCCTTCCTTTACTGTCCTCTAATCTCATCCGTCCTTAATTACCTCTTTTTAAATCTAACCTTGTTCCCTTTTTTATTTTCTTTGCTCGTACAGATTCTTGCCTACACAGAAGGTCTTCATGGAAAATGGCTGTTCACAGAGATCCGCTCCATCTTTTCCAGGCGATATCTACTGCAAAATACTGCTGTGGAAATCTTCATGGCGAACAGAAGTGAGAACATCCGATAATTATCTATAAATAGCAATATTTGCCATTTTTTTCTGACATAGATAATATAATGCATATACAGTACATACATACAATAATACATGCACATTTCATGATATGTATACATATATTAAATATACATGTATATATTCCATATAGTAAAGTAATACTAACACAGACGTATTAATCAAGTCTGCAGTGGTAATTTCAAGCTATATAAAGAATACAAACCCTGTGCTCTCCACAGTGGCAGTCATGTTTAACTTGCCAGATGCAGCCACAGTCAAGAAGGTGGTCCACAGTCTTCCTCGTGTTGGGGTAGGCACGAACTTTGGTCTTCCACAGACTAGGTAAGACCCTCAGTTAAGACAGAAAAATAAACTTGATTGTAAACATTGTGTTATCATCACATCATTAATACAGTTGTTACTTATACACCACATCCCTTTCTTGTTGTCAAATCCACACAGGGGTTTTGTCACTGATTTGTTCAGCCCCCACACTCTCTCTTCTCCTCCCAAACATAATTGGCTTCACACAAACATGGTGCAGGTCATTTATTTATTTTCATCATGGTGAAGCAAATTGTTGCTTGAAAGCCTGCAGGGCAACGCCCACCCTACCTCAAATCATGTCTGCCTTATGTCCGGGCAGTCCCTAAGCCCTGCCCAGCCTAGCCCAGCTGCTGACATGTGTGTTCCTACCATATGATCCTATGGTAATTAAGAGAAAGAAAGCAGTGAACAGGAAGACTTACTGCATGGTGCCTATTATGGCAGACATATTTTATTTAATGTCCCAACCAGCTTAAGCTCTTAGTTTACAGTTTGTTTGCTTGCTTGTTTGTTTGCCACTCCAAGGATCCAAGGGAACTAAGCTATAGTACAAAGTGAAGTGAAAATACTGCAGATCGGTCAGAGAGAATCAGAGCAGCTAGAGTTGTTGTTGCATTGCAAATGTGTGGTTGAGAAAGAGCAAGCAGCAAAAAAAGTGAAGGTGAATGCAAGCAGAGCAGAGGAGCAGAAATGGTTTGAAGTAAGTTGACAATTTGGAAGTAAATGCACAGTTATAGATCACAGTGTTTCAATTAATAAATGCCACAGCTTCTCAAGGCATAGACAGGCATTGTTTGTTCAGGATTAGCAGCTTCAGAAGTTTCTTAACAGCAGTTTAAATCCTTGTTTCATTGAACTGAACTGCACCAAAACAAACAGATTTGGACTCTTGAAGAAAAAAGAACAAACTCCATCAAGAGTAAAATATTTACCCAATATTTTGAGTAAAAGTTTGTTAAAAAATTCTCAAGTTGAATTGTAAGCAAACTCAGAGTACAGATGCAGTTTAAGCAAAAAACGGACAACACTGAAGAGCACAAAACAACTCCAATGGTACTGTAAAGTATACAGCAAATCTTTCCATATACAAAAGGGACTGTTTCAGCTTCATGCTGCATATTTTGAAATTTTTTATCTTCATTAATCTGAGCCATGACAGTTGATTTGTGTGAGATTCATGAATTTTTTGGGCATTGTGTTTTTTGGCAAACTTTAGGATCAATGGTAGATGTTTTCACTATATAAGGAAGCAAAAAACACTCCACACAGTAACGGTGAACTCTGAAGGCTATTTAATTTGTCTGACAAAGAAAGTGCATCAACTAATGAGTCAATGTGGGTGTAGGCAAATGTGTGCGCGTGCATGCATATAACAGTCACAGTTAGGGTGAGAGAATGTGTATGTGTTTGGGTTGGATTGGGTTCATTAATCAAGCTAGCTTCAGGCCAGGGACGCCTTGCTTCTTTGACCTGAGGACAGCTGTACAGGGCAGCTAAGTGCACACACACACGCGCTAGCTAATACAGCCAGCAGAACACAAAATAACTGTGACAATAATTACTATCCCAAATCTCATTTTCCCTCTGATAAATTTTCATATACTATTACTTATTGCTTTCAAAATGTTTTGCCAGTAAAAAGCACCCTCTGTCTTTTCTATTTTGTTAGTGTTTACATTTGAACATTACATAACATTTGTAAAAAGAAAAACAAAAGCCTACATATGCAATGTCTTATAATGCATTCGTAGTCATAGAAAGTTGTATTTTCACCTTTGAGAGGCCTGATTACTATAATCTCACACCCTGACTGTGATTAATTCTATAATTTTCCTTTGTTTTTATTGGATTGGGGGTGATTTGTTTTTGTCTTGCTACATACATCATGCTCTGGGTTCTTTGTGCACACATGCACGGAAATATACATATTGAATCCAATTAATTGCACATTTTTCTTCTTAATTAGCGAGACTGTAAGTGCAATAGATTTTTCATTTCATGACATTTGTGTCGCAAAATTTGAATAACGCTCAAGGCTTTGTCAGTGAATGACTCTCCAACTGTTTCATTCTCATTAGGGCTAGAACAACTTAAATGGCTAAAAAAGTTTTGTTTTTTCTTCACCTGTCTTTCTCATTGCAGACGTATTTCTCTGGCCACACCTAAGCAGCTGTTCAAAGCATCTAACATGACCCAACGCTGGCAACGGCGAGAGATCTCCAATTTTGAATACCTCATCTTTCTCAACACCATCTCTGGTAAGGATATCACCATATGATGTTACTAAGATGCAATTGAATCAACATCAACACAAAAGCTTCAGGAATCATTTTGAGATTGTGTTGTTAGTCATACTTTATTTAAGATTTGTCTCTTTCTCACCTCTTGTCCTTCCTCCAGGTCGAACTTTTAATGACCTTAACCAGTACCCGATCTTCCCCTGGGTCATCACCAACTATGATTCAGAAGAACTTGACCTAACTCTCCCCTGCAACTTCAGAGATCTGTCCAAGGTAATGTATTCAGATGATCCCTCTCTTTTTTCCTCAATCCTAAAGAGAGGGGATCAGTTAGGAAGAAATATAGTCTGGGGGTGTGTCTGTGCATATATGTGTGAGTGTGTGTGGGGGTAGTTAAACTCCATTTAGTCACAGTGTAATTGCGATTGATCATAAGTAAATCAGCTCTTTAGTCACTGGTGGTGGCTGATTGCTATCTTTACAAGTGTTGCTCCATCCTTCATGTTCAGTCACTCAAATACAGAGCGTGGTTGTTTGGGTCCAAGAGACTAATGCAAAGTTTATAAGCATTTACAAAAGTTACATTTTTCAAATTTCCAACAATTCTGTTTACTGCTAATAAATTGTATGTTGGCAGATGTACCGTATGAAAATTGGATGATACTGTCATACTAAAGATGAACATCTGTATGATTAGTTGTCAACTTACATTAGTTGAGACATCCTTGGCTTGATAAATACTCCTAATGTTCTTTGTGACTCCCATTGTCTGGCTTAGCTGTCCTTCTTGGTCCATAATTCATAAGTTTATAATTGAATTCTTTCAAGTTTGACCTTCCACCACATCCTACTATGTGAAGTAATAGCTCCAGGCATCAAGTGATTGGGCTTAAGACAATGAAACCTGCCCTTAGATGCTCCCTGGTACATAAACACACTCTATCAGACCTGAAGCTTCTTAAAAGATTCTCTCCCATGTTCTAAGTAGACATGCAATATTTTCTTGCATGGACTCCTGCCTTTTCCTCACACACACACACACACACACACACACACACACACACACACACACAGAATGAAAAACTAAAAACCTTACCTTGGCAACTCCCCTGTTCATACTGAGCCTCATTTGAGTGTAATGTTGTCCGGAGGTGGGAGGACAGAGGATTACTTTAAGAGTGAAATGATTGAGGAACTGTCAAGGTGCTGGAACCAGAATGACTGAATAAATCAGCCATGGAAACAAAAAGGCATGTGTTAATGGACAAGAGATACGTTGGAGGAAATGCATTTCAAAGTTAAACATGAACACATTTGTTCAGGTCCTAGGGGCATCCCGTGTTCCTACAGGATGTGGGAGAGGAGGGAGTACTCAACTAGTAAGGCAGAATGGAACGTTACCAATAATTTTGTATATATAAAGAAGAATTCAGGGCTCTGTTGTTGTGGGTTGTTGTGGGTGAGTTGCTGCAGGTTTGGGGTCCAGTTGTGAAATTTAAGATTAATTGACTGACCGAATGCTGTACAGTGGTGTTTATGCTATGAGATGGGCTATGAGATTTATCTATGTGACATAAGTTTGATCAATATAAAATACAGTAGCAGTAACATTGTTACAAGTAAAAAGTTCAGGTTATAAAATAACCCAATAGGAAAGTTGCATATATTTGATTCGCCAGCAATCAGCTACACTGCCTTAACTCATTTGTTACAGCTTTTGCATTGTCCAACATATTTGAGTGTTAGCCCCGCTTGTTGCAATGAGAAGGTCATTGTTTACGCAGTATTGTATGAACATGAACATGACAAACCCCCTTATCCAACCACAAAATTTTTGTCAACTCATATGCACAACCTTGCAAAACAGATGGTGCTCAAAGCATGATTATCTAGTCACTACTGAGTGTCACTATTGGTGTTGCTATTTATTTGGCAGTAATTGTAAATAAATCCATGAATTTTGACTTTTGGTGTTGCAATCTCAGTTAGACAAGCCGCTATGGTATATAAAATGCAATAAATATTTTAAATGGTGAGGGTGAAAAAAAAATAACGTTAGTATGTTAAAATCCATGGCAGCACAGTAGCTGTGCACATTCATGACAAACATAAAACCATCTAATCACAATCCCATTCTTTCGCACTGCCTTGTCATACAGATTCAAACACTCCAGCAGTCAACACTATGTCCCTCACTAAGGTTCTCCCTTGTCCTGCTTTCACTTCCGATCAGCTCCTCTGTGTCTCGGTCCCCTGCTTTTATCCCTTCCAGTGTAGCTATATGAAGCTGCATAATTCTTTTGTTTATCTGACTTCATGTTGCCCTGTAGGTTGAAATGTGACAGCTTTAACTTGCCCCACGAACATAAACATACAGACTCACACAAACATGCAGCCCTCTTCCAGTTTATTAGCTTGTGTCTGCCTCCTGCTCTTCTCCTCTGCATTGCCTATTGAGTTTGGACAGTTCAGCCTCTGTGCTCAGTCAAGCCTTGCAGCCCCAGGGACCAGGCGTATGACAGGGAGATAGGTGAAAGGGGGAGAAGCCAAAAGAAAGTCTGAGAGCAAAAGAGAGAGGAGGAGAGTGTATAAGAAGATCAACAACATTATTTGCTGTCCTTGTTCTTCTGTTCTCCTTAGAGCAGAATAGCAGCAGTGAGAGGGAGAGAGAGGAGAGAGCGCAGCCAATCTTTATTACATCTGTTTTATTTGTGTTTCTGACTCACGTGTGATATCAATGTATGTGACCACTGGACCATGGAAGACTTGGGTGTCTGGGAAAAGGGCAAGCGACACTGTACAGCCCTCAAAATGTACCCCCACCATCCAGTCCTGCACCCACACTCATTGTGGCTCTTTCTTTTATTTGAATCCTAATGTTTTCAGACCTTCAGTTATTTTTTTGTTTTATCTCTGTGTATGAACCATTCTTCACCTTCTGCTTTGTTTTCCTATGTATTATTTCAGTCTTATTTCTCTTACTGTTTACCTCTCCCTGTCTTTCTTTCTCACCATCCACATCACTCTTATCCCTCACCGTATGTCACGTTGGTGGCTGTCTTATATAGAAACAGGTCATCTGAGAAGCCTCTAGTGACATTGAGAAGCCAAATTGCCGTGAATGTGTGTGTGTGTCACACACTGTCATCATCCCCAGTATGGGCCACACACAATTTATGTTCCCTGCTGCCACAGCCGTTCTGACCCCAGGGACTTTCTTATCATAAACTCTAACCTCAACCTGACATCAAACACTGACCCCCGAGATAACATTGTAGTCACGATAAGCACACACAAGAAGTGACTGCAAGGGTTGAAACTCTCTCTCTCTTTTGAGTATATTCTTATTCCTTTTCCCCTTTCATACACACGAGTTCTGCACACTGTCACACATTTCCCCACAAAAATGCACTTGCATGTACACTACATATATATATAGCTGCAGGTAGATTTTAATGGATCATTAGGGTGTAACTCTTCCCATAAAGTCAAGACCATGATCCTTCTTACAGTTCCACAGCTTTTTATTGAAGCACAACAAACAGTTTAAAGATCTGTAAACCCCTAACCAAAGATTAGGTAGTCTACATTTACATAGCAACAGAAATGGTGAGGCTTTATCGAGCGTTCCCTGTACCTTTGTGCTATAACCTACTACTCACAGCCGCATCAGCTAATGGTGTATTGATTTCACCATACGCGTCCCATATGTTTATCCCCCAGGCCCTCCACACCATTTTCGCTGTTTAAATAGGACATTATACATAAACACTCCTTTCAAAAGGCTCTTTTGATTTATAACTCATAGCCCAAGTGATGCTCAAATTGTCGGTAAGCCATTATACTTCCTCACTGGTGAGCTATTATTGTTTTAAAAGCAAAGCAGCACCGGACTATGTTCCTTTAATAGTTTTCAGTAAGATCTTCGATGTTCCATATAGTGTTTTCCATCTGGGTGTACATACACATTTTAAAATGTGTGTGTATCAAGTTGATTTTAACAAATTTACTCTGAAAGAGATTTCAAGTAGGTTGGCATTCACAGAGAATTTGGTATAATGTCAATTATGTGTTTATTATTTCAGTGATTCACACAGTTATTAATCCAGACTTTCTCTTGTTTCAACAATCAAAGTTTTGCTCTTCGAACATGATAATCCTCTGATAATTTAAGACAGTCTGATCTTAAATGGTGTATAAAACAAGTCAAGTTTTTTTTTAATATACCTGTCCTTTCGTTTAAGTTGCTGTCATTACATTTTGTGATATTTTTTACATCAGCTTTTAATGGCTCTGTAACACCATCTCTGCTGTTGATGAGGAACTGATTAATACCAATCCACAATTAATTATAAGAGGTTTACCTCTCAACGGCACTTCTTTGTTCTGTGGCTCCACTCGAGTCTAATTAAAACTATGAGATTGGTTCATTTGTCCTCGTCTGATCGCTATTTTTTACCCAAATATTAGGCCAATCTGGGTGGCAGCAGGCGTTCCATCAGCTCAGTGCCGTGGTCTTATGTATGGTGCCGTCTCTGCTGCTCTGTTGTAGCTACTGTAAGATGAGAGCGCTAGCCCCACAGTAATTTACAGCAGTAAACAATGTCAGGCTCGTGCAAACCAACAGCCCCCACATGCATTGACACACAATTCTCTCTCTCTCTACTCTCTCTCTGTCACAGTGGCACTTTCAGTCTTTTTTTATTTTATATGCCTCCTCTCCCTTTTCTTTTTTTAATGAGACGACTGTTATTAGGGCTATAAATCAGACCAATGGGCTTAATGTATAATTCACTCTGTGTACTCACCCACCCCCAGTGGCCCCGACGAAGCCCACAGTGCATCACTGTCACAGCCGAGCTGCACAGTGTGGCGACACAAGACATTTTTCTGTATAAAATCCACACACACTCTGTGCACAAACACTGTGCAAAATTGCAGAATATATGCTTATATATATGCACGAAAGGATAAGAAAAACAAACAATTCTGCACAAATCATGTTCCTTCCCACTACACACAAATACACTTACACAAACATTCTCTGTTACACCCACAAAACAGTAGCCATGTCACAGATCGATATCCATGCCTGGCCTTGGATGAGTCTTGCAGTGACAGGCCCCCTTTGATATGAAAGAGATCCAATTGATCCACTCTCTACTAGTCCCTCATCCTCAAAAGACCATCATTCCATTACCATCGATTTGCTGTGTGTGTGTGTGTGTGTGTGTGTGTGTGTGTGTGTGTGTGTGTGTGTGTGTGTGTGTGTGTGAGAGAGAGAGCGAGAGTAAGAATGATTTTGGGGGGGGGGTTGCAGTACAGCTAGCAGAAGACTAATAAAAATTGAACCAGCCTGAAAATGATTTCTATAAATGGGTATTTAAATAATAGCTGAACAGCTTGGGGTTATTGGTTTTGTAGAGCGATGGAAAATTAATGCAACTTAACCATTATTCTAGACTACAAATAGGCCTGGTGACCAGTGTATTAGTTACATATTAATAACAGTAGAAATTAAAGTAACCCACAGCCTTGCTATTAGTATTCCTAGTAGGCACTCTTTCATTGTAGCGCATTAGTTTTCTCTGACAGACTACAGCTGCAGGGGCTCTGTATCACAGCCTCTAAAAAGCACTCTACGGAAAAGGATTGATTTCTGTCGAAAGGAAAACATCATCTAATATTCATTTGAGATTGCACAAAGGTTACCAGTTTCATTTGCCTTGCAACCATTAGGCGGTAAAGAGTCATCCCTGAATATGTTCATAGTAGAATTCATGCCTTTGCCTTTGTTATCACACCCATGTTCTAGTCATGTTTTAATTTTTGTCTCTGTTGTCACGTCAAGCATCAGTTATAAAATGTTTCAGCTTAATTTTACCTTTACAATATACCAGAAAAATAAAATGTTTTGTATTCATATATTTCCATAGCCCATTGGTGCTCTAAACCCCAAGAGGGCAGCATTCTTTTCCGACCGATATGAGTCCTGGGAGGATGATCAGGTGCCAAAGTTCCACTATGGCACTCACTACTCCACCTCCAGCTTCACCCTGATGTGGCTACTACGCATTGTAAGTGCAGTGTATTTAAGATGTGAATTATAAGATTACCATTTATTTGAATTCTTGGGTTTTTGGTGTGATTACACTACATTAAAATGTATGAATTAAGATATTATGTGTTTGCATCTGTTACATACTGATATGCATTTATTAGATTTAAACTTTTATTAATCTTTTCTTTTGGAGTTGCATGTTGTCATTAATTAATTCCTAGTTATGCATTCGTCCCCTAGAAGCTCATTTATTTATATGAAATAGAGTCATTGTACGCTGTGTATTCCATCACATGCATATATATTATTGTTACATGTATATTATATCTATGTTTTTGCTGTATATTGTTGGACTGCCAACAAAGACAGTACAACCAAATGTCTGCCAATTTAGCACTATTGACATTTTTGGAGAATAAGCAAGTTGATTTGCTTGTGATGAGTAAATTTCGTGGACATTGGAGTGTTCTATTTTGGTACCTGTGTTGAATGGGTGCCATCAATCTTTTCATACAGCACTCAGGGGAGAGGGAGGTTACTAAGTTTCTCCACTGTGCAGTGTTCTCCTGTTATTGTCCCAGTAGCTTACTGCCTCAGTGACTCCCAGTAGAGTTACCTCATTGATCCTAGCACATCATTAGTGGGCTTATTTTAAAGCCACTTTACCAGAAAAACCCAACCTACAGATCAAACCAAACATCACAAAGTAATTAAAAACTATTTGGGCAAATAAATGTGAACATTTTTGTGTGTTTTTCTGAGATTGTACATGGCACTTCTCATCTACCAACTCTATTGTATCTATTGGAGGATGAAGCAGTTTAATGGTTTAAACCCTGCTTTTGAAACAGATGAGGCTTACGTCATTTCAAGCTTAATTTAATTAGATATTTACAGTATTAGTTTGCAGCTGTGGCTCAGCATGTTGTTTCAAGTCACTTTGGGGCTGTCATGTCAGAGAGACAGCTATTGATCTGTCTTAACAAGATTATGCTTGGTTAAAATGCATCAGTAACATAATTGTGTTGGCTATTGAACTCATTGGGATTATTGTTGTTTTATTTGCTCATTGTTGGATTCCGGTTTGTTAGAGAGCAGGAGCAGATTTTGAGTTAATATGTGTTGACATAGTTCTGTATTGAAATAAAAGCAGAACCACAGACTTGTATCACAAGTTTGTACTGCAAAACATTTCATCAAAGAGTCCTGAGCTGAGATTTAGCCCTTTCTCTCCTTTCATCAACAGGAACCCTTTACCACGTTTTTTCTAAACTTCCAAGGAGGAAAGTTTGACCATGCTGACCGCACCTTCTCTTCAGTGTCCCGGGCCTGGAGGAACTGTCAGAGAGACACATCTGATGTCAAGGTATTCACACTGATGCATACTCACACATGCTGTGAAAAAAGTTACCCTCTTTGATTTTTCAGATGGTTGTTTCATCGAGAATGTTTGAAGTTAAAAGAGATAAAGAACTGAGCACTAAAGGAAAATAAATCCCCATGGAGCATCCTTACAGACAAAAGAAAAAAAGGTTTTAAGAGAGTAATGTCCAGTCACTACCAATCATTGTCCCTATGCAATGAAAGCTTCCTGGTCTTCTGATCAAAGCGTTAGACTAATCCTCATCTGTCCCAGCCGTCTGTCTCAGATTCAGCCAGCTATAACCTGGACTTGAATCCTTGCCCATTGGGCCCCAAAACTCTGCTGAGCGGTTGGATGTGCCCTGCAACAGCAAAGGTCATTCTAATACTGCGGGCCCTTGAACCCTCAGTGCACACTTTAACTGCTTCTCTAAAACATTTACGACTACAGTCAGACCTTCTGTGTCAACACTGGGCTCTGCTTGGTCTCCTGGCACTGGGTCACTGGATGGAGGAGCAGTGCTAGTTTTGGTTGGGGGCGAGTTTATACGCTTGATTGCGTTTACCACCCCCCCAAATCCCGCCGATATAACATATGGATTGTGTTACAACTTTGCTGGCCAAAGCTTGATTGCAAAAGCCGAACAACAGCCCTCGTTTGCTCTCTCAGTCTAGAGTTGTCAGTATGGATCAAACTATGAAAGCTCAACCTCAAATCAAAATAAAAGGGAAATCTGGCCCAGATCTCATTGTTTCTTTGTTCGGTCTGAATTTTTTGCATATTTTGATTGCAAGTCCATCGACTTTATCCACTTGGACGCACATATTCATGTTGTAGGCAAAAGAGGAATTAGGAAAGAGATGTATCAATTTAGTATGCTAAGTACACCATTTAGCTTTTGCCTTGGAACCATTGAGAGCAACCCTCTGTCCCTGCCAGAGGGGGAAAAGTCCCAGTGTTTTCATAGCCCGCTTGTAAAGAAAGGGTGATAATAGGTTACAACACCCAGATTCAATGTGTCTCTAGCCAGGGTGACGCTAGCATGACCTGCAGTCCCCTATCCCCTGACCCCTGGCTTAAGCCCAAAGGCAACAGAGAGGGAGAGAGAAGAGTAGAGGGGTTAGAAGTAGCAACAGTGGAAGTGTAGCAGAGAAGCCCAGAGGCCAGAGCCCCTTCCACTGACCCATGAGGGGACAGGATTGGGGATCAGAGGGGCTGGCCTCTGACCAGGCCAGAGCAAAGGGGCCTGTGCACATAATGGTCTATGCAAAGGAGGCTTGAGTGTTGGCTAAGCAACGCCCTCAAGGTTCTGTGTGTGCCTGTGTGGATGTGTATGTATCCTGCCACCTCCAGCTCAAATTTACACCAGGCTGTAGCCAGTGAACCTGGGTGAGCTGGAAGACTCGTTAAGAGTTTGACCTTTTAGTTTTAGGTCAGGTTTTGTGGAGTGAAGAGATTTCAGAAGTGAGTCATTGCTGTGTTGTTTTAAATACGTGTGTTTGCCTGCTCATTTGATTGGTTGTTTTCACTCTGTAGATGAAATATGTATACATTCTGCAGCTAATCTAAATAAAGGTACATGTAATTTCAGTAATCAAATTGCATATGAGCAGGCTCGGGAAAGTCATTAAAAAAACAAAAGAAACATCTAGGCCTATAGTCCTTTTTTAGCATGAAGTATTTGCATGCTGTCATCGTCACCTGACAGACTGTCAGATTGGTGTTAATGCTGGTCTGTTCATCCCTGATGTCAGGCTGTGAACATGTTTGTGTCTTTCTGTCCTTAGCAGGGCTACCATTAACAGTTTTATTAGACTGAAAACCACTTAGCTACATTGACAAACTGTTTTTGTATTTATATACTTTGTCTAGACACAGAAATGTTCCCCAGCTTGAGGAACAAAACCATGCTTTGTATTATAAAGTGCATATTCAGACAATAGTCAAAACAGCTTACAATACAATACACATTTCACACTATTTACATGAAGGAGCCAAATTTTTAGAACCGTCCTGGTACATCCTTGTGTTTTGCAATCAGTGAGAAACAACAAAAACATAAGAGATAAGGTCTGGAGGGCAGTATGGACTTGTCTACATGTTTTTAAGCTCAAATTCAGTCTTCATGTTTACGCTTATTGTGGCAAGTTCTGCTTTGTTAAAAATGACGAATGGCGAAACATATGGGATTACTTCTCCTGTCATAACTGTGTTTCTCTTCACTATTTGCCAGTTTGAAAACGCTTTGTGTTGTTTGGGACAGTCAAATAAAATCATCATAGTTAGGAAAGAACTTGGCTGACTGTGTCTTTTTTTTCCCTGCTGTAGAACATGGGGTAGAAAACTCCTTTTCTGCTGCTTAAATACAAACAAAGCAAATGAGTGCATTTGGATAGTTGCAAACCACAGCCAAGTGAACACAAGGCACAAATGCTGGAAGCAGAAATGTTGTCAGAAATGAAATTTCCATGAATAGTTGCACAGTCTAGAAAACACCATAGTTTGACTGTTGTAACACACACAGCAATCTTTAAATCAATTTATGAGATAGATTTATATAAGGATACCCGCTTTTTCTTTGACTCATACTTTATATTCGGCTCTTGGTCTCTTGGCTCACGTTCAGATCTACCATTTACACCTTTTCACATTTTACCCCTGAAGAGAATTTTGGCCTCCCTCTTTCAGCATCATCATCATACCAAAAATGTGTCAGAAACAGAATTTGGGTCAACTCTCAACATCAGTAAAATAGTTCCACTGTTAAGATATTAATATTCACAGGGATTTACTTTTGGTTTTGTCATTAACCAGTGAATGTACCTCTGTACTATACCCATGCAGGAGCTGATCCCAGAGTTCTTCTACCTCCCTGAGATGTTTGTCAACGCCAACAGTTACAACCTGGGAGTGATGGAGGACGGGATGGTAGTCTCTGATGTGGAGCTGCCGCGTTGGGCTAAGAGCCCAGAAGAGTTTGTGCGCATACATCGCTTGGTAAGAAGACTCACATTTTCATTCATACACATAGTTGTCGGAAAGCTGTAATGTGTGGGAGGATCACCCTTCCAATATCTCTGCTGAAGTGTCCTTGAGAAATTGGCCGACTTGTTATGGAGTTACACGTCACAATAGTTATTAATGTTAAGTGTTGATATTGTTCTAGTCAGGAAGGGCATTTCTTGTTTTATTTATAGTATCTTACATTTCATTGTAAACATTCATGCATATTTTTTGCCTAGTCTCAAATTCTGTATGACGTAGAATAACTGAAGACTTGGCACAGATTTGTGCCCCCCTCCCCCATTTTGTCAGGGAATGCTAATTCAAAGAGACAGTGTTATTTCCTGATTGTCTCATATTCCTTCCTTTTACTTGAACCTCCCGCACCTTCGACATGCCCAAACTCTCGGATTGCTGTGTTGGTAAAATGATTCAACATCACCTCACCTTCTGTCCCTGTGCACCTCATCGTCTCTCCTTCTGCTCTCACTCTGTCCACAAATCATCTGCTGCATGCTCGTGTGTATGTGCAAAGAAGAAATGCAGTATCCCTCTTCTGATGACCCCTTCCTACCTAAATATTCCCTGTAAATGTCACGCTAGCTTAGATATTTTGTTTTGTAGATGATTTCTCTTTTTCACACACACACGCGCACACATACACACACACACACACACACGCGCACACACACAAACTAGGCTGGAAAACTAAGGTAAGTCAGTAGATCAGATTACTGTACTCTGTTCCAGAAGGCCCAAAAGCACCAGATAGATTTACTACTTCTGTGTCGTTGGAGTAGTGTTGGAGTTAGGAGTACAGTTGGAATGTGTTGTCCTTCAACTTCCATCGACTTTATTCAGAGTTTCATTGATAGGCCAGAATATCCTTCCAAATAACTCATTTTTGATTTAATAGGACACAATTAAAGAAGGGGAAACCATTTAAAGAAAACCAAATCATAAAATGCTGAATATTGACTATATGCTCTTAATTTAAAAGTCATCTCTTTATTCAATGATAATTTCTCTCATAGACCACATTCCCATTCAGTTGGATGGTTTGGGCTAAAAAACAGATGTAGCTTCCTGCATGATGTGTGCCCACAGTAGTAATGGGTGCTGATGAGGCTGGGTGTGCTCTGTGACCTGTGCAGTCTCGTGGTGGGGTCTGTTAACCAGCCTGCTCATATGGCCAAGCCCCTTTCATTAATCACGCACTTCTCTCTCTCTGGCTGTCAGCGTCGTCTAGGCCAAGGTGGACGCTTCAGGGAAAGCTTGTTGTGGTGGCGGTAGTGGGGTACTGCAGTGTTGATTCTGTCTGAGTATTGTGTTAATTTGTGGAAAATGAATATTTTTGATGATTTTTTTTTTTTTTTTTTTTGATCAGTTGATCAGTTCTGTACTTATTTAAAAAATGACATACACATATTGTACACATATTGTTCATTGTAAGACAGTGGTTTTACTACTTTGCTCTGAATCATTTGGCTAAATAATTAATTTGACAAAATGGCCTTGAGATCTTGTACATTTATTAGATTAAATAAATCCTTATATTTGAAATATACATTTAAAATTTAATTATTTGCAGTAGCAACAGTTTCATTTTAATTTTTTGTTTGTTTTTACCATAGATGTAATTGTAAATCCTTATTGCTACTCTCTTGAGTAAATATAGTTTTATATACAGCACTTAAAACATACTCGCCAGTAATAATATTTATAAGGATAATATTATTGTATGTACTAAAAATCTGTAAAAATAGCACTGAAGCAGCCAACTTGTTAGCATCTGTGTGTTAATGTGCTTTCTTCTCCTGTAAGCACAAAGCGGCATTTCATTGCCTGTTTAAGTGCGCCAGTCTCATCTACCTCTGCTGCTTTCCTTTGTGTCCAATTTACTGCAGCAGAAGCAATTTTGATTTTCCCAAATAGTCTACACTCGTGTGTACCCATCTGCCTGTTTACAGCTTTCAGGCTGATAAAATTTCAGTCTGCAGTTTCTTTATTTATTGTTTGCAAATTTGAGGTATTGATGAAGCTTGCAGCTGAGCCCAGTGGGCAGGTGTAGGTGCGCAGAAATATAACAAGCTCTGTAAAAACAAAAATAATAAGTATCTTCCCCATAAACACAGCAGTGAATGCTATAAGTTTGTAATATTGATAATTCATGTACAACAGGTAGCTTTACATTTACATACATTTAAAAAATATTCACATCTAATTGATCTACTCCTGTATGTTCCATGTGTCAACTGGGGTTTGACAATGATTTTTTTATGTAGTGCAAAAAGCAGTATTTGAAGATTTCGAGGAGAGGTTTCGATAAATCAGCTTTACATTATCAGGATAGGATAACAATTTAATTTTACAGTTTTGGGGACCCAGTGGCACAGTACCACAAAACATTCAGCCAGAATCAGAGGAAGGTGGACAGGAATAATAAAATAAAGCAACGACTGGACCGAGGAAGTGATAGACGGAGGGATGGGTGGGTGGACAGGTCTCCACTCATGACAGATAGCTGGCATTAGAGGGTGTCAGCTGGCAACTGTGGTGCTGTGGGGAGTGAGATGAGCATTGTGCAGAAGAGAGTGGAAGAGTGAAAGAGTTAATGGGCTGTTTAGCTCTCTTTAGCTCGTCTGCTGCTAATGGCTTCACATCACAAGGTTAGACAGCAGGAGAGAACACGCAAACACTCGCAAGCGCACGCAGGTTGATAAACACACACACACGCCTGCTGTCTGCACTCTGGTTATGAGTCCTGGATGATTAACAGCTAATTAGGGCCCAATCTGGAAAGGCCATTAAAATCTTATCGCAGGAAAGGATTTTGCTGCAGTGCAAAAATGGCAGCTTGTTTTTTGTTTTTTTTAGTAAGAGTTTCATAGTTGGTAATAACGAAAATCAAAAAAAGAAGATGTAAACGTTACATCAGGCTGAAGTCTGCTTTATATTACTCTGATGTTTGAAGTGTCATAGTTCATCACTTATGTTTAGTGAAAAGTGTTATATGGCAACAGATAAATTGCAAGTATGTGCTTACACAGATTGTTGTTTAATCTCCGGTTTACACAACACTGAAGTCTTAAAGGCTCCAGCTGAAAACATTGGGTTTAATATGTTGACAAAATGCTTGGATTTTAGGCAGACTTACTGGAGACAAAGCACCTTAGTGCATTGAATCAGGCATCAACATTCTCTATACTGCAATGTCTACAGTACACTTAAATGCGTGCTTATAAAGGCACACTCCCTGTTTTTTGGTCTATCATGCACGCACATACACATACGTGCAAGACACCAGGATTTTGAGGCAGCATGCCAGAAAAATCAGGGGGTAGTTGTTGTTTTTACCAGAAGGTCAAAGGAGAGGTTAAGAACTTGATCCCCCCTCTACCAGATAACTACATGTCTCTAAGCACTGTCAGCCAGTCAGACATTCCACTGTATATGGCCCCACTCTGGTCTCAGGTCTGCTCACCCTTGGTCCGATAGCAGGAAATCTTGTGTGTGCTCTTGTGTAAATTTGTAAGTGTACTTGTATGCTCATCAGTGTTTACCTGTCCTTCGTTGGAGTGACTAACATGGAACAACCTAAACTGCCATATGTTATACCCTCCACTCTCTACTGTGAATATTCGAAATATAACAGCAACAATTAAATATTAAGATATATAAAAAATGTGGTTCTGGGTCAATATTGATGATTAGTTTATTATAGTTATAGTTGTAATGACTTTCTATATTTATTCTGAAGCAACAAAAATCCTTTAAAGGCAGCCTCAGATGAAATCATGTTTTTGACATTGTTAACACACCCATATGTTGTTTTTTATGTACTACAACATCCATCATGACTGAAATAAGCAGTCATAATGGTTAAGGATATCTGCTGCCTTTCTGCAGCCCACCAATGACAGTGTCCAAAAAAACTAATTATGACAGCCTGTGCTTTTGACGGCTTGTGGGGGTGGGGATTAGTGTTAAACAAGCAAAAGAAACGAAACTTTCTATTCTGATGCCTCAATCTGTAGGCAGCCTTGTGCAAGTAGCTCCTCCTTTTCTTCCTGTTTCCATGTCTGGTTCAAACATGTCTGGCTGAATGGCTCCAGTGTTAGACCTTGGCGAATTGCAGTGTATATTAGACAAGCTTATTAGTAGGAAGATGAGCAGTGACGCTACGGGTGAGCTTACCTGAGCAGGGACGAGACGAGACAAGGCTAAAGGAACACTTTCGTAGATCCCCACAACCTATTGGAGGCAACGGTGCAGAATTACATCCAAGCTAAAAGACCATGAAGGGATATTTCATTCATAACTGACAACAGAAATTGCCCATTTCTTTCCTATAAAAGGTGGGGTGCAATCACCCTCTAATCCTTTAACTCTACAGGGCCTATTTGGTGCTTCATAGTTGACTTGTTTGGTTTCTTTCAATCATCTGTGCTTTTGTGAGGCTGCTGACAAACCTGCAAACCACACACATGGGAGAGACAGGCAGCAAATTACTTTTGGCCTTTTTCCTCTTATAAAGCATCTGCTCACTCAAGCCCTGACAGGGGAATCAGCTGCCCTCACACATCAAGTTCCTCTTGTCTAATGGGCAAAGCCAACTGAGTAATGGGTCAGAACTCCTAACTTAAAGGATTGACCATATGTAGCAAACTTACTGGAAGTACCCAACACTTTTCTGCTTTAGAAACACCAAAATAATTTGTGAAAGTAGTCCTATTCATCTTAATACCATTCGGGTTGTTACATACAGAGAGTACTCCTGGTGGTCTTCTGAGAGAGTACTTACCAGGTGTCAGAAAAGTCCTTGGATGCTGGAACAAAGCTGTAAAAAAAAATTTAAATAAAACAACAAAATAATAATAAAATAAAATAAAGACTGATCCATGCCTCAAGTAACCACCATCTGTTTATGATGCAGGCATGGTATGTTTGAGTTTTCATGTATCGGGAAAAGATATTGCTCACTATGCCTTCATAATTCATTAATTGTATGTACGTTTTTCCCAAATTGCAACATCTTCATCATTCCTCCACTGCCAAATGGAGACGGTTCCTCTGAGATGAAGGCAGAGGGTGTTCAACTGTATACCATTTCACTAAAAAAAAGCCTGTGACTAATTAAGAACCCAAAATGGTACTCTCCCTGTCTTTCTGAATGACATACATGGTTTCATACATAATTGTTTGTCAGACGTAAGTCTAAAATCCAGAAAGCCTCCATGTAATGTTAAACTGTTATCACCACAAATCCTACAGAGAATCAAAACAACTTTATCAGTCTAAGTGGCGCTCAGTGCACTTTCTGCCATTGTTTGGCTACACGTGTATATTTTAGAATTATAGTGATCAAACCACCCCTACCCCAAATATGTTAAATCGTGGAATTGTAGGCAGCTGTTTCTTGCAAACATGGTAACGCAAGCCGTTGTATTCATATTGGTAAGCACTATGAAGTAAACAAGTGTTGGGTGGTTGAACTTCTAAAAAGACCGACAAGGATAAATAGCAAGTATTGGACTTGACCAAAAAACTGTGACGCATGTTGAGGTCCATGTTGCTCTTTGTTTTTTGGGTTGCTAGTTACCAGTGTCCTTTACCATGTAAGGACTATCTGTGTGTTCTGTTTACGAGAGGGTCAATTAACTTAATACGCGTTTACTTATGAAATTGAAGTTCATCCTGAATTCAGTTGTTCAGTTTTCTCTTTGAAGTTTGAAGTGGTTCTGTTTCATAGGGCGTTACAGCTCTTAATGTGGTCACCACTGGGTAATCTTGCCTGTACAGGCAAACATCTACATGGCTGCTCAGTGCAAACAGACAGATGTCGTATTAATGTGAGCCAAATCACCTTTACCCCCCCACAAATCCCATATACTCATACTATTAAGTCTTTCAAAGTCCTGTTTCTGAAGTGTGTCAATTTTATATGCTGACAGCCATTCCCACTTAAAAAAAGCTATGTCATCATGGCAGACAAGTACATTATCCTACCAATATCAAGTAAGGTGAAGGGAGTGGGGTTTTTTTTTTCAACATCGGAAAAGATAATTTACTGAGTAACACTGGCCATGCCCAGAATGTTCTAAAATATGAATGCATATGTTTATGTATATGAATGTTAAAGGACAGCAGGGTACAGAAAGCGAAAGCTTGTTCCACTTCTTTTTTCCCACACAAAGCGATAGCGCCTCAGTTTAGACCACCAGCTACACACGGTCAAAGATCATGGCTGTTTACATTGACTTCTCATCCGCACTGCACTCTCTGATCAGACTGCTGCTGGGATGCACATAATGCTCTTCCCACCAGCCACCACATCTGACCCTCACAGTAACCCCCTCAGGAATTCATGTGTGAGCTGAGGTAAACCACCACAAGGACCAGTCACTAACCGCAAAGATATACTTATGCACTCGTGAATGACTGATTGAGTGCAAATCTTGACATCGTCTAGCCCAGTACAGCCTTGTGTAATAGAACAGTTTACCATGTTAGCATAGCGTTAATCTATTCCCCTGGTGTCCGCGGAAAGCCTTCTTGTTGGATGGGAACTAGCACGTGGGGCATAGGGAGGGTTATCTGGTTAATGTCAGGCAGTGCTCACTGTAGGGGTATTGTCATGCATAAGGGCAGACATGTTTACTGTGAGTCCAGTGTTTTACGAGCTGTCCCCCCTTTTTTCTGCCTCTCCCTCTTTTCTGTCCTCCCCGTCCTGCTCTTCAGTGATGTAATGGAGGAGGCCGATGAGAGCCTGAGAAATGGGATGATCTACTGCTGCTGACATAGTCACTCACTAATGTTGTCCTTCTCCCTTTTCCTGCACTCCTCCACACTCTCATTTTACTTCTGCCAAAGTCTACTGAGATTCTTTCTTTTTTTCTTTTTTTTGCAGCATTTCAGACTGTCTTGCTGCAGCACTTTGTCTCTCTTTGCCTCTCAAACTTTTAGACATCTGTGTTGTCATCTTAGCTCTATTTAAGGGAACAGTTTACTTTGCCCTCTGCCCTGTTCCAAGCTAATGTGATCAGTCAAGTCTTAGCAGCAACAATTATTTTGTTTGTTTTTTTGCATGTAGATAGAGATAGCAAGGAGATAAGAGATTGGAATGATGGAACTCCATCATATCATAGCATTTTCAGGATATTTCTGATGGATGCCCTGATCACCCAAAGCATTAAACCAAACTCAATCTCAAACCCCTAAAATGAACAAATTCCAGACCTGTTTCCATGTTTCATGTTAATGACTTTTGACTCAAACTACCCATCTCAGTCATTTTAATGTAATGGTTAAATGGTATATAAAGTTTTAATAGATACAAATCTCAAAAATAATCTGATGGGGAAAGCATTGAAACAGGTTCCACTGTACAATGCATGAGAACTATTCATATTTTGTGCTTAAAACAGTTTGCAAAGTTTTGTTACCTTTTTGTTTAGAAAATTATCTTATATACATTTATATGTACATTTGATGATATGATCATATTACCACAGTAATGTTAAGCTGTGTAAGGAATAATATTGAATTGTTGCCCGGCCTTTCAAGAGCTCCTAATAACTTTAAATTAATATTTTGCACTGATATGTGATAATTTTTCCCTGTTACGTGTACAGTGTACAGGGAGACTCCATCAAATTTCTTTTTCTTGCTGACCATTGATCAAAAAATATTCAGTTAACTTTGATAACTTAAAAGTTCTTTATGTTCAAACTTGACCCCAGCAACTTTTGCACTGATTTAGGATACATTTGTCTTAAGAGAGTCAGGCATACTTTTTTTGCTTTAATTACGCTTACTTACACACACACACACACACACACACACACACACACACACACACACACTATCAACCTACAGCTCCACATGACTCAGTCACGTAGCCTCTCTTCGAAGGCTACTACTCTTGAGATGATCAACTGAGTAATTCATTCTAATCATCTGAGACTACGATGCTCCTCTCAACACTCTCCAAGTATTTTCTTGTTCAGCATGCTGAACTCTCCTCCTTGACTTTAATCAGCTCTTACTGTTGACTTAGCTTCCCCTCACTTGATCAAATTGAGGATGAGTCTTACAGCACTGGCGATGTATTTGCTAGCTTGTTAGCCTTTCAGTATGGAGGCGGACAGATGGTTAGATTCTCTGGAGGTGCTTGTTAGCTCTTGCTCAGATTATAGTAGATAGATGTGAAATTGCTGTTTTCTCATTGTAGACAATTTATCTTCATTCCTCTAGTGGAAATATTTCCCCTATTTTTATAAAACATTTTAATAAAACTGAAATTAAAAATATATACTATTCCTTTAAACAGACTTTATTATTCCTTATTATTAATTTTGTTACTCAGATTGAAATTATTACAACAAAATTGTTATTATGAGTTCAAGTCAGCAGCATTTCATTATCCTTTTACTTTTCCAATCAATGTTGTTTACTTTACTGACTATGCTCTGAATCGGACTATTTGGTGCACTTTTGCACTCTATTTTGTTTTGTTTGTCTGACTATGGCCAAATCCACTATGACATGTTTGTTTTGTTGAGATACTTTCCCAGTCAGTGCTTATTCTGCTTCTTTTCTCAACATAACATGATATTCCTGCTCTTCAGGTGGGTGAGTGGTAATAAGAGCATTGGAAGGGAGAGAGCAGCGGAGAGTCGGAGTTAGAGTTTCAGGTTCCACTTGCCAGCGAGTGCCTCTGTTGACCCATAGCTAGAACTCTCACAGTTGTGACCTGTCTAATTAGTAGAGCAGGAAGGTTGGGGGGTGGGCTGAAGTAACACACGCAACAACATCCAGGTCTCTTGGTGTGTGTGAATATGAGAATAAATGAAATGGTTTGTTAATTGTTCAGCTGCTCCAACACTCTCATTCCTTAGAATGGTAGTGGTAGTGGGGCTTCAAAATGACAATCGGCTTCTGATTCACAGCAAGATAATAAGCCCTTTAATCAGAATGCCTTTCAACTTCAGGGCACGGCAACTCCAGAAAAGTTGATCCAAAAGATCAGATGACTGGAAGAACAGCAGGAGGGGACAAGGACAAGAGTGAGAGAATAAGCAGAGGGAAAAAGATATGGGTCTGTTGAACTTGGAAGACAAAAGGAGAATCGAAACAAATTTAAATTTGCACAAAGAAGAATCGCTTCTTCCAAGGCTGATGACATTTTGTTGATTGGAAACATATTTGTTTGATTTAATAAAATGCACAATAAGAATTCTATAGGACTAAACAAAACTTGATGTAATGACTAATTCTCTTGTTTTTCTGCGTAATTTTTCTCACATGAAAATGCATCGTGTTTCGCTGTTTTACATACTGAATGTGGTTTCCTGGACGTTTTGATCAGCCTCTTCTAAAGCAGTCGTTTTAGAATATACAGACCTGACAAGTGTTTGCTTTATTCATCCGTAATCGATACAAAGGAAAACAGTCTGCTGTCGACAACAATCTCTGTGCAACATGTGCATTCAATTACACCCACACTATCAGTGACACATGCACACACGCTTGCATCACCAATGGTATGCAAATGAGTGCATTGATTTGTTAAGTGACATTTTAACATCCTCACAGACAGCGCTCCATAAGTCCTTAAAAGGTTG
>KV751317.1:15252054-15270442 GCA_001698575.1 Mola mola
AAGCATTCAGTGTCACCTCGTTAAAACTGAAGTAAAGTCCAGCACAATCCAGACTAGAAAGCTAACCACAAACCCCAGTGAGGCTCAGGAACTTCACAGATAGGCTCAGTGTGACTCCTGTAAACCTATAACACAGACAGACACTAAGATAATCACTAAAAGAAGTCCAAAGTGAGGTAAAAACAGAGCTGGAAAAAGATCAGAAACAGCATTCCAAGATAAGGTTGGGTTAACTAGTCACTGATTTGAGATCAGACGTTCTTGATTTTGCTCCTCAGGACCCCTGAGTAATCTTGGTTTAATGTCCACCAGCTGGTTAATTGCAATCACTTGGTGTCTCTGGCCTGTTGTCTAAAATAGGAATCACATGCCTTTAAATCCTGAGTCAGAGAAGGCCTATACCTCCCTCTGAGGGATAACAAAGTCAAACTGTCTTTTCTTGCCAGTTTATGTGTTAGGCTCCATGTTCACACTTCCAGCTACAAATGTGTCAGAAATGAAAAATGAAAAGAATTTCAGACTTGTACACATTTTTCATTAGATTTCAACCAGAATTTAAATTACATTGCCCTTTAAGCAAAATAGGCATTACATTCAGGTATACTGGTTGCTTGGAAGGTGTAAATCATAGGAGAATATTCCAAATTATTGTTGCCACTGGACGCAAGTCTGAGCACACAACAAAGGGGACCCCTGTATGTGCCAATGATACATTTTGTGAAATCCTTGACAATAAAAATATGGGATTCCAGTGCCTTCTACCCCCTATCAGCATTTACATAAAGGAATGCTAAATTATTCATTAATTATCAGAGAGTCCCTGGTGGATAGGGATGGCACACACTGGCTGCTAATTGGCACATCAATAATCCTGCCATCTTCTCCAGAAGAAGCACCAGATTCCACCTCAGGAATCTGCTATCTGCCTGAACCTTCTGATTCACTGTTCCAAAGTGTGGCACAACAGAAGGAGGCATTTCCACACCTGCTCACCTGGCAAAGTGTCATGGGCACATACCTGATTTTTCTGTACCCATGCCTATGTTGCTTGTCCATCAAGAAGCATGAATTCCTGAACTGCAGTCATCTAGATCCATATAATCAAGTTGATTTAGGAAAGCACTTAAATATATATCTAAATTAAATTACAAAATTGTAGGTATTATGATAATGGTTTGTGAGCTAATCAAAAGGTTTTCATGGTGAAATTAACAATGCATTAGTATGTCTCTCTCAAACTTTGCTGCATTCCCTGTGGCTCTTTGTCCCAACTCATTTATTTCTTCTAGGGATGCAAAATGGTTTACAAATGAATCAATTCTTTAAAAATAATATTCCTGAATCACTGGGGGGTATAGTTAAGCAATGGTGTGGTTCACTAATCAGAGTTTTGTGCTTTTACTTGCATTAAGAGCAGGAACCAAGGATTTTTTTAAATCATCAGATAATCTGCCAATTATTTTCACAATTAAATGATTAATCATTTACTCTTTAAATTGTCAAAAATAGTGTTGAATACACATCACATTTTTTCAGAGCCCAAAGTGACTATTTCAAACTACTTCTTTACTTCAACTATGATCCTTAAAATGTTTCTTCATTTAGATACTTCATTTACTAACACAAATAACAAAGCAAAGCAGAAAATCTTTACATTTTAAAAGCTGGAACCAACAAATGTTTAATCATTTTCTCCAACCAAGATTGAGGTTATTTTATTATCAAAATAGTTGTTGATTGATTTTCTTTCAATTAATTAATCAATGCATCTGTACTAACATTCAAAACTTGATTCTGTCCTTCATTGTGTAGTAACCCTGTGCTGTTTTTTAAGAGCTGTGAAGAGAAACGATTAAGACAGTTTAGTGTATCCCCAGAGGTGGAGACAGATAGTCTTTGAATCTCTAAGATATAGTCCCCTGAGGTTAAATTTGTACACCTGCACTTCAGTCACTGAGTGCTGCAGAGCGTTATGTGAGATAGACAGTGACAGAGTAATGCAGTCCAATAATACACACTTACAGTGCAAAGACAGCACGTGCACATACACTCTCACACATGCACTATGCACTCAGTTATTTTCTCACTCTCGCTCTCTCTCTCTCTCTCAAATGGTACATGCAAGTGATTTCCATAAAGGTGGGCCTCTTGAGAGAGGGCTGCAATAACGTGGCTGCTGTTTGTTTCCCTATACTGATTGACAGTTGATTGCAGTGCACATTAAATGCCTATCAGGCCCAGCTTTAGTTTTGGAAACAGGGGAGCAGGGCCCGTCAAAGGTCAATCCTCATGCATAATGAACTGATCTCCCCGCACACACACACGAGCACGAATGTACACACATTTTAAATTGAGTTCGAATAAAGAGGGCTTCGCTTGCTTATACCGTAACATTAATAAAACAGACTGCGTACTGACACAAGCCTTTAAACACACTTAACACTGTGAAAATGCTGATGCCAGAGGGACACATGGACATGGAGTCTAGACTGATGTAATCTCTAGGGGTGTTCTGTTTAATCTTAATACTAAATGATTGCTTACTTTTGTTTTAACGTTTCCCCATAGTTCAGCCCTTAACTGAAAAAGATGTCAAGTAAGTCACACAAAGGAAAAAAGAATTGATAGATCTCTTTCCATCTGCTAATTTGGTCAAATCCTTAGTTCTTGAATGGTGATTGCATGTAAGTGGGGGTATCGTCCAAAATATCAGTCTGTATAATAACCGGCAGTTAATAATATACACCCATTAGTTCTTTTGATTCTACAGCTGTGACAAAAATAGCTATGAACAAAGATGTTAATGGTTTTTCTACTGTATCTCGATAGTAGTGGTGTTTAAATACTCTCGGTACATTATCAAAATATGTTTTGTAATACCTTACTTTGAGGGATAGTAACATTTTTTTTCTTCAAACTAGTTCAAATTTAAAATTTTGTGATATGAAATCTTACACCTCTATTGTTTACGAGTTTATTCAAAAATATAGTAAAATGATCAAAGTTTTTAAGAATAAGCTTGGCAAAATAAGCAAGTGAGAAAGCACTATATAGAGTGTATGCTTCCACCACTATTGCCTAAGAACACAAAGAACTTAAATACTGCTCATCTTTGTTTGCTGGATAAAGTTTTTGTTGTTAACTACATGGTGAATGTGTGTGTGTTTGTGTGTGTTGATGCAACAGTGAGGACAAAACAAGGCAAATTGTCAATTAAATAATATAGTCATTGCAACATATATTCAGTCATCATGTCCGTTTCTTGGACAAGAACCCACTGACACAACCATTTTCACCAAACTCTGTCGATTAGTTTTTGAGTTTCATCCATGTTAGAAACTAAAACTGATCTCTCCCAAAATTTAAGCATTTGGGATGGGCTGATGACTACACACCCACTTTTACACACAATTTTATGATTAATTATCATTAGTTTTTCAATTATTTCCAAATTTGAAAACTGATTTGACTCAAGAATCCGGATACCCTCCGGGTACCCAACTCTCCTCTCCCCTCCGGGGTTAGGAGGGGGGTTCAATGTCTCCTATCCGGATCCAGATCTGGATCTTGTTAGTTAGTTAATTCATCCTTGGGTTATACCCAAGCCCGACACCAAATTTCATCCAAATCCATTCACAACTTTTTAAGTTATGTTGGTAATATACAAACGTATAGACATAAAAACATAACATAACGTAACGATAATACATATAATAATAGATCAATATGTTTGGCGGTTTGACCAGACATTTAATTTGAATTTGAATTTTTTTTTGATACGCAGTTCTACAGAGTAACACTTTGCAAGTTACCCAGACTCACACGTACTATTACTGCTAATGCTTTGATGACAAACCTCTCTTTCACCCAGGTCAGACTTTCATCTTGTCAGAATTTTAAAATTGTCACCACAACCATAAATGAATATCAATATGAAAAGTCCTGTATTCTTAGCTGTAGTTAACCATCCAACCTGTCCAAAATAATAAACATCTTTAAAAAATTAACAATTGTGTACAAATGCACAATAAATGTGATCAAAAGTGAAATTGCAGATACAATAATATTTATTTTAAAGCCATTGTTCAAATACAAATAGCATCAGTTACATAAAGGGAAGAAGTTAAATAAAGTTTAAACACGTGCATGAAAAATGCATTAAAAACAAAAAAGAATAATGTGCAGTTTTGCATATTATTCTATTACTTATGTGGGTTCTAAAGACACTTACAGATACAACAAAAATGTCTTAACACATATTATTCAGCTCCAGTTAATGCTTTTATGGAATAAACCTGACACATTTTCGTATCTTTGAGTTTTTTTGTTTTGTTTTTTTCACATTCTTGTGTTATCCTCATAGTGTTTGATGAGCTTCTGATAAGTTCAGCGCATGGAAATTGTGACAGCGTCAAGGATCCGGTCCATAATCAAGTAGCAGTAAAACCATGATCATACCTCACCCATTCACAGTATCCCCCTTATGCCTGTGCTTTCATCACTGATTTAAAGTTGTAATTAAGAGAGTGGGACAGAATTAGATGCAGAATGAGCTGTCAGAAAGTCACATTTAAATGAAGGATGCCTTTGTCTCTGTAGTAAAAATTTAAATGATATAAATTGCCATTTAAGTGTAGCGCAGGCTAATGTTTTGTCACAAATTAATGTGACACAAGGCAGCAATGACAATCAAGGGCTGCCTCATTCTAATTTGGTTGTGTTTAGAGGGCTTTTGTGAGCCGACAGCTTTACGCAAATTAACACAATTGCCTGTTTTTATGAGAAAACCATAAATGTTTTTTCCCTCCTTTGCCGGCTAATGAGGAGGGAAACGGGCTTGTATCTCACTGTTATGGTGAGACGTCTGCAGAAGAGCAACATGGTGCTCTTATCCGCCCACAACCAGCGGAGGAAAGAACAAAGACAGACGTTGAAACGACTCCCTAATGAACTACAAGAGTTGTCATGTTTTGATGTTCCCTTATGATCAGATATGGATTCACTTTTCGCTCGTTATAGACATCATTGGCAGATTCTGCTACAGGAACAATTAGCAGGATAATTCCGCTTCCTCTGAGAAATTCATCTTTGATTGGAATTAGTGGTAACTGCTGTTCACTAATGGGATGAAGAACATGTTTGGGGAGTAGCATTTGGTTAGAGTATGGTGTGGAAATTGTTTGCTTCTGTTGACATTAAAACGCTCCTTCTTTGCTCTGTTAACAGGCTCTAGAGAGTGAGTTTGTGTCCTGCCAGCTGCACCAGTGGATTGATCTGATCTTTGGCTACAAGCAGCAGGGACCTGAAGCCGCCAGAAGCCTTAATGTTTTCTATTATCTGACCTACGAAGGTGCAGTCAACCTTAGCTCCATCAACGACCCAATGCTCAGAGAGGTAAGACTACATAATACAGTACATGCATATACACATTTTAATGCACATTTTCCTGCACACATGATTTAACTCCTGTGGCACGTGATGCTGAGTAAGGGGGAAAAATCTCTATTATAGTATGTACACTTGAGCATCAGCACTCTCAAATGCATGCTTAATCTGACTGTATTATAAAAGCGTCTGTCTGTCAGCATTTGTGTTTCAGTGATATTCTGATGCCATTAGGTGTGTTAAAATCATTGCAGAATGGCATGGGAGTGCTAAGCTAACACTCTACAGGCAGGTATTGCTGAGCAAATGCATTTCTGAAAGCACTCTACCAAGCATTCCACTTTAGTGTCCTATAGCCTCCTCCTTGGCTTTCATTCATTATTCATCCCACTCACTTTGAACTGATGCATTCATA
The DNA here is from genome assembly GCA_001698575.1 of Mola mola. Taxonomy (NCBI): domain Eukaryota; kingdom Metazoa; phylum Chordata; class Actinopteri; order Tetraodontiformes; family Molidae; genus Mola; species Mola mola. The sequence continues at coordinate 15,257,855 of KV751317.1, forward strand.
AGCTACACTGACATGCCTGAAAGGAACCACACAAAACACAATACAGAAAGAATCACTGCTAGCATGCCCACAGCTAAACAATAGTCTGACAACTTCACCAGGCCAAATGAACTTTCACCCGTCAGTCCAGTATGTTGTATTGGAATATAATACAAAAGTGGCACATATTCTATTCTTAGTCTCGTCAAAGTGAAGTCGCAAAACTCTGTACAGGGTTTATTGCCATTTTATTTGTATTTTCCTTGCTATGGGCATAATTTAATTGTCTATGAAAACAGTTCACTTATTTAAGAAATTTGCTAACATAGCTACAACGGCATGAAACAATGGCAGGCAATCTGACCTTAAAGTGCGCCTCTGTTGAAAATCGAGTTTTTGACCTTGTTTACATGTTGCTTTTTGTTCTACGACATACACTATGACCGAAGAAAGCAGTCATAAGCAGCAATGGCTGAGGATATCTGCTTTTGTCAACTAATGGCAGTCTCCAAAAGGAAGGGGTCAGAGCAGGATTTGAACCAGTTCATTTTTTTAGAAGTGAAACTGAAAGTGACTAACCTGGAGGATTGTTTAAAACCTCTGATTGTCTAACTGCTTGTCTTGCATCTTTCAGACTTACACTTTTGTTGCCAGATTTTAAGTAATAGTGGTAATGGAGATGATTATTACCATTAGGAATGTTGGACAACAACAATACAAATAAAATTCATGTTATAATAAACCAGAGCTCTCCCTTTAAGTGTAGGACCTCATAGCATTAAGGTCTGAATGGAGGTGAGTGCAGAGCACATCAAGTAGTGAACAGCCTTTTGCCGCCACTGTTTTGCCCTTCATGCTCAGTGGGTACGAGGGGTGAATTATTGATTTATCACCCCATTCACCCTAATTCCCTTCCAGATGTGCTTTGGCCTTTAGCCACATGCACACACACATGCATTCATTACCAGAGTGCACTGGTCTTTTCCACTTTCAGGCTATTAGCCATTCTTTGGGTTTACACACAACAAAAAAACCGGATCACTGGTATAGCACAATTTCTGCCAAGCTGTTCAAGTGACATGGAGTTCAATAAATCTTCACAAGCACTGGTATTCTTCAGAAACAAGGGCATATGATTTGAGCATTATTAAAATAGAACAACCTGCCTCGATGCATCTGAATGCAAAAATAGATTTTTGATATGAATGCTTCTGAATACATGGTCGTTAATTCATTACACATTCATTCATTAGGTGGTGCCGTTTTACTGTTAAGAAATGTGTTTTTGACATTAATATAACTACAGTAAATAAACTGGATAAGTGCAAAGAAGATTGGTGACCCCCCTTTATATATTATATGCATGAGGTTATCTGACGTGCTATTTTACAACACAAATCAAAGAACTTTTTTTTCTTTTACTTTACTGCCCTAAATGTTGTACATGTTCTTGTTGGTTTACATTACATAAAAATCAGCATTCCATATTTACACCTATTTACACTAGCAGAATGATATTAAAGATAGCATAACAGCCAAGTCTGATTCACTCCCCAGAGGTGAATAACCAAAAGAGAGTTTGTTTTCTGCTCCCACTCCTCCTCAGATCCAGTGTGTGCAATCCGCTGACTTTCACCATTGAAACACACCCTCTGTCTGAGCACTTTAATTAGTTACATAAACTAAAGCAGTGTTATATGTGTGAGCTAAGTCAAGGCTCTCCTTAAACTGCGTTTGTGCGGAAGGAAGCATGACCTGTCTGGTCAGAAGGTGCAAGCACAGTTCCAGGGCCTGGGCCTTGTCATGGCTGAGCACTAGGGGTGGCTGAGGGCTATGGGAGCTTTGAGAATGAGAGCTTTGGGTCTGAAACTGTCCCCAGAGTCTGCCATTACTGAGTGACAACTATTTCAGCCTGAGCCGTGGTCTGGGCCAGGTTAGGCTGCATTAGGACATGCCCCGGAGCTGTTCAGTGTCAGGGGGATAGGTCGCAGAAGTGTGTGTGTGTTCTTGTTTAGCGCTGTGCGTTTTTGCGTTTATATGCAGATCAGAAAAGGTTTTAGATTGGAGTGGAGAGTTCTGTATTCCTGGTTGCCAGTCACTAACTCTCATCCATCCAAACCTGACCTCTCTCACACACACTGGGGAGATTTGGATGGATCTTACCTTGATATGTTTGTACATACATATGTCTATGTATATATGAATCCATTGGCATGTGTATACCTTTGTATATTTATGCCTGCTCATCAGCATAAATGCATAAACTTGTGTGTTTATGTGTGCGTTTCTGTTCTGGGAGAGAGTTTAGAATCTCTCAGCACAGATTAGGGGAATGCTGTGGAGACTACTGCTGTGTTTTTCAAAACCATGATTACTTCCTGTCCTGCATCCGCTGCAAGTCAAAACTTACCTCCTCTCTCTAAGAGAACTCTGTGTGTGTCTGCTTGGGTGTGTAGGTATGTGCGCCCGAGTGGACGGCCTGCATGCACATCTGTGTTGCCTCTCGGTGTATAAAGAGAAATGCATCCTGTGTTGCCTTTTCGTACTTCATACAGGGCTTCCCCTTTTTCACATATGGAAAATCCCACAGCCTCTAGCACCAGCGACAAAACACAGAACCCTGTTTGAATTGTACAGCATTTGCGTAATTCGGCAGAAGATGAGGAAACATACCCACGCGAGGGAAAATGATTTGACAGTCATTCACCAAACACAAGGCCCACTGGTTTATTTTATTTGCCTTTGACAGTATGCCCTTCACTGTGTTTAATATTTTCAAAAATGTGGACATCTAAAGTGGGATATCAAGAATTCTGCCACACGGGTTGTAATCAACACAAAAATATTCTGTTGTTCTTTTAATTCTATTCATCTATTCTATTCTATTTAGTCTTTAGTTGCTTCATTTTGCATAAATGCAGCATGTTTTACATGGAGATCTATCTTGTCAAGTGACTGAGTAAATCAAAGGATATGCTGGGACATCTGAGCCGAGGGCGTCTCAGCCATTTAAATGTATAGAATATAGAAAACCTTCATCAGACATGGGCCAGTGCCCCCAAAAGAGATTGGCCTTTTGAATGGCCCCTCATATAATCACCTGAGCATTGCATTGGCATATAGGCATAGGACATACTGACCTAGACTCAGCCACTTTCCTACATTGCACAGCCTCATAAATGTCAGAGCTGAGCTTAATGAAGATAGGTGGAGTGGCTTTGAGGAGTGTCTTCCTCACATTAGTTTAAGCAAAATGCTCAGCTTGATAGGCAAAGGAGAGGGGGCGCACTTTGACCTTGAATGATGCGCTCATGTCCTCTCGCTAAGAGATTGTGCACAAGATGGACAATGTTAACGTTCTGCGTAACGGTTGGTAATGAGGTCATGCACAAAACTATTTTGATCTTTTTTGTCACCGAATGAACAAAATGATTTTATTTGAATACATTTTAATAAGTGTAACATTGAGAACTGGATTGTGGAATAATCTTTGTCTACGCATGCAGTTTTGGCTTGAACACTGCCACAGATGCTCCTGCTATTAAACAGACAGTTTTAAAATTTTCCAAATCACACTGACAGCTGGTGCTCCCTTTGCAGTTTTGCAACATATCCAACTGTGAAACATGAACATTAAATCCCTATTTTTGTATATTTATTTCCTCTTTCGACCCACATGTTGTCAAAGTGAATGCATGAAATTCACAGCTTATCATTTCCTTTTGAGTTTAGCTCGCAAAGGGCAATCACGTGTCACGAAACCCTGGGATAAATTCATAACAATTTGTAGAAAGAATGATTTAAGCCTGTTATATCCTCTGTCAATATTATTACAGGTAAAGCAGGGGAAAGCAAAGTAAAAGTGCATAGCAAGAAACTGAAGTGAGTAAAGGTATAGCCAAGGTTTAGAAAAATAAGAGTAGTGAGTGTAAAGTGAGAGTGTGAGATGGATATGATGTCCCTGCTTTTTTGGTTCTATATTCACATAAAATAAATTTGCATGTACGTTAGAATTTTTTTCTGTGCAGGATTCTTGGCAGCAATAAGCTGATGAAGCCTTGTAATAGATGGTTGAGATCGCTCCTTCTCTACACCGTTCCAGTCTCTGGTTAATCTCAGACAATGGGTATGAGCCGACTAACTTCCCAATCTTTTTCTCATGGAAATACCATATGCAGGCCTCAACCATGAGCTCATACTCACGAGCCTTGCCAAGTCAGGCTCAAACGTGTCAGCCCTAAGACACACACGCATGCACGCACACTGTCGCTCCCACACAGCCAGTCACAGTGCACACCAACACACTGAAGGATCTGTCATAATTTTGTGTTGGCCATTCTCTCTCAGCATGTCCCTTTTTTAGACCATCTGTCATACGTTATGACAGATTTTCATACTTAGTGCAGTTTCTGCTTAATGTTATTATTCAAATTCCCACTGATACTTATCTTCTTTATTTCCTCTATTTTGTATGTTTCAGAGGGTTTTTCTTTGTGAGGGGCCTACACATGCAAACAGTTACAGTGTTTTTTAATGATGTAGCAATGGTTATTTTTTATCATTCTATAATAAAGACAATTAGAATAATTGTTAACGATAAAAATGGTAATGTAGAATTTTGGGATAGGTTAGTGAAAGCCTGTGCATTTGTACACTGCTGTGGGTATGTTCCATCTCCTGCTAGTTGGCCTGACAGTGAGCGGTGTGATGATGTCCAGAGGCTGCTAGGCCGGCGTCCGCTCTGACATTTATGGTCTATACCTCTTCATTAACACCACCTAACCAGCCTACAAGCCTGCCTGTGCCGGCCCTCCTCTGATGCTGTGTGTGTGTGTGTGTGTGGTTGTGGAGGATAAATTGTTGTATGTGAGAGAGAGAGAGAGAGAGAGAGATATTGTGAGCGAGAAAGTATGTATGGTGCGTGTCCATGAACACATCACTAGGTTTTTTTTCTCCACTTTGTATTAGCTTTTCTATCCATGTCACTGTTTTCTTTTTGTTAAGCGTTATGATACAATGCAATATGGGAAAAAGCTGTGAGACAATACACATTGGACCAGATTTTTATTTCAGTATCTCTGTGGTGTCCCTTTAAATGTTTCTACAGGAGTTTTACATCAATGTGATGTAGGCCTTATTGTTACAATATGGAGCTTGTAGTGGCCTTTTAAACTCTGAGGCACTGCAGTGCAATAATACACCCTTTCTTTGCCATTCCTTCTCTCATTTTTGTTTCAGGCTGTGGAGTCTCAAATTAGGAGTTTTGGACAGACCCCCTGCCAGTTGCTCATTGAGCCACACCCACCCCGAAGCTCAGCCATGCAAGTGGTGAGTGACAAGCGCACATACAAAACAATCTTAGAAACGCACACACTGTGGCAGTAATCCTTGTCTTAGTATGTAGCTGAGCTATATGTTAACCTTTTTTTCTGGTTTAACGCAGTGCCCAGATGTTTGCTCTCTGCTTTGCTTCATATCTCATCTCAATTTTCATGATTTACTCTTTTCATCTTTCATCTATCTGCTATTTTCTTTTTATCCTGCTGCAACTGTAGAAAAATAAAATTTTGGGGTTTGAAATCGTCTCCTCTCTCGTCATTAAGGAGGTGTGTGTGAAAGGGAAAGGTCACAAGTGTTTGTGTACATGTGTGTCTGGTAAGAGCTACGCTTGTGCTTAAAACCTGGGTCTGAGCCAGATTTTCTACCTGAGCTGGAAGCACAGGAGATCAGCCAAGGAGAGCAATGAACAGCAGTCCTGAAGTGACAGCTTTTTAAGGGGCTCCGAGTGCCTGCTTGTGATGGACCATGGCCCCATGAGTCCCTATTAGTGTGGTGTCCCTGTGGCGCTGACAGCTGGCTGTAGACCACCACCCAGCGCACACATGCACGCACAGGCACAAACCAAGGGTAGGAATTCACCTCACTTAGGGGCACATTCCTGTAAAATGTTTTTATTTTTACTCCATATAGTTTTCATACATAATATTGGGACACCATTATTTAAACACAGTCCTAACCCCCAACCCACCCCTCCATATGCCATCAGAACGCCCTGCTCTCTTTGCTTATAAGTATTCTCGCTCTCTACTTTCCCTCCAGTCCTCCCTCATACGAGCATGTTGTCAGGATGTCAGCATCTGCCCATGCTGGTGGTAATGATATTGTCAGTGCGTCTGGTTAGCTGTCAGACACACCGGATTTACTCAGGTCTATTCCTGATGTTAACACTGATGTTCCTCTTCTTTACACGCAAGGAGGGAAATGGCTCTGTGTTCGTGCTGCTTAGTACAAACACGCTATATAAGCTCCTGTCTAAGCAGAGACAGTTTGAAAGTTCAGGGAGGTCACGTTTTTTTGTAACGACTCCATCGTAGTCTGTCACAAGCATAAGTATAATCTAATGCTATTTGAATTGTTGTGAGCATCAGGTAAGCTATATATAATAGTGCAATTATTATAATTTGTAACTTTATAGAATAGTGAATCAAAAAAATGTGAAGACATTTAGTAATCTGTAATACAATGGATTGAAAATGCTTGACCTACTGTATATGGACAATATGAGGCAAGCTTACTGTTATCTTACCACACTGTTTGAAACTTTTAAGACACCCTCCAGTTATTATTTTGAAGGCACGGACAGAAGCTCAACCAAATTTGTTGAAGCAAAAATTGCATCTGCAATGTTTTTTAACACACAGCGTTCAGTTTCCTCGTAGAAACAAATTTCCCCCACTGAAACAAAACGGCATCTAGTAATAAGCAAATATTTCTGATTTTAAAACAGCTGAAAACAAGATGTCTCCCAGTCAATTCTTAGCTTTTGTACACTGGAGGCTCCAAGTTACCACATCACACCTCTTTCGGTTTGGGACCACGACTGGTGTCTGAAATAGATGTGATGTCACAAAATGATGCCTGCAAGCGTGTGTCTTACAAAGAGAAAAGAGTTAGCAAATGGGCTTCCCTTGTAGAACAAATATTGATATGCTCTCCCTGTTGAGATTCTTTTTGTTCCTAAGTCTTCTGCATTCTTCAGAATCTTTATCTCACTTACACTGCTTTCTTGCTGCTCAAGCCTTCTAACTTTGTCTCTGTCCTTTCTCCTCCCTCTCTTTTGTCCTCGCTAACACTGCCTGCGGCCTCTCCACTCGCCCTCTTGTTATTCTCGCCATTTGCCATCGTCCCACTCTTCTTCCCTGCCTTGTGTTGTCCATCATGGGGGCCCTGAACAGTATCTTCTCCTGCAGACCCCAATGATGTTTACGGAGCAGATGCAGCAGGATGTTATAATGGTGCTGAAGTTCCCCTCTAACTCTCCGGTGACTCACGTCACTGCCAACACCCAGCAAGGTCTGACGTGGCCTGCCATCATCACGGTCACCGCGAACCGGCTCTTTGCTGTCAACAAGTGGCACGGCTTGACAGGTGTGACCGTACACTGTTAATATCTGTGTGAATTTGCACTTTTTTTCTTTATGATATTATAAAGACTTCTGAAGTCTGAAGTAAAGAAGTCTGTGATTTTACAACACTGTGACTCCTTGTCAACTTAAATTCAAGGGTATTTTCAGCAGGCAGAGTCATTCCCACGGATTTATTTTCATACTTCTTCGGTTTGTCTCTTTCCCCCACACTTGGTGTCTAATTTATCCAAGCCAAGAACTGACCCCATCTTGTGTCTATGGGATAGACGTTGATTCGGGAGACGGGTGACTGTGTCTCCTGAATTGCAGTATCAAATGTGACACGCGCGTCAGCCAGCGTTAGGTCCACGTCCACCTCCATACATCAGCCTCTCACTTCATAAGACCATATTTATTCAACATCCATCCTAGTAGAAACATTAAATTTGATGTCTCTGAATTTATCAGGATGAAGACAGATCGCAACAGCCTCATCTGTGCACACCACAGACCAGACTGATTAACCTAATTTTTATTAGGTTTTTGTGTAGAATTCAAAAAGATATCTGCTCTTCATTATTACTTTGCATTAATTTTCTGGAGACTGAGAGATAGAAGATAAAATGTAGAGAGATTTGATTTTTTGCTTTTAGAATAGATGCAGCTAATGAACAATGTACATGGTTATTAAACCAATTGATGCATTGTTTAAATATTTCAAATGTTAAATTAAATTTTGTCTCTAAATCCCTATTGAATATTTTTGGTGTTTGGACTGCTGATCTGTTAAAATGAGCAGTTTGAAGATAAGCTACCCCATATCTGGAGAAATTGTGACAGGAGTTTCCCACTATTGTCTAGCCTTTTAAAATAAGTAATTGGGTCAATCACAAAGACAGTCGAATATATTAGCAAATTACTGTCCTTTTCATGAGACTATTAGGTAAAAAGAATAAAAAATACATGCTAGATTTCAGGATTTGTTGTTTTCCTGTTTTATTATTTTGTTCGATAACACAATGTTTATTTTTTTGCTATGTTCAACCATTTTCTTTATCCGATTCAAAATAATCAAGTTGTTAATTGATATTGAAAGCAATGAGATGTGACCAACAAACAATTCTGTATGTTCTTCTTTTACGCTTCATAAGAGGTTGTTAGAATCACCTTCTCCATGGCCTTGATAGCTTTTCCACGTAATTGATTTTTAATTTGCAGGAGAACTGTTGGGCCAGCAGGTGACACTGTGACTTTATGGTTATAATTTTCAACACACTATAATGAACTGAAAGCTTGCATCTACTCCACAAGGCCACATGATTACAATATTAATCCAGTCTGTCTTCTTCTTCACAAGGTCATCAGACCTCAACTGTGCAAGACCAGCAGTACCAACTTCCTGTGGAAATTGACCCCCTGATAGGTACATTCTCATTCCTGACTGAAAAAGAGTCCACACAGATGTGTGTGAGCTCATATGCATGAAATGACTTTTTTTTGTGTGTGTTTGGATTTGTGTGTGAATCCTGCTGGCATCTTGGTGACTCATGGCAGTCTGCAGCGTTGTGTCCCTGGACAATAGATTAGAGTTGTTTCTCAGCCCCTGCCCCAGTTCACTCCTCATGATATAGGCCCTGCTCTCGAACGAAACCATTTGCATGCAAATTGGAATGCAATGAGCTGTGGCCTAGGCCGGCATTTCATCATCAAAGCCCCCCCCTTCGCTCCCTCTCCGGCGTCCCTTCCCTCCCTCTCTGCATCCTCTTTGGTTTAATTTGAGCGGAGGGAAAGGACGCATGTCAATGGAAATGAATATGAATGTGGTAATAATGTGTGATTGAAAATGCGCCACGGACGGCTGTCAGGACAATATGGGCGCCTCTCATCCTTCACGACTTGTTGATGAGCAGGAGAAGAGTGCCGAGCCGCGGTGATGTATGGGATGTGCTGGTGGAGCGGAGAGAAGAAGAGCTACTTCTATCTGCTCCTCTGCCTTTTTCGCCTCCGTCGCTTCCCTGCAGCCTCTCACAGTTTCGTGCACATCTGAGAGGGGGGCTGTTCTTTCTCTCTGACTGTTGTGGTCACTCTCAGTCTCACCAGACCATTTCCACACATGTTTTATTTTTTCATTAGACTACTGAAAATAACCAGGGCTTAGTCACACATATTTTTTATCTGCCCATACCTCCTCTGTTCAGGCAGAATAAAAGAAATCTTAATGAGCGCGTCAGTATTTTAACATGGAGCGCATGTTTTTAGGAGAGCATTATAGTTGGACTGTACAATTTCACTGCAAGCACACTTTTCAAGCAAATACTATCCTTTACATCTTTAGTCGTTTTGTGTTATTTTACAAATTGGCATGTTTGTTTTACCCCATCTGACATTTTGTCACCCTGAAGTATAAATAATGTAGTGGTTGATATATTTTTGCGTTTGTGGGTGTGCATGTGTGTTTGGGGGAGGTAGAGGGGATTTTTGAGCTTGTCAGTAATATATTTGCACTGTTTGCATTCCAGGAGAAGTCTGCACTAAACACAGTAAATTGAGGATGAGTGCTGAGCCAACTGTGGCTTTGGGAAATGCTAAAAATGGGTTGAAATTAGCTCAACCAGGTATGCTGGACTTTCTCCGTTTCCGTGCTAGACAATCCTCTCCAACACCTGTTTTCCAGTGCTTGTTACCCCACCAAATAAGAAATACTTCACAGTGGACACATTTCTTTTGAAAATAAAAAAAAAAAGATCCCACTTGCGCAAGAGAGAGCGTCAATAAATTTGCTTTCTACCGACCACTGGTGAAATTGAATTTGCACTGTGTGTTCAGCCTTGAGTGGTGTGCATATTTTGTCACGAAGGTGCACCCTCTATCATTACTCAGTCCAGACTCTTAGACTCTCACAAAAAATGTGAAGTCCCGTAAACTTAGCCTCCAGGATGTTTTATGTATTCTCCCACAAATCCTCTTTGCAGTGTGTGCTGAAACTTGAGGTTAAGGTTTAGTGGAGTGTTAGCTCTTTGAAAATAGCCAATATCTGTAAACTGTGCTTTGAATCGTGGATTCGTTATTTTGTGTGTACATCTTTAAATTCTTTTTATCCCTCCTCTCTGCTCCAGCCAATAACACGGGCAGTCATCGGCGTCAGATCTCAGACCTGCTCGATCAAAGCATTCAGATCAACTCACAGTGTTTCGTCATCACGGCCGACAACCGATTCATCCTCCTGTGCGGCTTTTGGGACAAGAGCTTCCGGGTTTACTCCACTGATTCAGGTATAATAATAGTGTACTTATATACCCTTTAGGCCTTCCATGACCAGGACTATAAAAAACTGTGGGAACACATCATTTAAAATATGTCGCATTACATTTTGTACTGTTTCATTAGCATAGGGATAGCTTTAAATGTATCATCTCAAATTCAGGTTTGACAAAAAGAGCCCCCCTTTTTTAACCACCATTGTATTATTTGGGTAAACTGTTGGGAGTCTTAACACGCACGTGTTCTATGGTAATAAACTCTTGGCATCAGATCTTCGCTTTGATGTTTTTATGACTTTCAACGACAAACAAAAAGCGAAATCCAATTGTTGAACACTTGTAATTGAAATTTGGCCTGCTCTTGGCGCATATGGCCAGCAAATGCACAACTGTTTTTGGTTGAGAGACAGAACGAATTTTCAAACATTTTAAAGGAGGGTGTAACTCCCTGCTCACTCTGTGGGTTGAAACATGGTGGCACAAACCCTTGGAGCCACATCAAGATGTGCTTTTATAAAATTTAATTCATGCTCTCATATCAAAATCTAATGAGCCCTTTATATTTTAGCTAATCTAATAGAAACGTTCCTCTTCCCTCGCTGAAGCCAAATGTCAACTCTGAACTCAACTCTTAAGATGTCCCACAGGAAGACAAGCAGATGGCATTAAATTTGTTAAAAAAGACTGCTGTGAAAGAGCTCTTGATAATATTCAAGCCCATGGCCTTTCCTATAGCACCATCCTCAGGTCAAAGTGTTCATTTTTAATTGCACTTTCAGTGTTCTGTAGCTATAAGAAAAACAACAATACGAGAAACTTTTTTTGGGGGGTGGGTGTCCAACAATCTTGTATTGTTGAGTGCAATGATGGCTGCATCTAGTAGCCCTTAGACTTCTCAGGCTACTATAAACAACAGGGTCTGAGTTGTTTGTTATGCTACAGATGGTGCGCTCTGCTTTACCGTTCTTGCATTTTGTTGTAGCTGAACATGTGCAATTGTTACAGATTATGCAGTTTTGTTCTGGTAAGACTTTTTTTTATTTTTCCTTTTTATTTGAAGGCTGTGTGATGTCAACAGTTTTCATATTCTAAAATTACAGTTGAAAAAGTTTAACTAAATCAGTTTAATATCTTACTAGAAATTGTAGTGCAGAACTTTGTTTTCAGGTTTAAATTCACTGTGTCAAGTTCTTGTTTTTGATTTGGTGAAGTGAGCTTGATCTGTTCTAAATATGGCAATTATAAATGATAAACATCAGATATATCCTGTTTATCTCAGTATGCTCCTTCCCTCCATCCATCGTATCTTAAAATATTGTTTATCTTCCTTTTGAATATACTGTAAGTCTTACACTGTGATATTGTATACATCTAAACATGACAGCTGCAACAATTAGAAAACTGATAGATTGAAAGAAAAATAGTTGTAGATTCTTTTTATAATCATCTGAGTAACTTGTCAAGAAATACTGAAAATGTTTGCTTTTCCAGCTTGGTAAATGTAAGAATATACTGCTCTTCATGACATTTCTAATAGAAAATTAAAAGTCTTCAAAAAAAAAAAAAGAAGCAATTTGAAAATGGAAATTTACGAAAAATCTTGTGAGATTTTTTTTTCCTGTAAGACAACACAATTAATTGAGAAAATAATTATCTAATTGGTAATAAAATCATTGTTAGGCAGCTCTTGTGAATACTACAGATGTACTCCATAGATGTGTATACATGCATGCATTTTTACACACACACACACACACACACACACACACACACACTCACTCACTCTCACACTCCACAGGTCTGGGGTCCTAAATTAGACTGTCTGGAGCTTCATCTCTGCACCCAAATCCTCAGCTCTTCTCAGCAGCCTTTTTCAGAACCGTGCATGCAGCTACACAACAGACTCCGATTCAATTTCTTTAGGCCAGGGCCTCTCTGTCTTT
>KV751317.1:15282935-15298657 GCA_001698575.1 Mola mola
TCAGGATGGGAAGTGTCTGCAGGAGGCGAGGGACCAACGACACTGTCAGATGGGGGAGCAGTAGAGGAGGATGCGTTGCTCGGCGTGACCGTCCTCGTGGTGTCGGGCGCCTCCAGAAGTGCAGGTTGGGGATCTTTGGTCGGAGACGCCGTTGTTGGCGTGGCTGGTGTGACCCGAGGGGCAGATGCTTGGCGTGCTGATGGCGGGGGATGTGGCGCTGTCTGGGGCGCTGGCCAGCGGCGGGTGGCGAGCTGGAGACTTTCCTTATCCAGAGCTGTGTTCTGACAAAACAACAGGACCAAACATCAGCTGGATGTTTCAAGCACCTCTTAAGTTCTACTAACAATCAGAGGAGTGAGAGATACTGTCAACATTAATCTTCTTTCACTCCTAAGATGAGCAGTTTTTCTTTTTACACCTACAATCATCAGCTGACCCAGCGTTAGTATCTTCAATGATCTCTGTGTGTGAACACACATGATGGTGGAAATGGACGGAAATAACAGACGAAACAAACACTGCATAATGACCCCAAAAGAGGGCGGATCGGGTCATCTGTGCTATTCTATTAACAGCCGAAGGGCAAATGAGTAGATGAAGTTGCACTTTTCCATTTAGCGGATGCATTAATGGAGTGTTTGTTTTGTGTAGAGCCAATCGTGAGAGCTTATGTGGGACAAAAAGTGATGTGGTCTTCCTCATGTACCCTTGTGCTGAGAACAGACGAGGCGTAGCGTTACGTGTTAGTACATACCATTGCCTTGGAGCTAAATCAGAGGGGCGCAGTGCAGGGAGAGGGGGAGAAGCAAAGAGGGACAGAGACTGGTCTTACTCACTGCGTCACAAAATAAAGTCAACACAACAAGCATGACAGCCAGTGGACAGCTGTTCCAGCTCAGTACTTATGTTGTTGTTTGTTTATAAAACACATCCCAGAGCAAATCATCTCCTTTTACAGGACTGAGGTGGAACAAACTGTAAGATTGAGAAACACAGAGAGAGCTCACACATATTTACATACCAGGCAGAAGAATGCAGCGTCAAGACGTGACTTAACAAACTAGTTTTAAAGACAAGGCGGACATCATTCTGCATCTTCCCTACCGTCAACAACACACATGAAAATACCAACAATGAGCTGTTGGCTGATGTAGTTTATTCCACTGTGCTGTGAAAATGTCACAGCACAGTACAATGCAAAAGTCTTAAGCCACCGCCAGCTTTGTGGTTTTAGCAAAGTTTTAATGGCCATCTACTTTTACATGTCAGTCTCTTTTATTAAGATACTACACGATAATTCAGGATGTATATATATATATATATGCAAAAAATGGCTTCTGCTGAAAAAAATTGTCACCTCATTATACTCTTTTCCTCAGTCGGTGTGAGCTTTAGCACAACTTTGCCTGTTCTCCCTGTTCTGCCGCTGGAAAAGTGGTTTCTTCTACACTGTACAAGGTCAACTTGGTGACCTCACAAAGCTGCCAGAAGCTCCTCTTAAAGAAGAAACTCTGATTTTTAAAGTTTGAAAACTACATCTTGAGTATTGTTGGCTGAATTCATTTTGAGAGTGGACTCACTGATGCAAAATTATGATTTTTTTTGTCCGTTAAATTCTTGTAAATTCTTCTTCTTGTAAAGATGTATTTGAAAGTTGCTCTTATAGTACATGTGCGCAAACTTGCACTGTGTTTAACTGTATTTAATGCACGACACAAAAAACAACCAGATGTGGCTCAAAAAGTCAATACGAGGAAAAAAGAAAAAAAAATATTCTCTATGACACCTTATTTAATAGATGTTTGTGTTCTATAGGAACCAACTGGCTTGTGACTGAAAGTTGAAGTAACAATAGATTAACAACTGATAGGTTTTGGTCTTTTCACAGTTTTTGTTAACAAATAGAAAAATACAGAACAATATCTGCCTTATACTTTCACATGTGCAAGGGAATCTGGTGTCGAAGGCGGTGAAGCCACGCTGGTTTGCATCCACCTCTGCAGTGAGAGAGCTGTGCCCGCAGAGGCCAATCTTCTCCGCAAGGTGGCAGCAGCGCACCATAAACGTTTATCAGCGTAAGCTGGATTTGATGGGCTGTTTGGAAATGAATCATGGCAGTGATGGAGGCAAACTGCTAATTAGCACTGTGACCATGCTCAATATATATACTCAATTATATACAGACAACTCTTTTCATGTCCCTGAATAGTGATTGACTGTGAATGAAAGGTGAGTGAAAGAGAGTGAGAACGGTCAAGAGGAGGAGATCCACATCAGTTGGTTATTGAAGTCAGTGACTGCAGCTGGCGGACGGAAAAGAGGAAAAGGCCTGAGAGAGAAACAGGAAGAAAGGGGGCGGTTGGCAGTGAGGGGCTCAGGGTTTTTAAAGAGGGAAGGAAGACAACGAGAGGAAGGGCGATGGGTGGAAAGGAAAGAGGGGAGTCAGCAGGGGGGGGTGGGGGGTGATGAGGGCATGAAGCGTGTACCCAGCTCTCAGCTCCAGGCGTCCCCTGTGGTCCTGGGTCGGGTGTGAGGGAGGGGTGAGAAGCAGGGAGGAGGAAGAAGATGGAGAAGAGGAGGAGGGGCCGAGGCCAGGGCCCATGTTTACACCTCAAACTGTCAAATGAGATTTACAACAAAAAAAAAAAAAAAGAAGCAGTAAAGATCAAACTGAATTTCTCATGAAATGACATCCCCCCCCCCAAAAGGTTCGGATAGAGAGGTGGCGGATGGGCAGTGTGATCTGATGAGATGAGGAGTGGAGGGAGTCAAACTGTATACCAGGAAGTGATGTAAGTGAGGCATGAAGCAGACAGCAAGGACGGCTGTGATTACTATGGCAATGACATCGATCTTTAAATCCTGTCGGACATGTTTACAGCAGATAAACCTGTTCAGAAGTTGGTTTTTTTTACGACCTCTTGGATGACGACTGAGGTCAGATATTCAGATAAATTAGAAGGGGCTCAATCTTCAGTATTTGGGTCAGACAGTCACCGCCTCAATTACAGATTCAAGAGATGACTGGAAGCTAACAATCTCAAGAAGGCTAAAAGATTACTTTCCAAAAAAAACAAAAAAACAACATGATGTTTATTAACAGTGAACTGTGCTTACCATGATGACTGATACACCAGCCGTGGTGCTGTTGTGCTTCGGCATGGTGTTAAAGTGTGTCTTCAGTTTACCTGTGACCTCCATCTTCATGTTCTTCTCAATGAGGGCTTCGTCCTAAAGCGGCACAAGCCGACAATGAGGTGAAAGAACTTTATTTTGATTCACAAATGTGTAAAAATGTGCAAAAATAGGCACTGTGAGGTACCGTGACCCAAGGGTGGGAGAGGATGTCCTGTGCTGTGTATCGAGCCTCAGCGTTGACCTGCAGCATCTTTCCAATCAGCTCCTGCAACACATAAACATCACATTTCAGCATCACAGGATGTATGGACGACACTAAAGCGCCATCACCGGAGCCACAGCCTCATATTTAACACCTGGATTAGATAAGGTAAATGTGCTGGCACACATTATTGAGTTTATATAGCTGCATTGTTATCATCCATTCAACCATTTTCTACCACTTATCCTGTTAGGGGTCGCGGGGGTGGGGTGGGGGGGGGTGGCTGGAGCCTATCTCAGCATCTTCGGGCGAGGGTGGGGTACACCCTGGACAAGTCGCCAGTTCATCGCAGGGCTGACATATAGAGACAAACAACCATCCACACTCACATTCACACCTACGGGCAATTTAGACCCCTGGTTTGCATGTTTTTTGGACTGTGGGAGGAAGCCGGAGTACCCGGAGAGAACCCACGCAGACACAGGGAGAACATGCAAACACCACACAGAAACGCTCTGACCCGGGAATCGAACTCAGGACCTTCTTGCTGTGAGGAGACAGTGCTAACCACTGCACCACAGGATCGACTCCCAATTAATGCAACTTGCAGACATGTAGCAACAATAGCAGTCAATTAGATCACAGGTCCGTGCAACTTTCTTTTTTAAAACAAAGGGCCATACTGACTCAAATAGAGAAGTTAGGGGGCCACAAATTGGGCCTTTTGATTGCAGCATCTGCGCACAATATACTAGCCACAATTTCTGGGCTTTTTCTTCTCTTTCCAACATGTCAGCATTGTGGCAGAGTTTGCAAGCTACTTACATGGGTATGTACAGTGGGTTGTTTAGCAAAAACAGCTGTCTACTCTGGGAAAAGACGTTAGACTGAACCAAAACAGTCGCAGGCCAAACACTGGGTGGTGGCGGCAGAGAGAGCTCAACGCATCACTACTTCAGATCTTCATCAGTTTGACAACACATATGTACCAATGGCGATTAAAAGACAGAATGTGGTGCAAGGAGCACAAGGTGACAACAGATACGTCCTCTTAGAGTCTGAATGGCGGTCGGAACGTTAGCTTATAGGCGCACCACCGACACTTACTGAAGTGGCGAGTGAAGCACTGGACCACCGATGTGTTTCTGCTTCTTGTTGGGATGGTTTGCCTCTCCCAGTGTTAAAAATGGACAATAATGGTTATGTTGCATTAGCAGCACAGGTGTTGTCAAAACGTTTTCTTCAGTTGCAGAGTGTGAGCTCTCTAAGATATAAAGTTTATGTGCTTTAAAGTTACAGGAGGCACAAACGTAATCAACTTTTATCTAATACCACTTCACACACTATTCATGTAAAGTATTGATTACTGCAGATTGAGGAATTTTAGACCTGATTTTACATACACTTGCTATATATGCTAATAGAAGAAAAATACCCTCGAAACAGCCTGTTCAGACCCCGCATCGCTGCCACAATACAGACAATGCACATACCTGTGTCTGTACGTCCAGAAAGAGAAAATAAGCTCATCTTACATTAACACACGCACATCAGCATGACTGCAAGTAGCTTCACACTATGAGTGTCAGTAGCTGTGCAAGTGTTTACAGTGATGGGGCCTCTGTGACAGCAGTGGGTGTAATTATCACTTTATTCTGGCATTCTGAGACTGAGCCATCTCATTAATGACATTAATTTATACTGTTGGACAGGTTCCTGTGTCCACAGGCTGGCAGCAGTTATTAAAGGAGTGTGAGCCCAGCTAGTTCACATGACGCGAGTGTATGTATCTCAGTGGTCCCAACCTTGGCTGAGTCAGTGATGTTGTCCCAGTAAGGACTGGGAAAGTCCAGTCGCCCTAGCAGAATCTGGTCAAACAGATCCTCTTGCTGGCTACTCTCACTGCAAAAAAAGACACACACAGTCAGAGAGCACAGTGAATTATACTAGTATATTACCCGACACAAATGGCGTACCTCTAAACTGTGGAAGAATCTGCACTGCCCCGGGCTAAACGTAGCTTTATAATAAATAGCATCATCTACAGCTTAGCCCAATTCTAACAACTGTACAGCCATCAAGTCCCTGGCACACAACAAACACAGTGACATAACCCTTAAATTATCTTTAATCAGCTTTTCAAAATGATCACATCGGTTCTGTGTCATGAGTAAGTGACACTGTTTGGGTCAGTATGAGCCCGATATGAACTGAGAACCTTCTGAATGGAGGGAAGCCACAGAGGAGGATATAGGTGATGATGCCTGCAGCCCAGACATCCACCTTCAGACCATAACTGTGGACAGAGAGGAGAAACATGCAGTCATTTAAGGGTTAACTGTAGATAAACAGCTTACAGCAGAAATAAACAACTGACAACAATCTACACTGTAGTGACAGTAAAAAAGAATTTCCAATCTACTATAAGGACATGAAAGTATAAATGCCACAAGAGCCATTTATGCTGTCTTATGAACACGTGTTGGTTTTTCATTCAATATATCAATACACACTGTCTCTTTTCAATCAGCCGGCTGGTAAAAACATAACATCCAGGTACTAACTTCCCCCTAAGGTACTCAGACAACAGAAACCAACAACAACAGAAACCATCTAGCTCACCCGGACTCTGCAATGATTTCTGGAGCCACATAAGTGGGAGTTCCACAGACAGTATACAAAGGTCCTTCCACTACAGTGGCCAGACCGAAGTCCCCAAGTTTCAATGACTTGGTGCCATCTGGATTCTCAAACACCTAAAATGAAACACACGCTCAGTGAAAGCCTCCTGAGCAGCTGCCTTTGTGGACACAAAGTGGTATAAACAAATACCAGCAGGTTCTCCGGTTTAATGTCCCTGTGGACGATGTTGATGCTGTGCAGGTACTTGAGAGCTCCGGCCAGATTGTACACCATGACCGAGGCGTCCCGCTCAGTGTATCTGGCTGACGACGTGATGGCATCAAATAAGTCCCCTCCCTGCGCCGGCATCAACAAAAAGTGGTTCATGAAATCCAACCTCGAAGAGAAATGAGGTCTGTGCACCAATTCTTCCCCCCAATAGCCCTCAGCTGTACCTTGACGAGCTCCATAACCAGGTAGAGCTCAGAGGACGTGTCCAGCTCCTCTATCAGCATGATGATGTTGGGGTGTTTGACCTTCCGCAGCACTGCGACCTCATTCTCTATGAGGTGCTCCTAGAAACACGCAGACACAGATAACCTCAGTACGCTCCCGTAACCTCCAGCGCGTGGGAGCGACACACTGAGCCGTTGTGATCATAAAATAACGCCTCATTGGTTACTGAATGTGAATTGGCGTGAGGAGTGTGTGTGGCGATAATTTGAGTAATGTGATGAATGAAACATTACCAGCCTCTCCTAACTGTGTGGGATAAGAGGATCAGAGACGCACACGCTTCCTCGTGAGTGTGTGCAAAGAAATGGAAGAAGATTGGGGGGAAAATAAGTGAGAGCGAGACCTTTCCACTGCACTTGGCCTTGTCGATGATCTTCAGTGCAAACTCCTTCCCCGTGGACCTGAACAGAAACAATGCAGTTAGAGCCAATAAAAACTGCAGTGACTCTGCAAACACAACAGCAACACAGACCAGGTACTCACGAGAGCACTTCAGCTTCAGTCAGCAGGCTGCACAGGAAAGTCAGCTGTACCAGGTTTATACAGTGAGCAGAGAGGCTAAACCAGGATGAGTGTCGGCTGTCTCACTGCCATCTTAGGCAAACGGGTGGTTCCACCTCCAGACCAAATTCATGTGTTGCTCTAACGTGTACTGACACACTGTGGACACCTCCAGAGGTCACCAGAGATTATCAGGAGAAGTGTTGCAAAAAGTACTCGAAACTCATACTAGAGTAAAAGTAAAGATACTGTTGTAAAAGTGAAAGTGGCCCATATGAATACCACTTGAGTAAAAGTATCTGATAATAAACATACTTCTGACACTAAAGCCTTTTTTAAATGATCAAATGCAGTATTCAGCATTTTTCTGATTATCGGAATTATTTTGCATGCAAACTGCAAAGTAACCAGTAACTGAAGTAAAATAACCAACACAGACCTCCACCAAGGCCACATGTTGTTTCTGGATTGGTGGATTGTAGAAGAAAGCAGAAATCCTCAGTGCTGACACTGACTGCTTATTTCAGTCATGTTGTGTATCATAGTACATAAAAACACCACATGGACATGCTCATCAAAGGGAGTCTTAAAAGGCTCAGAGGATGGAAAAATTCAAGTAAAGTACTTCAAAATCCATACTAATTGCAATAATAATAGAGTACACTTTAAAGGTATTCTGTGGAGTTTCACTGTTAGTGGTGCTGTGGAGCAGCCAGCAAGACCCCATTTTATCTGTATATACTGATGAGTAACACACACCAGGATGCGCCTGTACGCACTCGAGCAACTGCAAGAGGAGCAATACGTATCCACTGACAACCGCCTGCACCTGCAGCACACACAAGACCTCCAACCAATGTGACTGACCGGATGGGTTAAACCAGAGTGTTGGTGCTCTTTATCCATAACTGAATCAGAGCACCAGGAGCTGCTGAACGGATGACTAAACTCAGATTGTTATGTTCACTTTGGAGATTGATTTTTATGAGGAGGGAAATTGATTTAACATGTTTCTGAGGGCCCAATTATTTACACAACATTCTAACTGCAAACATAACTGTCCTTTGACAAGATACTCCACAGGGAACCTTCAAGCACCCTCCAGGAGGAAGTACTAGACTATGAGAAGACTCACTCCCAGTCTGCCTGCACAGGTTGTTGAGATTAAGAGGCTAATGAAGTGAACTCGCCGCTGGCTTTAATCCACGGAATATTTCTGTCTGCACAATGCCTGTCGTCATAATTTAGAAACCCAAATAAAGCAGTTTCAGCACGTGGCGCCCGTCTCATTAAGATGTCGACTGGGCATTAAAAACTCTCACCTACCTCTCCACACACTCTTTGACCACCGCAAAGTTGCCATCGCCGATGACCTTTCCGACTTTGTATTTTTCCAAAATGGTGGAGGCCGGCAGGTAGCGGTTACCATTAACTGCTGAGGAGAGGTTGCAACAGACAAAGGACAAGCTTTGATGTTTAACAAAACCAAAGGAGCCCGGACTAACGGGACCAACACACAGAGATACAGAGGAGAGGAGAGGAGAGGAGAGGAGATACCCTCTGGACTCGGCCGGCTGGTTCGCTCCTGGTGGCTGTTCAGTGTGCCATTTACATTTGGCAATGAGATGGGATGTGAGGGAGGGGTCTGCGGGATACAAAAACACAAACCAAAAGAGAGATTAGATCTGGGCCTGAGATGAAACCCATAGGCTAATCACCATGGCAACCTTGCTAAAGAGGTGCAGACAAAACATGCTATACATGGATGTAACGGAAGTTTTATTCTTAGATTATTAGATTAGGCTTTTTGGGTGCATAAAATGAAATCTGCTGACATGAAGTAGTTAATGAATATTATATTTAAGACATTTCATTTGGCAATCTTCGTGAATTTTATGCTCAGTAATTGTCTCTTAAGCAGTGAAAAGTTGTAATTTGGAAATATTAAACATTTGCTTTCTTAAAACTACATTTTAATCTAATTTCTATGTTTTGTTTTTTTTTAAATAGTGAATTAGGTTTAAATTAAATTTCCTTTAAAAATGACAGTGCTTCTTATGTAAATCTCTTCCTCCACATCCTTTTATCTCTGCAGAGAGACCCATTACTGCTCCAAATTCAGGATTGATTTGTAAAGAGAACGACTTCTGCAGAGAAAAGCAGTCGGGATTTCAAAATCTCATGGCTGTATTTTCAAAATGTCAGATATAAATTCATGTGACCCCCCCAGCATTAAAATCAGAGCAGTGTATACAGAAGTCCTCTGTGCATTACCTTACAGTTAGGATTCATTATTTATTATAAAAGGGGAGGCTTCTGGGTCAAAATAGAAATGGAACACCTCTCTCTCACTGCTGGATACATAAGAAACCTTTTTCATCTAAAAAAAAAAAAAAAATCTTTAAATGGCTTCATATGCAGACCTGACCCCTTCCCTGTGACTGTTTCAGTAAGGGTGAATAAAAACGAGAGATGTCAACAACATCCTTGGTGCTTCCTCCTTATTCATCAAAAAAAAAAAAAAATGTTGCTCTACACAGACTCTTTGCCAGTAAATTTTAAAGCTGTGAGAAAATCATAAAACTCTAATATTCTGCCAAATGACTAAATCTTTGGGATTAGAGGGGCAGCATGGCACCCTGGAGGATGTTTACCAGCTGGCTGGAGCAGTTTCAAACTCTGTAGAGTGGGACTAACATGCAGCTTACAGAAGAAACCATCAATAAATCAGATTAGTATCTGAAACTGTGCAACATGGGCAGAGACCTGACCTGTGTTTCCTACACATGTCAGTCAGTGACTTGATGACAAGGTCAGTAGGCCAGTCTGATTTAACATTGTCCCCCCCACCTTAAAGGAGCAGCCTAAATTCATCCATCTGAGTCCTCTGAAGAGGCACATCTGCACTGCAAATCCTTAAAGTTGTGCTGTGGATAAATCGCACTTGTCGAGTTGGAGACTCTTCCTTCCTTGGGTTTCATTCTCACGTTAAGAGTGTTACAACAAGAGGTTGATAACTCTTTATTCATGATAATGAAGAGCAAAGGCAACGTATAAGGTGATACCACTAAAATATAGCTGAACATAGCTTTATCTAGCTTGTTATCAAAAAATGACACTATAAATAATTTAGGACATTGTGCATGGGCAGCATGTTTAAAAAAAAAGTTTCTCACCATTAACCAAACATTAACTTTTGCCTGCCATGTTTATGCATTTATGACGTCAGGCTGACAATCATGTTTTTAACATGAAAGGCCGGTCCTGTTAGTTTTCCCAGTGGAAATATTGTTATTCCAATTATTGTGACATCTCAGGAATGCAGCATTAATGTGGGGCTCCAGAGGGCTCGCGTGAGATAAGTGCAAAGGCCAGTGAAAACAAACACACGGTGCCCACTTCATGAAAATCAGCACTTCTAAGCAACTTTGCCCAAGTCTGTTTAATACTCCTTTTGTGTCATGTGTTCCTCCTGTATGAGACAATTCAATTCTACAAACCTGCATAGTGCATAAAGAGTGTGATGTGTTCAAGCACAGCTGCATGTTGTGACAAAACAGCCTGTACACATGGGTGTTCACAATGGTACTGAGTATGGTTGTGTTCCACTCGGATCACACGGTCAGGCTGCTGCTGCTCCTGTGCTTTTGCCTCGCCTCATTAAATGTACAGAACTTTAATACCTTTCATTAATTACATCTGTGCATATCTGCAAAGGTCTGTGTGTTCTACCTTCAAACTGGGGATGGGTCGGGGGCTGGTGGGAGATGGAGTCGGGGACTTGGCGGACCTTGGAGTTGAGATCTGGCTACTCGAGACGCTGTTTACTATACGACAAAAACAGGAGGAACAACAGATATGAAAAAGCAGCGAAAGAGTTAAGCTGTGTTTGGATAAAATGCTTGTTTGAATATAGTTTTCTTTCTGGTTCCAGGAAATCTGCTATTTCTATGTAATATACAACAGCAGGGAGACAACTAGTATCTGATAAAAACACCTGGGAAGGTGTTTTAATGAAATAAAAAAGCATCTGAGGGAACTGGTTGTGAATTACTCGGCTTCATGTTTGGTAGGGACTTTCCACAAGAGGGAGCAGTGTTGTCATTTCAGACCCATCGTACAAATCAAGCAGCAGCAGCAGCAGTTTTATTGCTGCTTTTTCTCTGTGTGTGTTCTGGGGTTCGGCATGAACATTTTAATTGTCCGGAAGCAAAACTACAATATGGCCAAGTAAATCCCTTTGTGGTGAATCATGGGACCTCTTTCCAGAAACATTCTGCATAGTAGTTTGAATTGTTTTTGTGAAAGCACATATGTTTATCAGCCAGAATGATTATTTTGGTGATGAAAAAAGTTTTTCACAAAAACATTAAAGTATATTGAAAGTCTGCAATCAAGTACAATGTCATTTAACACTGGAAACCTGTGACAAAAAACCTGCAAATGAGGTCTGCATGCTTGCAATCTAACAGAACCACCTATATCTGTCCTTTCATACAACAGCAGCTATCAATATGGCCCAACTTATGATAAAAATTTTCAATGCTTTGAATAATTTTTTCTGTGCCTTTAATATTGATGAAGTATAATGTGCAACACAGGACATTTATAAAAATTGCGACTTTCTTGACTGGCAAAATTCTATTCTAAAGCATGATATGTTTGCATAACTGACATGAGAGCAAAATGTATGAAATAATACAATTTTTTTTTTTCAAAACATGGTCAAATATTAAATATTAGCAGAGGAATTAACAGAATCCTGGAAGGGGAATAACAAAAACACTAACCTCCTGACACAAAATCAGTGACTTTTATTGCCCATCAATGGTACAACAGCAAGCTGCAGGCTTAAACTGCTGATGTTTACCAACTGAATAAATGCAATTATACATTATAATATCACGTATGGCATTAGAATATTTGCTTCAAATGAGTTTAGAGTTCAGCTGGCATTATAAAAAGGCTTTTGTTGCTGGCGTTACTGACTGTCAATGTTGTAACGGTGCCAATATTAAAAGACATCTCCTGTGCTCCTATGTAACACCTATAATTAGAATATTTTAATGTTAAACATGAGGTACATGAGCCTCTTTTGTCTGAATGATTATTTCTGCCTCCTCCTCTCTGGGTTTTAGGCACGAAAATGGAGATATAATGCAACAAAGTTAAACTTTCTCTCTTCATCTGCATAAACCCATTTGAGCTGAGGGAATTCATTTAACTCTACCTGCAGGCTTTATCGTGGTACTTGTGTTTCAAAGTTTTGTTTAAAGTTTTCCCAGTGGCCATTTATGTCACTGTTGTAAAGAAACGCTTGAACTGAGCACACTATAGTACGTGACATGAGCTCTGAACGCCTTCAAAGCAAAGTTTAACTTCACTGCACCACAGATGCTACGGATGGAGAAGGACGAGATTTAAGTGAATTAACAAAGCAAGAGCGAGTCTAATTAGTTTGGTCTTTTGAACAAGTGAATTCCGCAGCAGCGGCTTTTCATATTAGGTATGTATATAGAAAATGGCTTCCCACAGTCTAAACATAAAGAAAATGACAGGAATTGAGTCTGTTGCTCAGCACTACAATGTCACTGCCACCTTCAAATACAGGATAGGCAGGACAGTCAACTGACATTCTTCAGATCCAATGTGAAACTAATATCAGAAAAGTAATGAATGGATGGATTTTTTTCCAATTGACACAGCTGTTGGGGTAAAACTTTAAATTCTAGTTTAAACATGTTCAGGAAATCACAACCCTTCAACACATCTTCTTAGTTCTCCCTCTCTCTTGGTTCTAAAATTTCACAAAATACTTTTTTTTTTTCCATTATGGAGTGAAAATAACTCGACAAGGTTACCGTTTGCCACTAACTAAGAACTGACTCAATAACTATAAAAATACTGTAAAAAAGCTAATGTTTGTACAGTCATGTAAATTTACTTCAAAGTAATGTCTCATTATTCATTTTAGCAGATCATCACAACATTAAGCATATTAACATCAAATGTTAAAGACTTAAATTTCCTTTAATGTGTCATTAGTTATTGTTAAGAAGTAATTTAAGCGCAACATTTTACATGTAGATGATTGACCAGTTTTCTGGACTGTGTTGGCCCAACTGAGCCACTGACAGGCGTGTCTTAAACACTCAACTTATTTGACATAACTCAATGCTGATTGCCAGATCACATTATGGCAGGAGTTTAAAAAGGCACTGTGGCACCATCACCAGCCTCACCTGGGGATTTGATTGGAGACTGACTGGTGGAGTAGAGGATAGTCTGTCTTGCTGCAGTGCCACATCAAGAAAAAACAGGATAGTCAGGCAGGATATGACTGCATACACTCGCATCACACCTTGAAACTGTGTGAATTTAAAACTAAATCAAGACTGCTGGTGCTGAAAAACTGGCAACCTTTCAAAGACCTTGTAACTGCATAATAATGTCAACATCTTTCAGTGCACACATACATAAATTGCTTCGTCACCTGTCACAGCTGACGGTTAAAAATGAAGCCGCTAAAATAAAGGGCTACTAATCAGCCTGTCGACTAGAAATAATATTCACACTGGTTTGTACTTTGTCCTCAGATAATGGACACTTTTATATTTATGGATTACAAGTTTGTGCATCGAATGTAATCATTCGCAAGAACTGACCTTTCAAATTGTCTATTTTTTGAGTTGTGTCTTTATCTGTGTGTGACTGCCTTATTAAACTGGGCTAACACACACAGTTTGTAAACTACGTGTGTACATTCGTGTGTACATTTCATTACCTGCACCAGGAGACTTGCTGCGGCGTGGAGGTCCCGGGCTCTTAGCTGTCCTGTTGGGAGTGGCAGAGCGGCTGTGGGTCGACTTCAGCACTCTGCACTCTGGACAGACGACACACTCGGGGTCACTGTTGTATATATTAGCCTTCCTCTCTCAACAAACCTGTCTTCTTTTCAGAGTTAGTGTGGCACAATCATGCCCAACAAGCACCAGAATATGTGGAGTGTTTTCATGAATTGTGTTCCCGTGTGATTGCGGGGACACAGAAGCACTAATGAACAGAAGTAAATAGATTATAAAGAATGGAACAAATAAATTACCTGACCAGACAATGGTTAGTTTTTGTTATGAATATAAAATTGACAGTCATGTCAAAATTAGTATAAATCAATCATGTCTTTCCCCGTCAGAGCTTGTGTTTTGTCCTGGAACGCAACATGTGGCTAAAATGTTTACTGTGCACGTATGAACACATGAAAAAACAGCACTGGTTTATATGGTATTTCCTGGCTGCCACAGCTGGTTTTGTGGCATTGCAGTGCAATAAGAGCAGATGTTGAGATGTGGTTTGTGGTAAACTTGTCAGAGTTTTGTAAATGAGGGCGTGGGTAGTGATAGGCATAATATACTGACAAAAACGAAAGCACACAGACAGGGCATTTCTAATGTGTTCCCTATTCTATTCGCCACCAGATATATATTTCACAAAAGAGGCTCTCATAGTAGTACAGATGATTCATTTGTTATCATCGGACCCCAACCTGTTTTCCCATACGAGCCCCGAAGCGAAGATATTTAGCTCTGATTAAAAACCTCCTGACCCAAGACAAAAGATTTGTAGCCCACTTTTTTTCAAAATCTATTAAACAAGTCATCTTTACTCTATCTCTGTTTTAGGAGGAGAGTGTGCTGGATCTGTTTTGCTAAAAGAAAAGGAGCATCAGTACCTTTAGCAGCAAGTACTGTGCTCCGTTTTGGTTCTTTCAAAGACCTAATTTTTCAAAATAGAGCACAGGAGTTTAAGTGGGCCGAAACCTGCAAACTCTCTCTGAATATGACCAATCTGCCATCACTTATCCTCGGAAACACTTAACACTGTGTGTGTTAGGATATGCCTCTATGTACAAACTGACCCTCATAAAAACAAAAAAAAACTCAACAGGATGTAAATATTTTGGATTGTTACTATAATAAACTCCTTTTTCCTTCTCATAGCGGTCACTGGTGTTAGGCAAAGTTCTTTGACAATGAATAGATCTGCCAGTTTAAAGAGGGTGTGCATCATACAGTTAAGCACATGAACACACAGGCATTCTCAGAAATACACAAGAATAAAAATTCATTAAAGGAAAAGGTCCCCTCTTGTCCTTAGCTCTACATGGCTGCAAGAATGTGTGTTTGAAAATTTGTAGCACCAACTGGTTTCAGTAGATGCTGTTCTGACTACCAAATATATTGCCTCAGCTCAGCTTTCATTATCAAAGTTAAAATAATCTGAATAAAGTGATTTCCAATAAGATCAAATAAGAGAGGAGTATTCCACCCACCCACACACACACCTCATATCCTGCTATCCACTTCCTAAAGGAAATGACTGTTGCCAGTACTAATGAGTGAAGAATAGTGAGGAAGAACACCACAGACACACACACAGACGGATGTTTAGTTAGTCCAAGTCCGGCCAACCGCTAATAAAAACTGGGGAAGCCTTACCGCTGTGATCCAACACAAAGTCGTCCTGGGCATAGCGGTACTTCTCTGGGCCGCATGCTATGAACACGTCATCGTCACCGAAAAAGTCCTGCAGGCAGGTGATCTGGAAGGAAGGTGAAGAGAAATAAAGAAACTATTAAGAAGTGTAGTATACTCA
The DNA here is from genome assembly GCA_001698575.1 of Mola mola. Taxonomy (NCBI): domain Eukaryota; kingdom Metazoa; phylum Chordata; class Actinopteri; order Tetraodontiformes; family Molidae; genus Mola; species Mola mola. The sequence continues at coordinate 15,298,567 of KV751317.1, forward strand.
TAGTTAACGTACATGTTCTGACACTCACGGCAGTGAATAAAGTAATCAGCCAGACTAAAACCCTGAGGGGCATGAAAACACTGTAATGAAA
>KV751317.1:15298669-15311123 GCA_001698575.1 Mola mola
CAAAACCCTAGAAATTCACTAGCAAAGCATTGTTAGATTCAGTCTTATCACCTTGCACATACTGAACATTGAAATACAGTAAACATACCTAACGATTGTACTCAGGTACGTTCACTGACTTAAATTAATACATTTTATTACTGTTAAAAGATGGACTCCAGTTAGTGTAAATATTAGAGATACTGGACGTTGTTATTAGCAAGTTGTTACATGATACTACTTACCTCTACATGCAGCTGCTATATGTTTAGTGGTAGAATACTTGTAATTGCCAATTCAATTTGTGTGAAATATGTGGTACAGTGACGTAACAGTGTGACTATGCAGGTGTACGTGTGTGCAGCACAGAACGAAACGTCAGGACGGAGGTCAAAACGCTGACATCCAAAATACTGCAGAGTCATGGGTGGAAAGCAATACGGTCTGTGTTTGTGCCGCTGGGTCGTTTGTCTCACTCCATGTCTCGCAACATGATCGTTTTCTCTGCAGGTACGACCGCTTCTCTTTCTACACCCATGGCCCACCCCTGGAGACAAAAACATCCATCTATAATATCAGAACTCATCAAAGACAGAATATTATTTAAATTAAATTGTGGTCGATTGTCCGAAACAAGCAGATGGGTTTTTCGTGTCAACAAATGAAAGAATCCATTGGAAGTAGAACAGACATGTCCATTTACATCCACACTGAGGTGTGGCATATCACCGAAGGTTCTGCATAGCTGGGCTGAATGCCATTCTTTAAATGAGCCCTCACAGTGGAACTTGGCAGCTGACGGCCACACCAAACTGTTGGGGCACAGGTGTTACCGCGGAAACAGCCCACACGGATCGTTCAACGCGTTTACAAAAACATGCAGATGTCTCATTGTCCACTGACCTTTACCCATACACTGCATCCTCTGGTACTTATATAGTATAACTGATGACTCCTTGCTGTATGTTTCCTCCACTCAGCGGTCTGTGTTGACACAGAGCACGTCACTCATTTGTTTGAAGACAATGTCAGATAGCAGCGCTGGCGGGAGAACAACTGTCCCACGGCAGGGAAATCACCGACCATGATGATTTCAGCAGTCAGAGGACCTTGGTGACAGGTCAAAGGAATAGTTTGAGGAAATTAGCTTATTTCTTTTTTTTTCGTGTACAGAAAAGACTGATTCTGTTCTCATATTTGTCTTTTAAACAGAAGGGTACAGCCAGCAGCAGTTCAGTGCAGCTTTGCAACCGCTCAGATCCAAAAAACAACTGAGGACACACTGAAATATCATTTTTACTTTCAGGTGCCTTATGAAGTTTTGGTTACAGGCCCTCCTGTCAGGTTCAAAGCTAAACTAATTTGGATATGCGAGTGGCATCAATCCCATCACTAAAGACCAAAATGGCATATTTCCTTTTGGTTTGTGACACTGTTAGATGACAACTTGTGCTGCTAACAAATCATGGCAAACATCTGACTAAATTACATTTAGTCATTCAGTTAGTCATTTAATTTGGAGTTCATGCTTGAACAGCTCTTTACCAAGTTATTTCATCCGGGGACAGGCTTCACCTGAGGCGAAAGGCTTAAAGAAGTGAAGAAAGTAGATCAACACCATCATATATACTGTATATCTTTGTCCAAATACCCCTGCCGGTTTTCTCATTTACTTTCAGCACTGTACACTTTTCCCTGTAAGGCGGGCAGCACTGCTGTGACCTGTGATAAAGTGGTGGTGCCCGTAAAGACACAGGTTTGAAAATGCAAGAATAAACAGAGGACAAGTGGCTGAAAAATTATATTTATTCACTTGGAGAAAATCATAGTGTTTTAATTTAGGTATAATTTAACAGCACTGTTTACAATTCAAATGCGTTTTTGGTGGATCAGAGTTGTCAATATCTGAACTCAATATAAGGTGAAAATGTGGGGTAAGTGATGAAACACAGTTAACACGAGTTAAGTAAAGGTGAAACTGTTTGAGAAAAATTCCAATTTTATGATATCGATGAGCTGGGTCACTTTCTCTTCTCTCCCTGCTGCACCTTTAGGTTTTAAATCACTGCATCCCATCACTATATATACTCAGGTTCTGTAATCACATTAAAATCTAGTACAATGTTACTTTAAGAGATCTTCTCTGCTGGGAACCGATTAGCATCAGCAGGTAATGCACAGTCACATTTACCAGTAATCCAATAATCCGATAACCAATTTTCAGTAATCTAACGTCTCCACATCTGATGGTGGTTAACTGCCTCATCATCAAGTGTTACACCATAAAATACCAGAGGGAGGTACTAATAAATCCTGTCATTGTCACTTGTGTGGCCTATATGAAACTTGGAAGAAACCAAAGGTTTCTGACTGTTAAATACGTCTAGACTATGGCTCCTTTCCGGAAAATAACAGAGACTGAACAAATTTTCAAGACTCTAAGGAGGGAGGATGTCACGCTCTGTATTGATTGTAAAGCACAATGACCCCCTGCAATTTGTTATTCTGGACTATATAAATAATATCACTAGACCAGTTGCTGTATGTATTGATTCAAATGATAACGTCTTGAGAATATGCTAAGCATTTATTTATAATATCATCACTGTTGGTTCTGATTTAATCTGGCTGTGTAGTTTGATTTCTAGCCCCATGACCCATGTCTTCTGCACTTTAAGTTTCTTAGCCTGTTTGTGTAGCCCACAGTACAAGTATATAGTGAAATATACATATACTGTATGTACTTGCTGTAAAACAGCTATAGCTTACAGCCTATATGTAATATGTAAAGGGTATTTCCCTTAAAAATAACAAAATGTCAGAAGCGGATTACTGGAGCAAAGAAGTTAAATGAGTAAAGATGTCAGACCTAATTGTCCATGTTTCTCTTTGCTCCTGTCAAACACTGCCAGGATAAACAGCCAATGGCGCTCCATTGCCAGCACTGCCCTTCTAGGGCTTGTCTCAGCCAATCAGTGAAGTGAACTGTTCGCAGGGTTCTGTATTGGCTGGATGACGTGTCTTGAGGGTAAACCAAAGTTTGCCCTTCAAGATGCAACAACCCCCCCCACTCCTCTCGAATGTCTGACCTACTCTTGCTCTCCCCATCCGTCTGTGTCCTCCATGCCTGCTGTACTTTCTGTTTTCTTCACTGCTAAGCATGGCAACAGATGAAAACAGGCAAAAGGCTTCAGAAGTACATATTTGAAAGTAGGAAACCTGTTTATTAAACCAACTGTAAACTACTCACCTAAAAAACTTTGACTGCTTTCAATAAAACAGGATCACTGACATAAACAAACAGTCCACGTTGGCTAGTCCTGCTCTGTCCTGCTCTCTGTCAGCTCAGAACAACAAATGTAACAGCTTGACCTGAGACAGGTCTCTAGAAATGTGGGCACAACAGTCTTTCATTTTCTGTAGCTTGTTGAACCCATTCATCTATTTCATTTTTCTGTGCAGATTTAAATCCAAGATAAAGTACTAATGTCTTCCTGAATCTCCCCCCACTTTAGTACTGCTGGTCTGAGTGAAAGCTGAAAAGGTATGGTGGCCAGTAACTGTCCCAAAATTCAACCATGTGCCTCTTTCTCCAACTCTGGGGGAATTCTGATGTTTCATTATCAAATCCAAAATAAGAGCATGTTTCGTCTCTCGCTCCTAAATAAGGGCTCTATTCCCAAACCTGTTTGATGATCACAGAAATTACCGGCTACCATCAGCTCCATTTACAAATGCATCAATGCTGCATCACCCTGAGCCAAATGAGCAAGAGGCATAGACTGTAGGCAGAGTCCTGAGAAAAGAACATTAATAAATATGTAATTAAATAAATATTAAATTTGGAAAATGGATACATTGAGATATCTGGCACCTTGTTGGCGAAGGTGAACACACAAAGGAAAACCTTTTATGGTAAATTAGATGGACATCTTTACGCAGGTTTAAATCGCTACTTACTTGCAGAGAGCTCGATGCCAATTAGGTTTGTCAGGGCAATGCTTAAGAAAAAGCCAACCAGATTGTTACCACTACTTCATCTCTCACTCTCAGAGAGAGGCCGCTTTCTGATATAGTCTAATTCCTCTGGATTAGAGCCGTAAATCTCAAGCACGTGTGACAGCCAAGACAAGGTGGTGGCAGCACAAAAATGAGCAACGGGAAATCTAAGCCCTATTACTAACCCTTCGCTGTGGATTCACTACATTAAGTGCATTAAACACTAACTGTTAGATACAGTGCTTTTTTATTCTCAACAAATTCAGGTTACTTACAACAGTAACTACACAATTGAATTAAAAAAGAAAAAGAAATCATTGCAAACGTTATTTACTTATTTACTTCACTTATTATCTGGAGAAACTTGACATTAAAAAAAGTGAATGAAACAACTTCCGACTTTGCTTTACTTTGGACAGAATGGCCCCTATCCTCTTTCCCCATATCAACGGACTAGTTGGTTGAAACTCGAAGGCAGTGCAGTGAACTCTCTCTAACACCAGCCTACGGCTAGTTGGCCAATAGCACATGACACATCTGTCTGGCTCTCTGTCTCCCGCCTCCATGTCACAGTAACACACAGAAAAAGAGACATGAGAAGACATAACCTCAGACTCTTTCAATGTAAATGAGCACCCAGCACGTTACATTGTTAAAAGGAAGTGAAGGAAGAGAGTACCTCCGAATATGCAAACACACAACTTTAAGGCAAAATGAACCTCAGTAGACTAGCCTCCTCATTTAGAGAGGGACACTTGCAGAATTGCTGAGGAACTAAGAGTTCCACACGAGATGCATAAAATGTTGGTAAAACTCCTCACTGATATTAACATCAACACTGTAGGGCCTGGATACAGCATAATACAACTAGAGGAATAGGTCCTCTTTGATGTGCAAATCAAACTCCACCATCAGTATCAGATGCAGGCTAAAGTTGTCAGGATCACTAAGACGTACAGCTCCTGATCTGCCCTGTGCAAAAACATTCACCACATCAATTTACCACAAACCTTCTGAGGCAATCTGCTAGCATGATTAAACTCGAGTAGACAAACAATAGTGTGTGGGCTGGAGTTTGAATGTCAACTCTCCTGCTGGGAGATTGAAAGACCCGCTAAAAAAGAGTGGATGAGGGCCAGGGTTGGACAAAGAAAACAAAACAGGCAGTTGAGATCACAGAGCACACAATGGATGTCCTCCCGCCTGTGGCCTCCACAAGCTCTGCACAGCTGACAGCCCTGTTTGCCCCATGACATCCCCGCTCTCAGTGGCCTGCCAGCTTTTTGTTTTCCTGTTGTCAATGCAGGGTATCACGCCAGCACTTGTGAAAAGTGGAGGAAGCACTTTTGATTTGTAAACACAATGAAGCATGATTGTATCGCCAACCAACACAGCATTGATGGTGCACATGTGTGCAAGCCATCTGCTAGGCGTCACGGATCTGTAAGGCCAGACAGTATCCGTGTTGCCAAGGTTTTATCTTTCCAAATTGCTCAGATTTTTACCATAACTGTCAAGCTTTGAATTTCTCAAGTTTATTAATGCAACCAAAAACCACATAATTGTCATAAACAGGTGAAAAAAACGAAGTATCAATCCCCTTTCTTCAAAAGAGTTAACTTACATAACAAACATGTAACACATGGAACATACAACATCAAACATACAGAAGTAGTTTTATCTGCTAAAAAATTTTGATTGAATAGAAAAATAATAACTGGTATAACATTAGGAACATAAGTTAAGTGCAGTAAATCTCCAAGAGTTAGATTCACTAGTAAAACTATAAAAGATTGGATTTTACATTAATAATATGCAGCATTATGATGGCAAATGGCAAGAATATCAGATGGTCATACTGCTATTTCTTGAAAATTCACCATAAACTCCTTACAATTTCTAACATGGAAGCTTTACTCATTAATAAACCCATTTATTGTCAAACATTGGCACTTATCCAAGACTATCCCTGGTTGGATGTTGTCATAGCACTGGTGTCAGATGGAGCTTCACACTAATGACATAGAATAATAGGTAGACATGGAAATTTCATTGCAGTTGACCTACATGGTGATGTTTAATCCAGACTCGGTCTAAAACTGCCAGCATGTTTCCGAATCGTTCTGCCACAAAGGCATGCAAACAACAAAATACCAAGTCCATCAAGATGATAACAGGGTGAGCAGAATTTAGACACACCATTGACTATAAAACATTCAACTGTGTCGTGTGAAACAATGCCAGATCAGCCATTAAACGAGGAAAAAAAGATCCACCTACTTCTCATACAAATAGGTATGTCCCCCAAAAACAATACTTTGTATTTGCTACCTGATAGCTAAACAAGTACAGTGCCAGAGGAGGATCGTTTGGGTCCAGGTTCCTTCTGTTTACTTTGTACTCACATTTAATGCTGACTGTAAACTGAAGAATGTTAGGCAAAAACAATGACAGAACTGAGAGATAAAGAACTTAAAACAGCTGAAAAACGTTATCAAACGTCATCAACCCAGTTATTGAAATAAAAAGAATTTTGTTGCTAAATCAACACTGCTAACATTGTTTAGACAGATTTTATTTAAGATACAAAGTGACTGTCTTCAATTTGTTGCAGAGGAAACCATGACCCCATACTTGACTACTGCAAAGATGTAAACAAAAAATTACATCAGCAGACTGTCCACTTATCAGAACCGAGTTCCATTTCCTCTCTCATTCTTCAGCTAGCTGTGTGCACCAAAAAAGGCCTTAAAGAAGAGAGACAAACATTTCAACCCTTGTACCTAAGCAGACTTAATGGTCCAAGTCTGTTTCCCTCCTCAGGTTAATGGGCAGACTGACAGTCATCCTGATAACATCACTCCATGAAAAGGAATGTGAACGGCAAACGTATGTCAGGATTTTCATGGTAGATGTTTTTTGGAGCGACACACAATGTTCAACTTACCTAAAATTTCAACTGGTAAAGAAAACACAGGTCTAAGGTATCTCTCTATACAAGTCCTGAAAAGCTTTTATTCAAGAAAAGGTTCAATGCTGTCCAAAAACAGACAAAACATTCATCCTAAAAGACACTGATTTTCATGATAATAGCAAACAGATGGGTTAGCTACAGCTAACAAGCAGGGTGAAAAAACAATCTTTTCCTTCATATGAAGACTGTTACACATGACAACTGTGAAATGCAAGCTGAATCTACTAATTGTTCAGGAGACCAAATGTAGAAATGTGCTGCACACAATTAGAAAGTGAAAGAACTATGTAGAATGTTGAGGATCAATATTTCTTCTGTAACGTATCACCTGTGCATTCAATTTGTAAGCAATTCTTTGCCAATGACCTTTTTGAATGTCAGCTTGAAAGTAATGATTGATTGTCGACTCACAACACCCACTGAGTGTTTATCCACGGAAAAATGGGATTCGTGCTAATCGCTATGCACCACATTGATCGCTAATGTGTTAATAGCACTGCATAGTGACTCTTTTCAATATATATTTTAGCATAAGGCTGAATGCTACATTGGATAAAATTCAGAAAGAATTCAGACTTTTTTATATTGCACTGGTATAATATGAAAAGTCAAAAGGGGTGTAAATCTGATAAATAATCCAATATTTTCCATTATCACAGGGTTTTCCCCAATACAATTTCAATTCAATTTGATTCAGGGGCCTGCGATCAGTATAATACATAATATCAAATATTATGTACCCAATTAGCATAGTCAGTTAGATTTCACCTTAAAAAGAAAAGAATTGACAATTTTATTGCTGAAATGTTTCAGACATTTTAATTATAGTTTTTAACAAATTTGTTTTACAAATGTTTTACTTTCTGCATAACAAAAGAGCAAAACTTTTCTGTAAACAGTCGCACATATTAAACTTTCCTTTGTTTGTTAGCACTGATTGGAGGTGAATGACACGCACCTGGGTGGAAATAGTGAAACAGGCATGTTATAGGAGTTTCAAAATGAAGGCTTATCAAACGCCAATATACATAGATTGATTATTTAACTTTTAATCAATTTGATTAGATCGCTGGTCAGCCAATCTATGTATCAATGTAGATCGATAGATTGACACATGGATCGGTGACCCCTAGTCACCAAACAGTCAATGATGGTTATCTGTTCATAGACTTTGTCCTAATAGGCCAGATATTGGATTTACATGACAATTACTATGACGATTGGAGTTGTTTGAGAACCTAATGTTGCCCCTTTAAAAAGAGACCAGTTCTAATTCTTTTCTTATCATCTACCGAAGTCAAGTGTATCAAAAACACAATTCCCAAAAATGCAAGGATCACATGACACAAAGGTGAGTGTGAAATTATGTCAAACAGAAGGTTGCTGTCTGCTTCTCTTCACTGTGGAATAGAGGGCTGTAGAGGATAACAGCTAGATGACAATTAACCCTACAGTATCTGTATAGAGCAACACTGCTCTTCTGCTGGCCATACTGCATATTCCAATATAGGATTTGGACAACTATGATAGTTGTCTAAAACCGGCCATTCTTACCTAAATCACAAAGTGATTGGCCAGCTGTGTATGGATAAGAAAAGAAGCAGGGCTTGAACTCCTCTATCTCTCCTTGTGTTTTATCACATGGACTCCCTCCTCTTTGTCACTATTTCTATAGTTATTTAGAATATTTTCCAAATGATGGACACACAAAAACTGAGCTGAGCAAGTACACTGGGCCACTAACTGTTCCCTAAAACTCACAAATGCCTCAATTGAACAAGACCAAATTGAGAAATCTCATTTTCTGCCTGCCCAGTCAGCTTTGAGATATAGAATGGGCTTTTCTCTCAACAGCAGCAGCTGACTTTGGCCCAGATAACCAAGATCTACTATTAACATTCAGACTGAAGAGCAGCTTTGAATCGAGAGGTTAGAGTGGACAGAGATGTATTTTGTAAGCATGCTCACTTACACATGCATGTCACTCAAGACACACACACACGCACATCTGACAGCTGCACTTTAACCCTCTCTTTCAGCTTTTAGGTCTAATTATCCGGTGGTGGCCCGGGCCCCAGAGGTGGGCCTCTGATTGCATGCTTGTGTGAGGGTGTGTGCTTCAGTGGGAGGGGACAACAGCGCCTGCAGACTGGTGGCTGGAACCTGTGATTTGATTTTGGAGGAGCAGATGGCAAGATGCTGCTAGAAAGCATTTGGAGCGTGTGTGTGTTTATGGGTGTATAAATGAGTGAAGTGCCTCACCTTTTAGGAGTGAAAAGTAAAGCTTTAATATGTAGGGGGCTTTATTATTATTTGATGCTAATTTGTTCAATAACAGACAGTGACAACATGCACACTAGTTTGATAATAAAACATATTACATGATACACCAAACAGAAAATCTGTGAATATTCATGAAAAGATATGGCATTAAGTTACATTATTTTTCATATTCCTTTACTTTTGTGGGGGGTATGGGGGTCAGTTTAGTTTTACAGGCAGGATTGAGATGACGGGTTATGTTTTATATTTTTTTAACATGTTTTGTGTATATTTGACTTTAGCCATTTTTAAAATGAACTTTAAATATGATGCATTTATGACATGTTTAATTGCCCAAACCCTAGCTGCAGCAATATCCACTTTGGCCCAGTTTCAGTCCATGCTCAATATCAACGGCAAAAGAAATTAATTCAGTGTATAAGTGTACACATTTACTGTAATGGTTGCATGTCCAATGAAATCCATGTATCCTTAAAACTTGATGATTATGAATTTTTCATAAAAAAAGAAACTGAGGGATAAATTGCTATTTTTACAAGTTGGCTCAGGTTTATCCAGTGGATAACCAGATAAATGCAAAACAGACAAGTTTTTCTTAGTTTATATAAAGTTCGAGTTTTTGAGACTGGTGATTTTTGCAGGATAGCCTTGATGTTGGAAGATGCCTTCAGTTTGTCCGGCCATGAGTATGGCACCAGTGGGGATGAGACAAGAAAAAAATCAGAGTAGACAGGCTTCACTAGAGAAAGTTCCAAACAAGTCAAGCTGTCAGATTACTGAGATACGGTTCGTCTCGGAGAGGGTTACCTCCTCTTCAAGCAGAGAGGGGCCGAGAGAAAAGAGAGTGAAAAGATTAAAGCAAATGGATTCCCGTTCAATTCTCCAAGTAATCACAAATAATTATCCATCCATTTTCTACCGCTTATCCCGTTAGGGGTCGCGGGGGGGCTGGAGCCTATCTCAGCATCTTCGGGCGAAGGCGGGGGACACCCTGGACAAGTCGCCAGTTCATTGCAGGGCTGACATATAGACACAAACAATCATCCACACTCACATTCACACCTACGGGCAATTTAGAGCGACCAATTAACCTAACCCCCAGTTTGCATGTTTTTGGACTGTGAGAGGAAGCCGGAGTACCCGGAGAGAACCCACGCAGACACAGGGAGAACATGCAAACTCCACAGAGAAACGCCCTGACCCGGGAATCGAACCCAGGACCTTCTTGCTGTGAGGCGACAGTGCTAACCACTGCACCACTGTGCCGCCCCACAAATAATTATATTGTCACATATTTATTTTGAAATGGGAACTTTTAAAAAGAATTTATTGAATCAGATTATCATGGACATGATATTGTCAGGTTCTGGTCTCAGGGTCATATTACAATCTTAATGGGTTAAACCTCTGAATTAGACTCTTCATTGAATTCTGAGACAGTCATGTTAAAGACAAGAGAATAGGACACATCTACAACAATGCCTCCCTTGTCTGGCTGTGATTTCCTGATTAAAAAAAAAAACAGTTAAGATGGCCTCTTCTGGCAGGATTTCTATACTTACAGTTCATAATTTATGCAACATATCAAGATGCTCCATTTACTGTGTACTCTTATACTGACCTCAAAGAAATGAGTCACATATTCATAAATTCTGGGCTAATAACTGCCTCATTCATATATATATTGAGGCAAGCTGTTGAATTTTATCCTTAATCATTTCTGTAGAGTGCTTGAGAATTAAGTGACACCATGTAGGACATCAGGTGAAACAGTCCACTTTAATACGAAGCTCTCGTTTCCTTTTGCACTTATGCGATGATGAAGGAGCTTACATGGATGGATGGATTTATTTACCAGCAGAGGGAACAAAATAAGGTAAAACTGTCTGCTGTAACTAATGCCTGATCTGTTTGGCATCAAAATATGCATATATCTGTTGTGAACATCTAAGGACGCTGAATGAGAATGAGACTGACAGCTAAAACCCAACCCAAAACATAAAAAAAATATTTATATTCAAAATACATGTATCTACAAATAAATCACCATTAAATGTTTTTATTATACAACAATGGACTATGCGTGTGGATGAAAAGGTTCAAAGGTTCAAAAGACACTCATGAACTTTCAGTTTCCCCACTTCAAAAAGGGAAGTCCTCAGAAACTGACTAATCTTGAAAAAAATCACTGCCGTCTGGCAGAAATCTCCCTCTCATTATATCTAATAATATGCCAGCATCTCAGGTCAAAGGAATCAAAGTAAGTAAATAATGAACAGGGCACAGAAGTTACCGCATTTATATGCACTCAAAGTTTTCTTTATTGTTCCTCATGGCCATCCAATAGTGAAGAGAACAGCTAGTCTGCAAAGCTTGTCTAGGGATGGAAAAAGACTCACGTCCAGGCTTAATGTCACAGATATGGGACAGGAGTTCATTAAGGTGGTGATGAATTAATTATGTGATATTTTATTTTAGCTCAATGTTTTTAAACATATCCATATCAATCTGACAATATTTCCCTCTAAAGTGTGTCAACTCAAACAATCATTATAACTGCAATCAGAGAACATTTTAGCCTTTAAAAGGCACCCAAAGAATAAAAGAAGACAGCAGGACTGCTGATGGCTGTTGTTTAAAGATTTATTCCTCTTCACTTCACCACCACACCTGCACGTCAGGTATTATATAATCATGATAAGCCATTTGAAAGTGTGGTCCAGTACAGTGCTGATCTTACAGAAATTATTCTGGACTGGCCCTGTCAGAGGTGATCACTGTGCTCATGAGTAATTGTCTTGACTGCCACTGTTCAACATCAGCAAACATCAGCTGATCTGGTTGTTAGACTTGGGACTTCTCAGTTTCAATATTAAACTGAGACAGAAGAAGAAAAAAAAATTGGAGTATTTTAATAATGGAAAAAGAGCAGTTCAAGCCCACTGGACATTAACTTTAACATCTGACCTACAAAGTTAATCGTGCTAAAGTTCTTTACAACTAGAGCAAACTACTATTTCACAAAAAAAAAAAAAACCCACAGCATTACACTACAGGACATTTATTAAGATTATTGTGTCAGAAGAAGCATCTCCCTCATGACCTCAGGAGGATTAAGATGTAAACAAAATGGAGACTGATGTGATGCAGCAAGTTACTGTAGTAAGGGGGAACAAGAGCAGAAGGCTTCACCAATCTGGCTCAGAAAATAGAGGTACA
>KV751317.1:15314435-15327678 GCA_001698575.1 Mola mola
TGTGATTTTATTAAAAAAAAAAAAAATATTTGAAATGAAAATTTTAATTGACTTTTTTTATTTTGACATGAGTATCTGGTGGGTATTTTATTATAAAAGTTAATTAAACCCCAAGAGTTCAGTTATCAGTTGGCCGTAAAGAATATATTAGAACAATACTGATATAGAAGCAACCTAGGCTTGGACAAATAAACCTATAGAACGAAGTCTGTAGAAGAAACGAAGGGCAATAGAGGTAGACATGGAAATTATGCTCAAGGATGAACTGTGGGAGCTTTAAGTTTTAGGAAGCTTGACCCATATGAAAGACTGTTTCTTCACGTGGTCAACTAAGTGAAAGTGTGGATTATCTTGCTAGTCACTGCACTACGTGAAAGACAGTTATTCAATTTTGTTTCCCTGGACAGAGCAGTAAGTGATTTTATTTAGCTGTTTCAGCATGAGTTCATATCGTCAATGAAAATCCATAAGAAATTTAAGCAGGTTGACATGAGCTGCATCATGAATTCAACAAAGCCATAAAATACACAGGATTGCTGATGTTGTTATGCCTTCATACATTTGTCCCCACTTTCAATTTTGAAAGTCTAAATTTCACCACAAACTAACAAACCCCTTGGCACACACTTACTCTTGTCCAGCCAGAAAAGACCTGTGTCAGCATATTATGTACAACCACATATCCACAAAATAAAATGCATCTGCTACCAGTAGTTTTCCACAAGCAAATACAGGACATTTCTTTGGGGTCCAGGCCACTTTTGAAAAGTCTCTTTGTACTTTCACCACCTCTGTCTGAATCTCTAACGCATTTGGCCGTTGACTGATGCTTTCAGTACTGGAGCTTTTTCAAGTCACTGATGTTGTAAAAGAAGTCTAACCAACCAGATATGGACATAAATGTGCTATTTGGTCCACAGATATTTTTTAAATATTGCAGAGAGAAATTTTACAGACAGACAACCACTAGGAGCAGATAGTGCTGATAAGTACTGTGGTAATGTGAGGCAAACAACCTTAGTTTGGTGTGTGGGAAGTGGAACAACAGTCGTAACTGGCAGCCGTGCATGACGTGGCATAGTGAGTTTAACTCCCCCACAGCGTAAAAACCCTACAAGTTGAGAGTTTGGCTCAGTAATCCCATCCAGGGGCACATATGTGAATGGTGCTCATCGGGTTTCCACACAAAAGAGCCCCAGCATGCCTCAATCAGTGGAGGGAGACTGCTGAGCTGTGCAGTAATGTTTTATTCTGCTGCTCTCACTTGATTAGAAGGATAAGACACTGGCGTTCTACCCACTTGCAACACATTTCATCTGGGTTTACCCAAATCATAAAAACAACTTCCCATCTCCCCCTGCAGTTATTGAGCCTCACAGTTTTATTTGCAAAGGTTCTGATTGCTGATTGTGAGACTTTTACAACTACAACATTACAACAGCATTAAATGGAATTTCGATAGAGGTGAACACAGCATTGAAAAAATCTTATTATGGAATCATAACATGAACCTTTATCTTGTGACATTCTTATAATGATGGTCTGAAACTGTGAATGAGGTCAGTGGAAGATCTTATCCAAATCCTGGAAAAAGACATTGTTGTTGGTGGTTTTAAATGGTAAATAAGCACCGTTAAGGAAATGCTCTTCATGTCATGTAGGATATACAGCAGGTATGATTTATGATATTTATGACTTGCATGAGATTAAAACAACTCTAGATGGGTAGGATGAGCAACTGTGGAATAGTGACAGTTAAAATACTGATGGACTATATAAGAATGCATCCATTAAATTTTGTTATGCTATGGACAGCATCTCAAAAAACAGTTACAAACCTATTTGCGAGACGAAACTATTGGTAAAGGATTTGTCATTTTTAGTGATTTGAGTGAGCTGACCATTTAAAATGGAAAAAAAAGTCACTAATGAGTTAATGGATCTTCAGTAGTACTTTGGACAAAACTAATGACGAAATATTGTGTTCCCAGGATCCTCATTTAGCAGCATGTAAGTGCAGAAGTGGCTCAAACTGACAGTCTACAGGGGATGATGTGTAGGTGACAAGTATGTAAGATTTGTAGGCAGACATGAGATGAAAATAGATGAGTGTATGAGAGTAATGGCAGCAGTGGACCATGAGTGTGTGTGGAAGAGAGGTAGCAATGTCTCAAGTTGAAAGAGGATTGCAATCAGGTCACAGTACAGGCAGACACACATCCAGGCTGAACATGAAGATTAACTCATTACTGAGAGGTCACTGGCACTGCAGAGTGAGTAACACTGCAGGAAAGTGAAAGGGCTGACACAAGAGTGCCACATTGGTGTCTGCAGTGTGCAACTTACATTGACACACGTTTCAGAACTTTTTAAACAATAAGACCGTAAACTTGTCTACTAATGGAACTGGCTAACTGTAAAATAACCAGTGATGGTTAGTCTGAAAACTTTAACTTCCACGCTTTCATTACACTTAAACCCACTAGTTATTGAAACCCACCACTCTACTGCAATCTATTACCAGATACTGGATGGTATCTCTAAAGCCATCAGGGCTGAGATCATTTTAAAAGACTTTCACAGCCAACGGACCACAAATTGACCCCATAACGACATATTCATCACAGGTGTATATTTACACAAGGCAAACTCACAAATACACACTAAAGAGAGGAGAGGGTGCCAGACATGCCCATTAGCAGAGTGTGGAACTAAAGCTACACTGAGAAGGGGTCTGCTTCTATGCCTTCACAGCACTGGGTCAAACATGTCCGAACAGTCATGTCAGCGATGCATATGATGCATGGATGATTGCACTTCAACTATTACAATAAAGCTTTCCAAAGATAAATGGATAGACTTAAATAGAGCAGACCTGCAGCAGCACTGCTGTCAAAGTAACTCAGAGAGAACTTGACATCATAGATATTAAGTAAAATCATCAACAACATCAAGGGTCAGGTTATTAGTATGTTCTTCTGGTATAATTTGTCAGAGGTTACAGTCATGTGAATACTGTATATGTCTGCACATTAAGCCGTCGCTCAAGGCAAAACCTCGTCTTTAAAAAGAAAAAAATAATTGCATCCTGAAACAATACACATTAAATGTCATAATCAAATATTGAACCTCTGTCATGATGGTCACACGACGTGGTTTTCACGTCCATCATCGACCTTACCCTCAACTAAGTCATCCAGACTGGTGATCTTCCTGCCTCCATCCAGTGCGTACAGCGTCCGGACTCCTTGGGGAAGGTTGACATTGTCCGACAGGGACCGTGTGAGCTCCATGAGCAGAGCGTCCAGAGACCTGAACCGGTCGTTGGACACGGCATACACCAGTCCTTTAAAATATTTGTCTCCGTTGCGGTAAAAGCGCACTTTTCTGGCCCTTTTCTCGGACGTGAGGGTCTGGAGAGTGCGCGTGCGGTAGAAGCTGCAATGCGCACTGTGTGCCGGGCTGGGGACCAGACCGTTGCCTTTGGAGCCCGACTGGGACCCGGACACCGAGTTGGTCCTGGGTGTCCGGTGAGGCTTTTCTCGCTCCTCAAAGTGTTCAAACTCAATACTTCTGCTTAGCGACATGCTGTCTGCTGCTTTCTCTTCCGGCTTGAAGCGAAAAACAACTCTTATCCAGAGAGATCTAAAGGGTCGGTGCGTCCGCAGCCGGGGGAGGGGACATAACACGTGTGCGCATCCAGCCTCCGATTCCAGTCCACGGCGTGATTCCCAGATGCCGGATAAAAGTCTGGAACACAGTGACCAATATAGGAAAAAATTGGAGAAATTACGACTCGGTTTGTCTGCCTTCAAAAACACAGTGCGCGCAGTACCCCGAGAGCCAAGCCGGGATTATCCTGTGGAGAACGTGCAAACACCGAGCAGCCGTGTCTGACAGGCATTTCAGAGGACCTGTCGTTGTCCTTTTTTTTTCTTAACTAAACTTGGGCGCACCAAAAACCACAGGCCGGCCCCGCTTCCAGCTCACATCCCCCGTGTGACCGCTGATCGTCAGCTCAGGCTGCCCGGGAGAATGCGGGCCCGGCCCGCCTCAGGGTCCTAATGCTCCCTGTTGTACCACTGATAGCGTCACCTGGAGGTTAATCTAATACCCATACCCGGAAATGTGCTTAAACCGTAAAACAAAAGATTTTTTTTGGCACATGGCCATGGAGCCAACACGCCAAAATAAAGGAGGCTTGAACTCCATTAAGTACTATAAAAATGATTGCTGTGGACCCATATTGATATGAAATTGCAGGTGCAATGAATAAAATGTATTAACGTTCTAGTATGGCTGCCATCAATGAGCCAAGAGGCATAAGAGCAGCTCATTTCTGGCCTGAATGAAACAGAACCTTTATCAGCATCGTTGGGACCATTTGTGTGTACCCTGCTGTTTCTCACCAAAATGGCTGCCTCGAAAAGGTCTATGACAGTTGGGCTGCGTTTAATCGTTTGACAGTTACTTTGGTCCCAACCAAAAGAAAGCGGGTGGACTTTAAGACTTTGTTAAACAGAAAAGCTCTGAGAGCAGTCTTGGTATGAGGCAAAAGTCGACCAAAAACAAAATAGTAGCCTACAGTAACAAAGACACTAAATATACAAAAAGACGTTAGCTGTAGTTAGTTAGCATTCACTGCGTTTTGTTGTTCCTTACTTACAATGACCAAAAAGAAGTTTCTTCGTGATAAATTAAATTTGGGCCCTCCCAGGACACCCAAGATATTAATTAATCTAGTAAATTAACACAAGCATAGGTGAAACTAAAAAGATTAAAGTAACAACATGCATTTACCATTTAGCCTGCTTGTACCTGTTGAGTCTCATCAGTCAAAACTCTTTTGTTGAAATCGCTAGCTTGTCTATTTACCATGTGCCTGTCATTCTTCTAAAATTGCATGAAAAACATAGAATCCCACGAAACAGCTCCTACTGAAAGTAGTAGGCTTATTTCTTGGCGACTGAGTAAAAATTATTGTATTCTTTTAAAGTTTTTAAAGGATTACGATTTTAAAATTTTTTTTGTTGAAATGACTAATGACTTTTCTAAATTTATCAACTCCATGGAAATCCACAGAAAGTGTAATTGTAAATGATAAACTACGGCAAAATAAACATTTAAAAGAATATTTAGATGGATTTAAATATCTGTAGACCACCTAAAGGGATCTGGGCTATTTGCTCAGGTATCTAATTTTTTCTTGTGCGTCCACAGATATCCAAAAGGAATTCTAGACAGACATTCAGATATTAAACCACATAAAGGGTCCTACTCAGATGTTCGGATTATAAACTAAAATGTGGGTGTTCGTACAATCATTAGTCAGATGTTCAGACAGCCTTTTTGAACATGTTTTCAATGATTTGATGTCTCTCTGACATCTTATGTTTGCTGAGCATAAGCATTAAGTTTAACCCATCCCTTTTCTACTGCTTGTCCTATGCAGGGTCACAGGGGGAGCTGGAGCCTGTCCCAGCATCATCAGGCAAAGGCAGGGGACACCCTGAACAAGTCACCAATTCATCGCAGGGCTGACAAATAGAGACATACAACCATTCAAACTTACTGGCAATTTAAAGTGGCCAATTAACCGTGACCTCCGTTGCATGTTTTTGGACTCTGGAAGCCGGAGTACCTGGATAGAAACCACACAGACACAGGGAGAACATGCAAACTCCCTGACCCAGGAATCAAACCACAGCACCACTGGCCACCTGTTAAGTTTAATGTTTTTTGATTAGTATAGTAATAGTGACTGTATTCTGACAAAATTGATCCAACCTTAACCCTATTCCTCACCCTAACCCTAACCCTATTTCGCTCTCTGAGTGCTTTTTTCTTGATGCTTTTGGCCTATTTCATTATCTTCATGTTCCAAAGAAAAGTTTATAGGATAAATTCACGTGTATTTCTCGATAGGTTGATTTAATGCTATATATTGATCTATATGAAGGCTACAAAGACAAACGAGGACAAGGACAAATACTGTAGCTAGTTTGTCTCCGGAGACAAACAAAATGTTTGTGTTGCAGGGTACAGCAAATACTAATATGGACTTTCCATGCCTGCCAAATAGTAGTCTAAGCCTGGATTATATTGGACACTGCCAGTTTTAATGTCCGCCTGCTGGATTTCTCTCCACCATTCCCTCTGCTTTGCTCTCACCTTCCTGCGTCACCACCTGGCACAGCACAACATGGACCTGAGCCACACAGTCACTGCAGTCTAAAAGCAGGGCATTCATGGGCAGACTGGGGATCAGTTAACCTACTTTCCAACTGCAAGTACAGTAGCAGCCTAATTCCTGAAGCCAGTTCAACAGAAACTGGTCTATCTTTGTCCCACTGAAAGCAATAATTAGGGACAAGCTCATTTTAAAGACCAGTCTTTCTGACTATAAAATTTACAGGTAAAGTCACATGTTGTATATGCAGAAGTGTTCACTTGTGGATGTTAAATGCATTTATCTCAAACCAAACCACTGCTTTTACCCTGTTTTTAAAACATGGCTGATTCAAACAACGCTTTAACAACATCAGAAAACAGTTGCTTTTCAGTTTGGCTGCACAATATTTGTCGCCATCATGGGAAATTTTATATTGTCAGTTATCAGCTGTTAATCAAAGGGTTAGGGCTGATAATATAAAGCCAGAGTGCCCTTATTGATTCAACAAATAGCATGTATTCTTCATTACAGTATACAGTGTTTAATTTCTAAAGAATACAATTTAAATCCCACAGTGTTGAGCTACCAGATGGAATCTTGTACTTTGTCAGTGGAATTTTGTTTTTACATTATCACAGTTTGTATTTGAAAACGGAAATTGAGTTTTGAGTGAATAGAAGCTAAATGATGTAAGTCACCTCTTTTGTCTGACTCACGATTGTTTTCTAAATCAATCAATACTCATTTGATTCAAATCGAAACACATCCAGGGAGTTACCAGCAACATCTTAGGAGTTCTTCACATGGGAAGAGTTGTGTTGTATTGTTTGAGCGGCCTTTGAGGGAGGAAGTCACCCAGCAGAAAGTGAATAGGAGCACACTTCCCCCGGCAGAGGGAAATCCTGTACAGAATGACAAAGCAGAAAATCCTTCAATGACAAGAATCCCCCTCTCTCTTAAATGCAAATAATAATCAGCTCGGTGATATGGATTAAGCCTCCTTCGACTATATTTTCTGGTACAAATATAAAATGGTTTACGAGGGATTTGTGGAATAATTCTTCTCAGGCATTTTAATAAAAATCACTTAGTAAAACAATCCACTCTAGAGGAAAAAAAAATGCAAAGCATCCTCCGGTGTAATCACATGCCTTCAGAATAAGCTACTCATTTTGAAAACTAAAAGTGTGTTAATTTTATCAGCTTATGTACTGCACGTTGTCGTGAATGGAATATGTTTTTCATGTTTTAACTATTGAACATGGATTTTATACACTTTACATTATAAACCAAGGGCACATCAGACCCAGGTGCCATGACTCTCAGTCAGTTTCAGAATAATGTGTAATAAAACCAGAGAATTTGGCTTTAGGGTCAAAGGTCAGGAGAGAGGGAAATCAGCAGTTGAAGAAAGGTTAGACCTCTGTTAAATAAATCATTCCCACTGGCATCACACCCACACAGTTAGCTGTAGAAAACATTTTAAACCACTTAGGTATTTAATTGTAAATCCTGAGAGGTGTAGTCAGTACAAAGCCCTGGAATAAATACTTCATTCAATGTATTTCTCTCATAATGACATACTAAAAAAATCTAAGTGCTCTTCTGTTTTCATGAGGTCAAGGTCAAAGTAATTTCTCTGCAATCTTCTGAAGACGAAAGAGAGAGAAAAAAAATACTCCACTGCCCTCTAGTGCTGCTGTTGACATGAACGAACGTATAAACATGAACAAAATGTGATAGGTGTATTTGGATGAATGAGTAATATTAAGAGTAAATCTACTCAGTAATATAGAAAATGATAAACATAAGATAGTCTTAGTTTCATAGGATGTAGATATTGATTGAAAGGCAACAATAATCAAAAATCCGTTTTGCAAAAAATTAACCCTCCCTTCACTTTCCTCCTCTTCATGATGTAAGCCTTCAGTAGTACAACACCCAGGTCCCTGCTGACGCCACAGCAATTCATTTGTCAATATCGCACTCCAGCTTACTCTCACTTGTCAATAATACCCTGAAATTCTTGAATTCACACTTGGGACCCGAATTTGGGACACAAGTTCGGGTCACAAGGGTCCTTTAGTGTTCTGGAATTAGAAAAACTATGAAGAACCTGAATTTCAAATTATAGTCAATGACTATCAAAGTTGTCCATGGTCAGCTGTTCATACACTTCCAATCAAGGTGTTGTTTTTTAATAGATATTGTTTTCATAGTCTGGCCTGCACCAGGGACTAGTTTGCCCTGGGTTACTTGACAACAAGCGGTTCCCTCTGACAACCAACTCCAAAGATCACAGTGGCATGGAAACCACTTCACTATAATAAGGTCTCAGGGGAACAGAGGAGCCCACAGTATGAAAGCCAATTAGTGCAATTTAGTACTAAGCAATAAAAACACAACTCAGGGAATTTCCCCCTTCTGTTTTCTATGTATAAGAGGAAAATATGTATAGAAATCACTATAGCATACAATGAAATTAAAACTAGGAACATCACTCTTTAGGTTTGGTTTCAAAACTGACAATCTCACACACAGTTAAGGTCAGGGCATATATTTTCACTCATAATTGCTGCTTGTAATAAAATTGAAAGTTTCGATTCGAAACACAAATGCCACTTCCTCTTTTAGGACATAATGCCTTGGAATAGCTGTGAAATATAAAAAATTGTCAGCAGTTAATGTTATTCAGTGTGAGTTTACAAAGTCAGTCTGATTAAACTCACAGCAAAATTCAATGTGTCCCTTTGGAAAGGTGCACAAAATGAGCAATGATTATTAAGTACACAAAAGCAACAGCAGGGAATCATTAGTCCGGGCATTATCATGCCCTTCTGAAATGAACAGAGCACTTTTTCCACCACCCAGACACACTGAATTATTGCAGGTCACTTCTGGTTTCACATCCTTTGGCAGGAGTGACTCTGAGGCGCCATGTTTGTCCACAGTGACCCACTTCTTTCTGACTCTGTTAAAGGTAGCTGGTAGTGGTGCCAGAGCAGCTCGCATGATGCTGGACATGAGCAGAGGCTGCACTGCCATGTCTTATGGGTATGCTGAATGGGAAGTATTAATCCCTCGTTTCATTGTTGTGGCATTAGCGGTTCCTATAAATTGTGATGGGATTCAATTATGGTGCAGGTCATAACAGTTACGGTTGAGCACTGGCACCAGAATTGGACATTTTACACCAGCCTTGAGTGAAATCTGCAGTGAACTGGCTCAAGCATATGGATTAAAAGTCACGCGGTGGCTCAGCTAGACAGATTATAATCAAAGCAGAAGACATCTAATCATTACACTCAATGTCTGACTAGACCCAGTGGAAACTAGCAAAACTAAGCATTTTTTGGTCATATTTCTGTATATATAACTTAGAAAAAATTAAACAGTATGGAACTACTGTATAATATAAGCAGCCTCAAACAATCTAAAATATTTACTGTCAGTAAATGAAAAATGTTTCCAGCTTTGTTTAGTATGATTTTCCGACGGTTGACAAATAGTAAATGATAGGATAAGTAGGATAAGCCTAATTAAAAGAAGTCTAGTAAACGCCTTGCATCGGACAAATGCATGAAATTAGATTATGTATTCATATAAACTATTTCTCAAAAAAATAAAAAAATAATCCAACACTCAGGCACGTTGCCTATTTGGCCAGTAGAGGGGGCTCTTACCCCTACTTTGACTGCACCTGTGCTGCTCACTTCAAACTGACTCTCTGCATTTTTCAGCTTTGAATATCCACATCATACTTTGTTTGCTGTCTTTCACATCAAGAACCATATGCTTATCTTGTGATATGTAGTTGATTTTTCAAATGAACTTTAAATGAATGCAACACAAGGACTAAAACCCACATTACCTCCATTATTATCAGTTCTTAATTCAGAGATATAGGCTACTTCCCCGTGACTACAGAATATAATTGATGGAGGGAGAATGTGTATAGAAAAAAAATGGAAGAAAATATTTTTTTTCAAAGAACAAATCAGTTTGTAGAAGTGTGTGTAGAAAGGTGACATGAACTGCTGAAGCATGGATGACATAAGGCATTTCTTGAAGAGATTAGTTTTTTAAAAAAAAGCAGGGAATGATTAGAGAGGAAAATGTCACTTTACCATCAGGGAAAAGACCAGGATAGAGAACAGTTTTGTCTGCATGGAAGGATGAGCAGCCTGCAGAGTCGAGACAGCTAAATGGCTGCTCAAAATAGTTATTTTTTATGGTTTATGTAAGTAAAAGTTATGTGACATTTCTATCAAACCATCCACCACACCTTGTGGCCTTGACCTGGCATTATAAACACACCTCTCTAACTGAGTGACAACACATAAACACAACTCTAATCAATAACATACTCTGCAGAGGAAAATAAAAACATCTAGACATTAATAGCACTGTTAATCTGTCAGAACCGGTTATGGTAGATTACAGTCGGAGAGGTCATTGCATTTAACAGTCACAATTAATTGAGGCTGACACATGTCGCAGCGAGGCATTGCTCGGGTCTGATCTCATCCGAGACATCCTGCTTGTCCTCAGGGAAATCACTGGCCCTGCAACCTTATCTGTCTAAAAAGCACTATGTACCAACCCATCAAAGGCATAAGTACTGTACACATTGGCATTGATCTGATGCTACCTTTTGATAATGACTTCTTGGCTAAAATTGATGTGCTCCCTGACGGTGCCAAAGCAGCAGTAGGAAATCAAAATGTTTGATGATAATAAATGTGATATTTTTTCCCTGTAATGTAAAACACGGAGGTAAAAAGAGAGCATTCACACAACTTTCTAATAGGGTACATTTTATATGAAGGTTACAATGTGAGCTTTTTAATTGTTTGGGCTGCCAGGTTGTCAATAATGCTTTTACAAATGCTTGTAGCTGATTCAGCCACACATTTTATTGATGTTTTTCACTTTGTAAGAAGTTGTGATGGCTACACCTATATATATGGCAATAAATACTAGGTTTTTCCACCTAAGTGATGAATTAAAGAGCTAGACAGACAAAGCAAGTGTTCCCTGAACACAAGAGTTTTCATAGTTTTCAGTAATGAAACATTAGTAAGTACTTACTGAAACCATTTTTACAGCACACAAACCCTTTATAAGAATGTTTCTGTGGGAAATGAAAATCCTTCAGTGGTATAATAAGCAATTTCTAATAAAATCATGACTCCTTAAAAGCTTATTGGGTTCTCTGAAAATTAACAGATAGAGCAAAGAGAGCTATCTCAAAGCTCAAAAGGCTGACATTAAATGCATATTAAGGGATGGTTTGATTATGATTATTGACTTCACAGACATCCAATATGTCTGTGGAGTCGTTTACATGCTGATGACTCTAAATATTAACTATGATACTGCCTTCCATATAACAATTGGTGACTGCATGTCACCAAAGATCTGGCATATAATTCACAGGGATGTGTCAGAAATTAGCATTGTGAGCAGTTGGGCATTGACGGATGTCTTTCACTGTGAATATCAACCATGGTGTTGGTGAATAAGTCCTTTCTCATCCGATCTTGTCACAAACTCCTACAGAGCACTGTGATGTCAAAGCCGGTCTGTAAGTTCATGTTCCTGCATGAGCATGTTGGCTGCTGAATAGAGAGCTGAGGGACTGAAAAGCTTGTTACATTTGTTTATTAAATTATAGATTAAATTTAAACTAAAAGCTCAAGAAGCAAGTTTTGTTGGATACCGCATGCTATAAAGACAGAAAAAAGACACAAATCAATTAACTAATATCAGAACCGTAACTTGAATTAATAAATGAATGGATGAATAAATTTCAGACATGATTTACACAGTTTTTAATAATATGATTTCACAATTTTTTTTGTATTCCTCGTGTCCTTATAATTAAATAACCACATGACTGTTTTAAATAATCTAAACCACACATTACTATAAAATGAACATAGAAAATAAAAATATCTGTACACCTTTTTTTTCTTCACAAAACCATACTATCACTAGCTAGTAAGAAGATTTAGATGTGGTTTACTGTAAATACTGTTACATGATATTATACACTGTGTGGACCCCCATTGCCTGCATAGAGACATTTACTAGATACAACCTAGAGCTTGACTGATATATCAGTTGGACAATAATATTGGTCGTTATTGGTGAAGCACAGATAAATCCGTATCGTCATATATTTTATCAATATCGGTTGATATAAAACAAAAAATTGGTTTCAAAGAGGGCAAAGCAGAAAAAGACGCATCGAGTGATTTATAATTATTCAATTTCCAGTGAAGATTACTGTTTCGGGGCACTTGTATCATTTAAGACAATAAAAGTTCATTCTTAATCAGTATAAATAACAGTAACATATCAGTTACAAATGTTTGATGGTAAAAAGTTTGCATACATTATACAATTTATCAATATCCGAAATTTTTAATATTGGTTCTGGTATTGGTATCGGACCCAAAAATTGCACATCGGTAAGGCTCTAATACAAACCAATGAATTATCCTGAAAAAATAGATTTAAAGTGACCTCATTTAACTGACAGCTGTAAATACTGATTACTTTGCACATTCATGTTAATAATACAACATACAAGTAACAAATTAATTATAATAGGAGAGCTTATTATTCATAATATTAGCTTCAATTAAACAATGTCACATATGGTTAAAAAATACATATAGACCTGCATTACTTGCATATATCTTTAGCTATGGATCACAACTTTGACTGTTAATATGTGATAAACCCACCAACCCACCTAGCTGCGGCACAAT
Source organism: Mola mola (assembly GCA_001698575.1). Lineage (NCBI taxonomy): Eukaryota > Metazoa > Chordata > Actinopteri > Tetraodontiformes > Molidae > Mola > Mola mola. Next base: position 15,327,387 of record KV751317.1, read on the forward strand.
GCTGCACAGTAGTCAATAGATGGCGCTGGTTCCCAGGCCTTGGCCCTCATCCTCTGTTCGAGTCCCTTCAAATCTCTCTCCTTTCTCCCCCTCGCTCCCTTTCCTGTCTCTCCTGGGAGCCTATAGTTGTTCAGTCTAGAAACTACTTCACTAAAATGTTGAACAGACTCTTGGCAGAAGTATACCTGCAGCCACTTTGAGCAGAATTCTCTGGGGAACAAAACATCGCTGAGTATAATGTATCAAAGTAGAACTAGAAATGGGATGCGACAGAGATTGGAAGTCACACAAT
>KV751317.1:15328006-15369912 GCA_001698575.1 Mola mola
TCAACGAAATTACAGAGGAAGATAGAGAAGAAAATCTTAAATAACAATTTACATTTTCGTCATGCTCATGTTTTGTATGTGGGGCTGCACTGTAAACTGTGTTGACACAAAGAAATTCTTATATTGTGTCAAACCAATTTAACATTAGAAGTGAATAATCCTTTCTGATATATACTCATTTATTTGATTTTTTACCTCATGAATTGAAGTTTCTATCTAATTAGCCGTTTTTGTAAATGTGCTTATTGTGAATTTGATGCCAGCTACACATTTCAAACAAAAACTGTAAGAGGGACAACCAGACTTTGAATGTGGTGGAAGGCTCTGAAAACACCTTTGTGGAACATTGTATCAATAAATAGATCGATATTGATGTTTAATCAAAGATTACTACATTGGGTATGAAAGGGCTCAGTCACTCACAAGCAAGGAATGGACGAGGGGGCACTCCACGTCTTTACAAAGGAAAATACAATCGTTGCAGAGATGTCTGACTTGAAACTTACAGTAAGACGCAAGATTAATAGAGCGTTCTATGGTTCTGTTAAATTAATTATAACACACTAATCGCAGAATGTGAAAGTGAGAGACAGTGAAGCATGACTGATGGGTCAAAGGGAAGAACCGCTTGGGCTCATGACTTTCTCTCTGAAAACCTGGAGCTCACCAGTCATCCCTTTTTTGCTCACCTGTGTGTTTGACATTCTCTGTTGTCTTTACAATACGAGAATAACAAGGATTTCAAATACCATAGCACCCACTTGGTTCACAACCAAGGCTTCTTTGCTGAAGTTACACCTGGAGCATGAGACAATCACAGTGGTTGCTAGGTAACGGGTCTCCTCATGGTTTCTGCTCAGAGCTTCCAGAGAGCCAAGCTTGGCTCAGTGAATCATTCCCCAGACTTGATACAGGAGTGAGTATGAGTGGACCACATACAGTAGAAATACAACGTGTATGTGCGTATCTGTTTACTATGTGGAATGTTCTATTTCAAAATCACTGAATGTCTATCCTTTTCCCAGAAGATGTTTTGTGATTTCACTGTAGAAATGTAGAGGAAAAGTATTGGTTTGTCCAACAAAAAAAGCTGCTTTCATTTCAAGACCTCCAGTATTGTCCGTGCTGGCTCACCCATAACGCTTGAATTAAACAGTGTCATTATTAATTCATAACTTTCTTGTAACAAATCAATTCATCTCTAGACAATTTAAACCTGCTATGAAGATTTTTCTTCTGAAATCAACCAATGATCATGTTTTTCTTTGACATTTTGCACATTAGTAAATATTTGCCCTTTTAAATGTGGACATTGAACAACTTTAGCAATCATTTAAATGCACATTATAATTTTTACATTCCCTCAACTGAAGGGGGACATGTCTCAAACGTAGAGCTGGTGAGTTAGATTTGATACATCACAAATAAGAGGCCAATCGCTGTCTAATACTACTACTACTATCAATGAGCCAGTTCCCACACTCGACACGCTGCAATGCCTTTACAGATGTTACTATGCATTTCACAACCGCTATGGCTGTCAGTTATAAGCTAACAAGCTAACAAACGACATGCAATAGATGCTAACAGCACTTATCATTCCCATATATCCAGTGGTTCCCAGATGTGGTGCACAACAGACTCCTCATCTGAGTCTGATGACGTGTTGACTGAATCTCTCCCATGTTTCTGCTAACATCAGTCACCTTCATGTATGCTGCTCGTTCACCAGTAAACCTGCGGCAAACAGCAGCGGTGTGAACGGCTCAAGGTCTTTGATTCATAGATCCAGAATTTTTCAGTGAAGGAGAAAGAGTAGTGCCTTTTTTTCAGTTTTTAATGTGGGAAAATCATGTTTGTCATAGTAGAGTATTTTTTTGTATATAATATGTCCTGAGGAAAGGCGAGAGAGAAAATATCTGCCTCACGTTGTCAGGTAGCACACGGTCGGGTTAGGTGCAGCTTTAAGATTTGGTTCAGTATTCTAGTAAATATAAAGGTTTGTTGCATTTATCTTTTGGGAGTTCCTTATTGTCTGAAATGTACGTATGAGTATGTGAATGTACCGATATATAGCCTGCAGTGGATGTGTCTGTAATGAACAGATATTGGCGCTTGTTTTTAAGGATTGCTCTCCGCTGACTGGTGAAATGAATGGTTTATTATGATTGCCTCTCCAACTCTTCTCAATTTTGTCATTTTTTTTCACTCCTCATCAATTCTAGCCATCTGTTGCTCATTTCATATCTGTCCATGTGAGTTTGGCCCTGGAACCTTGCATGTTTGGAGGCTTCAGATTAGTGTTAGAAATATTCATTTATCCATTTCAAGTGCTGTTTGCCATAAAGCAATGGCACCAGTTTAGAAAGTAATTCCACAGAATTCCACCGATGGCAAACATTTTTAATGCTGCATATTATAAGCATTTCTTCACCGAAACTAAAGAAAAAACATACTTTCTCACTTTCATCCAGTTCTCTGCAGGCATTACGTGTTCGGATGTAAATTTTTATGATATCTCTCTATGAAACCTCTACATGTGGTGCTCACAGCAGTGAATTCAACAGCAGCTCTCTCTGTCACTGAGCGCGATCTCTTGGAAACACTGTGAAAGGTTTTCATAGGGTCAATTTCTTGGTCAAAACATAGTCAAAACTTTGTCATAAGAGTGAGATCTTTTTCACAGTAACCACAACAATGTGGGTAAAATGACATGGCTACCTGAGTTTCTCCAAGGAAGAAGAAACCGCTCTCGTGGCTAAGAGTATCACACTCCAAATATTTTTGGAAATGTGGGTTTTAAACGCTTTAAACCTGCTCCCCTGGATCCCAATAGGTGCAGTCCATCTTTAATGCTGCATTCAGTTACAATATTCCACATTGTAAATATTGTTACTTCAGTCTATTGTGATCTGTCCTGGTCTGATCATTTTTGGGAGTTTACTCTCTGATGCGAGAGGATGGAGTGTACTGCCTGACATACAGACTGTAATAGTCGTCGAAGCAAATTTGTGATTTGGGCTGTATAAATAAAATTGACTTGAGTAAGTACGGAAATATGTTATGTTGTAATTTGGGCGAAGTGACCCTTATGTTGAAGTATTTACCCAGGTGCTACACTGTAACTGATTATTTTACATGTGCTGCTTAATAAATATTTCTCAGCAGTTGCACAGTAGGTGGAGTTTAAATGAGGCGCGTAAGGTGATCTGGAGGGCTACTGCTGATTTATCTTGGACTAGGACACTGCTGTGGTGCTACAGTTTGGAACAGCTGCTCTCATAAAATGCTTTAATATCCCCCAATAAGAGTTCAGTGTTTTACCGTGATTAAATCCCTCAGGCTCGTTTGCAGTAAAACTCTCTCTCCCTCTGTCTACCCCTCCCACACCATCACTGTTTGCTTCTCTGCCTCCATCCTCATCCTCCCTCTCTCCCACTCTCTAATGATCTACACTCATGGAAACATGGGTCACTGAGTGTGAATCTATGTAGTCAGGCCAACAGTCTGGTTACAACCCTACTAACTGCTCTAAACTGAGGTCACATCAAATAACTGAAAACCGTCATTTTTATGTCAAATGCCATGTGTATATTTCTAGATTTATTCACCATTTCTGCCGGGGAGCAGAAGTGATGACGTAGCCTAATCTGTGTTTGATTTTTTTTTTACTGCAATGTAACAACTTGATTGGTCAAATTTATTTTCAAGCTCCCACCAAAAGAAACATATTGATTTTGGTGACTTTTCAACCAGGTCAAAGTTTCAATTTTCCACAAGTGTATCTCCTCACCCCAGTCATAAACACACTTTCTGCTGTACACCTGTGTTCCCAGAAGGATAGGCCAGTGAACTCTTGACCTTTTGTCTATCATCTCCATCAGGCCATTTTTGGCTACTTGGTAGCTGTATCATTCATTTATATGGTACAATGTGGACCAAAATATCAGCTAACCTGGATTTAGGTGAAAGAGCTGCTCTGTCAGTGCTATTTTGTTATTTATTAAAGAAAATTAAAATGTGTTTTGAAAAAAAAATAGTGTGTAAATAGGTTCATGTTAAGAGATAATGCTTACGTCCTGTTTGATATCTGAGAGCAAGCATGTGTCAACAATGTCAGCATAATGGGAGTGAGAAAGCACATCAAAAATGCTTCCGGGTAACGCGCATCCTCCATTTTTCATAGTCCTTGACTTGAAAGAGCTCAAAACAAAATTCTTATGTTCTTTAGAATGTCTACATTTCAGTTACCATTGTCATTCACATAGGCAAAGTCTATAGTGAAAACTGCTCTTTACTGTTTTATGCTGCACTTTTTGTTTTTCTGACCATCTTGAATCTAAATGAGCCAACAACAGTAAAATTCTTCCCCAGAGCACCATGAACAGACTGTGTGCAGACTTGTTGAAGTAAATATGAAAGCGCTGGCTTGAATTTTTCAGATCTGACCGGCGGTACGGTATGGCTGTCCAGGCCTGTGTGCTGCAATTCATTAGTTCTGTGTTCTCTGACACTCCCAGGGGCAGCAGCACCAAGTGGCGTACAGTACTATCTTGGCAATCTCAGCCTCCAGTGTTTCCTCACAGGCAGCTGACTTTTCAAGGCTGATATTACCGTGGGTATAGTTGAACCAAATTTTGAAAGGTTCTGCATCAAAGGTCTCTGTGTCAGTCTCTGTCTGATGTTCACCAGGTGAACAGGCACAAGCAATGTCTTCACTGGGATGAGCAGTTGTTGGAAATTTAGTGGTGTCCGTTCTTAACCAAGCCTTAACCGAGTAGTTTAAAGTTCAAATGACATCGAGAAATCCATATTTTGTGGTTTTTTGCATTAAAAGTATATAGTACAGGTTTTCCAAAAAACAACGTGTCAATTCATACAAAAGTCTTGCTTATGACTTACAGAAGATTGTGTTGGTGTCTCTATCAGCCATCTGCCAGTTTTTTCTTCTTTTTTTTTTGTAACTGTTTTGCTGTAGAATATTTCTGAGCTTCAACCATTTGAGCATTGGGGTTGAGATCAAATAGGAAAGCTGATGACATGAAACATTTTCATTGCTTTAACACAAAGTCAGATGTCTCACCAAGGGGTTGTGCAAAATGTGTGCAGAGTTGTGTTTTTTTGTTTGCCTTTAAGAATGTAAATTCCATGAACTAGGCACAAAATGTATTGTCTCTGTGGTTCTCTCCAGCTTGCTCAACCACTTCTGCTCTCTCTGACCAAAATTATATTTTCCACATCTGTGAGTATGCTAGGGTCTGTGTGACGTCAGTTTTGTCATCAAACGGTGGCTCTGTGCATGTTGTACACCCATGTACATTGTCCATGCGTCCACGACAAGCTGTGGAAAAGGTCTGTGCAAACAAAAAAAAACTGTGCTTCCTTGGTGTCCAAGCGTTCGTGTGCTCTCCCATTTATATGTTTTGAAATGTATTTGGGCCCTGTCTCTCTCCCAGAGCCAGCACATTATACCTTTAACTTGATGAAATTCCGTATTAGGTATTGTTGGTAGTTGCAAATTTGAAATTGAATATTACAAATATTATGATGTAGTTGAAAATGACATGTTTGCTTGTCTTGTAATCTGCCTTGTCAAAAGTGCTGCTCCAACCATTAATTAAACCCTTTAAAACAAGTTTCTTTTTTGTAAAATTGCATATTAAAATTGCATATAAGAGATTTTAGATCTCTTTGTGGATATAACTGTCGTCACCTCATGTAGGTTATGGGGCTCATTGAAGAGGCTAACTTTGCCCTGCTCCCGCTCCACTCAGCATTCGCCTGTAACCGGAGCATACCTGCTCTGTCATCATCTGACTTTTTCAACTAGTCTACTATACGCTGCAAAGTGGCAAGTTCAGAACATGATCTTTTAACATTGGAGTCATTTAGCCACACGTTATTAAGACTGATGAGGCTGAGAAAAGTTTTGGTTATGACAGATTCATCGTCAGCTTTGTAAAGAAAGCTGGCTGGTACTGACTTTTATAGCTTTTATGTAGGAAATGCACGAGAAAGGTAACCACATCCTCTTCTGAGCATCACACTGAGGACTTATTTACAGCAGCCTTCAAAAACCAGTGTACATCTCATCACACAAGCTGTGCTCACAAGATTTAGGTGTGCTTCAGTGAGGATAAACGTGTTTGGCCCTGTTATCAATGTTTGCCAGCCAGACTTAACTGGCATGCAGGCGCCTGGAAATCCGGATAAATCTAGTTACATTAGCTAGTTTAACCCAAATCTTACATCAAATGCAACAGCACTATTGTAGTCTATAAATGCTAAAAGTATCTATTCCTTCACAAGAAAATGAAAAAGTAGCTCATGTTAAGGAATGTTTAAATTATTCATTTAGTGTTGTTGGAGCTAATTAAAATTGTTTCAATCTTTAAGCTGAGAATATCAGAGCTGCATGCCAATATCAACCAGATACGTTACTTTGCCTGAAAGTCTTGACATGAGGCGGGTCTCAGCATGCCGGTGATAGTTAGAGTAAACACTCAGCTGTGGATTGATTGTATAGTCAGAGTGCTGTATGATTTATATTGCTGACTCCATATCGTAACTCCCGTGGGGTATGCAGTATGGAGCCATGGCTTTCTTATATCTGGATATACTGCATATTTACAACCACACTGTCACACAGGCTGGATATTAAGACAAGCTGTAGTTGTTTTTGTGTGCCACGTTTGAGTTTTATCCTCTGATGGAGGGAAAAATAAAATCATATTTATATATGAGAATATTTAACTCTAAGTTCACTTGGAATTTCAAGGATATAGAATACATTTTAAACTACATGTGTATTATGAAAATTTGTGTGCCAATTTTCTCCTCTAATATAACTTTGATTTTTAGGGTCTAGATAGGGAATTCTTGCAAAGATTTCTTTTAGGACAAGACTCATTTTGAAATTGACAGGCAATGAAAAGGACAGGAAAAGAAAGGAAAGGAAAAAATGCCTGTGGAAAAAATGGCTACGACACCAAATCGAGCAAAAAAACAATTCAAGAATTATTTGCTGGAAAAGTAAGCAATACCTCTTTGTTTCAGTCTTTGGAATGATATGGTTTATTATCGGGGATGTGGTCTCTGTACCAGAACAGACAGAGTAAGTGTGTTTAATGGTATGCCCAACATTTAAGGACAAGGATAAACACAATAAATAGTTGTTTTAAGCTTCTCTGTTGTGCAGTAAATTTGTCTTTGGTTTTTTGTTCTCTTGTTCCCACTTTCCAAAAAGTACATGATAATATTTGCAAGAATACACCACAAAACAGGTCTTACAACCTACTCTTTAAATGGCACATTGAAAAAGTTCCTCATTTTAAATACTGAGGCTTGATTAGCATTAATGATAAATTTCAGTTTTAAGAATCACGAAGACATTAATGATGCAGCCTCGTATTGGTGTCGGAACTAGTGATGCTTCTTTCCCAGAAAGCCTGGGAAAGTAACATTTCTTTCTGTTTTACACTTTGGAGACATTATTCACTGACACGCTGCTGTTTCCAACCTTACACATCTATAAGCGGTCTATCATTCAGCTGTTAGATTTATTACTGATGATCAGTATGGCACCCGTCAGTACATTCTGTCTCAGAAAGCAGGCGGGCCCTCCTCCTCCGTGAGGCGACATCTCTATCTTTTCATTTATATTGGACTACTTCATAAACTAACGCCCTATTTATCCTCACTCCCGTGCCTCAGACAATATATTCATAATACTTGCTCTCTGGATTGGCTCTCACTTTGTCTCCCAGCAGGAAACAGTTTTCTTGAGAGGACACTTTTTTGTTATTTTGCTCCATTTCTCTTGGACAACTTACAGTGTAGACTAAAACTTGAAACACTCTGATTCCAATCTGGTTCAAAGCTACATTGAAATAAGTGTGGCCTGAGGATATTTTAGAATGAATTTATTTATAATTCATTTATCTATAATCTCTGTTTATGAAATTGTTTTCTATTTTATTTTTGTATTTCATGTAAGTAGTTTCGGATCAAATTTTCAAGGACCTTTCAAAGTCATAGTTCCTCCTGAATAAATAAATGTATACATAACATAATGCATGTTGAATGCACAAGACATCAAGATAAAGACGAATGCTTCATTACTTCCGTTTAAACGGAGCTGTGCTTTTAATAGACATCTTCCCCCTCTTTGCCTTTGCGAACCAAACGAAGGAGATGAGGCAGTGACCGCATCACTCCAGAAATGAAAAGTTTTGCTTTAACAGAAGGGTCGGTGAATGTGGGAGATGGTAAAGGCTCCTCTGGTATCCAAAGTATGACTTTGGTTCACAGGAAGCTCTTTAACACTGCAAATCCCCTTGAACTTATCCAATTAACTTTCCCAGCCAGGACGATGTGAGACATGCAATTAAGAAAGGCCAGTGGCTGACTCACCCCTGAGCCCCCTGTTTCATTACCAGCAATCCCTGGTTCTGAGACAAATTCAACAGCTGACATGTGTGCCTTAACAATCTGAGGGCTGTGAGTGTGATGCATAGCAGGTCTTCTTTCTCTGTTCTGTCATTTTTTAAGGGCCTCCTGTTATTTGGGAGGGTTGATTCTTTAGCCATGTTGAGCTAAGCCATGCCCTTGGGTAAGCGAGACTCATGTGCATGCAAAAGTCCAGACTCTGTGCATTCAGCTGTCAGTACTTTTGTAGCTTCTAACTAAATCTCTGTGATTTAAGGTCCAGTTCCTCTTCTGCATCCCTGTTTCTACTTTTTGCTATCTGCTCTATTTGGCTTTGTTTTGTTATGTTTCTTTCAGCCAGAAGAGTCGAAATAAGTAACTATTAGTGAAAACAAGCAAAAAAAGGTCCTGCCTTTAAATAACAAAATAGCAGGGGGGGGGGCATGATATTGCTTCCAACTCAAAGAAAAATAGAAACCATGGAAGAAGGTCCCGTATCATTAAACCACTGGCTACCTACTTAAAATGTACACTATAGAATTAGCAACTATTAACACTTGTTTCAATAGAAATCTGCAGCTAAATGTAAAAGTGTTAAAGACTTACTCTAAAGCCTTATTAAAAAAAAAAAAAAAAAAATCTGCAGAGAAAAACTCTTGTGTGACTTGAGAATTCCATGTGAACTCCTGGAAGTTATCGCCAGTCTGATACCGCTTCCCGGCTAAACAAATGAGAGGAAGCAGCAGCAGCAACAGTGCCAAAACAGCGACACACTGTTGAAACCGAAAAACCAGTGACACGACACAACAACTCGACAGACATGAAGATAAAAGTTAGAACAGTGATAGTGAAAAACAAATTACAAACAGAATCTTAAACCAAAATAGATTAGAAATTTTAATGCCTGGGAAACTTTTTTCATTGCCAATATACTTTGTGTTTTAGTGCCCGTACGAGAGTCTCAAAGCCAATGTTTCCATTTTCCCCTCAGATTTCGTTTTGTTACTGTTCTGGCTCCATAAGTGAGCCATTACTTTGAAGAGGTTATTGGAAATGATATGTGCTTAACGTCAAATAAGCAGAGCTTCGTTGTGACCATTCGTTTATACTGCAGGGAGGAAGAGGATAAACAGTGCAATGAGGAGCTGCAGACAGCTGACTGTTTTACTGCATCTGTCAGACTCCTCCAACAGGTTAACAGTTTCTTTTACCCGCAGTGCCGTGTGATGAAGAAAATAACTGAGGGAAATATATTTGCCTCTGCTTCTAAATGATATACACTAGGACAGGTGTGTCATCAGTTGATGGCACTCCTTTGAACCGGTGGGCCCGTTGTAATGGCATTCTGTGCTGAGTCAAACTGACTCTACGGTCTTAAGTGATAATGCTATACAAATATAATATAGAAAATTTGTGATTTGCCAATCAAAATCCTTAATAATAGGTCCTTGAGTTCAGACACAGCTTGATAAAAGCTGGCTAGACCAAAATGCTGATATGGTTATTAAACTATGATTGGACGGTCACAGTCCGAAGGATGGGTTCAGGGAAGGGTGGACAGTCTTTGATGTATAGAAGAGAGTTACTGATTCGGGAGATGAGGATCAGTAGTTAAACTCACTTATTAATGGCCCTGTAGATTCAAAAACCATGAAACGATAAAGGTGTACACCTTTATTGCAAGGAATGATGAAGGAAACGCAGATAGTTGATAAGAAATGAATCGATCAATCAGTATTAGTATCAAAGATCAAGATCACTTGAGACCTTTATTTCCCCCAAATGAAACTGGACAGTGATCTCTGTAGAGTTTTTTTTTCACAGCAGCCATTTTGTGTTGAAATAGCAGGGTAAGCCCAGGTATTGCCAATGATATTAAGTAACACTTTGTTCCATTCAGGTCAGATAGAAACAGTGTGCTCTCTTGTGCAGGTTGGCTCCTGGATAGGCTCTGCCAAACTAAATGGAACTGGACACTACTGAATTCTATTAATTAGGCACCAATGTTTACCTTCAATTTCATGTCAATATGGCTGCTGTGAGCAAGGTCTACTGTCCATTGACTTGAGGTTAAAGTCAACCTAAAATCGAATATTATTGGTTTACTTTGTAGACCATGAACTGTGTATCTACAGTAGGCACGCCTTGATTTTGATCCCAGCCTCTCTCTCCCTTGCATTTCCCGTGTGTCTGCCATTACATAGATTATATAAATCAGAAGTACAACCAAAAGTAAAAAAAATGTAATTGTAAATAAATATTTTACAATGTTGTAATATCATTATAATTATTTCCTAAACCTCTTCCCTATCTTTTAGGAGTCACTTTGAGCCTTACCATCTTGGCATTGATGACATAATTAGTGGAGAAAAATACAACTCAATATAGTTTCAGAGAATCTTAACATCCCTTTGAAGATGAAATTTGCATGTCCTGTCAAGTGATCATGTTAGTGGGCATGCAAGCGCTCTGGCTTCAAATGCAGAATTTGCCACCCACCAGCATAGACCCATGCAGTACACTCAGCAGCCAGGACATAAAGCACAGTAAGCCTGTAAGCACATAACGCGCACACACACACATGCAGGCATGCACGCACACAAACCTGTAGTAGTGTTCTTGTGAGGGCAGCATAGTATAAAATTTCATCTGCTGGAGCAATATTTTTAGTAACCCTCATAAACTCAAACATTTAAACAGTAATAGCATTACCAAATTGGATGTAAGGAGATGAAACTTTTGCCCCAATGTTACAAAAAATAAATTGAAGAGAAATGGTTAAACTTTCTTTAAATTTATTTCAAAATGAGATATGCACTATGTCTTTCAGTATCTTCCTGTCTGTGTGCCTCTCTATCTTGGTACCTTCTCGTGCTCTGTACCATGTACAGTTGTGTGTGTCCACTACTCTATTTTTTCTGCATGTGTGGGCTGATGGAACTCTCAGAGAGTGACTCCAAACTCCTTTACATGCTCTGTTTGGACAGCTGGGCTCGGATTTCTGATACTACTACCATGTTAGCAGTTCCATTTGGTGTAAAAAAGACACTGATACAATATTCTGCATCATATTACATTTTCATTTACTATTAAATTGCAGCGGAGCAGCAAAATATGTGTTTCCAGAAAAGAAAATCTATTTTGACAAGTATGGTGGCCCTGCTGTTAGCAGTACAACTATGCATACTTTTATTGGCAGAATATGCTTTTAATTGTCGCGCCTCCTCCGACCACTGCACACATAAAAAAGAGGAATATGTCAAGCCAATTCTCTTCACTGATTTTACATATTTTTGTTACATTACCATTCTTTTAACCACTGCTGCAATACTTTCTGTTTTAAAGCATTTCTTTCTAAATATATTCTTTATAAGACTTTTAAAGCTGACAATATTTGTACTTTTTCAATTAAAAAATGAAACCTTCATCTGTTCATTACACAGGGGTTCTCAGCTGTGTTTGTTCGCAGCTTGGGGATTGCTGGAGGTTAGTTAGGAACATATTCATTTTAAAAGCTTTTTAAGGTGCAGCTTTTCACGCCGGTTGGAGACGAGGTGTAGAACATATGCTCAGACTCAGGAATAAGCAAAGTGCAGACTGTCTAACTTGGATGATCTGATTTCCCCGTCTCCATCTTCAGTCTAACTGAAAAATGTCATTTACTATAATTAGAACTTGTTAAACTTCACTACTTAAAGATCACAATACATACATGTTCAAATACATCCTAGTCATTAAAAGTATAGAATGAACCAAATTCAAAATGACCTTGGAGTAATTAAATACAATCATGATATGAGTGACATGCGGCATACCATTTAAGATGAAAAATCGAAAGAAAAAATTGAACAACTAATGGACTTTTAATTTTTTCAGCAAATTATTGTCCAAATTAGAGATAGTTAAATTACAATAACTACAAAAATATTTAAAGCCACACTGATTTTAATGGTCAAATGACGAACTGTAATGACAAAGAATAACAGGCATCACATCAGACATCACTTTACCGCCACACTAAAAGCTCTAGGGGACTGTACTCTGACAAAGTTGTTAACTAATGTCAGCATAATGCCACTATAATATACAATCATCCTCCACTTGGCTTTTGCATTACATACAGTATACAGCGGGACAGTATACATATCCCACTATTAGGCGAAGGCGGGGTACAGCTTGGACAGGCCAACAGGTGGACATACAGAGACACACATGAATAAACACTCACATTCACAGCTACAGGCAATTTACAGGTAACCAATTAATGTTTGGACTGTGGGAGGACACTACTGCACCTGGAGGGAACCCACACAAGCGCTGGGAGAACACGCAAACTGTCAATTGTCACACCTATTTTAAAGCTGGCCCATACTGACTTTCTTTTTAAAACAGTAGACCATGTTTTGCTTACTTTGTGATTGCATTTAATTACTTCATCGTACTTTTGGTCTTTAGAATGTATTTGTAATGTTATGATCTTTAAAGGAATCTAACATGCATGTCTTTGAACTGTTCGTGGAAACCTTAGGATCGGGGGGACCCTAATGCTGCCCTGAATCTCAAGTTTAGCAGGTATGATGAGGGGATAATGAAAAATTTATACTTTTTTGTGACTGCTGTCTCATCCTAAAAGATAATAACGTGACACTGCTAGTATCTTATTGTTACTAGGCACCGATAAAGTGTGCACTGCACATTCTTTTTGTTACCGTTCACTGTTCACCGTTTGCTATAGCACTGTGAGATGGGCTGGATGCTCCTGTGCATAGCTGTCAAAACAAATCTGTGTGGAATTTCTTCAAAAAACAAGCAAAAATTAGGTGGAGCCCAACTCTGCCAGGTAGAACTCACATATCAAAAAGTCAACAGTGACAGTCATTTGAGAGGGAAACAACCAGCAAATACAGATGCTCCATCAAGTGAACATCAATCAATAGCTTGTTTTGTCACCAGACGCGATACAGTTGATTGCAAGCGACATGCAATGCACACAGCTGCCGTTATCACGAAGATGATACAAATATGACACGCTGCCTGTCAGCTTCGCTGAAGGTGAGAACTTTCTAATTTTGATCCCTTCTGATGAGGTCAGGTCCTGATGTTGCCAGTTCGTTGTGAAACTAACTGAAGTGATAAACTTGCACAACTGTGCTGCCGATCCATTGCGATAACGAATACATAAAGTAATAACATATAGTATATAATTAAAAAACTTGAGAAATTTGCACTTATTATGATGGGTTATGATCTTTTTTTTTATATGTGTATATACAGTATGTATGTCGGGATATTAAAGATAACTGAGTAGATTCTATCTAAAGAAGAACAATATGACATATGATAATATGTTAACATCCTAATCAGTACTAAACACAAAGTACTCTTGTGACAGTTGAGATTAATTGTAATGGGATTAGTTTTGGAAGTACTTGTTAATAAATTATGGAATAGTTTAACCTGATGATAGTGCTGGATGAAATGATCCTGTGGGAAAGCGAAAGTACCTGTGATCTATTGGCTAATCTATCTAATGGTTCACAAACACACAAATGTCACTTTTATGGTGGAGAAAATGTAAAAAAAAAAGAAAAAAAAAAGAAAGAAAAATCATCAAAATTAGTTCGTCCTTTGGGATCCACAAAACTCAAGTGTGTACAATACTTTGTACTAGTCAATGTAGTGAAGTAAATGTGAGATGTTTTACTTGATAAGTTAAAATTTGGACAGTCTTTTACCCTGAATGAAAAGACATGTGGATTCACCCTCTGGGTACCTTGGACATCTGTACTAAATCTTATAACAATCTATCAAATAGTTGCATGAACGTTTATCAGTAGGATTCATCTTTTAGTGACTATGAGGGTCTCCACAAAATTTTATTGAAAATCCATTTTGGAAAATGCCCCAGAAAAGAATTAGAAAGTAATTCGAGAAAAACCGACACCTTGAGCCACAGTACTAAGCCTGATTCATAAGATGTGTGTGTTTGAAATTACATCAAAATAGGAATGAGCTTTAACCAAACATGTAGTTTTGATATTCCGATCAATATATCGGAAAGATGAGCAGCATGGCAAATAATAAGGATTTCCATTGTAGTCCTCCATACATATCCTTAAATCTCCATTTTATGATGCAACAAAACCAACTTTCTGTAATTGCAAAAGTCTGTTAGATGAATAAAATAAATGATAACAGCTAGTCTCAGTCTCATTTAAGTTTTACACTACTGTGTGCAGTGCAGCCTGAAAAGTCTTATTAACCTAGGTGCCATTCATTAACATCACATTATTCATAAGCATTTCTATATTGGACTCCCTGCATTTCCAATCCTGCAACAATTACACAGTTATCAAGGATTAAGGGATCCTATATTTAGAAGTGGCTACAGAGATAAGCTATTATTTTAGGATTGAACAAATTCAAATTAGAGCCACTCGTGCACACCAAATGATCCTGTGGAGGGCTACAGGATCATTTGATTCTGCAGCTGAAAACTTGCCTTTGTCTACTTTGACATAGAGAGAAAATATCTTGAAATGTTAGTGACTGAAAATGGATAAAATGATAGAAAGGAATAACAAAATTGTTTACTATCCATCATGTTTTAGCTGTAAGTAGTGTATATGTGGGTTTTGTTATCCTTGTTGTAAGAACAACAGGGTTATAAACTGGAATTAAACGTTCTTACAAAATCTTGAGTGATCAGGGGTTTTGACACTGCATCATCTCGCTGTGTAAAGTTTGAGATTAACACAGCTGTGATGGCTCAGAAAGACATGGCTAGTTCCCTCCTGAAATAGCCTGCAAAATTGTTTAAACAAGGTATCTTGGAACCTGGCTGTTGGCCAGGAGCATACCCAAATGCCTTATGGGATACTAATGGCAGCTCAAGCTGAAGCAAGTCTGCAGTCAGGAAATAACTCCTAAATGCATCATGGCACATCTCCTTTAATGATTGCTTTAAAATCAGTGATGTATATCATAGGAACATATGTTTTAAATCGGTCAGATCTCCGTCAAATACTGTGTTTTCCTGTTACCTCACAGTTCAAGTGGGAGCTGTTAAACTATAGCTTTTAATGCTGAAGTGACCACTCTTCTCTATGTCTCTTTGCTAAACTCTGTAAGCTTTGCTTCTGTCTCCCTGTATTCTGGCTAAAGGTGCCATTGACAGATAAATATCGGATCCTTTGGCAGTGGCCTCCGTTTACATCTTCCCAGTGAGCCCATGGGCCCCTTGATGAAAGTGATCCGTCAGTGCGGTGGGATGACCTGTCTGCGCTGACCACCACACTCCTCCACCCTGACCAGCAGACTGTGAAGGGGATGTCTCTGTGAGCCCCCTCACACACCATCAAATCATGATTTAATGCCTCTAATTTACACGGTCTCCAGGGTTTATCAAAAGGTTTGCTCAGGAGCATTGAGACAAGTTTATAAAGGCCTTGCTGTCTAGATTAGACTCTTGGTATACTGTAACACTGGATTCAGGAACACTGACACCCTTTGCAAGTGACACGAAATTTTGATTGCTGCTATAAGTTCCCATTTAGCGTCAAAGCCATAGCACATTTTGGCAAGCAGAACGTGTTTTCTGTCATTGTATCCCAGGGGACGAGACGAGAGGGAATAATGTGAAGCTTAGTGCGATTAATGCGTGTTAAATGGAACATGGGCTGGGATGACGATGGGGAGTGACAGGCTGAAAACAACAAGGTGGAGTGCGTGGTGATAACCAATCCCTTTCGCAGCAAAATGTCCCAGTCTGTATTAATTCTGCGTCTCATGTTAAGTCTTCCTGTACACAAAATATTTAGCCAAACTGCCTGAATTTTTATAGAGCTGTCGCCTTAACATCTGTCATCATGAAAGTCTGCGAGTGCCTGGTTGGCAGTTACCTGTCCAGTGTCGCCTTTGAGCGCTTTGTTGCATGATGGCAGAAACATCTGTGATCATTGGCTTATGTTTCTTGAGGAGTCTTCTACTTATGTACAGATTCTGTCTATTATTCACCTCCTTTAATACAGTTCTACCAACCAGGCTGTATAATGAACCTCTCCGATTATGAGTCCAAATGTCTCCAGGTCACTGGATATTAGACACAAGTAGAGGCTTGAAAAACTTAACCCTTTTTCCAATTGTTTCCAGTTATACCACATTGAAAAGGCTTGGAGAAACAATGCATAATATTGTAGACTGTCATGCAGCAAGCCACTTGGAATAGAATGTCTCCAAAACTCAAAGGAATAGACTACAAATACATTTTCTATTATACTGGTAATCTACTTCACAGTCAGGAATTCAACAGGTGGATCATTAGAAATGTGTGGGGAATAATATGTCTTCCTATCTGATGTGTAAGATGGAAGCACTACAATGGTTCTGAAGAGGGAGCGTCCATGAACGTTTTTGCTATGCTTTTGTATGGAAACACACCAGTACAAGATTGAAAACATCTGCACGCAATATTTTGCACAGCGTTAAAAATCTGTGGCCAGTAGCTTAGATCCTTGACTAAGATTCAGACCATTAGACTAAAGAATAAAAATTACAATAGTCACAAGGCCCTGATTCCTCCAAATCTAACCATAATCCTTAACTTCCAGATTTTTTTGAAAAAGTTTTTTTAGACCGAACGGTATAAAAACCAGGTGGACCAGGTTCTGTGTGAGTGCTGTTCACTAGCTGTAAACTCATTCATGTCTGTGAGACTGTGAGAATGTTTATGCAGTGGTTTACACCATAGCTGCTTACGGTACAGATAGACACCCTATGGTAGCACTGGGATTATTTATTGCTCTACTTCTGACAAGGTCATGTTTTCGTTTGTTTGTCTTTTAGCTGCCTACTTTAGTAGGCAGTTCAAACTGAAAGTGACACTGAGCAACATTGAATCAATTTAATTGAGATATCCTTTTAGCCAAATTTGCTATTGAAAAAACATTGCTAAATTTAATGCATGTGACATAGGTCAAAAAAGCTACATTGGACAGGAGTGGAATTAAAAAGTAGTATACTTATATTAGGTATTTTAAGTATATTTATATGTTGTATATTCTCAGATTTTTCTATCTTTTCTCCCTGTAAGTGAATATTGGGCCTTTTGATATTTTAGGCAGGTGTCGCTGACAGAAATGTGATTGTTGGGCCTCGGTGGAGGTATCCACTCTCTGAGTGCTCTTGTTCCTATTAGCTTTTTATGAAAGGCTTGCTGGGCCTGGAGCGTTTAAAATAAATTGAATGCGGGTTTCATTTTGGGTGAGCTGCCGCCTCCAATTTATGACTGTCATTATTGTCACTTTAAGTAATGTAATTTCAGGGCATATGGAAAAGTAAACCCTGTTCCCAGGTTCCTCGCTACTGTAAATGCTACACAGGCTATCAAAGGCTATCAAATTCATGTCGCAATATGCGTAGGTCAGAGTATGACTGAGGATACACAAAACATGAAAGAGGAGAAGGTTTTAATGAAGATGAAGAAAGTGTGACATATGGAAATGCAACTAGTGATATGATAGTGAACAGTCCCGCTGTATACTGTATGTAATGCAAAAGCCAAGTGGAGGATGATTGAAAGAGTGAATGAGCCTTGCACTTCCACTAGAAGGGTGACTTTAAATGATCAGTTCACTCGAATTAGAAAAAGATACCCACCTACCTTTTTGTAGCATCTACCTCTGTGCCTTGACCCGAACTCAATGAAAAACACAATAAAAATGCATCAGATAAACAAACATATTCAGCGAACACAGAAAGTCGACAGAAACATTGTTTGCAAGCATTTGAACTATCTCTGTTCTTCTGAGTTCTTTAATGTTTTCCCTTCAAATGTTTTTGCTCGAGCAGCACAAATTGCCTTCGACGCCTTAATTTCTGCAAATCAAATAGAAACCTGGAAAAATAAATCCAATGCTATCAGCGTGGCTAGATAAATCTAGAGGCAGAGTTGATTTGAAAAATGCATTTTTTTAGGATTATCTAGCTATTATTATGCGGCCGACATTTCATCATTTATTTACGAGTGAATAAACATCACTGATGATGTTGATTCAACATCACTGATGATGTTGATTTACTATCGGATCTGGTTTAGCTTATGCAAACCAAATCAATGCTGATATTGTGACATCATTTTCAAACATATTTTATTTTTGAAGCGGTTTTATTAGCAAAATATGATGAAATAGTAATAAAATGGTGTTAGAATGGTGGTTAGAATTTCAATGTTAAAATTTTTTTCAATGTGGAATTTTGTTAACCGGTTTGATTGTTGAAACATCAACCGTCATTATTTCAACCACATTTCAACATTGAAGGTCGGTCATGTGACAGGTAGGTAAAATCTAGAATATATATATAGAAAAGTTGCTATATAGCCGTACTTGTATACAGATCATATTTGCATTTTGAATATTGGATACACAAAAAAATATGACTGTCGGTACAGACACTTAATGAACAGTAGATCTTGAAGCTAAATGAATCTTGTGGTGCGATGAACTAATACTGCTATATGATTAATATCATTAGTGAATTTCCCTGATATTGTTCTACTCTTATGTTGCATATTTGAGAGCCTGATTTATTGTAGGTCTATAAAACCCAATAAAGAATGCAAATGAAAAGACACAGTTTAGGCTTTACTTTAAGTTAGAATATAATCGTTTAATTTTTTTTTTTCAATACCAGATTTCTTTTATGCATCTATTTTCTTTTGCATAATTTAGGGTGACCTCATCCTTTAACAAGCCAATTACAATACAATGCACACTCTTGAATAAGGCAAAGAGCAGTATTTATGGTGAAGTGGGGACTATAACTGGTGAGTCTGTTACTCTCACTACACAAAACTCACTCCACAAATCACAACAAGGGCTCCCTGCTGGGGGCCCTGTGAGAGCGGCTCTGTGATTTATGGTTGTTAATAGACACCAAATTGTTCCGTTTCTCCACCTGTTTCCTTCGTCTTCATTCCCCAAGACTGCCTGCATAACAACTGAGCCAAATCAAGAGCGCTCTCTTGAAGTAGGCCGACGACTCCAACCAAAGGAAAAGGTCTAGTCTACCTTTTAAAACTTTTCTCACAGAAATATTACCTAATGTCAGAAAGACTTTTTCAGCGCAAACAATAAATGCTCGATATCAGCGTGGACGCCAATCCAAGTTCCTTTTTGGAATTCGCCTTACATCCATCCAATCATGAAAGTAAAACTTTCATCCTCTCCGTACTGTCAACCCTGACAGCGTACTTCAAGTTTCTTTGATTGGTTTTTAATGGAACACATTTTAACCACTGTCTGATCAAACAGACCAAGCAGATGGCTCTGGAGCCTTAAGGAAATACTTAATATAATAATGAAATTAATAATGAAAGTAGAGATGCCATGGGTTAAAGCTCTCAGGTGTCATATTGATTGCTGGGCTGAAAGTAAGTCTTTTATTAAAAAGTAAATATGAGTCTTTGTTTGGTATCATTTTGTAAACGAAAAGTGATCTGATGGAGAAAATGAGTGAGAGATTTCTTCCTGGGTGGAATGAGGCATGATGTGTGCCAGTCAGATTTATGAACTACGTCGCGGAGTGACAAACAACGTTATGTAGTGTACACTCATCTTTTTCTCTTAAATGTCTGGTGCTACATTATTATAAACTATGATAGTATTTATGCCTGAACTTTGGTGATCTGATCCCAAGTGGACAGCCACTGTGAGTATGTCGGTTAACAACAGGCATCATGGGCTTTGTCGTGAATCACAATAACCAATACGATTGAATTCCAGTATTGTAGAATCACAATTTGAATCGAATTGGATCCCAAGTATCATGAAACAATCGAGTAGGGACATATTGTCCCGGCCTTAACATGTATTCTATGTATTCTATGTATTCAGAAATCATAGGGTCATCTTAAATCAACACAATGACGCAAAACGTCCTGCTTTGCCTGGCATAACACATAAGATATCACATGCTAATTTGTGAATTATAGAGGTAGACAGAAGTTGTTGCTGTGCATTTAGATAGAGCTAGATTTATTGTTTTCCCTGCTCACACTGCCAGCCTGCCCATCTTGTCAGTTTGAATGTTTTGTCATGCCTTGCATGGCTAAATGTGGACACAGGAGTTACGCCTATTCAGTCAGACGCATAAGGATTGTGTGCAGAAGCAATATAAAGCATCCGCATCAGTTTCAGGTGACATTTCAGGCGACATTTCAAAGGGGGAAAAGTGCTGAAATTGGTGGAGGTTGGGGTTGAGTTGAATGACACATACGACTTTCAGTTCCTTGAGTTTCAGAACCAAAGTGCCACCGAACATTTGCTGAACCTAACCAAGTTAATTTTCTGCCTAAACTTAATCTAAAACATAATCAAACAATCAACAATCTTCTCCTATACCTAACCACATGTTTTTTGTGCCAAATCAGCCATTTCATCAGGCTGTGATACCAAAATTAAAGGGTCTTTTGTGCTTTAGGGAAAGCTTAGCTTGACTGGCAATACCGAAAGTTACCATCTGCATCCATGTGCTGCAAGGGGCTGTGACAAAACGTTGATAAATGATGAATTGGGCTGAGAATGTTTTCATACTCTAAGCTACACAAATATTCTGTTGTTGTCTTCTTTATTTTTATGAATTTGCCCATGTCTATATCAATCTTTATTGAGCTCTGAACATACTGTATCTATACTGAGTTTGAAAAGTTGCACCTCAAAATCCATATTTTAGATTTGAAAAATTGTTTGCCAGCAGACCAAGAACCAGGGTAAAAGATTGATAGTTATATCCTAGACCTTCAGGAGATCCATCTCTATAGCAACCAGCTCCATTGATGAATAAGCTAGTGAGTGGACCATGATTTATGGTCTTTTTGGATGAAACTTACTGCACTAGGTAGGGAATTCCAAAAAAGTTGCGAAAACAATGATGCGTGTGATGTGGTCAGATAATGAATGGTTTTATAGCCTAACCGCTACTCTTTATTTAACATGAAACACTAAAACAACCAGGTATGGCATTGTTCTGTGTTTGGGGGGAACGTGTTTTCTCATTACAGATAACCCAGTTCAATCCTGTTTGATATTCATACAGTCAGAACACACATATGTTTCTCATTTATTCTCTACATCATAGTCTTATTACATTTGCTTCAAAAACAAACACATACTTGCTTCTTGTACGGGAGAGTCTTGTTTCACTTTGTCTTAATTCTAATCTTAAAAATAAACGAAATTCCTTAGAGATGCTGGAAGCACATCTGCAGCCTTTCACACACTGAGATAATGAGGTTGCTAAAGAATAGAAAAGCACAAAAGAAAAAAAAGTTAGTTTGTAAGAGGAGATTCCTCTCAGGCAGTTGAGGCTGCTGTGTGTATATAGTGGAGCAGTCTTGATAGTGCAAGGGGGTGTGCCATGCTGATGGCCATCGATTGAAACAGAAGGTGTTGTCTGGCACTCCAGGCCATTCACGCAGACTCCTGGCTTTGAGTGAGGAGTTATATTAACAACTTTGCCAGTTTGTAATTAATGTGAATCGGCTGGTGAGCTTAAAATGCCCTGTTCTTTGTGGTTAGTGAGCCATTTTGACATGTAGAAGTATTCTCTGCAGAAGACAAAAGGACAACGTGAAGGAGCAGAATTTCATGTTCTGCAAAATTAAATGTTCTGCCATTCCTTTGAATAGCTGCATCGTATTCATGTTAGAGAGTTTCATTCAGTGTATTAACTGTAATTTATTGTGTTCATTTCTGTGTCTAAAGCTGAAATGAAATATGTCACGAGACAGTAAACTGATAAACTGTTCAACTAACATTTCAAGCAAAAAACAAGAAATATTACCTCTTCCAAAATTTCCAGATATTTATTAAGACATGTATTATTAAATTCAATCATATTATTAAAGACAAATACATTTGTGTAGATCGATGCCAAATTAATGTCTGATTGTTTAGCAGACAACCACAACATTTGAATAAAAACTCTAAAATAAAGGCACTCTCAGTTGTTTGTGTTTTGTAAGCACTGGAAAATTTCAGAAAACAGTGCCCTTTCTGCAATCGACTGGTCATGTCTGGGATGCACCGTTCTTTAGATTTATTGGATCAAGAGAGCACAAGAGTTTCACGTTAGGTATCTACTCCATCATAGTAGACAGGACATTTTAAGCCTTTTTAGTGTTGAATAAAAGCCGTGTTATAGTCTTGTTGATCTAAGTGGTTTCAAGCTGTAAATGCTCCAAGATGTGGTGATTTTGATTATATTTTCTGTTCTCTTAGCGTAAACTGAATGGTTTAAAGTTTGGGACTGTTGGTCAGACACAAAGACCACGTGTGCTTTTGGAACCGCATTCACTTTTAAAATTTTACAGAACAATATCCTTAGTTGAATCAAGAAGATAAGTAACAGTATTATTGATAATAATTTTCTATCAAAACTATCCGTTCTTGCGTAAGATTTCTAATGTTGGACCCTGTCAAACCTCCAGGCATGATGTTCAGTAACTTTGAATCCAGCCATCATTACTTTAAGTGTAATCACCAAAATGTGACATCAGGAAATGTGTGATCGTGCAAATTATTACATTTAATCGGTACAGTTTGCCGGGCCAGCATGGAGTTACTTCTCCTAAACTCACTTTATTTCTTTCACTATCATTTGCCGAAAACTCGTGTTTCACAACCTGAAAAGTTTCTTAGTTTTATAACAACTTTAACCCTTCCCCGCTGGCAAAAGCAAGGCTGCGAAGGAAAATGATCATCAAAGGCAGTCAAATTTACACCTTAGCAAAGTATCATGAGTCCTGCAATTTCACACAGACCAAGTTTCCCTCCATAGCGACAACACCAGGAAAACAGCCAAGTTTGCCACTTTCCAGATGGAGGCTATGCTTTTGAATAATGACTGGCTCTACAAGTTGCATGTGAGTGTCAGCGCTATAATGTTTACAAAAGTGCTGATCTCCTCACCGGTGTGCAGCGGTACATCCTCTACAGTATACTGTCACACATAAATCTCAAGTATGGATTTTGGTCTATATATCAGCATTCTGTCATTGTCATTGGTCTTACCATCACCACAACTGTTCTATTATCTGTAACCTTCAGTTAATGAGGTGTTTTTGACTTCTCACAGCAACACAGTGTGAAATCTACAGTGATGTCTGTAGATGCTTCAACTGTAGGTGGAAAGCAGAAAAAAAAAAAAAAGCAGAATTGAATTTATCTTTTTTCCATAAGCTAGTTTAAACCATTCTAATATGAGTCTTCTTCCTTCATTCTTATCGAGGCATTCCTCTTCTTCTAGTCACCACTTGCACATGCACACACACACACACACACACACACACACACACGTACAAACACACTGCACATCCCTCAACGTAGCACATTCCTGAAATAGAAAATGTGCACTAAAACATGACAGCTCTGGCGGCTAGTCTCCGAGAGCAGCCCCATTCTCTCTGGCCTAGATTCTTTCAAATCCGCTCTGGAAGTGCCTTCGTCCTCAGCTGCACTGCCAGCCCGCCAGAGAGTGAGTGAGCAAGCCATCTGGTTGCACAGCACATCAAATCCCAATCTGTGTTAACTTGAGTGTTAAGGGCCATTGTTTATTTTTTTTTTTAAAAAAAGAAAATGAAAAGCCTCACTCCCAGGATTAATAAACCCGTTTGTAGTTAATTCTAAGCAAAGTTTGTCCCAAAGTTTTTGTAGACATGCAGCAAGCCATGCATACTGCAGGACACTGCTGAAAATTGCATGCATCTAACCTGGCAAAATGAAGATTTAATATAGCTTCAAGACAATCAGGCTTTGCTAGATGCTAGAAAATTAGGCAGATTTATAAATGAATCATTTTATAAATAAAATACTTTCCAATGTAGGCCAGCAATCATGCTGTGCAGATGAAGGTAATTATGCTGCGTTTGTTTCTACCACCTGGTGAAAACATTTGGACCGCTGAAGGCTTCCGTTGGTGTTTATGGTTTTGTAATTACTTCCGAGCTTAGGGAAGAAGGTCTAATTGAAAAAAGAAATATAAATATCCACACAGACAGATTCTTATACAGTAGATTGACAAACATATAGATTCTACATTTGTATGTGGTGTGATGTAACAACATAAATCTCCTTCATTATAGAGCTGCATTACTTTAAAACTTCCTCTTGATTCCTCGTGGAATAGTTGCAGCCATGTTTCTTTTTCTTTGTCCCTTTACTCTCCCTATCCCTTTCTCCTCTCTCACACACACATTCACACACTCACACACACACACACACATGCCACCCACCCCGACACATGGTGTGTTATGCAATGGGTGATGCCTAATTACCACTGACATCGCGGAGACTGTTCACTGTGAAATTAATCATGACACAGGCGTCAGCTTTTGATATTTTTCGCCAAGTGCTCGGAGTTCGTACAAGCCAATGTAGCCTAATTAATAAACCAAATGCACCCAAATACTGATTAGATGCTGACACTGATGTCTTAATGATAAGCAGGCACCTTACAACCAGTGCCAGGTGCCAGCGAGTAGAGAAGAGCGGAGGAAAGTAAGTTCAGTTGAAAAACATCCTGGAAATTTTTGATTTTAAGGGAGTTGTGGGCTGGCGTGGGTAGAAAATAATCCAAGAGTTCCTGTGTGTGGCCAAAAAGACTATACAAATTCTCAGGAGCTCTGGGTTGACAGTAGCTCGCACAGGGATACAGTGTTATTTATAAATCATAGCATTGTACTGGAAAGCGCTTACAGTATATCCAGTCATGCATAACATAAACAGTTTCTTTCCAGTTAGCAGAAAACGGTGCTGTAACTTTAATATTAATATAGATGAACTGAGACTGCAGAAACACAGCCCACCCCGTACCAGGCATAATTAATTTGACATGTAGCTCATCAGTGCACAAAATCACTACAAGTGCTGGTTTCTCATATCTAGAGATTTTCTTTCCCTTTTATTACTGCCTCAATAGCACAAGATCACAAGCCAAACAGTTTGGGAAAAAGATTCAAGCAAATTTGACACTTTGTTCAAATCAGATGCAGATATTGTTTACTTCTCATAAAGCCTTATTAACTGTGATCTTCCACGGTCTTTAAACATGTAATGTTTAAATGTCATTATACTATTTAGATTGAATTGGTAAAAGCGGGAGTGTTTATGGCCCTTTTTATTAATTGTTATATTATTTTTACTGGTTGTGAATCACTACACTAAATTTAGTGTATTGCCTAAAAGTAAATGACGTAGAAGACGAAACTTTTGAAACACCCAGATAATAATGTAAACAATTTTATCAGTCTGGGGGACCGTGGGTCACATGGAAAAAGTAGTGGGGCAAAAAAAAGGGAATGGAAAATGGGCCTGAACATGTTTCCACAAATTATCAACACAGGCCCATATGTGTAAACACACATGCACAACCAAAATGCTGAAAGTCACCAGAGGCCCCCTGCTCTGTACCACAGTTGTTTCCATATGTAGAGTAGATCAAAGCTTCAGATGGGATTGATAGTGATTCATTGTCTAAATTTGTTGGAAAATTAAAAAACATGTCATCTGGTGGCGCAATCTTACGTGACAGACAGAGGAGCAGAAGGTAACCTTTTTAAATGACACAGAAACAGCTAGACAGCGTATCTGACTAAATGTGGCTTTTCTAATCCACTCCCCTCCTGTTGTCCTGTCTCTCACTTTTTTCCTGAATCACTGCATTTCATCCAAAGTAGACTGACACACTGAGCTTGGATGTTTTAGGACTTGATGTGTTTGTCTCTGGGCCTCACCTGCCCACCTTCATCACTTCAGTGTGGCAGAATTGAAGGCCTTGACCTTTTTTTTTTTAAAGCTAGCAATATTTTTATTAAGTTTTTTTACTGTTTGGGTTCACTCTTACAGTTCACAAACATTGTTTCCCAATGACATCCATCCATCTTCCTTGTTTTCGCAGGGTCAGGTTATGGTGGGAGCAAGCTAAACAGAGTACTCCAGATGTCCCTCTGCTCTGCAAAGTTTTTTACCTCCTCATGGGGAATCCTGTGGTGTCATTAGGCCAGATGAGATATGTAATCCCTCCAGTCAGTTCCGGGATTGCCCAGGGGTGTCAGCCCAGTTGGACATGCCTTGAAAACCAAAAACCAAACAAATCCAGCTCACTCCTTATTTGATCTGTAGACATGTGGTTTGGTCTGGTTTACTTTCGGTAACAAGGATGGCACTTATGCAGTATGGTAATATCAGACAGGAAGCAGCGTTTTCTCAATGAAGTTCTTGCACTTCAACAACTACAAATTGCCCCACATTGCCTTATTACTTATGTTATTATATCCTGCTGTTTTCCTGTTTCATCTTTTGTGAGTTTTAGATGTAGTTGTTGTTTGATGTTTGGTCTTCTTGTGTTTGAGTTCTAAAATTCTTCTACTGTTAAGTTTGTTTTAATGTGTTGGACGGTATTGTCCAATTTTGTAAAGTCTGTGAGCTTCCTTTTGTCCTTGTCAGATTATGTTTCATAAACGTACCTTCACCCTGGTGTTCTTGTAAGTTCCCTGCGTCCTTCTCTAATGTGGTCACTTTGTTTTTTTGCCTATCAGTGTTCTAGACCTTTTGTCAGATTTTTGCATTCCGCTTTTCCTTTTGGATATCCATCCATCCATCCATCCATTTTCTACTGCTTATCCTGTTAGGGGTCGCGGGAGCCTATATAGAGACAAACAACCATCCACACTCACATTCACACCTATGAGCTATTTAGAGTTTTAGAGTGACCAATTAACCTAACTCCCAGTTTGCATGTTTTTGGACTGTTGGAGGAAGCCGGAGTACCCGGAGAGAACCCACGCAGACTCAGGGAGAACATGCAAACTCCGCACAGAAACGCCCTGACCCGGGAATGGAACCCAGTACCTTCTTGCTGTGAGGCGACAGTGCTAACCACTGCACCACTGCGCCACCTCCTTTTGGATATGTTTGCGTTTTTCTATGGACTGATTACTGTTTAAAAAAGCAAAAAAACACTGAACTGAACTTGCTCTGTCTGCAACATTTGGGCCCAAACCAGTGTCTCCAGTGTTCATAGCATAGACGTGGCAATGTAGCTTGCAATTTTGTAAGAAAATTGAGTATATATATAGTGCACTCACAATCTGCCACTGAGGAATAGTGAGGGAAGAGAGCAGGTTAACTGAGAGGATGCAATTTTGCCTTTGTTCTAACAAGGAGGATGCCATAACCCCCCTCCCCCATCTCTCAACAAATTACCCATTGACGATGACACTATCTGACCTGGGTGGATTGGCTGCAACACATTCATAGAAATCAACTATAAAGCCGTTCCATATGCGAAGACATCAAATGCAAATCTTTCAACATTAAATGATTGTTCCTCTTTGAGCTTACACTACTTCGGTGTCTAGATGCTGCAGGATGGGAAGAATGTTTGCATGCAGACACCAGGAATATCAATTCATAATGTACTTGACACAGTTTTGTTGAACAACACATCATTTAGTGATAATTCTCTGCATGTTAATATATTGATCTGAAGCTGGGCTCTAGCCTATACGCCGTGTTCCTACTGAATATGCATGTCTGTCTGCACATAGGATAAACATGTTATTTAATCATCAACATGTTTTTAATTGTCATTGCTTAACTAGGATGAACAAACCCCAGGCGGTGTGTACACATAGTACTAGAGACTTTGTTCAGGGAGGCAAGCTGACTGCATATCATTTAGCATTTAAACAATACGTGCCATCCGTGTACTAGGGCAACTTAAGGTGAACAGCAATCTGTGTCAAAAGTGAGGCTGGATGGTGGCCTTATTTGTGTTGTCAGAGTCTCATGGGAGACACATGACAACTTTAAAAACATACCGTCAATTTTATCGGAAACACATACATTTAAAAAGTGCATGTATACGTAAAATAAAGTCATTCATGCATTTATTTAGCTGTGAGGATTACATATTTATTTCCTGTAAACAGTTTAGTATGTCTTTATTTGATTTATGGTTTAACTGTAGATTTTTACATGACACAGTTTCACTTAAATAATTGTAACTATGCATCTTTAATATGCTATAATGGTCTGTGCAATGTTATAGTAATCAATTATAATTCAACGTAGATTATTTTAAACAAATGCACTACACTTTACAATAACAATGAAACATTATGAGAATTATACATTATTATTTATACATCCATACGTACCTCACATAACAGATACAATGATAACTTATCATACTGTATAGTCTTTACTACAGGGGATTTTTCATGTGTGTATTAATCAACCTCTACTTTATAATTTGAATGCTTGAACTCATAATTCATTATATGTCAATGATGTTGTCGTGTTAATGAGTGTAGTTATAAAGCATTCTTATTATGTGTTTTATTTGTTTGTTTCATAACACACCACGAATGTTCCCATAGGGCATTATGGCTGTGATCTTCATGGCAAGTGTTTAATGTGCTGCCGCTTTTTGCCTGTATTCTCCTATTTAACGGTGACGGCTGTGTGAGTCAGGAAGGCTTGTTGGTTGTTGTTTATAAATGGGCATATTATTATTACAAGTAATGATTTTCAGTTATTACTGCACCTACTGTAGTTAGATATACTAAATTTGTGTAAAACTAACAATTCATTCAACTTTTAGCATAATTTTTCATATACACAAACAATGTCATTAACACAGGATTAACACAAAATTGTAAGACACCCCTTCTTTTCTCCAAAGACATAAGGCAGAGTTGTGGCAGGGGGAAGTGCAAGGCCCTGTGTCCAATTCACAGTCAATGGCTATTATAGATTCTAGTATAGCTATTCTAGTTCCATGGCAAGCATAAACTGCAAAAAAAATTAACAAATAGAATATAAAGTGTTATCATATGCATATAGGTATAAGTTTTCTTTTCATTGCAATAAATCAAGTGTAAAACTAATGGCTCATCAAGTCAACAGTGCTGTGCTGTCACGTTATTTTTGGCACATTTAAGAGTGACAGTATATCACAGACTACAATTCAGTCGAATTGTACAGATCATATTTCAGTTCTGCCTTTTGAACAATAAGACTGCATGATACATACAATAATACAGCATAGTGGATGCACTGGTTAAGATCATCGCTTCACTACAGGAAGAAAATCTGCAATACAACCTTGTGTCTTTATTACCATAATACAATAACATATTTCATTCATCCACTGTCATTGAATGTTTTAACAAATCAGATGGACTCACTCCAACTCACATGAGTTAAATGAAAGTCACTTTTCTTGCCTTTTCAGCTACAAACTCTGCAATGAAGTCTAAAATCCATCTTCGATGCTACATATTTCTTGATCGACTGAACTATGAATCTACGTAGGCTCTCTCTAAATAAAGTTCAGCTTTGAAAATAATTGCTCACCTGATGCCATCATTCCTGGGATTGTCAATATGATTGTGAGTTAGCATCCATCATTGTTTCTCTTTTTCCCACTGTAGGTGTCCCAACGTGCTCTGTGCAACCAGTGAGGTTTGAACAATGACTTGCCTCCCTACACAAAATTGGACAAAATATGTCAAAAATGCCCTTAAAGTCCTTGACATCACCACATTTCCCCTTCAGTCAGCGAGGAGAGACTCATTTACAGGGTAGACAAATGTCACATCTTACATGATCTATAGCACCCTTTCTATTGGGCATCATCAGATAGGATGAGGTTTGGGAGGGAGCTGTTGGGAGATAGACACAAGGATGACAATAGATAACTTACACGAGGAAACCTTAGCCTCCTTGTTGGCAGATTGAGAAATCACAAAAGGCACAGAATGTCATGTGGTATATTACTATTTTTTGCACTCCATCCACCTTAGTTTCTGCTGTGTATTAAGAAGTGATGTTTTCTAGATAAGAAATACTACAGATGTGGGCTCTGCTCAGGACTCATTCAGGGGAATACACTGTATGTCATTAACTAGGGAAAATAGGGCCACTTTTAGTATTGCCTGACATACTCATCCATCTTTGCAGGGATTTTAGAATTCTAGTACCAATAATACTATATCTAGGATGTTAGATAAAGCACAAACTTGACTGAAAAGATGCACGTTTAATGTAATTTCTTACCTGGGAGACTATTTAATTAGTCATATATTTTAAATATCCGTATCATAATAGCAAAAGAGGTGTGTTTTGTTTTTAATTTCCTGAATACAATTTCTTTCAATGAGTGTAAGGGATTTCACTCAAAAATAATAATTTATCTGTTTTTATTACTACTTACTATAGCCCAAGGCTCTTCTTTTACAGTCTGCCTACACTGGCCAGAGTTGAGGTGTCCAAACATACCAGTTCCCATAGCAACACTTGGTAAAATTCAATAGCATGTATCTCCATCTCTGACCTTCAGAGGTAAGAGTCTTGTCATTCAACTGTGGGGTTATTCAGTCTGTGTGCAGATACATCAGAATATACTGCTAAAGAGTGTCACAGACAAATAGACCAGGTTTCTCATTGAATTAGTTGTTAAATGGAGAATGATTTTCTATAATAAATGGACACATTTAATGAAAAGAGGCCAGAGATGCTTGAACAGATGGGCTCAAAGTTGCCACAAATAGGCATGAAATGTACCACATGCTGCATGAGTGTTCAACAACAAAAAGCATTGGTCAGAGTGGTGGGGGGTTAGTGATGATGTGTGTGTCTTGATCGCACTCCAGCAATCGGCCATTTTGCTTGACAGTTGGCCAGAACAGTTAAGGGGCAGACATCGAGAGTAAAACAGGATATTCATGAAACAGACAGTATTATAGAATTTTTTTTTGAAACTGTTAGAAGCTATATTTTCATTTTAATCATTTCTCAAAAGAATATGTGTGTATGAAGAGTTTGCTTGTAGGGATAAACCCCTAGAGAATTGTCATTACCTCTGTTGTTCTCCTCCCTTTACAGCTTTTTAACATCCCTCTGCTCATTGTTTTGGGTTTATAGTGGACAAATTTTCACTATCACTATTGTAAGTCTAAGCCTTATTTCATGACCCAATGCAGTTCTTTGTTATACGGCACTGTATACTACCTGAACAGCACAGAATGACAGACAAAGCCAACTAATAGCTGGGAAACTTGACCTCTTCGTGAATGCCAATACTGTTGTGTATCTACTAGAACATCAACAAGTACTAGCACTTTAAAAACCGGAAAATCACATGATTAACCAGGTTTCATTGTTCAATGCACCAAAATCTTGTACAGATAGCTTTTTATCTTCTTTTAGGGGAACCCATGCCTGTCCACTGTGCAGCATACAGTAGACTAGTTTAAAAGTTGGATGATGATGAAGCAGGTAAGCACCAGATCGCTCCGACTGAGCGGAGACGGTACAATACCAAGGTAAAACATTCATAGATCCCCACAACCTAGATGAGGGAAAGGTGTAGAGTTACATCCAAGCAATTTTAAGGGTTTTAACAAAAAAGGAAAAAAAAGCATTTTACAAAACAGAAATTACTTATTAAAGTTTTAATCCACGCCTTCAAAATATAATAAATGCTGTTAGCTGCTGATTTTGCCTCCAATTTTTGGCCAAAATGTCTGAGATTGCAGTTTTAATGTTTCACCAACGAAAATCCTCCAAAATGGAATTAGTTGGATGCAAAGTCAAATCAAAGAAAAAGTAATGACAATCAAGTGGCTCACTTCTTGAAACAGCTACATTATTACTTTGGATGTGAAGAGTCCTCAAAAATAGATTATAAATTGTAAGCAGCTGAGGACTGATGACGGTGCCAGAGTTGTTGGTTAAAACTAGCCCTGTAATTACCACTCACCATGGAGATGGGTCTTTCACTTGTCCCCAAGTGGCTCACTGTGCACCTCTCTGTTATGCCACTGGAGTCGTCTGTTATGTGTCTAAACTGGTGTGGAGTCCTGCTCCTAATCTTAGCAGTCACTCATCTGAAAGGACCCCCACTACCACCTAAAGATGGCTATTTTTAGCTCCCGTGTGTGTATGCAACTATCTAATGTTTTAAGACCAGTGTGATTTTTTTTTTATACATTTGACTGAAGGGACAGTGCTGGAAGGCTGAGTGGGCTTCAATGGAGCATTTTTGAATTTCCTCCCATCAGGGAGGCAGTTATTACTGATTTCATATCAGCCCCTTTCTGCTGTCAGCCTACAACTTCTTATGACCGTCACTGTGTGAAAAATCTTACATGCAAAGCTAAATTACATTAGCCCATGATGTATTTGACTGGCACCCATTATGTGCAATGGACAAGTGGGAGCTGCATGAATGGGGGTGGGAAACATTGGTTATATTTCAATTCTCCTGCTTTTTCCTTTTAAGCAGGTCCCCATTCACTGGTCATTAACAGGCAGATCAGGGAGGTGGGCAGTGTTGCTTCTATAGCTTTGACTGATCTAACTGCTGCTGCCTCACTTGACTGATGGCTATAGGTTGGGTTTGGAAATCCAGACAAGCAATAAAGAAAAACATTCAAACTACTATATCAAGCTCCACTCTCAAAGCCTAAATCCTACATGCAGTCTTTCATGCAGCCACGTGAAAGATTATTTGGCCGGACCGACTGACAACTCCACAGATTAGGTTAATTGTTGTCTGTTGCTGGAGTAAAAGACAAGTGCTACAAACATCAATGCCATGACACTTCAACATTAAAATTTAAGCAACGGCTTAATCTAAACAACAGAGTCGCAGCCATGTTGTTGTTACTGGAGTCACAGATAAACAAAGGCACGTTTTCCTCCCTCGAGTGCACTGAGAGACATATCAGTGGTCAGCACTGATCTAATCTAATTTATGGTATGCCAACTTGAGTCTGTCTGATAGCTTTTACATTTGTGCATATTTTATCTACCATTCTCAGAGTGGATTCTCCACCCTTTTTTTGTTGAATGCTTTACATTCACAGCACCAAAATATGTTCTTTGAGTGCAATTTGCCAGGCACATTTTGTAACCATTTATTTCCTGTGCAAACAAAACAAGTTTTAAGTTTGACTGACCAAGGGGGGAAGAATCAATTTGAATTAATGGATTTAGCCAGCTGTTAAGAGTTTGAATTCATTTAATTCTTAGGCAATGGGTAGAAAGAATTCAGTGA
Organism: Mola mola; assembly: GCA_001698575.1. NCBI lineage: Eukaryota > Metazoa > Chordata > Actinopteri > Tetraodontiformes > Molidae > Mola > Mola mola. Next base: position 15,361,559 of record KV751317.1, read on the forward strand.
AGCCTTGGCCGCACTGTCTTGCAGCAGTAGAAATATTGCTCCACCTAGTGGAAGCAACTGTTTCCATTGGGAAGCAGCATGACTTGATTTCCCAAATGCAGGACAACTGGGTTCTAAACCGGCACTTTCTGTGTCTTCCTTTTCTTTTCTTTTTTAAGTGTAAAGAGCGGCTGCTGTGTTTGCGCTTATCCAAGCTGCCCGTGCCTTGCAGAAGTGGTGCCAGAAAGAGATGGAATAATAAAAGCGGCGGGTGAAAGTGACTTGCGGGAGGTGTTGTAATTAAATGAGCACAGGACAGCCTCGCGCAGTCAGAGGGAGAGTTGACTGCGCACGGAGAGCGGTGCCCTACTTGCAGGCGCTTGTGTCTACCTGCGCGGAGCCCCTCCCCTCGGAGTTTGTGTTGCACTCGTTGCAGTAGGAGGGTCCATGTGCACACAATGACGTCGAGCTGACTTGAAGTCCGACCGACTGCTTCGTTTGTTTTTAATAGCCTACTCTTTTTTTTTTATGCGGGGCCCCTGAATCGGTAATCTGCGGAATTGCGGCCACAATGTGAGATCTCATCCGCTGCTGTCGTCCGTCCGTCCGCCCGCCGCCGCCGCCGCTCGTCCTGCCCGGAGTGGCCGCTCGCCGCTGAGGATTACTACTGATCGCAGGCAGGAGCTGCACTTCTCCGCCGCGTCTAGCTGTCAAACTGAAAACTATGTTTTGGGAAGAGGAGAGGGAGCACATTTGTTGATATTTAGTGACTTTGCTTCGCGTGTCTTTTTTCGTCCCGGGATTATTGCTGCCCAGCAACACGGCCACCTGACAACTCTGAATGTCGTAATTAAGGTAAGGACGGACGGGACTCGGTGTCGGACGGAGCGGGGTTTCATTTCGCGCTGGCTCCGGGGTGAGCGGAGTCGGACTTGCATCCGCGCTCCGTGTGGCGTGAGGAGAGGAATCCAGTAACTTTCACCCGGGACCGCTATCTATAATTTAAAAAAGTCGCCAAGAAGTTTATACGGGCTGCGCGCAAAAATAGCCACGATACTTTTTTACTGAGATTAATGATAGCTGCTGTGTTTATGTGCGCACCTGTCGAGAGGTGCCGAGAAACGACCAGTGATCTCAATTTCTCTCTGAGAAAAAAATAATTTCGCTAAAACGACTTTAACGTCAACAACAGAGCAAACTGTGTCTAAGTATTTATGCTGCGCAAACGCAAAATGGAGAGAGTTGCATATCCTACAGAGGCAGGACAACCATGGCAGGGGCTAAGAGGACAGCATTTTCAGAGCCGACATGTCTTTATTCCTCATGGTATATCTAAAGACAGCCACACAATGTGCACGAGGTAGTTGGCAGGCAGCTTCAATAACTTTAACTCAAATCGTGGCCACTTTGGAGCCCGACACAAAGTGCCTCATAGCATGAAAAATATATATTGAGATAACACTTAAAGCGGGTTACGTGTCGAGTTGTGCTACCGCCGGTGTTTTTAGTTGCTTCTTCCCATGACAGGGCTGCTTTGGCTCCAAAAGCAACATTTCAAGTTATGTCGCATCTATGTTGTGGCTTGAAGAGCAATAACTATTGAGTGACAGCTTTGCGGACCAATCAGCGAATGGCCTCTTAGAAGGGGCGGGGTCTTGTCTGGGCTGTCCAATAGGATCGCAGCAGAGGGGACTATAAACCAAAAGCCCAGAACACGTGACGTAGACGCATTAACCCGTGCTGTGAAGCTTTCCTCGAGTTGTCAGACTATATCTGGTAGTGCAGTGACAGAGCTTTATCTGTGTGAGAGGACGAGTGTTATACAGACATACTTTCGACTTTACAGATTCAACACGTTGTCAACGCAGTATAATTTAGTTCTATTTCTGTACCTTGGTATTCTTTCATCTGTGAGAAGTGTCTGTTAGTTGTCGATAAAATATTTATACATCTTCACACAGCCCATTTCCCTTTGTCCTCCCTTTATTCATTTTTTTTTTTTTTTTGCCTCATCGGTTTTTGTTCATTGAAGCAGAATTTAGTGCTTTAGCATCTGTCTATTGCCATATTTATACTGTATGGTGAGGATTCATTTGGAGTCAATATCCCAAAATATGAAATTTTGTCTCAAACGGGATTTTTAATCTCTGCCTAAAGTGAAAAATATTTAAAGGGGAATTTTGCCATGTTTTGTTGGACATTCACTCATTAGTCATTATGGTGAATGTAGTTGAACCACGACCGAATTCCTCAGTGCATGTAAGAAAATAGCAGCAGCTGGTTGCAGGTTGGCCGATATTGGCCAGTCACGGATATATCAGCATCGGCATATATGTTAAATACACATATATGCTGCTATTTAAGCACGTTTGTCACACAAAGTCTGGATTGTTTGACAATTGTGAACGCTTTCTTAGCCCTGCCAGGGTTGGAAGAGGTGTACTTTGGCACAGTACGGTTGCTCAAGCACGGGTGTAAGCACGCGTACGGAACACGGACATGAAAATGTAAGTGAATGCCTCCCTCATCTCCTTCTTTCTCTGCAAACATCAATCATGTCGTTGCATAATCGATAAAGCTGCGAATTTGAGTGTGCTGGATCCGAAACAAAAAGCCTCTAAATGAACCACAAATCAAGTAAAGTTGTGGTCATGTTCTCTCTATGTGATGACATATTTACAAGTAGTAACTGTGTTCAGGCACTGTTGCATTTAGAGCAGTGTGAGTGCAGGCCAAAGGGGGGAGTGGGGTGGGGGTGCTTAGGCATGGCACGGAACAACTGGGCCAGGTATGAATGCACCCTAAGAGTTCATTGTTAATCTGTTGTCATTTTTCTGTTGTGTCTAAACCTCCAACTGTTAGATTGCAGTTTTATACCCAATTCTAGCTTCAGATATTTTGCTCAAACCCAGAACTTAACCCTATAAGTATAATGCTTTTCTTACATTATTATCATATATCACGTTGTTTCTAAATTAAACCCCTATATTGCAATAACAATTGTATTGCTGCACTCTTACAATATACATCCATTTTACCACAAGTGTCTACGTGTACCAGGATGCATTGAACATGCTCTCATTACCATGTCACGGAAAGGTTGTATTAGGATGAATTACGATATTACCAAGCAAAGAATTTCATAAATTTGACCGTTTCGTTATCACATGTAGCTAAAGGTTTACATTCAGGGAATGTATGATGTAGGTGCATCCTCAGCCTCTCTCCACTGCATTTGTTCCACTATATACTCTGGCTTGAATAAATCTAGCTGAATATCTGAGTCAGCCTCAACATCTTAAAATGCATTCCCTTCCATAACATCCTCTGCACTCATATTTTGGATTGGCATTTAACCTCTTGAAAACATAGCCACTTTGCATTAAAAGAAAGCAAAGCTCTCTTGGTCAATATGACATGCACTGAAGCCTGCGTTCCTTAATTTACTATCAGCTCTCATCAGACATCCACATCCACAAGATGTCCCAAGATTTCCTTCAATACGCTCAACTATCTTCATTAAACCATTCCTTGTTTGGAGGTGGACTATAATAAAAAGTACAATGATTGCATGCACAAAATGACCACAAGACATAGCATGCGGGGCGCTGAGTATGGAAATCAACAACAGGAAAATGTTGGTAGTAAACATGGAGGCCACAGATGTGAGCGTTTGGAATGTCATCAATAAATTATTGTGCAGTGGAAGCAGGCAAACGTGTCAGCATATGATGAGGAGAGGAATGAAGAGAAAGAGCGCTAAAAGTTTAACTATGACTTTATGTGGAGCAATTGTTGCAACTGGTTGCCCGGTGACCCCTGCTCGCCCCTCCCGTCATTGCATAATTGTGAAGAATGTCAATCGAGAGTGATGTAAAAGTCACTTTGAAATTTAATATGAGTCACACGGCTGTTTAGACTGAGGTTGCATTTAAAAAAAAAAGAATAGAGCTGTCTCAGATTTAGAGACACAGAAACTTGCCCAAATCATATTTGAAAAGATTGGATTCCATGTCATTTGTGCTGTTCACACTGTCATGAAACAATCAAATCAGTGGGTCACATGGGGTGGGGGGAGTCCGATTCAGGCCACTTGAGCTCACTGGTCAAATACTATCAGCATTTCTTATTGTTTACTTTTTTGTCTTTTTTTTTAATTTCCAGGTGAATCAATGAGCCAGCAATGGAGACCAAAAGATACCAAAGTTTCTTTGATGGAAGTGATACAGAGAACAGATGGTCACAGGTCCCCAGCACAGTGGAGCACAGCTGCAGTACAGAAGATTCCAGTCTGACCAGCAGTGATATCCTGATGGACATTGTCAATGTTAGCTGTCCTGCTGGAAGCCCTGCCATTGACTGCAAAGACAACAATACAAAAAAGCAGGAGCAGCAAATGCTTCGACTCAACCAGAACCAGTCATTTCTTCTCCCACACTTCAATAACTCCCTCCATGGTCATAAGCAGGAAGTGGACTCCAAGGAGCTTTCCAAGACTGTTGCTGAATCAATGGGGCTGTATATGAATGCTGCCAGGGAGGCAGACTATGCCTTTAGCCAGCAAGGGGGCAGTGGCAGCCCTGGCAAGATGTATCCAGTATGTGGTCGCTCCTTAGAGGAGACCCGAAGTGGTTCCAAAAAGAGCACCAAGTTAAAGCCGTTTGGTTTCCAGCAGTCCAGCACCACACCCAGAGAATGCACAGCTGGGACTGCAGTAAGCTCAGCTTCAATGCTGGTTTCATCCCTCTCCTGCAGTCCCCAGAACTCCAGCTCCATCTCTAGCCCTGGGGGCAGTAACAATATGGTGTCGTCAACCACCAGTCCTCCTGCATGCTTTGGACCAGTATGCTCATCTGTCAGTAGTCCTGTCAGCCAGACCTCGTGTGCCACTAATCTGGCTAACATCAAGCGCAGGAACTCAGCCACATGTAGCCCTGTAGAGTCCAGCACAGTGGGCTCACCACCACTCACCAGCCCGCTCAATGTCATGAGGTCCCCCATGTCCAGCCCCCAGAGTATGAGCAGCGTGAGATCGCCTCCGTCCTGCAGCACTACCTTTAACATGAGGTCATCCGTCTCGAGCCCCACAGGTGGCAGCTGCACCAGCACTGGCAACAACTGCAACACAGTGAGGCCCTCCATCTCTAGTCCAGCCATAGGGGGCACCGTGGCATCCAACAGCCCACAGAACCCTTCTTTGTGTGGGTTTCCTGTGTCCAGTCCTGCTGGTGGACTGGGTTTAGTTCAGAATGACACAAACAGCCCAGAATCAGCAGGTCTGAGCAGAGACACGGACTTCAAAAACTTTGAATTCCCCAAAGTAGAGATGATAGATGGGGAGGTGTTCAACGTTGGCCTAGACCATATGGGCATGGTGAAGTACATTAAGAATGAACCGGGGACTGACTTTAGGAGCATGTGTTTAGAAAGCTCCAAATGTAACACCAGTAGCACACCTTTTCTCACACAGATTAAGAGTGAGCCAAACAAAAATGAGGGATGTATGAACCCACACCCCTTTAGTGAGCAGTCACCATCTCTTGGTCTATTTCCTGCATCTGAGACCACCTATTTGTCCCTGAGGAACAACATTGATGAGTACAGTCTTTCTGGTATCTTAGGCACCCCTGTCTCCTCTATGAATGGGAACTATGAGTCTGATGTGTTCTCCAACAATATCCTGTCGAAAGGGGTTAAACAGGAGTCCACTGATGGCAGCTATTACCAAGAGAATAACAGCATGCCTACTTCGGCCATTGTAGGAGTTAATTCCGGTGGACATTCATTCCATTACCAGATTGGAGCGCAAGGAACAATGTCTTTCACGCGGCACAATGTGAGGGACCAGTCTAACCCGTTGTTGAGTCTAATTGCACCTGTAACAGCACTAATGGAGTCATGGAAATCTCGGCCTGGCATGTCGCAGGTGTCAATGACAGCCAGAGGTGAGGGATACCCAGGTCAGAACTGCATCACAGACAGGTAAGGATAATGAAGGCATCTCTGTGTAGTAGCTTTCAGCATATTATGATTTAAAATCATTGCCTGAATTGGATACACATTCTGGTTTATCTTTACAAAGAGATTTAATTTTTCCTGAATAATGCTTTCTTCAGCATTCCACTACCAAAGCATATCTTTTTAGAGGATCAGATTAAAGGAGGGTCAGCTTTTTACAGTGAGACTCATTTCACAAGGGATTTAGGGCGTTTGCTTTGAAGAGTGCAAAAATAATAGCAAGATCAGGGCTTGGGAAAGGCAGCGGGATGCTGGCTGGGGGAACAGGAATTGAAGTACGGGGTCCAGGTCATTTTTAGAGTATCATGTGATCACGCCATCATCTCTGCTCACACAGCTTTGTCTTCTACTGTAACACAGGGCCAAAGTTTACCTTTTAATCAAAGTCCTGTGCATACATAAAAACCACAAAAGTTATTGGTGTGTTATCACAAGATCCAGCTAAGACCTTGAGTAATGCAAATACCTGTTTTTATGGGCCTTATGCCATTGGCAGCATCATAAATTATGAATGATTGATCTCAATCCTTTGTTGCCAAACTCATGAAATAAACAGTGGCTTTTGTGAGGGTGGGGGGGTGAAAACAAAACAAACAAAAACGCCAAAGGAAAAAATCTATAATAACCGCCCCTCCGGCAAAGTGTAACTTTGACACAGTTGTTTAGCTTCTAGTGTATTCTGGTGTCCCAGTTGCACTGAAAGCTGAAGGAAGGAAATGAAACACGATGAACACAATTAACTACAGTGAATATCAAAGCCACAAAGATAATGAAACAGATGATCACATTGTAAAAAAATACAGAGGTTTGTGGTCTTGTAATGTGAGTTTGATATGGATTTTGGGTTTTTTAATTACATAGATTGTTTGCTGGCATTCTTACAAAATATGTTGTTATCTATTTATGCATCTGATGTTATAGATCCACTCTTTATGAGCAGGTGCAAGGAAGCACTAAAAAAGATCATAAAAAACGTCCTGTTTACTTGGCGTGGCTTAACAGTCAAGTGCTTGCTGCAAGAGAAGTAGAGTATTTGGTGTTTCAGCTGCATGCTGGGATGCTGCCCTGCTGCATTTGGCTATTACCTCACCATGACAGTTCCACAGCTGACTTTGGACAGTGATGTTGCACAGGATCTCAAATTGGATCCTACTGCATTTAAGTTTTTATTTTAATGTAGATTGTAAGAGGATTTGGTTAACAGTCTTGCATTTACTGGTATGTAGTGCCTTTAAAGTCTTTCATCCATTGATTCACACACAGGCAACAGAGACTACCGATCAGACCACCTGCTTGTTAGGGTCCATAACCAGTAGCACCTGAATTCACACACCGCGGCTATACCTTTGGGGGCAATTTGGGGTTCAGTATCTCTCCAAAGACGCTTTCACACTGTATTGGTTATGACCACATCACCAATCCTCCAATCAGAGGAGAACTCAATCTACTTACCAAGCAACGGTCTGTTTGTAGTTCGAAGAAGGCAAGTGGGGAAAAGTAATTTTTATTAGTGTCATGACTGAACGTAAATCATCAACTTTATTAAGCAAGATGCATTTTGTTGTCAACTTTTCCTGTAAGATGTGATACCTCAATATAATATAAAATTATGCAGATAACCAGATTAATTCCTAAATTGTTTCCCTAATTTATGGCACATGAAACTGTAATATATTTGTTCTCCTTGTGATCTTTTCATATTTCCTGTGGCAACCATGTCTACAAAGCATGATGTGTGTCTGTATTACACCAATTATCATGGTGTCAGTATGTCTTCACTGTTTGATGTTTCGATTTAGCTTTATAAGTATAGTACACAATCAACTAGAGAACAGATACTCCATCTGTGTGTGTGCTTGTGAGCCATAACAAACAAGCCTTGCAGCTCTGAGGAGACTGATACAGCCCTGTTACCCTGGAGGAGACCCATATGGCAGGAGCCAAAGTGATGTTGACGGGATCACTGCCACCTTGGCCCTAATGAGATCCAGCTTAGCCCTAATGTCAGGCAGGATGACAGTAAGAGGTGGGCCACATTGCAGCCAGCCAGCGAGGCAGGAACAATAACACACATATACATATATACATACAATTAATGCAGGCACAAAAACATGCACACACAGTAAAGGCTACATGTATGAATGCATTTTTCAGACCCTGCTGCCTACTTTCTGTGTTTTCTTACAGCAGTAGGATTGTATTGATTGAGCTATACTTAGACATAAACATGGGGCTTATTGTATCCTGCACTGCAGAAAAGCTGTGGTGCTGTTCAGCTCTGGACTGTCTACATGGTATCCAGGCCCAATATTTCATAGGCAAAAATATTACATAACCATTAAAAAGCACAACTAAAA
>KV751317.1:15369997-15386517 GCA_001698575.1 Mola mola
CCCTCCAAAAAACAAAAAACATTTTAACTATGATTCACAAATAAAGAGGAAAAAAAATAGATGTCCTAATTAGAACTGTATTTTTGTGATTCTTGATGGGCAGAAAGGAGCATTGTACATGAATGGAGATGTAGATGCAATAATTTCATGTTTCTTTGTGAAACAGAATAGTGCACTGGATTATGTTTGCTCCCTTCCCAAATCTCTTTTTACTGTATTAAGGCCATTTTTGTGTTGGTTTCCACAGTTATATTTCATGAAATACAATTATTCTAAAACCTTTCAGCCCTGTGGCCTAATAATTTCATAATCTAATAAATGATATAGACTAAAAAATAGAAGCCAATATTGTATTTTTATAGTTTAGTGTAGCTCTCATTAAAATGTTTAGCCTTTCCTACAGCTGAGGGAGAAACGGCAGCGCAGAATAGGCTGACATTTTGCTTGCATCCAGTTACTGTGTGGATTACCTGTTGCAAGGAAGTACCAGATGCAAGCAGGGACAATGCTGTGCACCAGACTCTGGCCAACTCTTAATGTTCTGCGGAGGGATGAAAAGGCATACTCCTGAGAGCACACTAATAAGGCTTTAATTGTATGTTCCTCCGCTAAATTAATGGATGGAAATTATTTGATTAATGCAGACACTGCTGGATACTAATATCCAATTAAATCCCTACGCCAGGCATGCACAGGGGCTCCCAGTGCATTATGGGTCCCTGACAATAAAGCACACAACTGCTTGTTTGGGTTGCGAAAAGGATGTTACAGGTGAAAAGGTTTGGGATTGGCTGTGGTTCTTGGATCTACACACAGCAGCTGTAACAGCTGGGCAAAGATGACTTATGATGCGTGCAAGTATTTATACTGTGAGTACTAATGTGCCATCTTTCAAGTAAATTCTATAGAAAGTATAATCAAATGACAAGTAGGATACAAATACAAATCTCCAGTAAAACAAAACAAGGGACACAGTGTGGTGTCATGGGAGTTGTTTTTTTAATAGTTAAACAACCGCCACTGCCAAAGAAAATCTGTCGAATGCAATGTAGCAATGGACTACAAGATTATTACATTTTAAGCTTTGTTCACATGTTTGTGGACTTCCTTCATCACCTTCCAGCTCTCTCCCAGATTTTTAGGTAAAATGGTAAATGGACTTGCCTTTGGACTCCACTGACACCTTTACAACGCTTGTCACATTCAGCTGTTTGCAGGAAACTAGCATCTAAACTGCCATCTGCTCATGAGGAGCGGTGGCCATTCACACAGACTGTACACTCACACTGTGAAGGCTATGCCTTAGGGAGTAATTTGGGGTTCAGTATCTTGCCAGGGACACTTGAACATGTTGACTGCAGGGTACGGAGATCGAAAAACCTATGCGCGCAGTGATTGATTGCACTACCTCTGCAGCAACGGCTGCCCCAACAGGCGCCAAATTAAACACACCATTACATAAAGTTGAATTTTTGCTGGAAGCTTTTTGGATAATGTAAGTACACAATTAAAATAAAATGATGAATCCTGTAGTTTTTTAGACATTTAAAAGCTGAAATGTTCTATTTCATACATTTAACTGTGCCAAATTTCATGTATATGCTTTGACATTCACAGGCTTCTAGTTTTTATAGGCTCCTATTGTCACTCTGTTTCTGTTACTTACGTAATTCAATAAAATCTAATGAATGTCAGTTAGCTTTAGAAAAAAACAACCTTTACATTAACGTTTTGAGTTTATAGAAAGCAGTCATGTAAAAACCTCTTTAGTAGGATCTAAACTTAATAGGATGATGCTTCTGCAAAAGAGTGTGTGCAAAATCAATTTCTCATGTAACTGAATGTATGTGACTACCAGCATGTACTTTCACAAGAATAATTTTGCACAGAAGACTAGAATTTTGTGGTATTTATGAATAAAGTGGGTTCAACCAGTTGAGGGTTAAAGTAGTCATGTGCTCAACATACGGTACATTCCTCCAATTCTCACTGAAGGACTGTAACTTCATTTCAAAGGGAGAGCTGGATACGTCATTTATGTGTATCAAAAGGCGATTTCTGATTATCTAGGATGTGTGCTGTTTTGAGAAGACATGGGCTGAAAATGCCATGTGTCAATGTCATTGAATTGATAGCCAACTGAAGAATGCTGGGAATAGCTGATCACAGCTACAGCTCTTTACAATAAATGATTTCATGAGCACACAGTGATTTTTGCAGAGGAGCTCTTTGACAATTCAGAATGAGTGCTGAAGATTAGCTATTGCCCCAAAATGATCTCAATGATCTAAAAGAAATAAAATATCTAAACAAAAAAGTAAATGAAAATACATGAATGAAAAAAATATTAATACACCAAAGACACAAGAGTCCAGTTCCTTTTTATCTTCTGGGCAGCCGATCACTCGCTGGTGTGGGTGGCTTGGACGCTGTGCAGGAGTGAAGCTGTGCTAGTAGAACAAGATGTTGAAATTCTACTGCCTGTTTTCATTAAAATAGAAAACAAATCCCTATATTTTATTGTTTTTAAAGGTAATTAAATTGAATTTTGGAATTTTTTCAGGTAACTGGTGAAATGAGTGATGCATTAAGCAAAGAGCTAGTAAGCCAGTTTAGACTGTGCAAAGATTTGCATTTGTTCTCGATCACTTGCTAGTACACATACACTCCCTGCCAAGAGAATAAGCTGAATGCAATCACGCAATTACCTCTCCTTCATCGCTTCAATTTAATGAAACGGAAACTGGATTGGTATTTGCTGCTGCATGCTGAGTAGACTGATGCCTGATGGAGGCCAGTTTGACAACAGGGATTCTACTACCAAGTTGGTTTTTGTGGCAGGTTTGTCTCCCTGCAACCAGATTCCGGAGCTGATCCCAAGTTAGCGGCATCGCTAAAGGCGTAGTGGTAACTGGCCATTAGGAAACCAGCTTTTTACTGTATTGTTTATCATCATCTAGCAGCAGGTTTGTCTTCGCCCGGCCGTATTCACTGGCTCCTGAGCTTTGTGCTTAGTTTGTAGTTTACTTTGACAAGAGGGATTTTCCGTAAAATGTACAGTCCGGTAAGCTGTCATTTCACTAGGGGAACATAAATGATTGCATTTTTATATTAAGTGTTGCTGTAGAGATTGCGAGAACTGGAGCTGCAACAATTAGTCAATTAATTGATCGAAAGAAAAGTAATTGACAACTAATCAAAAAACCATTTCAGTCTTTCGATTATTGTGACATAATCACCTGATTAATCAATGACTGAAATAATCGTTAGTTGCAGCTCTGGTTAGAACCAAACCGAGTGTAAGAATACACCTCAGCTATTGAGGTCATAAATTACATTTCAGTATTTTTGTACAATCTTTGACAAATATTATCATATCGTACTGCCCTGAGCCAGTGACCATCTTTTAGTACATTATGTTTTCAGGTTGAATGTCTACCAGTCCCGCTCTTGTGAACGTGATATCGTAGGAACCTCTTGAGGGAATTTCTTCAAATTTGTCAAAAACATCCCTGTAACCTAAGGGTGATGGATGGATTTCATAGTTTTGGTTGAAGTTCAAGGCCATTGTCATCCATTAAGCACATTTTCAGTCATGAACCACAGGTTCATGAGCGAATTATGTCACCATTTCAAACAAACAAACAAATTTACAGATTTTGCTGAGCCGGAGCTTGAGGTGATTATAGTCGCACCATAAGACAACACTCTTCATCAGTCACTATACATAGACGTATATGTAATAAATAAGTCTGGACAGACATGGAGAGAAATTGCAGCGTGTTTGGTGAAATTCAAACTATAGAACGAAAATAAGGTGTAAATAGATAATTTTTTTTGATACTTTAAAAAAGATGATTAGTGATTGGATATTTTCCTAAAAGACCTGTTAAATACTTTTCTGTCAAATGCTCAAAAATATCGCTTGTGTTTGCAGCTGCTTTCTATCTCATGGTAGCCAGTTGTCTTCTTAAAACCCCCATGTTTTCAAACAAGCAACATAACCAAGCTGGCGATCTGATCTACACATCCAACAATGTTATCTTAATAGGAACAACCATAGGGGTAGATCGAATGCTGGCTTTGTTTTCCAGCTTTATGAATTAGTGTTTTTTACCTAGTGCTACTAGAGTGTAGGAGTAGATGCCCACAGTGGCTGTAAGCTTTTGAAAAGAACCCAGATGATACTATGTGGAACAATGATTGAATGCGTTTTGTTGTCTTTTCTACAGAAAAGAAACCAGGTTAAAAGTCCCCAATCTCCCTCTCCCACGCAGAGCCACAAGCACGTACACACACACACACACACACACAAGCAATCAACACAGCCGCCTGTAACAACAACAGCAGCACACACACACTCTAGGCCAGACTTGACACCCCAATATAAGTGCAGTTACTCCCGGCCAGGGCTTCTGGGATTTGAATGCTTGTCTTGTCCTTATTTGAACTTTTCCTCAAACGCAGTGACAGAGGGCCAGATGTCTGCTGGACCAGTCCTCCTGTATTTGGAAGATTTAATCTCGATCTCGCCACTGACATTCCCTTTCTGTTGTTGACCTCATTACCAAACTACATAAATTCCACATGGCGGAAATTGAATGCCCGCGTTGCAACGATGGATTGTCTACACTTGTGTTTGATAATACGCAACCCCATTTTTACAGTGTGTCTCTGTGCAGAATCCTTGAATGGTAGTACTTGGTACACCTCTGAGGGCAACAAGTGGTGTTAAAGGTTTCCTATACAGAGATCGCATAATTCATGAGCCTGGTAGGTTCTGTGAGGAGGAAAACCTGAATGAAATGCACCATCATCTGAAATGTTAGAGCAAAATACTGGCAACAGGAATGTGGAGGGACTATAAAAGGAGATATATTCACATTAAATCACAAATTACAAAGATTAACTGGTCATAAGAGCCTTCCACTAATGCCATAAATAAAAGAATTGTTTGTTAAGCTAAATGGAGGCAGATGTCTAATTCACCAGTTGGAGGCAATTCATTCAGAGCTATAAAAAGCAATGAGATCTATATTTCATTTTTGGTGAAGAGGATGCAGAGGGAGCCCATCTCGACTCAGCGTTATTATTGTCTTTGTCTTGTATGCTGATATACTCAAGTGAGCAAACAAGTCATGTTTTTATCATTCATGTTTAATTAGAGTTTGCCCACATATTATACGCCAAAATGCTTTCATTTAAACCTGATGTTTGTTCTGTCATTTCCTCCGCGGAAAGGATACCATAAAGGAAGAAGCTTCAAAAAATGTTAATTGTTCAGCTTGAAAGGTTTACCAAAGTAGGTCATGCACAGTTGGCTCAAATAAAGTGAAGTGCGTGCATGTGTGTCTGTCTGTGCATGTGTGCAGGGGGGGATTTACATAACACTTAAGTTCTCTCAAAAACACACAAATAGGCATGCACAGACACACACACAAACAAGACAGCAGAACCCGTACTCGAGTGTTGCAGCGGACTTCCTTAAAACATTAATAGCATTTAAATAACGTTATTACACAGAGTTAACCATGAGTAATATGTGTTAGATGAATGATAAAACCAAGAACTGAGAGTGAAACTCTCTGTTTCTACATAACGAAACCTGCCACCAGCAATTTCAATTAATTTATTGGTTCTTGAATTTGTTACATATATTCTTTTCTGTCTAAATTCTTTTACTGAGGTAACATTTTAAATGAATGTCGCAACTAAATTCTTCCATTAGTTCATAGATGTTGTTATTATTATGTAAGCTATTTTGATATAATTTGAATTGCTATTGAATTCAATAGCATGTGTAAAACATTTTGTGTCACGCCCATTGGATATAACAAATAAAAAAATGTACTATACTGTGTATCACATGTCACCTTATCAACTGCTTTCAGGACAAAGAAAGCATAAGAATTTGTTTCGGTTCATATTCAAACATGAATTTTCATACATGTATTAGCCTTTGATTTGTATAATTGATTTGACCGTTTTGGTGGTGACCTAGAAAAACACACATACGAGCCGTCTCCTGCCAAGCTGTGGTGTTAAAAACTCTAATTGATGTCCTTTATTTAATTTATTGGAAACCTTTGAAATTCTAGGTCAGGTGTCCACGTTGTACAGCATCTCTGGGTAATTCCAGGCACACAAATCTTGTTTGTACACTGGCATGACACAAACAGCCTTTTAAAAACAGATGCTTTATGATTCTGATATTATTTGAGGGATCGTTTTTTGCCTGATGCTGTAAAAGCATAAAGCATTTTGATAGGAAGTGGAGTTTGGCTGCAGTAGAAGTCTAGAATTAATGGGTTACTAATTAGTGAACTCTCAAATTATGCACACATAAAAACACGCACACACTCGCATAAACCTGTGTCATTTATACAAACATTTTGGTTTTGCAGTGTCCTATCTCAGAATTCTGCTTTGAACAGAGAACAACATTTTTTTCTACTTACAAACCTCAACACAGTTTTTGTGGCTGCAATGTGTCAGATCATAAAACACTTTACAGTTGCCAAAGCTAATAATATCAGGCAATGTGTGGTTGAATTTTAAAATGACCAAATTGATATGATTTTATTCGGGTAAAGTTTAGTGTGGCCATTTGGGAACCAAATTGAACCTTTCATTTTTATTATTTAAAACATGCTAATATGTAAAGTATTACAAAAAGTGCTGTATCTGCACTATAAAGGATACATGTCAAACAATGCCCAGCTGTAGAGAGACCAAATAAACGTTCTTTTTTCTGCTATGTGGGGATAATGGCACGGAATCACGATTTCAGGGGCTCGTTTAGAAAGGTCGTGACGTCGCACCTATTATTATTTCATTCTAATGAGTGTTAGACAGACAGAGCTGGCCGCGGCTTTCGAAATAGGCAGATCTGGCCATTATCTCCACGACTGTTTACTGCACTGTACCTGGCACAAGCTAACATTCCCCCGTTCAGAGTCTGCTTTTTGGACTACAGCTGTCTGTTTGCCTCTGCTCTGAGAGAGAGAGAGAGTCAGTCTGGGGCCTTTCCGAGTGTCAAGCAAGACCGATCTCCTTTATTTGCAATGTTGCTCAGCCGCTGCACCTTGAAGAAAATGCAGCACGTTCACACGTCATTGTAGTGTAACACTTAACTGAAGGAGTTAATAGTCTTAAAATTAACCAGACGCGATAAGGGAAGTACAGACAGAGTGTGTCATGTTATAGAAAATTCAACTTTATCCTCTTTGATTCAAAGATCAGAGAGTTTAAGTACCCAGAGTATTGAGATCAAAGGTCAACAGGGTCACGTTAGCAGCTGCTAACATGGAGTCGAGGCGCAGGTGGACTTAACAGGCTATGTACACAATCTGATAAAGTTGCATCTAATGGTATGGATCCATTTATCATGTCTTAGCAAGAAAACAAAGATGATAGGAACACAATGCAGGAATATTTTTTTAAAAAGGCTAATTAAAATGATACTCAGAACATTTGGTGAATAGACAAATATATTAGTATTGTTGCCGGTTGATTCAGGCAACTTTTATTTTTACAAACTCAGTGCTTACCAGCTGCAGACATTTGTTCAGCAAGCTCCCCCAGTAGTATAAAGCCAGCAATGACATGGAGAGGTAGTGGGGAAAGATGCTGTGGAGGAGAGCCAGAATATTTTCACATAAAATGCTGTAATTTAAAGATTATTAAATTATCTCAGGCATCTTAGATGGGTTCCGATATCCTTTCCCACTGACTCTGGGGGCGGGAAACATGAGATTGCAGTTGTTGCTGCTCTTCTTCGCTGATGCCAACGGACGTCAGTGGTCTTCCACAATCCCTTTTCCTAATCGGTTAATCAGCGATTTAACGATTTTGGGTTGTCAATGTAGACTATTTTTTGCCGTTCCATTATTTGCATAACGTGCCATTTTAGAACAGGTCTTTGCTGCGTGTATGTAGAGTATAGAGAAAACACTTTTATTGTCCTTTGCTGCTGTTGTAAAACACGTGGTTCTGAACGTTATTTCTTTGCGTCCTGAGACGAGAGGCAACCTACTGTAGTGTGTTTCTTCAGCGTTTGTGGCGGAGGAGGATGTTATCCTGCTGGTTGTGAATGTAGCTGACAGGCCTTAAGTTCTTCCTTCATTCCAGCATGATTACACCCACTCACTCCATTGCCAGCGTTATGTGTGTCTTGTGGTATTTCAGGCTCATGAGCAGAGGACGTTTCTTATTCAGGTGCGGTTCTCATTCCTACAGGTTTCAGAAAAGCCTGTTTGGCAGGTTGAATGGATGAGTTTATTGTCTAATTGGGACGAGTTTGATAGCGTCACAAAACTATATAACTAATGACAGCAACAGTTTATTGTACATACAGACTCTGCACTTCCCCATAACTTTAGGGAGGGTTTTAGCAGCTTTCAACTTGTCTGGATTTAAGTCTTAAGGTTTTTTTGCTCTGGATTAGCTAATTGAAAGCCACTATACCGCCCAACACCTAACAGCAGACAAGTTCACGACCTGCTGGTGTAGAAAGAGTAGCATATGTTCTTGTTGGGCTTGAATTTGTCATGACCAGAAACACGACTCAAATGAATGCATATATGACATAACTTCATGTCAGTACATCACTAAGTGATCAACTACGCGTCACTTTTTCTTTTTCTAGTCTAAGCCCTGGCATTATGATTTGGATCCTTCTTCTGTGGGACGTTCAATTAGAGTCTCCCAGCTGTGAACAACGCTGCACGATCATTTGATGCAGTTTGAATTAAGAACTAAACATGGGGGGATTTCTCCTCAGTGATCACACTGTCGAGGTGCCGATAGCTGGTCCGGCGGTAAATGATTATACTGGAGAGAGAGAGAGAGAGAGTTGTGTTGTTAAAAAAAAATAGGACACTCGGTGTGTGTATGTGTACTGTACATGTATGTGTATTTGCTTCAGACAGGGAGAGATAGAGAGAGAGGAGCAAATACCATACCATGGAAAAAGTATTGGTACTTTTGCACTCAGCAGTATTCTGGGCATGTTTTGACAGTGGTTAAGATTAATTTTATTTATTTACACTAGAAGGATTAGCCTAATTCAAAAAATGCCTGGGAAGTTGTTTTTTGTGTTAAGGCTACTTGAAATCAATAAAAGACAAGACTTAAACAAAACAGCCAAAAATTAACACAATGTGTCAAATTTTCTGACAATGTTAATAAACATAGTGGAAATTGAATTCATAAATCTTGATTGAAGGAATGTGGTCAAAGACTAGCTGCTACAAGTGGAAACTGTGTGTAGAATATTTATCATGAAAACATATTTTTTGGTACGTGACAATGACATAGTTCTTTCAGTTGTTGAATGGGAGACGTGTGTTCATCGACAGTTTTGTCCATGCTGTGCTGATTTTCACTTCCAATCAGAAATTGGTAACAAATGTTTTTTGTTTTTTTTCCAAGTTTATTCCACATGACCTACTCTTTCATTCAGTTGTCACAACATTTCTGATAGTTGTATACAACAGGGGAAACCTCACCAGCCAACTCATTTGCTGTTTTCTTTTTGACGTGTTTAACTTGCTCTCACTTAATGGTGATTCATTACAAACGTCTGTCCTGACAAGCGTAGGAAAATTCCACAGTTATTGCTCACGTTATATTGCGTTTCACTTGCGGCTTTTAATTAAAAAGGTTACAATTCTTGTGTATTACTCAAACAGTTTACCTCTTCAGTCTTGTCCCATGAAAAAAAAAAAGGGCGTGCATGGCCAAAACGTCTTCTGCGGGAACACGAATGTGGGTGAACCACGCCCAAGAAGGTCATGATACATTCCATTTTTGAAATTTCTATATGAGTGGCAGTTAAAAAGCTGAGGCACTGCGCAGTCCCTCCTCCTTTGTGATTAATGGTGTTGAAAATGAGGTCACTTTGTATGCGTTGACTCGATTGGAGATGCGCTGGCCTCAACAGGCTAGCCTGAAGCTGCAGCTACTGCTGTATGCACGGTTTAAACTCGGCATGAAAGAGATTCTGTGAAGACTGATGGTACAAGCACTTAACTTTAAAAAAAAAAAAAAAAAGAACAACAAACAAACAAAAAACCCTTAATACATTAGGATTCCGTTATTCACATTAAAACCGACTAAAAAAATCTCATTAACTTTACCTTGTAGCGTCTTATCTCTGATTTAGCTGCATCTCAATAAACTTTTCTGCGCAACTCTGCAGGGAGTGCCAGCATGCCAAGTATTTCAGTGTGCTGGTTGTGTCGGGCTTATAGTCCCCCTGCTCACGTCTGACAGTGCTACAGCAGGCTGACGATTTAGATCTGCATTTGTCTACTGCCTTCTCGCTGCTGGTCAGACAGAATACCACATCCATACAACAAACGGAAAGATTCGGGCCCTTCTTCTCTGTCTCGTTGTGGCATTTAACTAACATCTGTGGACTGCATGATTTAGTTATTCCCTCTCAGTGGTCTCCCTTTGGTTTCGGTCCCCTTGTGGTTTCCTTTAGGGTGTACGCACAGACACAAACAGCAATGCATACATGAGCAAACACAGCTGTTTAGTGGAAATGTGGATATTTCAGATGTCTTGTCAGTTTTGTAGTATTCTGTGGGAAAATGTATGTATTGTTTGACCAAACATTTTAAAATGTTTTATTGTTGGTCTGCCTCTGATAATTATGTCCGTGTATACAGGATTAACAACCACATAGATTTGTAGCACAATGACAAATCCATTGTTTTGTGTCCTTAAGAATGATCTGCAAGACTTATATCAGCACAAAACATGGAGATTCACTTGTGGACCCTGATGTTAAACCCACAACTTACACTCCTGCTGGACGGAGGGCTCAAAGCTCCCTCGAGCACTGTGAATGCATGACAACGGATTTCTTTTTTTAGCTGGCTTCAATCTATTTTGAGAGATGGGTAATGATACAGGACAGACACTGAAGGACATTCAAACTTGTCAACTCCTCTTTCATCACACCTGATTGGTCAGAGGAAAGATGGCATCGATGAAAGGTTGTGGTGACTCTGATTAAAAGAGAACATATTCCTATAATCCACCGACAGAACAGGTTACTTTCTACTCGCGGTCTATAGATGGATCGGGTCATTGATCCAATCTGTCCTCATAGAGGTGAGCTTGTGCTGCCTCCAGCAGCTGTTAACCCAACAGTGTATTAAAATCACATTAAGCTTTTGTACATAAAGGAGTGTGCCAAGCACGGGGTTACATCATGTGCACGTGTGTCAACACACCTCTATAATTCACTTCTTGGAGAAATAAATACAGACAGCTTTAGTGTCCGGGATGTGTTTACAAGAACATCTATGTAACCCAAGTAATACATTTAATGCCAAATCATTTATTGAGCGCAATTCTTTCTGTTTCATGTCTCATAGATCAAGTTAGGCCAGTCAGTTAATGTGCTTGAAACTAGGACTGGGTAAAAAAAAAAAAATTGATTCATTCAGGCATTGCTTTACAGTTTTTTTTGTTTTTTTTCCCAATTCAATATTGATTCAGAACATCCAGGTGAAAATTCAACAAAAATGTTGGACGTAAGGTATAGCAGCAGTTTGCAGGCATGTATCAAATCAATTTTATGTGTAAAATAAAATAAAATAAATTCAAATTAACCTCAGAATTAAGACGAGAGGCAGAGAGTGATACGTAGAGAGATGGACAGAGAGGTAAAATAAGCACAAAGTGAAGAAAAGAGCATTTATAAATAACTTTTGAATTTATTCTATATAGTTTATTGCAGTTGCTAATGTCAGAGCAGAAAGTAAGATATGAGCATAATTAATCCCCACAAATCAACACCTCCTTTATCACCCCCATTTTAATTATGGAAAAATTAGTTTCTCTTTCAACGGATGTTCACGCTGTTTATAATGAGAGCATTATGTTTTAAAAGATGACATCTGTGACATCTAAATGAGTGCAGTTGCCTTAACGAGATAAAGGCCAGTTAAAACTATCTGGATCAACCATTGCGTTGTTTTTCAAGTACAGCTATTGCTGATATAAAAAGCGTGACGGTAGCAATACAGTATGCTGTTTATTTTACACAGCGAAGGGAAATACCCTTTAATGCAGACGCCTGAAGGAAGTGAGGAATGTATTGTCTCTCGTCCTTCCTGTCATCTTCTCCTGTTGGCGGGGATCCAGCGTCTTTGGAGACATTACCGCTAACTTTATGCTTCCTACTGGGATTTTATATCCAGCTGAGCGCCTGCCTCTCTGCCATGCAGTCACAAGCCAAAATTTAGTTTCACTCTGACATTTTTCAACAACAAAACACAGAATTTGTATAGAGAGCGGTTAGCAAGTGTGTACAATTAGATATGTGTTTTTTTAAAATCAATTATTCATCCCTCAAGTCTGCGCTCTCCTCGTAACATCAAAGAGACAAGAAAGTAAGCAGACGCACGGCGTGCCTCTCCACGTTGATCACAGCTCAAAGGAGCGACTCCAGTGAAAGGAAAAGAGAGAGTGAGTAGACGGACCAGACGAACTTGGCAAGAGGACTGCGCTCACAGGAGAACGTAGATGTTTGTTCCAAAATCGATGCAGCCTACTAATATTTGATTCTCCAAAAACTGAGGGATCCATTGGCAGTCTCGAAGCACAAACACCCACACACACACACACAACCTTGTTTTCATCATTTGCAGTGACATCGCATACCCATGCTGGAGACTTTCCCTAACCATAACCATAATCATTACTTGCTTAATCCTTACCCTTACCTAAACTCTAACGCAAGTCTTCATTCTAAAATTTAGGAAATTACAGTCCCTCTGATGTTTCTGAGCCCCACACAGGGAGTGTTCTCTCGGTTTTAAGACCTAAAACATACAGAAGAAAAAAACAATGCATACATGCACTCAGTAAGAGCATCCACTACTGTATAACTACTGTACTGCTGAATGCATGCATCCGTGCCCTGGATGAATGAAAGCATTAAATCAATGCACTCCCATAAAGGTGTCGCTGAACAAGTAAACAAGTTCACCTTTCAGAGAAAAAACAAATCTTTTTTTTTAATTCACTCCTTAATTATGAAGTGAAACAGCTTTCATGCCAAACAGGTCTAACCAAAGCATGTAATCATCACTTCCCGGTTACACTGTGGTGCAGGAATCATATCCCAGCTTGGTTCAAATGAATGGACTGTTTCAGTCTTTGCTGTAGCATTTGTACATTTTCTCTGACTGTAGGACATGATGTCTGAGCCTTTATGTTAAATTAGTGACTGGATTAAGTCACTTCAGTGGCACTCGTCAATATCGACCAGACTTGGGGTGCCGATGTGTCGATTTCACTGAACTCTGCTGCAGATACTACATTAAATGTGCATGTAGTGATCTGTGAGCTTGATCACCTGCTCTCAATTATTAACCTGCAATGACAAAAGGACCGAATAAGGCTTCCCTTCCTGCTTATGGTTTACATCTTCTTAACATTTTTTACAAGCAGGATGACAGATATAGAATCTAAGGATGCTCCAAAAATATAAAGGGAACATATCACCAGAGTAACGCACTCTGCTGTAAATGAGCTATCTTGGTACGAGTAATCCTTAGGTGTAGTTTTAGAAGATTTTGCTAACGTGTCAGTGGAGCTACTGAGTCTTCTGGATCATTCAAGTCTGCAATGGGTGACTGCACACGGGGCTCTGCTCAACCGGGCTCCGCAGCCTGCACACAACTGAAAACCAAACTGGGATCAGACACGGCCAAAGAGAGCGGTGGAGGTGATTTTGGGCATCTCTGATGAGGATGCAGTTAATAAACATACTTTTAGGCAACCTTGGGGGTAGGTTAATTGGTCACTCTAAATTGCCCGTAGGTGTGAATGTGAGTGTAGATGGTTGTTTGTCTCTATATGTCAGCCCTGCGATGAACTGGCGACTCATCCAGGGTGTACGCCGTCTTCGCCCCAAGATGCTGAGATAGGCTCCAGCCCCCCCCGCGACCCCTAACGGGATAAGCGGTAGAAAATGAATGAATGAATGTATGAGTAGCTGTTTCACTTCTTCCTGTGAATCGGTGCCAAATAAAACCAAGCCACTGTGCAATGTAAGGTAGACTAATTCAAAAGCCAGAAGAAGAAACAAATTTAATTGTGAAAACTTTTAGAATCTCTGCTCATTATATTACAACCAGTCTTGCAGTATTTTGCTATCTTACAAGCAAACACCTGAACCTAAACGGCCCCCTGTGCTCTTTAAAATGCTGTAACTCTTCAGTCTAAATGACTGGTAATGCTCAAAGTGCCTGAATAAATTGAAACCATGCAACTTCCTAGTATTGGATGGTTTAAGCTCTCGCAAGGTTTCTCATGAAGTTAACGTAGTCACATGCCAAAAACAAAAGCCAAAATCTCCCAAATTCTATATGAAGAGACCATGTTTAGATGTCTGTCTTTTGAGTGTAATAGTCGATAAGCTTGAATGATTAGAAATGATCGCTTTTGAGATTACTTGAGACTCCCTTCATTATGGCTAATTGGATTGAATGGTGCCCACTCATTGGCCTACATTTATACATTTACATTGTATTTAAGGCGCTTAATCTGAATGGCACTGATATCATAGGACTGACATTTAAGCTCTTTAAATCCTGAGAATGTTAGAGGGGTTTTAGTGAGAGAGAGAGAGGTGGAGAGAGAGGGGTTGGGGGGGGACACAGAGAGGGAAAGATGGTGAGGAAGCAGAAGAGAGAAAGCAGAGAGAGGGTCTCAGCGACTGTAGGTACTCAGAGAGACAGTAAAGCAGAATGACAGTGCAGGGATTTTTGTTTGAAAGACTGCCAGCATGTCAATTCCGATGTAACATTTTTATCGACACCATCCTTGCAACAACCTGACAGGCGTGTAGGAGCTCAACTTTTCCGTTCCACACCAGAAGTTCAGGATTCGTGAAACAGGTTCCCTCGGCAAACTTTGGAGGAAGTTCCCCCCCCCCGCCGCCCCAACCCTCGTTGCAACCCCCTGTTGGCTGCTGCTTAAGGAACTATGCAATACTAGCAATGTTTATACACCTGACCTAGAAAAAGCTCTTGGTACAACTGTGCACATATTCTGAATTCACAAGTCGTTCTGATTTCATGGTGGAACCTGTGTAGATGCGTGATGTACTGTATAAGCTATTTACTGCATGATTTACTGAGGTCTAAATGTACTCAGGAGGGAAATGATTCGTTTTTTGGGCTTACAGGCTTCTTCTACATCAGACAATACTGACATAGATGTCAGTTCTGTTCTGTGAAGCAAAAAATACAAAATCTTCATTATCATGTTCTTCTGATGTTGCACAAGACATAAAATGATAATTTACTTACTTATTTGATTGCATAATCGACAAAAAGTAAACAGCAACAATTCTAATAATTAATCAATCATTTTGAAATATCACCATCAACAATTTGTATATATTGCTTCATTTTGTTTGTTTTTTGTGTCTTCCTCTCAATACATAAAGTCTATTCTGTGTGTACATAATTTAATTTGTTTCATTTGTCACGTTGTGCAGCCCAGTGTCTTACAAATTCCAATAAATTGCCTTGATCCGGGATCCAAGTTACTTTTTCAAACAAAAATTCCAAACATTTCCTGCTTCCAGCCACTTAAATGTGACAGATTGCATTTTTTTTGTCACATATCATTATAAATGGAATTTCTTTGAATATGAGTTTGCTTGCCAAACAAATGAGCGGCCACAAAGCACAAGTGACAAATGTATCTGTTCTCAGCTTTAAAAATATGAATATTTGCTAGTTTATCGAGGGTTGCAAAGTGAAAATCTGTACATCCTTGCAACATATGATGTCTAAGAAGCTTGGTGATGCAGTTATTACTTGCATCAATCCAATAAACCCAGTTTAACTGTTAGTGGGACCTGGGGCTCTGGGAGACAGTGGTGAACATTTAATTATTTTCCAAGATCATCATCCATTACAACGTTCTTTTTTCAGTTTCCATACAGTTTATATCGCCTGTAAATTAAGATAATGGTATTTACCCAGTTTATATGGCCACCTGGCTATAAACAGGAAGTGCGGCAGATTACAACTGCCCATCTGGTCATTAATAAACAATAGAAGCTATTTCACTGGCCACAGACAGACTGTGTTGCTCAGCACTGGGCTTAGTTTAAGCCAACGGCGATATACATTCTCAAATTCAGCAGAGTGAGCAGGACACGCAGTGTCTATGAGGTAGAAAGACTCCTTTGATGTCTAATTAGCAATTATTGGTGTCTCAATGCCAATATTTTGTTGTAAACTCACTTATTCTGCACAGCAAGTCTTTTTGACAGCTTTATTCGCTCCTGACCATCTCAGTTGATGCAAGCAGTCTCAATTGATGTTTTGCTTTGTGTCCTATGCTTTGTTTGCCGATTGCTTGAAAATCCAGTTATTGCTGCACAGCTCTCTCCGAGACCCTGCGACGTGTTGGGAGACACTTCTTAGCATGCAGAAAGAAGAAAAGAGAGAAGTCTGAGGCTGTGTGAGATTACCTAT
>KV751317.1:15392023-15417401 GCA_001698575.1 Mola mola
AAAGTAGAGACCAGAGGTAAGTAGTATGTAGGATGGAGGTAGCTGAGGTCAGAGCTGATCCTTTAAAGATAATCTCCCTCTCTAGGGATTTGTTTTTCTCATTTGTCCCAGGGCCTTTAAGCTGAGCTGGGAGGTCACCTGCTGCACCGAGCCCAGCTACAGACACATTTGTAAGGAGCCAGATATTGGCACAGGAGAAAGCAAAGCAGAAAGTGCAAAGACTTGAAATATGAACATCAGGGGAGGCCAGGTCCAGAGTTCATCCATGCTAGTGATATCAAAGGATTTGGGTCTATAACTGAACCAGTTTTATCTTCAAAGCTTTGAAGTGGACCATTTGTGTTTATGTTCATGGCAGTAAGCTAAATCAGTCTGCTTTTTGAGCCCTGCTTTTTGAGCCCTGCTTCACAAAGGTGCTGGAAACAGGCTTCTTTATGTATATTTTGTCGGATTTAAGCCATCTAGCCTGCTTGTTTTTGTTGTTATCATGTTGGTTTATGTTCAGAGGGGAAATGTGATTTAAGTCACTGAGCTGGTATTTCATGTTCCTTCATGTGTTGTTAAACTCTGTGTTTATTGCCAACCTCTTGTTTGCATTTTTTATTTCCCATGCCTGCAAATCAACCCATTGCCCAACATTGTATTTCTCCACATGTCAGCTAAATTGTGTTCCCAGCTGCTTCTGTGGCTGTTTCTGATTTCAGCAGAAGACCTTGGAATTTTGCTAAAAACTGTAACTTTGGGGCATCACTAGCAGATGAGTGTGAGGACCACATGAGAACCTAACTTCTTCTAGCCAGCAAAGACTCTTTTGTCACAGTCGATCAGAAAAGTAATGCAGGACTTCAGGAGATTTGTTGAGGCTGAAACTGAGCTGATGAATAGCATGGTTGTTTTCATGTGGAATTATGAAAAGTAAAGTCTGTAATTGTGCTGATGTATCTTTAAATGTATTGACAGTACATTCTCTTTTTTTTTTTTTCTTCTTTTTTATAAGATTTTTACAGCTGTTAATGTCTTTTTGACAGTTGGCTCTGTAAAATGTCCCTGTGAATGGAGAAGGTTTCTGAGATAATAAGCTAATGTGTTGCATTTATACTCATAAACTGTCTTCTAAACCTTTTATGGATACATAATGTCCAAAGAGCACATGCACACATTGTTAAAATTGAGTTCCCTGACGCAGTTACGCAGAGTTCTTCTGTGTGGTTCATACTTTGTGTGTAAATGAGCTCTGAAGACTGCATATGGTCAGAAGTGAACGAGTGGTTGTATTGACCCCCCTATAGAAACTGTTTATGAATTTATGTTGTGCATCTTCATGCAAAAATTTTAATTTTAAATTAATTTTAGAGCGTCTGCACTTAAGTTTTTGAGCTTTTGTGTGCAATTCACAAGGCACACTACATAGTATCATGTTAATTTTATATGTAATCAGTCTCTTGTCGTCGTTGAAAAGCCTGAATTATGTGAGTTTCCAGCCTTGATAAACCTCCCTTCCAGATAACAACACCGTGCCATAGTTCCCCTATATTTGTGAATGCGTGATAGTGAGTTATTCAGAAGTTAAAATGGTCCAACACCTGTGGGTAGTTAAAAGCAGATGAGATACACTCCTGTTGTCTACTTTGAGTCTTCCAGATCCTCCAGCTGCAGCTGCAGTATGAACAGAAGGTGAAGCGTTAAGGGAACAGTGGCTGTGAAAGTTGGTTTATGCAATTTACGGTTAAAGACAGGTACAGTTTCAGACTTGCTGACTACAAGCTGAACGATACTATAATCTGTTTCCACACGTAGAGTCCCTATCTAACTCCCTAAGGAGAGATCTGTGCGTGTGTCTGTGCATTACAGTGACTTGTGTCATTTCTTTGTTTACACTCAAAACAGCAGATTTATAGGAGAAAGCCGATCATGATTTGCTGTTACAGGGAAGGTCAGTCAAAGTTTGTAGGAATAAGCTTGGAGATGAGACAACACGACAGCTTGGAATTTAAAACAAGGAATACAACGCACAGCCGGGACACCAGATTCCATCAGACAGCAGATTTGGCCATTTCTGCCATGAATTGCATCGCCTAGCTTTTCCATATTTTAAGTCTTTGTCCAAAATATTTCAGCAAAGAAAGTCTGAAAATATTAGGAAAATCCTCAACTTTTAGAATGAAGGAAAAAAAACAAAACGTTTTATGAACTAGAACGTGCACAACATTATGACAGGTTATGACTTCTTTTGTTGGCATCTAGTCAAAACAGACGATGCTGTAACCTTAACACTGGGGCAACACGAGCATGGCATTGAGGAAATCTCATATTTCTGTATGCTCAGGTACTCTGCCCAATGCCACCGTCACCTTCACCAGGAAAAATAAATCCCTGGTGGCTCTCTAACGCTACCCGTAAGACCTCTATCTCCCTTCGAGAGGCAGTGAGTGGGTGTTAACCTAATGTTTATACTGTCTGCTCACCGTTATGTAAGCCATTTTGTCCTCTTTGTCTTCCTCTACATCTGCGTCGGCTCGTGTTAAACTAATCTACCTTTACGTTTCCAACATGCCAAGTCGTGTGTGTTACATAAATATTCTTCTGGCAGGTTTAGCTTAAGGTTTCCATGGTGTGTATTACATAAATATTGTAGGCCAGACTGTAGAGAGGTACTGCACTGTGGAAGCTTTTTATTTTTTTTTTCCTTTTCAGAGTCAAGGATGCTTCTCTTTTGGTGAGGGGCAGGTTCAGGGTGGCAGTGGTACTTGTCTGAACTATCCCACAGATAACAGCCTCTAGAACGAACAAGTCAGTGTGTCCACTCGCTCACACACACACACACACACACACACACATGTATCGTTGCAGTGGGCGTAGGGCTCTGCAACAGTGTAAATACAGTAAAGTACACAAGTGTGCATGTGCTTGTAACTGACAGTGTTACATCCATGGTGAGGACAGTGTTTTCCTATATGCACCGCATCACTCATCCCGTAGCTCAGTTGCTTGTTCACAGTCTCCGTCATGCTAATATACTTATGTTGGTCACAGGGTTCATTTGTACCACGTGGACCAGGCTGTTTATCATATAGCCATCTCATGGCCAATTATTCAGCCATAATGATGTTATCTTGATAACCTCAAAATAACTGCAGCCCTCTTGACTTCCTCTGTGGCTCTAACTTGTCAGCTTCAGATTCATGCTCAGTTTGCTGCAGCTAATAACAGTGGTAATGCACAAATGGATGACTTCTTGCTCTTTCCTTGGGACCCATGTTGACCCGTTTATGCTTAATGTAGATAATAAAGTGAGGCATTTAAAGGAATTTTGTATTTTTTTTAACCTAAACCCTTGTTCCTTTTTTTTTAAACTCTAAAATTAGTCCAGTGTAGAGTTTGGTCATTAGGACAGTTTGGCTTGACGAGGATATTCAGTGCAACAGTAGAGGGCTAGTCAAATATCGGTAGAAAGTGTCTGGTAACATGGAGTAGATAGCCACAGTAACGCACCTGTGTGTTTTTTGACTGACTATAACGCTATTGTATAAAACCAATGTTTGCACAGACCGTGTTTTTCCTACCTGTCTGTACTTCCTGTTGCTGACCCCAGACATGACCAGAAGGGGAACTGTTTTCCATAGTTTAGATAAACTAGTCTAATGCCAAATTTATTGTCAGTGAGGTGGTCAGTGTTGTGCACTTCAGCTTCCAGTGGTGTTAATTTTATGGCTGATCGGTATAGCCATGTTGAGCTAAACGGACCTTGTGATCAAAGTTCTTACTGGAGTAATTTAAAAAAAAAAAATGTGTGTTGTGAAATTTTAGAGCTGATAAGAAAAATGAAAAAATGGCTTAGGTTGAAGAATACTGGAATTCTCATTTAAGTCCCTGCCATGGTTGTTATTGCAATATTTTCAGATTCTGATGAATCTTTGGCCAGTGTTAGCTGATTTAGCGTTCCGTCACACAGCTGAGAGAGGGTGGAGATATTCGAACCATTTGGAAAATGCTCCCAGTGCGACGTCTCCATTACGCGGCCAAACTGAGCCCCAACATCTGTCCTGTGGTTTTAGTCCTTGCACGGTTAAGAGGGCAAAAAGTGGACTTGCCTCATGCTCTAACATTTCTTTCTCTTTGGCATTTCATTAATGTCTCTCCTAAGCAGCATGCTGGCCTGAGAAACAAGAAAGGGGGCAACAAGAGTTAGTAAGACTAAGTTGCCTTTTCAATGGGAAGAAACGGGCTTTGTGTACTCACGCTCATCTGTATCCTCATGGGAAATAAACAGCAACTAAATCAGTTGTTAGCTTTGTGTGTTATCTTTAGAGATGAAAGGACACTGAAAACAATGAATCCACAGCCCTGGGGTTTCTGTAGGAAAAGAGAGAAAAAGCAACAACTGAGGCAAAGAATGAGACCTTTGATCTGAGCAGTCAGTCCCATTGAGTTAGTCTGAGACTGTACCCAGAAATAGAGAAGACAGGGGTCAAGAAGAAAGTCCCAGTCCCAGCTCGAGCGCACACAATGGCAAGGGGACTATCTATGATTTTCCTTTTTTGTTTATCATAGAGGACACTGCAGATTTTTAACATGAAACGTTCACCACTTTGCTTGGACTGCACTTGGGTTTCATGTCTTCAGTAGGATATGAAAGGTGATGTAAGGCTCTGCTGGCAGGTATTAACAGTTTGAACTGCTCGACTGCACACAATGTTAGTTCCAGTGGTATATCATTGTTTAAGCCTTCACTGAACCAGACACAATTTGCAACCTCAGAATATTCTAAGCTATGAAAATGACAAGTCAAACAAAAAGGAAATTCATTTGGTGTGTCCTTGTGGCCTCATGGTTAAAGGCACACACCATTTAGCTGCCACGTCCCAATTCTGATTGTGTCTGGAAGCCTGCTCTGCACGCCCCTGCATTTCCTTATCCTCCACAGCTAATTAGCACATTGCCCCATTATTATTCGTACACATCCTGGTACACCGACTAACTGTAGGCGAGCATCTCTGCTAAATCAGCCCGGTTTGGAAACGTCTGCTTTAGTTTTGGTTACTCGTAGCCCGTTGGTGCACAGTCACTGCAGCCCGGCCTGTCCGCTCTGGTTTCATAAGCAGAGAGAGGGAATGACCTATATTCTTCTCTGAGGGAGGGGAAGTCACCTTGTTGGTGGACCAGCAGGCGGGCAAGCTGGCACACAGCGAGAAGGTTTTAATGTGTGGCACTATTAAAGGGTTGACCACTGACTGGAGCACACTCGCATATGCTTTTTGCCTTGCTAAAGGCCTGCAAAATGTTGCAAGGCTGCTTCTCTTGCCACAGGTTGTCTTCTGTCAGTGTATGGGGGGGGGATATTTAGCGTACTAATGTGCTAAAAAAAACTTCTCACTTTGGTTGCACACATACACACTCACATTAGCTGAAACCATGGGGCCCGGTGCCAGCATAGATCCAGTCAGACAAACACCTCGCCAGAGACTCCTCTAAGCGTCCCAACAAATTGAATGTGTGTGTAGATGGACAAGAGGGAATTAGATCAGTGGTCCTGATTGTATCTGAGTGTGCTGTTGCTGTACCCCTTTCCAGTTAGTCCCCTGGAGGAAATGTGCGTGCATGAGCAGGGGAGAGCGAGGTAGAGGGACAGAGAGAGAGCAGGAGAGTGCTTGGCAGCTGGTTTGATGAAGGATGTAAGGAGAATGTTAACCAGACAATCACCTTGCATGCTATTGATTGAGATGGGTAATTAGCACAGAAAGGAGGGGGAAGCTGAGGCCACTTTTAATGTTTTGATACAAGGTGTTCTCTCTTTGTACCCATCTACGTGCTGTGTTCCTTGTGTGTGCGTGCGTGTTTATGCAGGGAAATGTTTTAGCTAAAATTATACTATTTTTTTTTTCCCATTTTTGAAAACTTTAAATGGTTGAAAACCTCTAATCTAGTCCAGAGTAAATGTGTGCAATGTTTTA
The DNA here is from genome assembly GCA_001698575.1 of Mola mola. Taxonomy (NCBI): domain Eukaryota; kingdom Metazoa; phylum Chordata; class Actinopteri; order Tetraodontiformes; family Molidae; genus Mola; species Mola mola. The sequence goes on from KV751317.1 coordinate 15,397,975, forward strand.
TTATATATGAGGGCCAAATTAATCATTTTAAATCCATTAATTAGTAGCATAGATACAATAATATAGTGAGTCTGTTGAGATTAAACTCATACCGCGTGCATGCATGCAGCCTCGCCAGGAGCGTACTCCTGCTCTGAAAGCATGTCATGTTTTACACCAGGCTATGACTCGGGGGTCTGGCCTCCCTGTACCTTTTTCCTCATCTCACACAGCAGAGCTCGGTTCGATAGATACATTTAGTCTTAATTTACCTGCATACCTGGTATGCATTTGTTAGAAATGTTTAAGAAAGGTAATATATAGTTCAGCATCAAATCTACATAGCATATTTATATAGCTATATAGCTTTTTTTTTGATGATTTCTGAAGCAAATAGCAAAGTTGAAGTTAGATATTAAAAGAAATGTACCATTCTCATTTTCGAAAACATGAAAATACAGATATTTTTGAGAAGTAATAATTACATTTTAGATCTTTGTTATCCCCGAGGAGCATTTTGTTGTGCAGCCAGCAGTAGCCAAATAATTACCAACAGCATTTAAAATCACATGGAGTTATTTAAGAAACCACTTGTAGCAGGGAGTTCTTAAATCTGTCAGTTCTGCAGCTTGGCAGATTGCACCTCTGACCCGATGGAAGCACCATGCACTCCTGAAACAGGAATTGGCCAAAATTTTCTGGGCCATGTTCAGAGCCCTGATTTCATATTGAAATTTTGGTATCACAATATTGTGACCAACGCAGTACGTACAACATGGTCCACTTTATAGTTACACAATAAACTCGTCGGTGCTTATATGCAAGCTATATAATGGGGACAGTGTTTGTGGATGACATATCAACATGAAAGTTGATAATAATACTGCTGTATGGTGGCTCTGCTATATTGCGTTTACAAAACAGTTCACAATTCTTGAAATAATAATTTTGGATAATTTCCAAGCAAAATGTTGGCTAACATTGCAGCAATTTTCATGGTGAGGCAGTAGTTTAAAAGTGCAAAGTTACACAAGCCTATATTATGTTTAATATCATCAATGTTTAGATTTAGGTCATAGTGCCCAGCCTCACTGTGTGTGCTCCGAGTCTTTCTCGGTTCTAACGGTTTTAACACAGTAGCAAACTGCTTCTGCAGTGCCTCTTTTTTACCTGGATAGAATAAACACAGACATCACCCACTTCCCTTTGACACCCACTGCATCTCTTAACTAATTCTCCCATTAGGGTTACATCAGTAGTAACATACTTTACATTCTGAGTTTTAATGGTCAGGAAATTGTAGAGATCAGTCAGCAGTGAAAGCAGCAAATGATGCCAAAGTAAACCATGCTTTGGATCAGGCAGAACTGCAACAGACTGCCAGACTTTTGTCTTTTGTCTCCCTCTCCACACTTTTTCAAAAGGGAATCATGTTTTGGATTCTACTTAAGGTACACATCCTGTGCTCTGTCTCTCTGCTAATTGAATTGAAATAATCTCCCCCATAAGTCTGTCATTGTGATCATTGTAAGAGTGGTGAGGCTGTAAATCAGTTGACTGCAAAGCCCTCTTCTCTAGGCTGGGAGACATCTTTATGGGCAGCCGCATTGTGCTGCCACTGTCCTGTGGGTCGTAAAAAACCCAAGAATGTCTAACAATGTTGATCGGGCTGCGTCACTGCTAGGTTGGGAACAGTCTGCCCTGGTGTTGCCGTTGACTTTTGAAAATTCTTCGTTGATTTATGCCTGCTCTTAAAGCTTTTGCATGTGTGTCCTTACAGCTCACCACTTAGACAACCGTCCTCAACGGCCAAAGTGTGCCTGGTCTGCGGAGACGAAGCGTCGGGATGCCACTATGGTGTTGTGACATGTGGGAGCTGCAAAGTCTTCTTCAAAAGAGCTGTGGAAGGTATGACACTGAGTCGTGCAAAACGAGACAGTACTGGTTTGGTCTGGCATAGAGAGCGCAATACACAGGATCATCAGGACAGACATGTTAAGAAGTTTTATAACCTGACAACATAGAATCAACTATGCAATTAAAATGCAACACAACAAAAGTACCAGAGCTAATGAAAAAAAAAACAAACCTACAGTAGATTTGAGTAAATGCAGTCTGAAGACTAAATTGATCGGTCATCTGTATTAATGAGTTTTTATGTCATTTGTCATGTTGGACCTGTAGTCTTTCCATATTTCCTTGTGTTTTCTTTATTTGCTACTTATGTTGTTTGCTTTATTTGCATTGTCAAAGTGGTGAAGATGTTTTTTTTCCCATTACCGGTGTGTCTACTTTTCTTTTTCTTTTGTTTTAGGTGAATAGTATGGAAAAGGATTAGGGCCGGGCGTGAGAAAATATTTATTAGATGACAAAGATTTTGTTTCATTCTGCACATGAGAAAAAAAAAAAAAAGGCGATAATAACGTTGACATGCAATCTTTAAAAATATAGTCTCGGATGCTGCCGCCCCTGAACTCCACAGCTTCAGGATCTTACAACTTAACAACTTAAACTGTCTTATTGTGTCTTGTGTGACTACATCTGTAGTTCACAATCTGTTCATCTGTACAGTTTGTACATATTTCCTCTGAACTGCAAGCAGGTGTAACCATTGATACCCTCGCCTTTGTCCATTATCCACTATTTCAGCTTGCACAAATGCGGCCACCTCTTCCAAGCTTGTGTTGTTTTATTCTTCTGAACAGACACTTTTTTTTTCTAAATTTCTTCTGACATTGGTAACTGCTCTGTGCATATGAAATATTAGTTAATAAAGACGATTCTAAAGTAAAGTTTCACCGGTTTGTCTATGCCAGGTATTTTGGAGATATTTACAGTCCGAAAAGGTCGACTTTTCGAAAATTTTCAACATCTCCACTTTATTCACAGAATTATTCCTAAACATTATTCTTGACATTAAGTGTTTTTTTCCTCAGCATTTCAACTTTTAGTTGAAATGTCGTTTAGTAGTACATAATGAAAAAAAAATCATTATCGTTAAAAAAAATGTTTTTTCATGTCAGGCCCCAGTCCTCCCCCGTAAAATAGTGTTTAGATGAGATATGCTGTTTTAACTGTAATCCTCAATTCAATTCCTGTGTAACATTGCTATGCCAGCAGGTTTGTAAACAGTACTTGCATACCTGAGTTAAAGTAATGATATCCCACTTGAATGTTACTTAGTTAAAAGTGGAAGTCACCCTTAAGAAAATTCATCATTAAATCTTAAACTAGCTCATGTAAATGTACGTAGTACATTCAAAAGTGTGAGAATGTTCTTAAGTATAGTCCTAAAAGTACAATTTTTAAAAAAATGAATTTTTTACAAAGACAGACATAGACCTTGGAATTATTGTCAGAAATTTTGCTCAGCTTGTTAACAGATCCTGAAGTCATTTTCAAATTTTTCAGATAGTCTCTTTGTCAAATAATAACAGTTCACTAAAGTTCACTAAATTTCATGGTGGAAATCTGAGAAGCATCTTGTTCTTCCCTAATAATTTTTGCGCCAATTATTAACCATTAATAGATGCTGGTTAATTATTCTGCTTAATACAACAGGCTACTATGTGAGCTCACACTTTCTGTACATTTATTTCTTATCACCGATTTGGTACATTACAAGACTGCAACCAGGCTGAGAGGCACACAGAGAAAGTAGTTTTCCTGTGGCAGCCCTTTTTGTTATATTTAGCTGGGGGAAAATCAGCAGCAGCCATAATGTGCTTTTCATTTTGTGCCTGTTGCCTGAGGCGTTGGCCTTACTCATTAAGATGAGTGTTTGAATGCAAAACACAGCCTTAAAGACCCAGTGCAGGCTGGGAATGAAAAAGAGGAGCCTTTATGTGTTCACCTGACCAATGGAGGCATCGCTCGCTTTCCCAATCAAATCCTGCCTTAATTTGATAATGTTTAGAACTGAAACCAGATTACGTGTCTGAAGTTATCGAATCAGAGATGCCATTGTTCTTGCTTCAAGCGTGGCCGATGGTGCCCGAGGATGAAGATCTGACTCTGTGTGAGGCTCTGAAGAGCTCAAATCTCTGCAGGCTCTGTGGTTACACCATTAAAACTCTGTTGGTGTGTCATACGATAGATAATTATACCGAAATTGAGCTATGCTTTGTGTGATGCCCTTTAATGCAGCGCGCTTTAATTTCAGTGAGTAATTCTCTGTGTTTGATTTCCTGAAAAGCCTAATCAGGTCAACACGTACAATGGGGTGATGTCATCAAGGTTACACGTGACGTGGACGCCCTTCTGGTGTGCAAATGGAGCTGGTACCTCACTTGACCCCTCCACAGCTGCTGCCGAGGTGGAGAGAGAGCGGGGTACGGTGAAGGGAGGCAAAGGATGAAAACACCATGAGAAGGATTTTGTGAAGAGAGACAGAGGACGGTGAAACGGATACAGCGAGGGAGGGGGAGGAAGGACAGCAAAAGTCAGACGGAGCGATAAAGAGAGGCGGCTCTGAGAGAGGGACCAAGAAAGAGGGACTTAAAGTGATGTGTCAGCAGCAAGCGCCAGAGAGGTGTAAGATAGGACGTGAGGAGACGTTTGACTCCACCCCACTCCCGGCATTTCCTCCTCCTTCTCCTCCTCCTTTTTCTCAAAGTTGAGAACTCCGACTCTGCATGTGAGATGTAAAAGAAGAGAGTGGGCATCTGCGCGAGGGGAATAATCCAGCCCGTGCTTAATGTCTTTTGGCACGGCGCGCCTCTGGGGACACAACTTTTGAGCTCAGCTGTAGCTCATTAGACACCTAACTGGCTCTCAGGCCAGAGCTAGTTAGCATTCTGGAGTCATCAGCAGATCAGATGAGATCGTCTGACTGCGGAGGGTCCGCACTCCCCTTCATCCAAGTCAGACAGGGCATTGTCAGGTTGCTTTATTTTTCCATCACTGGGGGCTCGGCAGAGTTATTTATTGACACTAAATTTTAAGTTCACATTTGGACCATCTGTTTGGAATCAATATTGTCCACATGGGCCTTTTATTGTCTGTGAGATACATCCATTTCACTACATTGTGGTCATATCTACCAGAAGGCTAAACCAACTGTCAGCTATAAAGTTTGTAACAGGTAACATGTTGAAATACTAAATTATATGGTTTCTGGCCATTGGGCTTTTCATAATGCCCTAAAATCGTTCTTTAAGCATCACAGACACTTCTTTCATGGTAGAGACACGCGTCCATTTTATTGTTCAGCTCTAGTACTCAGTTTTAGGGTCACATTTGAGATGCTCTTGTACGGTAAATAAACAGAAGAGGGGTCTTAACTCTCATGCACAAGTTTTGCAGCTATATCACTACTGTTTACTGAGCCATCACATGCAAACCTGCTACCACTGCAGAGACCCCATTGAAAATTCAAGGATTCTTCAGTGTTCACGTTGGTTTTGTGCTGTGGGAAAGATGCCGCTGACACCAAGCGACAGTTCGTAAATATGTGTTATCAGCACTAATGAAATGGGGAAATAGCTGAATGCAGTCTCCTTCATCCACTCCACTAAAGACTAGTTTGTTGATACAAGACAGCTGCACCCAATAAACGACTCCATGTGGAGCGCGTTTGAAGAGTCGAACGCTCGCTTATTATTCACATGTCATCAGTGGCTTGGCATGTCTGTTCTTTGTAATAATACTGGGCCCTGCTTTTAGCTTGCTAGCCGTTTTTTTTTGCTGCTCTTATTGAACTGAGAGTTTTACAGAGACATTAATCCGCCTTGTTATGGCCTCACTCTGCTCTGCAATGTTACTGGATGATGGTTTCCATGGCGCTAGTGTCAATCTGAGAGCTCATTCTCCGGCACCGCCTCTGTGAGAAAGTTCATCCAAGGACACGTCTCACACTATTTCTGCTTTGACTGGCAGCCCCGTTGTCCAATTGCGCTTTTATCAGGTCCGGCTGGAGGAATAAAGGACTCTCTGGCCTCCGGTGCCGGAGTGAATGCTTCAGATTGTGTGTGAGAGGCTCATGTAACAGCGGCTGGAGCGCGGTAGCTCCCTAACACATGTCTCAAATCTGAGCGCCTTTGATCAGAAACTGCGTATACGCAAGGCAAGACAAGTTTATTCATATAGCACCCTTTAGACACGAGGGCTTTATGGACACAAGCACAGGCACTCAACTACCATGCACACATGCGTCTTCCTAAGTCTTGGAGGACTTCAGATGTACAGCTGGTAGAAATGTAATCTGTAAAGCCGTCTGTGTGTCTGCGGCCCATATTATACGCAGCTGCTTCACTGTAGGTCTCAACTCCATGTTACCAGACACTTGAAACAACGTTTCAAGCAAAACTAGTTGCGAAAAAAAGAAATCAGTTAACTAACTAAAGATTCCAGCAGTGCATTGTGTGCCGTATTCCCAGCACTTTGCTGCCTTATGAATAGTCTAATGGCAGTAACATGCTGTGTGTGGTGATGCTGGCTCACACATACATGCACAGTCTGCCTCCTCCATGCTCTCAGTTCCACTGGCCTGAGACGACTCCTCAGTGGAGATTATCTGACCTCCATCTCTAGCTGCTCCCTGGTCTTACCTTTGTTCTTTGGCATAAGTGCAAAGGCAGATCCAGTTCTGTCAGCCAGTTGAACCTTTTGCGTTCGACCAAATAAGCAGAGTTAATCTATCATCAGGATCTTCACCGATGACCTGTTTCTTAAAGACGCAGTAATACAGGGAGTCGTGGCAGCACGGGCTCTTTCAAGACTATGTAAAACAAACAAATACACATGCTCTTAACATGAAACTAATGTATAGGGAAGAAAAATACTGGTAATATAATTTAGACCATACAATTAGAATTAAGAAAGATTACTTCTGATCAAAATATGATTTCCAGAATATCTTTCTTGATGAATGTGGGGTGAAGGACTGGGAATGTTTTCTGCTTCAACATTGCTCTATGAAAACAGGGAGGCGCTAGCTCACTGTGATTTAATTTATTTGGAAATTCAAATGCTTTTTGTAAATGTGTAAGATGACACAAATCTAATTCTTACTTTAGTTTGTAATTAATATCTGACTGCCTTTACAAAAAATGTTGGAATGGACTTACTATACACTGTAGATGAGACTACTGTAAAGTATACTTTGAATTCCTAACTTCTTTGGCGTAGCTGGCTGCCTTTTTGTACATTTGACACTTCCAAATACCATATCGAGGCCTAAATAGTCACTAAATGTACTATGTATAAGAGCAGCAGATGGTGAAAAATGTTTGTGAGAAGGAAATGCAGAGGACAACTGAGACGTAGCACATCATTATAGAAGTGGAGACATTGGTAAAAAAAAAAAAATAACAGCTTCTATTTACATTTTAAGGTTTGCACCCTCTCTTCATAATGATCCAGAAGGAGAAACTTAATTGTGTGGAGCACAGCTGTGTGTCGTCCAAAGAGTTGCAAATCTACTCCAAGGCAGTGATTTGCATACCACTGGCCCAGTGGTAACAACAAGTATATCTTTGAGAGGCCTTTTTTGGCTGCACAATGGCTGCACAATTTAGGTAACATATACTGTATATGCCTGAGTAGTATTATTGTTGTGGGTCATCTACTGTGTTTGAGAGGCTCTCATCACCATCAGGGCTCTGACCACTTGTATCTAGCAGCTGTTAAAAATCCCAGGTTAAAAGCTGTAGTTTGTAAAGGCTTGAGGTCTGTCAGCCTTTTGTTCAAGAAGATGTACTGTAGCTCCTGGTGGCAGGAGGACTGCAGGGCGGATCACTCTTGTTGCAGCGGGGTCCCCACAGGAAAGAGTATTTCCTTTTCTCATGAATGCCCTCATAACTGATGTGTGCTGGAGGTGACAGACAACAGAGAGCACTCAGTGGCTTGTTTCCACATTGTGATCATTAGCTGAAAGTAGATATGAGTGACTTTCATTAAATGAAGAATGCTGACACAGTGTGCATTGTTTCAGTTTTAATAATGATGTTGAATTTAATACAGTATGAGACTTGATATTTGTTTTATGAAATTACCCTGATTGGATATATCATTACTGGATGGTTTTTGGTAAGATAAATGGAAATATAGAGGAAAGTTGTTTTTTTTCGCCAAATTTTTAAAAAGTTTTTCCAAGGTACGGAAAAGAAACATTCACCAATGAACCCACCAAGTCCCCAGTGATAAGCGAATGCACAGATTCAGAGGTTATCATGCTGAACGGGGCCATGAATAAACTTTCCCCCCCTTCAGACGCACACACGGTGGTGTACATACACACCACTGGACAACGATTTCGCCTGTCTCATGGAGTGAATTTCACTCCCAACAATTATTAACAAGATTCACAAGAATGAGCGAAGCAGTTGACAGGAAGGCTCCAGAGTTTTCCAAGTTGCCATTTGGCCGGGCCTAACCAAGCGAAAGTTAGTGTGTGCATGCTCCGTGGGGGTGGGGAAGGGGAATGGCTGCGCTGTGTTTCCTGTGTCGCAGTTTACTGTTTTTTAGAGCAAGAAAAATGGGCTTATGTAAGAGTCATGTGATTTAGCCAGAAATAGTGGTGGGGCTACAGCTGCTGCCTCTCCTCCTGCAGCTCGGTTCCTTGGCTTTTGGCAGCCGCCAGACAGGCACAGTGCGCACCACTCCCGCTAGCTCAGAAAACAACTTCTGCTGAGTCCTACACACAAATACAAACACCACGCTGTAGATGCAGCCGAGGCAATGCACAGAATGAACATGTTTGAGCAAACCGCATGTAAACAACATGCAGGCAACGCCAAAGTCTGCACCGCCGTTCCCAGATAAACAGGACAAACAAGCAGGATGAGGTGCAGTGGCATGCGTACGTGTTTATGCATACAGCAATACGCGATCTGACATGTTTACACAATTTTAGAATCAACCCTAATTGAGCGATGTCGTGCTCTGGGTCGTCGAGGTCGCCACACAACACTGTACCACTCCATCTGGGTTGTGTAGGGTTAATTGGTGGGTAATTACAATTGGTGGGTATTTTTTTGTGAAAGCGGATACAACATTTGCAGTTTTTTTTTTTTTTTAATAAATTGCCAAGTGGAGCAGCATTGGCTGTGTGTATATGTATGTATGTGTGTGTGTGTGTATGTATGGGAGTGAGAGAGTGAATGACCGTACGTGTTCATGAGCATGAGCCTGCCTGTGTGTGGGCGTATGGCGCTGTGAGGCTGGCGGACATGTGGAAAAAGGGAAAAAAGAGGGATGGAGATGCAGGCGTAGAGCTGCAGAAGAGTGTAGGAGGAGAGGAGCTGTACAGTGAAAAAGTAGTGGAGCGGAAGGAAGCGCTCAGAAATGGGAGATCATTGGGTTTAGCTGAGGGCTAGGCAGGAGGCAGGAGGGATTCTCGCCATGTTAGCATCACTGTCAGGAACAGTCTAACTGCAGCCAGTGTCCTGGTTCCACTGAATATTAATATCATCATGCCATATACTGTAAAATACACCATTAGTCATGCGTTGTAGAATGTGAGAGTGGAATAATCACGATTTCAATCATTTTCACAGCGGTGATTGCAAAACGCGAGATATGATATTGCCACACATTTCACAGATTTCTGTACTGACCTATATTACAAACATTAATATATTTTCTCCTCTTTATGTAAATAAATGTATGCAGATATTTCTCAGTGTTGTGTAATGTACCCTCCTTTACTTACTCTTTATCTTCTCTTTTTATTATCACTTCTCCACACGTCACTTTGAAAATATCTCTGCTGCTCTGTGTCAGGCTGCATGTATGATTCACCAACGCTGTGTGTTGCCTCTCTGTAGGTCAGCACAACTACCTGTGTGCCGGGAGGAATGACTGTATCATTGACAAGATCCGCAGGAAAAACTGTCCGGCATGTCGCGTACGGAAGTGTCTCCAGGCCGGGATGAACCTCGGAGGTGAGCAGTCACGCCCTCGTTATGGATTTGCCCTGTCACGTGTCTCAGATGTGGCATTTGAGTCAGCCTCACTCTTCTTACCAGAAATTATAGATGTATAAAAGTAGGTCTGGCTGCAGTCACAGGAGGCCTGAGGATGCTGAGTCACAGGATGTGTGTGTGCATGCGTGTACACAGTGCTCTGCAGAAGGTGCACATCTACAGTACTCTACATGATGCCAGCTGAGAAAGCCTGCAGACATGTTACAGTGTCGTTTTATTCTTAAAAGTACAAATGAGGGTCAATTTTGAATATACTGAAAAAAAATATTGTTTAGTGCTTTCGAAGTAAAATGTACACATGCCACAGGCGAAGTGAGTAGCTCTATTTGTCTTTTTGATGCTTTGAATACAAGTTAAGTCTTCAAATGAATCCAAACTCTCATCTTTGAAAATTTAAATGTGTACAAAGGTATTATGCAGTATACACCTGCGATCTTGTGCATAGAACTGTACGTTGTGTGGTCTGTTGTATGTTTATATGTCATTTATAATTTTTTTGCAGGCACGAAACAGCAACAGAACCTATATCAGCTGCTGTCTAGTCCTGCAGGAACTCAGCTCAGGAATATGCTCTTTAATTTCCCAGAATTTTTCTGACTCAGTGATGATAATGATAAGCTTTATTAAACAGGAGAGTCATTTCAGGACTTGTTGTGCAGTTAAACGTGTAAGAGAATCCCAGAAGTTTACAAATAATGCACAAGGTAATTTAATGATGCAACGTGGCCCCAGTATGAGAGGAGCTGTAAAACACCAACTGTATGCATGCACAGTTCATGTACTAGGAAAAAACAAAATAGAATAGAACTGAGAAAACAGCCACCGACAGTAAAATTAACCATGTGGGGTTCTGAAGGGTTTTCTTAGTATATTAGCAAGTAAGCAGGAAGTAAGCAAGTAAGCGCTGAAAAATCCTTAGAGATGCCGCCATCCCAAAAACAGTAGTTCAAGAAAAGCCCAAATAAAAGTTTTTGGACAGCAATTTATAAAGGCAAATTTAGGAACGCTCCCACAATATTTCAACAAGCTCTCTAAAGTGGAATGCATGCATGTTAGCAGCATGGCAACATTCCTCTCTATTACAGTTGCTCTGAGAAAGTAGCCAAAAAAACCCATTGAATTTTCCAGGTCTTAAATTGCCTACATTTTTCTTTCACACTGTGGGACGGACGGATTACTGACCTCCGTCAGTGGAGCAGCCAACTTCCTATGTAGCCCTTCTCTGACTTAAAGGAGATGAAAGGATTTTGTCACGCTGCTCCTTTAACCTGTTAACCTTTAGTTATCAGGATGAATGGATCGACTGCTGATTGAACTGAGATTGAAATTTTTTTTGCGGGGTTGTAATTTCAAGATAGAAGCAAGATGAGCTCAATACACACGTGTTGTTAAATATCTTGTCAGATATAGAAAGCAGCACATTTGATTGTTGAACTTCACCTTATGGACAGTATAAATGTACTATATAGCAGCATGTGTGTAGGCCTGTTTATTTGCTCTCATCCTTTAGAGAGCTCCTTTGGTGAAATTCCAAGTGTAGTGACACACACAACCTGATTATTGTACCATCATGTGCTCTCAGTTTTACAATATTTTTAACTTAATCCTTTTTCTAAATAGCAAATTTGGAGTTCCCAGAAGGTATAATTTATTCAGATTCAGACATTTCTTCAAATTGTGCTGTGGATATTTGAAATACAAAAAAAAAAAACTGTGGAAGGCCCCACGATAAGAAATCAAAATTTAGAAGAAAATTTTCCTGCTTTGCTGCAGTGCCCTGCAGCTGCCTAGATTGTTTGGTTGGGAGTTCCTCTGGTTGGGACATAATCTGTTTATAAATGTCAATCCACAGACTTAATTGTGAGCCTTTTCATGGAGGACTAAACTATATGGAAGCCTGTAGGAGATTCTATTAAAAATAAAATGGAAATCTAACATATTTGGGATACTTAAGTAAGAATTTAAATGAAAATTCATTTTTTAAATTTTATTTACATTTCATTTTGTATTTTCATTTAATTTTTTTTTACTTAAATATCCCAAATATACATTGAAATTTGTAATAGTATTGTAGATTTTAATTTTGATTTTAATAAAGCCCCATATAATCTTCCATAATTTTATGTTTCAGTGCACAGAAAAAAGTGTGCATCATGGATGAGAGGCAAATTTTATAGGAGCAGAAGAATTATTATAATAATGAATGAAATATTACCATGATGTTAATTGAGGATTGTTGTGTTTTCATCAGCACGCAAGTCCAAGAAATTAGGGAAGCTGAAGGGAGTCAGCGAGGACCTGCAGGGCTCAAAGGATGGCCACGCGTCCACAGGTGGCGTTGGAGGCGGCTACCTGTCCTCTGAGAAGGAGCTGAATGCCAGCGCTGCCAACGCCCTGGTGCCCCACGGGCCCGGGGTGGTCACGCCTTTCCTGCCACCGTCCATCTGCAGTGTGCTGGAGCTGATCGAGCCCGAGGAGGTGTACTCGGGCTATGACAACACGCAGCCTGACACCACCGACCACCTGCTGTCCAGCCTCAACCGCCTGGCCGGAAAGCAGATGGTACGCATGGTGAAGTGGGCCAAAGTACTTCCAGGTTAGTGACGGCCAGAGCAGTGGGCAGACGCCTCAGTGCGGTTTAACAGAGCGTTTTAAACCCAGGTCTGATTAGGAGGTGAAATAAATCTTTTTATGTTGTTTTTCTCTTATGTATATCTAGCATTTTAAACTGGCACCTATTCCTCCTCCCTGATTAAAAATATTTCAATATGCTGGACACAAGTTGTCTATGACTCCACTGTAATGTCAATTTCTGGTGTGTGCATCTGTGCTGGCAGCTCCAGGTTTCCACGTCACACTTACGTGTTTTGCATTTTATGCTACATTGTGCTAGTAGGCCCGTGTCCTAAAATCAGACTTCCAATGAGCACAGAAAGAGTTTACGACTTGAGCCATCTATTGTCAGACTCATACATGGTGCTGCATAGTGAATCAAAAGCAATCTGCTGCAGGAACATTTCTCCACATTTTGAAAATGCACTGGTAGTTTTGTCAGGGCACGCACTTTTAATTTGAAATATTAGGTCAGGTAATGATCCGGTAAAGCTTCAACAAGATTAGGAAACAAATCCTATTTTACCATTTAATAGAATTAAGATTAAGATTTTCAAACAGAACTCATTTACATTTTCGCTGTCGTATCTTATTTAGAACAGAAGCTTTAATGTTTTTGTCATTAATTTTTGCCTACAAACCACAGCAAAGGAAGAAAATAAAAATTGTTCGGGAAAGGGATAAACAAATTCCCCTAAAGTGGTTATCAGTGGGAGAACGATGCTTCACAGGTAGCTCTTTGGGGCCATATCATTTGCTTTATTGCAAATATTTGATACCTCCTCAGTGTTTGCCTGCCGCATCCTGGTGTATAAATAGAAGGGGAGTCGGAAGGGTCAAAAAGAGTACTATCGACTTTCAGTCCATATTTTAAGTCTCAACCAGTGCTATGCCGTTTCAATAACTGACGGCAATGAAAACAGATTTTTTTTTTTTTGAATGCTGCCCTGAATAGTCCCTGAGCCATGATAAGTCACTTGTGTGTCCTCAGGTGGCCTATGTTTTTCATGAGGAAGAGTACCTTGCCAGAGTTTGATTGAGAGTCTGGCATGTTTCCTGTGCTGCTCTATTTTTGGAGCTCCATAGACAACACGCCAATAACCGGAGGCCTTGTGGGATTTGTAGAAATCAAGAATGGGTGAATGCTTGTCAGCAGTTATCACATATAAACAAATATTGGCACAAAACAAGCGAACGCGCAGGATATGAGAGGCACATGAGCAAACACAGGTACATGCGGGTGTATTTAGACGAATAAATGCCTCTTAAGTTGGTGCTCTAGAACAAACACTTTTAATTAACGCATGTTAACTGTCAGATGCATTTAAAAATGAGACGTCCTTCTGATCAGCCTCCTCTGTGTGTGTGTGTGTGTGTGTGTGTGTGTCAGGTTTCCAGGGCCTGCCCATTGAGGACCAAATCACCCTGATCCAGTACTCATGGATGTGTCTGTCCTCCTTTTGCCTCAGCTGGCGCTCCTACAAACATACCAACGGACAGATGCTCTACTTTGCCCCCGACCTAATCTTTAACGAGTAGGTGTACGTTTCAGTACGTGCGGTTTATGTTACACAGTGAGTGTCTGTTATTAAAGTCTTCTGCTTCCTAATATTTTAGCCTAGATATGAGTTCACCTTTACATATTTTATATAGTTTCTGAGGATAGTCCAAGTTTCATCAGCCATATTTGCTCAGTGCTCAAACAAGGCTTACAGATGTGAGATTTTTTATCAGATTGTATAATTATTATAATCGGTATTTGGTTGAACAGCCAGGCTTTGCCTATTTAGTCACTATTTTCGGGAGCTTATCAGCTGCAAATTTAAGCAGAAACATCCATTTTTCGTGTAAGGCGTGCGTTTTTCTGCTGTGCTATTTTGAGCATAGCATTAACATACCTGAAAATTGTTTAAAGGCACAACACGCGGTTTTGTGCTTGCGACGTCACTTTCAGGATGTCATGGTTGGCTTGGAACGAGGCTGTAATCTGGCGCATGATCTCTGTGGCACCTCACAAGGAAATAAAGTTATGCTTTTTCATGGTCCCTTAATTGAGTTGAGCCTGCACAGACAAAGCCCAGCGAGGGATCTCAATGGCTCTGTTGATCTGTTAATGTTTGAAGTGTAAAGCCGTTCCTTGTTGGCTTGGCCACTGATTAATTAAATGTTACGGAATTAATCAAAAGTAAGAATGGCCACCTCTGTAGGCAGATTAATTCAGAGGAGGGGGTTCAGTCAGGGGCTCCGACTAACTGCTTGTGTAAGTCGTCATCACTGGGTCATTTTTTTTTCTTTCCTAGAGGAAAATAAATAATTAAAACAGCGCAAATGAAATTGTGCAACACAGCTTCAAACTCTATGAGCCTGTGTTGAGCCATTGTGAGCCCAGTACAGTTGTTTAAATCATTAGTTGGCCGCACGGGAGGCCCGATGATCCTTGAATCAATTTTGTGTCAAACGGATCACAGTTTATTAGGAATTACTGAACGTGTTTCTTCCTGTGCGATGACAGCGGCTTTTAAAGGAAAGTCAATCTCATGACATAGACGCAATGGTTTGTGTCGTTCGGCGAGCTCGCTTCGAAATGATTTCTAACAGAGCAAAATATTGGAATTGTACATGCACTTATTTATTGAATAAGTTTGTATTCTTTGCAGCGAAATCGTTTTTTTAATATATATACAATGTTGCTGCTGCTACTGCGTGTGATGCATTTGCAGCCGGTCTGTCCCTCTGACAGATGTGCCGGATGGTCTTCAGCTTGACAGAGCGTAGGAAAGATAGACCGGCTGGAGATGTTGGTGGCCTGGATTTCGGTCACATGCTGTTCTGTCAGGCCAGCCTAAATGCTTCTGCCATCCCCACTTTATTGTTTTCAGGCCTGTCATCAGGTCTTAGTGCATTACAGTACTTGTTTGTTTCCAACGTATAGCTTTAATTGTTTCAAAGTGAGTCTGCGTGGTCTGTAAGGGGTTTCGAGGGTGGACACTAGTTCCCATAGCTACTTAGAAATTATTGACCCAGGACATTAAGGAATTTATTGAATAGACTGCTCAGTCAGCTTTTAGAGTGAAATCTGTCATAGTAAATACTGCAAAAGAAGACGTGCATTTTCCATTAAGGACAAAGTCAGCCTGCCTAATCTGTATCATTTGGTGGACGGTAAATGTTTGCAAACTAACAGGGTGGTAACAAAAATTACCCAAAACTTCAATTTGAGTAAAAGAGGAGATAACATGTTGAATTATGACTTTGTAAAAAATTGATACAAACACTACTAGAGAGATAAAGTGTCTGATATTAAATGTACTTCTGACATTAAAAAGTAATTCTCTGGCAATAAAATATACTTAAAGCTTGGATTTGTAACCTTTGGGAATCAGGTATTATACTCATAAGGTAGCAACTCTGCTCCTCCTCCCTTGACAAGGTTTCATGGACAATTGTTTTGACTTGTCGGTCTTCTTGTGTTTGGCTCTTTGCTGTGTATGCAGTTGTTCATAAGAGCAACCTTTCCTGCTGGGATGTGTCGGCCTTTAACTATCTATGGGAACATGCAAGTGCATGTACCATTTAAGAACAGCTGATAAGAACGCCCTCTTTCTGAAATGACCCGTGATTAGCTGAAAAGTACCGTCATGGGTAGATTTTACAGACTAAAGAGCTTTGAAGAGGCGCAAAGGTCATTTAATTATTTATTTTACAATATTATTCAAGGTTACCTTATGAAGGTTGGTACTTTTTGACCAGTGACACCACAAATAAACTATATACCCCAGTTTTGAAGATCAAAAATACAAGTAAAATAAATGTACTTATGTTTATAATATATACGTGCAATGTTTATCATTCTGGCCAATTATCAATTATCATATCTAATATTCAACATTTTCCTGATTATCTCTTTTTTTTTTTCTAATGTGGTGAGCTGTGAATTAAAATAACCTACTTTGGCTTTGATACAGCAATTGAGCTTGTAAATAAACCTATAAATGCAACGGAGGAACGTACCTCAAAATTGTAGTTATACCAAATTACAGTACTGCCAAACGTTAGCTCATGTTTGAAGGTATGAGTGATACAAAATGCAGTAAATATAAATGCCCCTAAATCAGTGACATTTTAGTGCCTCTCTGCTGGCAATAGCCAGGGCCAAACTCGTCCACTCGTCCAGAGGTCGAAGGTCCAGGTCACTGCAGCCTCATATGTGTCACACTTCTGAACGAGTAGAAAGCCTCAGATCATAGCCACTGACAATTGGCTGACGATCAGTAGACCTTGACGTTAAAGGTCACTGTTTCCTAAAATCTTATGACTACAATAGACAATATCTTAAGATTGCATTGAGGGATTTTTGTGAAATTTGGCACAAACCTACATTTAGACTCAGGAATAAATTAGTTACATTTTGGATTCAGTTTTTTAATTTTTTATTCCCCTAAAATAACTATTAATAGACATAAAGCAGAAAAACAACAATGGTTGTCAATGTCAAATACAGGATGGTTAATTTTCAGAATTAATTTTTTTTTTTTTATTATTTACAAACAACAATAAATGAAAGTCATCATTCATCAACATGGGATGGCCTAAAAACGGATGGCTGGCTGAGACTGATGTGTGATGTGTGATGGTTGATGTCAGAGATGGGAAGTCGAACATGAGATCAGCAACAGGCCGATGTTTGCATAAGGTTTGAAAGGGGAGGTAGACACATGAACAGTGTAATCCAGAGTTTATTACGGAACATGCACCTATTCCACTGAAAAAAATCACACTTCCAAAAAAAAAACCACCCAGGCATATAACAGTAATTTTAGTTTTGGTTTCAAGCTATTAGCACAATCAACAGCTGACATTTTACCTGCTCTTTATCTCATTGGATGAACAGGGGTGGTAAAAAAGCTGTGGTCAGGTTGAGCAGTTGAACAGAGCTGATCCTGATATTATATTAGACTCATACCAAACTCTTTCCAGGTCAGATCTCCTTACTTATTACCGGGTGGCCTGTTAAAATGCTATCCAGGAAATCTGTGATGTCTCTTTATTCTCTGTCTACCCCCTTTTTACATGAACTCACCTCTAAATCAACATTATATCTACCATTGCATCTGTCGGGACAACCTCTAAACCAGACAGCTCTGTCACCCGGTGACAGCCAAGCCAACCCAGCATCTCCTGGGTCACCATGAGATCCAAAAGTGATCCCAGAGCATCTTGATCGCCCCCTGGTGGCTGGCTGGATTCCACTGTAGGTCCCACCTGCTCCTTTAGTTTAGGTAGGCTTGGGCCAAACTAAAAACTGAAGGTACTATACTCTTCAGAAGAAAAATCACCCGAGATGACCCCTGTTGTTATCGAATGTTAATTTTTTCTGATCAGTTCAGTTTTAATTAGTGATTTGATGGTATTTAAAATAAATAAATCAATCAATCAATCATGATTGCCCACTACACTCTGCTTGTGATTGGGTGGGCGGGACTTTGATCCTGCGGCTCCGCTTCCTAGTTGTTACTATGCAGACTCTGGCTCCAGATAACATCACCAGTGCAAGATGGCAGCAATCGTACTGCAATATTCTGGCTCCATTTTCGTACATTTACAGTTTTGGAAGAAAAGGGGCAATGCATTGTCCAGCTTTATTTATGCCGATGCAACCGGGGCACATGGCTGCAGCTGCCTTGATATCATGTGATTATCAATGCCTATGTTGCTGATGTCAGATCAAGTTGGACAAAAGTGTAACTAGCATGTGCTGCACAGCAGTCGGTTGTGAAGAAGTCTGAACAGGCCTGACTCACTGCATCACCGTTCCCTCACAGCTGTCAGCAACTACATACAGTATTCACTCCCACCCATTCAGAGGCCTGAAGGCTAATGGGGCATTTGTACTGTATCTCCAATAAATCTTGTTCACCTCACACTTTTATAAACTTTAATTTTTAGAATTTCCAATGCTTAGAATATTTGACTGGGGCGAGCCGGTGCAGTTTTTTTGGATATGCTTTATTGAACGAACATATTCTATTGGCTTCCACCAGCCAAAGTTGAATCTAAACATTCCTCTCTCCCTCGCTCTGTTCTCCTTGTTGAATAAGAAAGAGACACAGAAAAGACTGTGAGAGAGAGAGAGAGAGAGAGAGAGCGAGAGACCAAGAGAAAGAGCAAGGCGGAGAGATAAAGAGAGAGGAAAATAGGAGGGAAGGAAAGGCATAGCTGCCAATTTCTTTCTTTCCTCCCCAAAACCAGCAGCTCATTTTGGGCAGTGATTCAGCAAAATTGATTTCAGGAAGAGAGTGCAAGTGCAGAGAAAGAGAGAGAGAAAATGTGTGGAGACTTTAGAAACTCCAGCATAAAGTTGCATCAAATGATGTTATGCTGCACTTCATGAAGCTGCTCGCAGACACAGTGCTTCTCTGCGTGGAAACAGGTCTGCTCGTCTCCCAGACGCTGTCACAGTTTATCAGTTATTCAGACCAACAAACACAGCTGTACAGTAAATATTGCAAAGTGTAACACTGTCTTATGATTTAATAGGAACAACATGCACTTTTTTCCAATTGGCTGCTCTTGGTCCCTGTGACAAGTTGTTTAGTCTTGTTGTTATCAGAGTGAACTCTCCAGCCTCACTGCCCATGTTTGACGCTGTTTCACTGTTTTGTGGCTAAAACTTCCACCTCTTTCGAGTTGCATTTGATTACTAGAGTCTAGATGTGATGGTGATTTACTGCATCTGAAGCCAGCGGTTCTCCTGTATCTGTGGTGTCTGCGGAGCACATTTCTGGATGACTCATGTTTAATTCCTTCTAATGTTTCTTTCCTGTCTTTGTGAGGCTCGTGACATAACTTAGATTATTTTGATAAAATGTGTTTGAAAGAGAGCAAGGGGGGGGGGGGGGTTATAAAAAA